>JAJTUV010000631.1:0-1200000 GCA_021653895.1 Mastomys natalensis | reverse complement strand
TCTGTCCCCCTGATATCTACTTAGGGAATGGAAGAACAAAGAACTACCTATTGGGCTTTAAAATAAATCGCTGTTAATTGCGGTGCCGCTGAAACTCCTTACAGCTGTGTTTGGGCGTGTAAGGCTACAGACTGTTCGGTAGGCAAGCCTGCCTGGCCGGCCCCCTTTGCCTGCTTTCCCTTGTCCTTGTTTGGAACTCCTGTATTGAAGCACAATAACCTCTTTGTTTCAGAGGCACTGGTAAAAGCTACTCACATTCAAAGGTGACAGGATGGCTTCATCATTAATCCCAGAGTGACCCCACCCCACCCTCCAGAAGCTCTAAGACTAGAAAGGCTCTCACGTGTCTGCCTGTTAAAACCAAGTCCTTTTAACCTCATTCCTGCCTCTCTCCCTACCTCCTCTGCACGAATTTTTCCTCTAGGCATTTCAAGTGGGGATTCAACCTCACATAAAGGAGACAAAGAACATTTTCTTCACCCTCCCAACTAAAGGAATCTTCTGAAAATAAGTTAAGACAGGATTAGAAAAAAAAAAGCGAAAACATCCTCCCAAAAAAAAAAAAAAGAGGGAAAATTTTGTTAGTGGTGCCTAGAATTAATTAGATGGGCATTAATTTAACATCAAAATTGCACTGCGAATATTTTTCTTTTTCTTCAGCATTTAGAAGACTGACTTACCAGGCATATTTTCACGCCAAGATTATTCTTGTGGAATTTTTGCTTTATCTAAGCAAAGCACAGAAAAGCAATTTAAAGTACATACAAGATTTGGGAAGATTTCCATTCCTTCCAAGCACACTTTATGGTTTCTTCCATTCGTTCTCTTGGTATACTAGTTCAGGAACTTGGAAGGAACCGGAATCTAAAATTATCATTGATCTTTGAAGCTCCTGTAAGGCAGTAACTAAGATGTGAGACTTTACTCAAACCACAGGGAGCCACTGAGGTACACTCAGCTCCCAAACCAGACCTCAAAATCAGCGGACAGCCTTCCCACTCACAGGCCTCAAGTTGGCCTTCAGAGAAATCAAGGAATGAAAACTAGAGAGAAAAGAGACTTCACAAACAAGTCAGTAGCTATTGATATTGTAATGAAGCTCCTCGCCCTTCCCTGCAGAAAGGCTATTCAGGCTGCAGATTTCTGTGGCAAAGACTTGTCTTGTGTGTCTTGGGGCCCTGGAATCTATAATGCCATACAAAAAAAAAAAAAAAATTGAATAAGTAAGAACATTAAAAAGCCAACTTTGTGTTAACTAGTTATTGTGATTTCTCTGTTGTCCTATTTCCTTGTCCCTGCCTTGCTGTAAGGGTCAAAATTGAACTCTAAACCCAAGACAGATAACTTCCTAGAATGCTGATGGCTAAGATAGCAAGTCATCAGTTTCACTTCCCTTCCATAAGCAAGATTGGTTGCCCCAACGACACAGGATGTGCTTAATGACTGGGAAGCACGAGTTATGGTGCATCACAACTTATGCCATACCCCTGATTGGACGACAGCAGAAAGTACCATAACCTTATGGGTTCTGCCTTTAATGAGCTCCTGACTAACATGATTCAGTGCCCTTCTTTGGGAATCTCCTTACAGATATTTATCTTCCTGGCTAATATTTAATAAAGCTTGTGTTAATTGGATAATCTTGTATTTGTTTTTCTTCTTTTTTTTTTTTTTTTTTTTTTGGTTTTTTGGACGTTTTCTTGTGTAGTCCACTGGTCTATCCTGGAAACTCACTCTGAGACCAGGCTGGCCATCGAACGTCGAAATCCGCCTGCCTCTGCCTCCCAAGTGCTGGGATTAAAGGCGTGCGCCACCACCGCCCGGCTTTTTTTTTTTTTTTTTTTTTTTTTTTTTTTTTAATTTTTTTTTTGTATTTGTTTTTTCTTCTCCTGATTTCAAGCTTAACACTTTCAAGGGCAGTGACTAAGAAACCCCAATATGTTTTTTATTCTTTTGTTTCTGCTTTGCTCAACCACTCTCTACTAAACAACCATCCTGGGCTGAAGAGATGGCTCCACGGTTCAGAGCACTGACTGCTCATCCAGAGGTCGTGAGTTCAATTCCCAGCCACCACATGGTGGTTCACAACCATCTGTAATGGGATCCAATACACTCTTCTAGTATGTGTCTGATAGCTGGAGTGTATTCATATTAATAAAAAATTAATAAATCTTTAAAAAAAAATCCCTTCTGCACAAATTGTCAGAAGTGAATGAACAGCAAGGCCAAGGAGTAACTGACTTGGTTGAAATATCATTCTTAAACTTCCCCAACCTAAGAACGAGATGCCCATAAACATACAAGAAGCCTACAGAACACCAAACAGACTAGACCAGAAACGAAATTCTTCCCGTCACATAACAATCAAAACATCAAATGCACAAAACAAAGAAAAATTACTAAAAACAGTAAGGGAAAAAGGTCAAGTAACATATAAAGGCAGACCTATCAGAATTATACCAGACTTCTCACCAGAGACTATAAAAGCCAGAAGATCCTGGTCTGATATCATACAGACCCTAAGAGAACACAAATGATAGCCCAGACTGCTATACCAGCAAAACTCTCAATCACTATAGATGGAGAAACCAAGATATTCCATGACAAAACCAAATTTGCACAATATCTACCCAAAAAACCCAGTACTTCAAAGGATAATTGATGGAAACCTCCAACACAAGGAAGGAAATTACAACCTAGAAAAAGCAAGAAAGTAATCTTCCAACAACCCAAAAGAAGGTAGTTACACAATCATAATTCCACCTCTAACAACAAAAAATAACAGGAAGCAACAATCATTTTTCCTTAATATCTCTTAACTAACATCAATGGACTCAATTCTCGAATAAAAAGAATGTAGACTATCAGACTGAGTACATAAACAGGACCAGAATTTTGTTTGCATACAGGAAACGTAGAACAGTGACAAAGACAGACACTACCTCAGAGTGAAAGGTGGAAAAAAATTTCCAAGCAAATGGTCTCAAGAAACAAGCTGGAGTAGCCATTCTAATATCAAATAAAATCGACTTTCAACCAAAAGTAATCAAAAAAGATAAGGAAGGACACTTCATACTCACCAAAGGAAAAATCTACGAAGATGAATTCTCAATTCTGAACATCTATGCTCCAAATGCAAGGGCACCCACATTCATAAAAGAACTTTACTAAAGCTCAAAACACACATTGCAGCTTACACAATAATAGTGGGGAATTTTAACACCCACTCTCAGCATTGGACAGATCATGGAAACAGAAACTAAACAGAACCTTGAAATTAACAGAAGTTATGAAACAAATGGATTTAACAGATATCTATGGAAGATTTCTCTAAAACAAAGAATATACCTTTTTTCAGCCCCTCATGGTACCTTCTCCAAAATAGACCACATAATTGGTCACAAAACAGTCCTCAACAGATACAAAAAGATTGAAATTATCCCTTGAATCCTATCAGATCACCAAGGCTAAGGCTGGGCTTTTTTTTTTTTTTTTTTTTTTTTTTTTGGTTTTGTTTGTTTGTTGTTTTTTCGAGACAGGGTTTCTCTGTGTAGCCCAGGCTGTCTTGGGAACTCCTCTGTAGACCAGGCTGGCTTCAAAACTCAGAAATCCGCCTGCCTCTGCCTCCCAAGTGCTGGGATTAAAGGCGTGCGCACCACCGCCAGCTAAGGCTGGTCTTTAATAATGACAAAAACAATGAAAAACCCACATGCATGTGGAAACTGAACAACGCTCTATTCAGTGATGACTTGGTCAAGGAAGAAATAAAGAAAGAAATTAAAGACTTTTAGAATTTAATGAAAGAGGAAACCTCATACCAAAACTTGTGGGATCCATGAAGCAGTGCTAAGAGGAAAACTCATAGTCTAAGTGCTACAAAAAGAAATGGAGAGAGCATACATAACAACTTGACAGACACTGAAGCTAGACAAACAAGAGGCAATTACCAAGAGATAGAGTCAGAAATATTCAAACTCAGGGCTAAATTTCAACCAAGTAGAGCAGAAGAACTATATGAAATATCAAAAAAAAAAAAAAAAAAAACAGGAGCTGGTTCTTGAGAAATCAACAACAGAAAAACCTAGCCAGATTAACCAGAGGACACAGAGACATATCCAAATATAAAAATCAAACTGAAAAGGAAATAACAACAGAAACTGAGGAAATTCAAAAATTATCAGATCTAAGCCGGGCAGTGGGCGCACGCCTTAATCCCAGCACTTGGGAGGCAGAGACAGGTGGATTTCTGAGTCAAGCCAGCCTGGTCTACAAGTGATTCAGACAGCCAAGGCTAAACAGAGAAACCCTGCTCGAAAACCAAAAAAAAGAAAAAAAAAATTATCAGATCCTACTACAAAGGCCTATATCTCAACAAAACTGGAAAATCTGGATGAAATGAACAATTTTCTAGACAGATACCAGGTACCAAAGTTAAATCAGGAGCAGATAACATCTTACAGTCCCATAACTCCTAAAGAAATAGCAGCAGTCACTAAAAGTCTCCCCACAAAAAAAGCCCAGGACCAGGTGGTTTTAGTGCAGAATTCTATCAGACCTTCAACCAAGACCTAATACCAATTCTCTTCAAACTATTCCACAAAATAGAAATGGAAGGAACACTACCCAATTGGTTCTATGAAGCCACCATCACACTCATACCTGAACCTCAGAAAGACCCAACAAAGAAAGAGAACATCAGACCAATCTCCCTTTGAATATCGATGCAAAAATACTTAATAAAATTCTAGCAAACCGAATCCAAGAACACAACAAAACAATCATCCATCATGATCAAGTGGCTTTATCCCAGGAATGCAGGGATGGTTCAATATTCGGAAATCCATCAATGTAATCCACTATATAAACAAACTCAAAGAAAAAAACCACATGATCATCTCACTAGATGCTGAGAAAGCATTTGACAAATTCAACATCCCTTCATGGTAAAAGTCTTGGAAAGATCAGGAATTCAAGGCCCATACCTAAACATAGTAAAAGCAATATACAGCAAACCAATACCCAACATAAAACAAATGGAGAGAAACTTGAAGCATCCCACTAAGATCAGGACTAGACAAGGTGCCCACTCTCTCCCTACCTGTTCAATATATACGGAAGTCCTAGCCAGAGCAATTAGACAACAAAAGAGTCAAAGGAATACAAATAGAAAGGAAGAAGTCAAAATATCACTATTGCGATGATATGATAGTTTACTTAAGTGACCCAAAAACTCACCAAGAACTCCTAAACCTGATAAACAACTTCAGCAAGTGGCAGGTTATAAAATCAACTCGAACAAATCAGTAGCCTTCCTCTACATGAAAGATAAACAGCCTGAAAAAGAAATTAGGGAAATGACACCCTTCACAATAGTCACAAATAATATAAAATACCTCGGGTGAATCTAACCAAGCAAGTGAAAGATTCTGTATGACAAGAACTTCAAGTCTCTAAAGAAAGAAATTGAAGAAGATCTCAGAAGATGGAAAGATCTCCATGCTCATGGATCGGCAGGATTAATATAGTAAAAATGACCATCTACAGATTCAATGCAATCCCATTAAAATACCAACTCACTTCTTCACAGAGTTAGAAAGAGGAATTCTCAAATTCATTTAGAATAACAAAAATCCCAGGATAGCAAAAATTATTCTCAACAATAGAAGAACTTCTGGAGGAATCATTATCCCTGACCTCAAGCTGTACTACAGAGCAACAGTGATAAAAACTGCATGGTAGGAGGCAGAGCAGGGGGATTTCTGAGTTCGAGGCCAGCCTGGTCTACAGAGTGAGTTCCAGGACAGCCAAGTCTATACAGAAAAAAAAAAAAAAAAAAGAAGAAAGAAAAAAAGAAAAAAACCTGCATGGTTATTGGAACAGAGACAGGCAGAAAGTCAATGAATAAAATTGAAGATCCAGAAATGAACCCACACACCTATGGTCACTTGATCTTGGACAAAGGAGCTAAAACCGTCCAGTGGAAAAAGGACAGCATTTTTCAACAGATGGTGCTGGTTCAACTGGAGGACAACATGAGAAGAATGCAAATTGTTCCATTCTTATCTCCTTGTACAAAGCTGAAGTCGAAATGGACAAAGGATCTCACACATAAAACCAGATACACTGAAACTAATAGAAGAGAAGGTGGGGAAGACCCTCGATACCTAGGCACAGGAAAAAAGTTCCTGAACAGAACCCAATGGCTTATGCTCTAAGATCAAGAATTGACAAATGGAACTTCATAAAATGCAAAGTTTCTGAAAGGCAAAGGACACTGTCAATAGGACAAAATGGCAATCAACAGAGTGGGAAAAGATCTTTATCAATCCCACATCTGATAGAGGGCTAATATCCAATATATACAAGAACTCAAGAAAATTAGACTCCAGACAACCAAATAACCCTATTAAAAATGGGGTATAAGCCAGGCGTGGTGGCGCATGCCTTTAATTCCAGCACTTGGGAGCAGAGGCAGGCAGATTTTCTGAGTTCAAGGCCAGCCTGGTCTACAGCGTGAGTTCCAGGACAGCCAGGGCTACACAGAGAAACCCTGTCTTGAAAAACCAAAAAAACAAAAAAAGAAAAAAAAAAAAGAAAAAAAAAAAGAAAAGAGTTTCGAGGCCCCATGAGGAGAGCAACAATACCAACCAACCAGAGCCCCAGAGTCTAAACCACCAGCCTGGGAGCACTTAGGGAGGGACCCATGGCTCCAGCTTTATATGCAAGGGAAGATGGTCCTGTCAGGTATAGGTGGGAAAGAAGATCCTTGTCCCACCGTGTGTGAGTAGAAATTCGGAGGGTGGGGATCATGGGAGGGGGTAGGTGGGGCACAATCCTCATAGAAGCAGGAGGAGGTGGGATGGGATAGGGAGTTCCATGGTGGCAGGGGAGAAATGGGGTAAGGAGATAACATCTCAATGTAAATAAAATAACCAATTAAAAAAAAAAGAATAAAAAGAAAAAATGATTAAAAAGAAGAAAGAAAGAAATATCATTCCTTGTTGTTGAGTTAGCAGACATCAGAATTCAGTGGGCACCTCTGGAGAGGGGAGAAGTCCACATTCTGTATTCTAGAGTAAGTGTTAACATTCTGTCTAAACTCCACTCCAACAGTTATGTGGCAACAGCCAGTTAGGCCTGGCCCACAAAAAGGGTTGCTTGCCTCATCCCTCTTCTGCTTGCTCTCTCTTCACTCTTGCTCTCTTGATCCCTCTGTCCCCTTGGCCCTTCTTCCCCTTTATTCATGTAGTCATGACCACCACTTCTACTAATCATCTATCGTTCTTTTAACTCCTCATTGCCTCTCCTCTCTCATCTGCTCTCTCTCTCCTCTCTCTCTTAACTCCCTCCCCAAGCCCTGAATAAACCACTCGGGGCAAAGATGCCCAGCCTGGGCCCTGCTGAGACTTCCCTTCCCCCATACCTCACCACACAGACCCACAGAACATATTGTTTCTATTTCTCTCTTTATAAATACATCAGTAAGGAATGGAGCAGAAACACACACACAAGCAGAAGCTATTAGTTGAGATACAATCCCAAGGGATAAATTCCAGTAGCTCAACATGGCGCAATCTAACAAGATTTTGGAGTTTTGGGTCACATGAGGGAATTTAGAGGATATTTCCACAACACCAGCTTTAGTCTATTTAATTGATATATAATACAACAACCACAGCACACACATCATTGGTAGTTCGCCTGCATGTATATCTGTGGGAAAGTGTTAGATCCCTGGAACTGGAAGACAGTTGTGACTGCCATGTGGTTGCTGGAAATTTAACCCCACGCCTCTGGAAACACTATTAATTGCTGGCTGAGCTACCTCTCTAGCCTCAGTACCAAGGCTTTCTTATAGTAATATGTTGCATGCTGCCTACCTCAACTTCAGGCATCTTATGTCGAGCATTTGAAATCCACTCCCATTGGTGTGATTACCATATTTAATGAAGCCACAGTCACCTTCAAACCAGCAACTGCTGGCTGATTTAATGGCTTCGGAGAGAGAAGGGTTCTGAGAATTTCAGTTTTATCCCTGCCAACTTATGTTTTTATTTTCTTTATTTTGTTTTTTTTTGTGTTTTTTCGAGACATGGTTTCTCTGTGTACGGTTTACCAGGCCTGGCCTCGAACTCAGAAATCCGCCTGCCTCTGCCTCCCCAAGGCTGGATTAAGGTGCACACACACCGCCCGGCTAAACTTGTTCTTTTTGTAAGCTAATTTTGCAGCCTTCTTGCCAGATTGTGGTGACTCTGTTCTCTAGTTTCAGTAGGAGTTACTGAAAGTTGATATCAGTCCTTGTACTTAAGTCCTAACCATGGAACACAGGCAAAGGTGATGGAAGTCTTAAATCTTCCATAAAGTAAATATGCCCTGAGTTACAACCATAAATACCACATATGCCAGATACCCAGTTTGGAAAGTTTTTAATCAGAGTCAAATAAATAAAATCAGTTTATATTTGTAAATTCTAAAATTCTTGAGCAAAACTCTGCCATGGCAGCCATCCCCATAAAAAGCAGGATAATGATTATCTTTCAAAAAAAAGTATCCCATCAAAGTTATATTTGTTCCAGAAAATAACAAGCTGGCCCAAGCTCCAACTCCAAGCCTCCACTCCTAACACTTAACCTTCCTCCCTCACTGGGCTGAGAGGCTGACTCAGCAGGAACCCCAAGAGTTCAAGGCTAGGCTAGCCTATGGAATCTGACCCTGACTCCCCAAAACAAACAGGAGAGAAGAGAGAGAGAGAGAGAGAGAGAGAGAGAGAGAGAGAGAGAGAGAGAGAGAGAGAGAGAGAGAACAGTAGCAAAAGGCTGTCCAAGAAGAAAAGCAGTGACCAATTAATATTTGGGAAAGCCTTGAATGTACTTATTCATGAGGAAAATGCAAATTAAAACTGCTTTGAGATGCCGTCTTACAGCAGTCGGAATGGTTATTATCAAGGAGACAAAGGACCACACACGCTGGTGAGACTGTGGAGCAATTTTGGTAGGAGTCAAACTGATACAGCCGCTGTGAAATCAGTGTGTCAGCATCTCAAAGATGAAAAACAGAACTGCTGTAGGACCCAAACGTTCCATGCCAAGTATGTTGCTGAAGGACTGATTGTAAATCAGTGTGCCATGGAGTGGGTCCAGGACCACTCAGTCTCCGATCTCAGTCGAGCAGGGACGGTTTATTGAACACACACCCTGGGACTGATTGATCAGGGACTCAGGTCAGACTCGGGGGCTGAGTCTATGATCCTGACTGTTTCCCAGGGGCAGGTTATTAAGACAAAAAAACCACAAAAGTCATAGCAATCACAAAAGCTCATACACAGGCACCGGAAGTACTGCTGGGCAGTTGGTTCCGGTCCATGCTTTCCATGCTTATTGTAGCTAACACACAAAGCAGTTGCTGGAGGCATGTTAATTTTAGAACGTCAAGCAGCACTAAAGGATATGCATAAGGAATTCGAGCTGAGAAATTTTTAAGAAGCGTCAAAGCACGGAAACGTACAGCTGTTGCGTTAAGGGTTAATTCGAGCACTGAGAAACTTCACTCTTTAACATGTAGATGGCTGAACTCAGAAACGCATGTGCTAGCGTTAAGGTCAGCAAGCGCTGATACCTAAGTCTTAACAGAGATTCTTGCACACCCATGTTTGCTGCTACTCTTTTCACTGTAGCCTATAGAACTGCCTAGACCTCTAACAACAGATGAGTGAACAGAAACTGGGTATTGTGCTGGAAAGATGGTTCAGGGAGTAAAGGTGCTTGCCATGCAAGACATACAATGCCCAGAACCCATAGTAAGTGGAGGTCCAAATCCCCGAAATTGTCCTCAACCTCCACATATACCACGGTCCCCCCCCCACACACAATTCAATCAATCAATCAAACTAATCAACAAACCAATGTAAAGGGAGAAGAGCTTCTTTGCCATGCTGGCTTAGTTTTGTTTGTCTTTCACACAATTTTACAATATAAACTATGCTTCTCCTAAATATCTATGAGCCCTCTGTCTATTCCTGAAGTCATTACCAATATCCAGAAATAATTGAGAAAGAAAAAGTCCACCAAATTTACATGTTCCTAGTGTCCTCAGATTCATCCTTCTGCTAACCAATTAGCCTAAGCAGAAGGCAATGCATTCACAGTTTTTTTTTTGTTTTGTTTTGTTTTGTTTGTTTTTTGATTTTCGAGACAGGGTTTCTCTATGTAGCCCTGGCTGTCCTGGAACTCACTCTGTAGACCAGGCTGGCCTGAACTCAGAAATCCACCTGCTTCTGCCTCCCAAGAGCTGGGATTAAAGATGTGCGCCACCATTGCCCAGCTTGAATTCACAGTTGTAACAGTAGGCAATGTGGCTTTAAAAAAAGGCCAAATACTTTCCATAATAAGGTTTTACTATAGGCTTGGGAATGTAAATAGTTACATAATAGATCACTTGCCTAATATTGCATAAGGCCTTGAATTTCATCCCCATCACACACACACACAGGATTGGTAGGACAAATTGTAGTAAGAGTAAAATATTTAAACTACTATGCTTTATTTTTGTCATGCTGGGGATTCAACCCAGAACTTTATGCATGTTCTATCACAGACACACATTCTCATCCTACAATATTAAACAAATATGTATTCCTTTTTTGCAGTACTTGGGTGGAGAGGAACTTTAATCCAGCAATGTGGCTACTCTGGATGGGAATACAGACACATAGTTAATATACATCTTTAATCCCAAACAATGAAAGCAAAGTTAGTTTATAGACTGAAGCAGCTATGTTTAAAGTGATGTCTAGTTGAGTGGCAGATAAAGTGACTAACCAGATCGAATAACCAGGAAGACTGGAACAGATGAATTGGATATATCCGAAAGAAGCTAACTTGATGTAAATGCAAAGAGTGAGACCAGTTGTTATCAAGACACAGTAGTGCAGTGTTAAATGGAGTCCTAGACGATTCTTCGAAAGAGACACCTCACTCAATACATGTAATGCAAGGGTATGCAGAAACATGCTGAGGTCTCGATTACCAATTTGACACCAAGTAGCTGAGGGCTGATAAAATACATTGGGGAATTCTGCGTTAGTGGCCTCTATGTTAATGTGGGTCCTATTCTAGGACATTCCATTACGGAGTTTGGGTGTGAATTGCTGAGGAGTTGAAAACTGTGTGGCTAAGAAGTCAAGTGAGGAAAGTCTGGAAATGCTGCCCCCATTGTCTTGCCTCAGCAGGTGGAGTGGCAGCTCCTGAGATTGGACTTTCCCCATTTGAGTTCTGAGAGTATCTAGAGACTTGTACACTAGCATAATTAGCGGTCCAATCAAGAGCTAGAATCCTAGTAACACATGGACAATCGGCCAGCTTTACCAATTGTTTGGAGGCCAGCTGGTTGAAGACATTTCCCAGGTAATAAGTCCAACTTCAGTTACAAGCTGTACTAGAACATAAAATATTAGCTGGTCAGTGGTGGTGCACGACTTTAGTCCCAGCACTTGGGAGGCAGAGGCAGGTAGATTTCTGAGTTGAGGCCAGCCTGGTCTACAGAGTGAGTTCCAGGACAGCCAGGGCTATACAGAGAAACCCTGTCTCGAAAAAAAAATAAAATTTACAAACAGGCCAGATATTGCACGGAGTAAGCCCTGAGGTACAAGCCCACTAAACATTCTCTGGAGGCAGCATGTATCCTGCAACAGTAGGGGTTACAGTGTAGTTATAAAGGGGAATAGGCTGGGGGTACCTTATTTCTAATACATAGTCCCTGTCCAGTAACCAACAGTTCTGTATTAAGTCTGGGGCAAGAGGAGTTAAGAATCAGCAGTCCAATCAGCCTTTCTGCCAGCCACTGTAAACTTGATGACAAGGTTGTTGCATTGGCCCCTAGGAGTACCCAGACAGTAAGGGGTCTAGTGGCTGGTGCAGCAAAGCATAAGCAGAAAACAAGCAGGATCAGGAGTGTTGAAGTCTCAGTTTCAGTGGATCGAGAGAGTATGAGGTAATGACCTTCCATCGTTCTTGTGGCAGTTCCCCTTGGAAGTCTCCTCTGCTGGGACCTCAACTGCTGGATTGTCCATCTCTCTCCTAGCAGGCTAATGTGAGAGTAGTGTATCCATGTCCTGATCCTGTCTACTATAATAGCCATAGGCATGATCAGGGTCATGGTTGTGAGGTCCTTTCTAGCGAGGTTCCAGAGTCTTGTAGTTATGTGTCTTAATCCAGACTTTGTCACCTTGTTCAAAGCAATGGGGGATCAGAGGGAGTAGCAAACTCATAAATCTCACAGATGGCAGGCCAGTGTTGCTTCTGGACCCTATGGAGGGCTTCCAATGATTTTAAAAACTTACGTTGGTCAAATTCAGCTACAATATCAATCAGATTGGAGGTTAGGCAGCATGGGAGGGAGCCTCCCATATAGGATCTCAAAAAAGGGGTGGGGAGACCTGAAGTATAGAGGGTGTTCTTAGCCCTATATAAGGCATAAGATAAGAGAGACAGTCACCATCAGTGTCAGGTCAAGTCCTCCTTCAGGGTCCAATTCATCATCTGTACTTTCCCTGAACTCTGGGTCTGTATGTACAATGTAATTTCTAATTGGTCCCCAGAACCTGTGCTAGAGATTGAGTTACTGAGAAATGAGTGCTGGTCTAGTGTTAGAGCCAAACACGGTAGGCAATCCATGCCTGAGTATGCTATCTTCCAGAAGCTTCTTTGCCATTACCTTGGCAGTCTTTTTCTTTGTAGGGTAAGCTTCTACCCATCCTGCAAAGGTATGTATAAAAACTAGCAAATACTTATATCTATATGTTCCTGGTTTTATTTCTGTGTAGTCTATTGAGCCCTGGCCATTGGTCCCTGATTCTGGTTCCCGGAGCTGTTTCTTGATTAGAGCCTGAGGAGTTGATAGCCTGGCAGGTGGCACAGTCTGAGATTGCCTGATCAACCAAGTGTCCTAAGTCAAAAATTTTATACCTTACACTTACAGCAGTTTCTTCAGTTTTCGGTGACCAGGTGTGAAGCTTGATGAATCTGACGGATGCTTAGCAAACTCCTTAGGTAAGATGGAGTAGCCTTCAGAGGTCCACAACCATCGGTCTCTTCTGTAAACTCCTTGACATGATGTCATTTGTCTTCACCAGTGTATTCAGTGGTGGCTGGGAGGATGATGGACAGAAGAGTGACCATGATGTTGACAGTGGAAGCTTGGACACTGTCCCTTTTGGGTTTATCAGCTATCCTGTTCCCTTGGACTATTTCTGATGTGCCTTTCAGATGCCAGGAGCAATGAATTATGGCCACTTTGACAGGAAGACTCTCAAACAAATATTCCTTCTTTAATTTGATGAGATTTTTTTTTTTCCTTTCACAGTCAATAATCCCCTCTCTTAGTATATGGCCCATGTTCCAGAGCCACAGGTACTTAGATCCATTGATAATTAGAAGGATGAAAGGAAGAACGGTGGTTGGGCAAGCAATACTCTGTTCTCTGTATGGAAGATCAAAGTCCATATGCATTCATAGCAGGGCTGCATCTACATTTTCCTTAAGAGTAGAACACATAAGATGCTCACTGAATCAGAGCCTCCTTTGTGCAAATCCTATTCACTCACTGGCACAGCGTCAGAAAACAATAAGAAATTTGTCCAGACGTATAGACTTAAGAAGGAGAATAATAAACAAGCATGCCTGATAGAGAAAGCAAGATCTGTTTGTAAATGAAAACAAGAAACAGATATAACCACAATATATAACAGATCTTTTGTTAACAAGGTAATAAAAACCCTACTATAATTCTGGCAGGGATGGAGAACTCAACAATTTACACATGAAGATTAAAAGGTATGAAGAAGACATCTGACTTAGTTTGCTTTCTGTGTCTGTGATAAAACACCATGACCAAAAGCAAATTGGGGAGGAAAGGGTTTCTTTGACTTACAGTTCCAAGTAATACTCCATCACCTAGGTAGGGAAGTCAGGACAGGAGAACTGAGCAAGACCCTGGAGGCAGGAAGTGAAGCAGAGACAATGGAGGGGTGCTGCTTACTGGCTTGCTCTCCATGACTTGCTCAACCTGCTTTCTTTCTTTCTTTTTTATTTTTTTTTTAAGATTTATTTATTTATATGAGTATACTGTAGCTGTCTTCAAATACACCAGAAGAGGTTATCAGATGGTTGTGAGCCACCATGTGGCTGCTGGGAACCGAACTCAGGACCTCTGAAGAGCAGTCAGTGCTCTTAACCACTGAGCCATCTCTTCAGCTGTCAATATGCTTTCCTATACAAAACATGACCACCGGTCCAGGGAATGCACTGTCCACAGTAAGCTGGACCCTTTCATATCACTAATCAAGAAAATGCTCCAAGACTTGTCCACAGGCCAATCACCATTTTAAATTGGTTCCTTCTTTTCTAGTGCCTTAGTTTGTCTCAAATTGATATAAACTAATCAGGACAACAACCATATAGGTTGTAAATTGTGTTTCAATGAGCATTTATCAAGGTTAACCAAAAACTAGTAGATATTTTAATACAGTGGTTCTCAAGGTTGTGACTCCTTTGACAAATCTCTATCTCCAAAAAGTATTTACACTATGATTCATAACAGTAGCAAAATCATAGTTATGAAGTAGCAACAAACATAATTTTATGGTTGGGGCCACAACAACATGAGGAACTGTATAAAAGGATTGCAGCATTCTGGAAGGTTGAGAAGCACTGACTTTAAGTAGTAAAGATAGAAAAAAATAATATTCTGTTACAAGAAAAGCTTGTTGTAGATATTCAAGATAAATATTTCTATATTTCAACTGTAGTCAATTTTTGAATATAGGAGCAAACATAACAGACTATTTATTTTTAAAAAATATTTTTAAATGGTCATAATTATTATAGTGTAATTCTTCTAAAGATTTACATAAAGCCAAAAGACAATTCTTTCAATCTATTGACTTTTTTTATTCAATCAGATACAAATTTGAAATAGCCTCTAAAGAAACTGTCACAACAGACACATAAATATTTAAGATGCAAACATATTTATTAAGAGAACCCATCATTAATGATCTATAATCCATAAGATTTTAAAGTAAATGATAAAGATAGTTCAATGTGGCTTCCTCTGGCTCTCAATGACATGTTTTAATTTTTAATCACTGTATTTCTTTTTTTTTTTTTTCCCACTGAAGGACAGTGGGATCGAACACGGGACAGACAGAGCGCCCTAGCGACAGAGCGTGACCACTACAGCGATGTGCCACCGCAGGCCAGTGGGAAATCACTGTATTTCTATGTACCTCAGTACTTATTTCCCAAAACTGGAAGAAAAAAAGTTTAAGGTTGAAAGGATGGAAAGAGATGTCTCAGCGGGCCCATGCCGAGGCATCTCTTTCCCCTAAGGGACCAGCCACATGACGAGGTATAGCATAGAATAGAGTTTATTCAGGGCATGGGGAGGGGAGCCAGGAGGGCAGTAGAGGCAGAGAGAGAGAGAGGAGTAGAGGGAAATGGAGGTCAGCCATGACCACTTGGAGAGAGAGGAAAGGGAAGGGGAGAGGGCAGAGAGAACCTGCAGACGAGAGATCAAGGGAGCAAGAGAAAGAGGAGAGGGCAGGTTGCCCCTTTTATAGTGGACAGGCCTACCTGGCTGTTACCAGGTAACTGTGGGGAGGAGCATGCCTGGCTGTTGCCAGATAGCTGTGGAGGTGGAGTTTAGACAGAATACTAACAAAGGTTCCAAACCACAGTCAGCTCAAAGACATTCATAACACACATAATGCAACGTGAACACAAGCATCAAGTGCTACTATCTGACCTGGAAGGAAAAGATGCTGCTGGTAGAAAACACAGGCTACAATTAGTCAGTGATCCCCAGCTCCTCTTCATCCTCATAGGACGCGTTCTACCTCAGACCTTTTCCTGTTCTTAAGCAGCAATCTCTGCAGCAAGGGTGCTGATTCATTTATAACTTTTATCATCATAGTTTACCATTTTACATTTCCCATCACCCTGTACTGCTGGGAGCCAAACCCAGGAAATTACCTGCTGTTCTGGAAAACCTAATTATACAAGGTTAAGAAAGGTCTCAGGTCCCAAGAATTTAAAGAACGTCTGGCATTTCCTGGGAGCAGGTTACAACAGTGGGATGGTCTTAGACAATGATGATTCAATATTGGGGTATCCCTAAGCAATGACTCTCGCCGAAACTTCCCGTTTTGCTGTGTCTTTAAAACCTGCCCCCGAAATTAAAGTTTCAGAGCTTGATCAGAACCCCAGATTTGCTCTACATTCTTGTGTCTCTTGTCCCTTCATTCTTTCGCCCCCTTCCCTAGTGTTAGACCTTGCGCGCAGCTTAGAACAGACAACACCAGACCAAACAGTTCCAAGGGGAAGGGGTTTATTCAGGGAAGAGGGCAAAGGTGGGGAGAGAAACGGGAGGAGATGGTGGGGAGAAGTGAGAGCAAGGTCAGGGTGTTCTGCCTATTTTATGGGCGGTGCCATAGCCCTTTCCCAGGTAAAGGTGAAGTAGCCAGGTGAATTCTGGGAGTGTATGGCAGTTGCCTTGGCAATGATGTATGGTCACCTCTGTCGCCTGGATGTGACATCATTGAGTTCAGACCTGATACCAACACCTAGGATCTTGTCGAATCCCCGCGCAGGGCACAGTACAAAAGTAGAAATGATTTCCCATAGCTGCTGGCCCCACACTACCTTTGAGAATGGGTACCTTAGAGTTTTGCTTAGCGTTTAGATGGCTTTCAAACAATCTTATCATTTCATCTAAGTTTCTGTGGGGCAGACACAGATGCCCAGCTCTCCCACATCCATTCCACTTGCCTCCCACTTTCCAAAACTGTCTATAATCTTGCTTAGAGTTATAAGGGCAAGAAAGACCTCAGACAAATATGTTTTTGTCTTCCAAGTCCGATAGTCCATATCCTGTCTTGGGAACTCACATGTGACTAATACCAATCTCATACATACACGCCTCCCCATTACTAGTATCTAACTATTTGATAAACTTCATTGCTTCTCAAAGTCTTACCTGGACCTTGGAGGACATCTGGAAGATCATAGGTAATGTTATCCTGCCAGGTCAGACATTAAATAGTGCTAGTCACCAGAACCAGGATTGGTAGCTCTTCCTGGCTATGATTCATGATGTTAGTATCAGTTCAAAAATCAGTCTTCTGTGTGCATGGCCATATGATCAGAGCATAGCAAGATCTCTGTGGCAATGATCAAATGTGTGTGGAAAATTGATTCCATGGCCATCAGTTGGTGTTCCTTCTTAATTTCAGTTTAAAGTAAACTTTTAAATTTAAGTTATATTCTGAAAAGGATAGTTTCTGCTTCATTAGTTTCTAGGAACACTTGCTAAAGTGCTGCTGAATCCAAGATAATGGATCCTGCCTCTACCACACATATGGAGAGTGTGGCGATAAAGAGTGTAGAGAGATGGAGGTTTCAGGCTATGGTAAGATCCTGAGATCATTGCAGATACTGTGAAATGAAGCTGAGGTATAGATTGGAATCCCAAGACTTTGAACAAGCAGATCCATGGAATTTCTGACAAGAGAGGCTTCATACAGCAAGTAGGCCAACCCAAGAAGGGAAGTATCTTGTAGGGAGCAAACTGGATGGGCAGAGCCATCTAAACCCTTGATATTGGTATGAGATTCAGGTCCCACGTTTCCTCACTATACCCTCATTCGTACTTTTTGGAATGGTAGCATTATATTCTGTGTAACAGCCGGGCGGTGGTGGCGCACGCTTTTAATCCCAGCACTTGGGAGGCAGAGGCAGGAGGATTCTGAGTTCGAGGCCAGCCTGGTCTACAGAGTGAGTTCCAGGACAGCCAGGGCTACACAGGGAAACCCTGTCTTGAAAAAAAAAACCTATATTCTGTGTAACAGTGTGTTGGAAGTATGTAATTTGCTTTTTGATTTTTACAAGGAGTTACGGCTAAGAGATTGTTTGAATTCTAGAAGACACTGAACTTGGAACTTTTAAACAGTATTGAGGCTGTGAAAGTATATAAAGGCTTTTGAAATTGAGCTAAGTGCATTTTGCATTATTATATGGCCGTGAGAGTATAGAACGTGATGGTCTGAATGATAACATCCTCCAGAGCCTCTGTTATTTGAATACTTGGTCCCAAGTTGGTGGCACTGTTTGGGGAGACATAGAAAGTGTAGCCTTGCTAGAGGAAATAGATCTCTGGATGTGAGCTGTAAGATTTTAAAACCATGTATCACTCACATATTCTTTCAGCCTTTTGTTTATGAATCAAGATGCAAGCTCTTAGCTTCAATCTCCAGGCAACATGTTTGCTTGTTAAAATGCTTCCGCAAGTAATGGTGAAGGACTCTTATCTCTCTAAAAGTATAAACTCAAGTAAACCTTTTTTTCATATATATGGCTTATATGTGGCTTATAGGCCAGCCAGTCCAGTGCAACAATGGCTATCTCCTAATGGAGATTCTGCAAATCTAATAGTTATTCAGTCCACAAGGCTGGATGTCTCAGCTGGCCTTCAGTACACATTGGAATCCCTAAGAGGAAGGCTCTAATAGCAGGAATGGAATGCCCCAGTAGCAGGACAGATGAACTTGCCAGTGAGAGTGAGGGCAAGCAGGAAAAATCAAAAGCTTCCATTTTTCCTGTCCATTATATAGGCTGCCCCAAGAAGGAGAGGCCCAGATTTAAGGTGGGTCTTCTGCCTTCAAATGATCTGGATTATGCCGGGTGGTGGTGGCGCAGCCTTTAATCCAGCACTTGGGAGGCAGAGGCAGGCGGATTTCTGAGTTCGAGGCCAGCCTGGTCTACAGAGTGAGTTCCAGGACAGCCCGGGCTACACAGAGAAACCCTGTCTCCAAAAAAACCAAAAAAAAACAAAAAAACAAAAAACAAATAAAAAAAAAAAAAAGATCTGGATTTCCCAGCACTTGGGAGCAGAGGCAGGCGGATTTCTGAGTTCGAGGCCAGCCTGGTCTACAGAGTGAGTTCCAGGACGGCCAGGGCTATACAGAGAAACCCTGTCTCGAAAAAACCAAAAAAAGAAAAACCAAATAGATCTGGATTACCAGTGAGTTTTCTGACTTGAAATGATCTAATCAAGAAAAGTCCCTCATAGTTGAGTTTTTAGTTAACTCCAGGTGTAGTCAAGTTGACAACCAAGAATAGCTATCACAATGTACTACTGCCAGGCTTGCCAATCTGAGTTTGATCCTCAGGACCCACATGGTAGAAGGAGAGAATCAGATCTTACAAGTTGTCCTCTAGCAGTTGTACCTACATCATGGCAACAACTACACACACACACACACACACACACACACACACACACACCAAGAACCTAAGTGTAACCACCGGCCTGCGGTGGCACATCTCGCTCTGTCGCTAGGGCGCTCTGTCTGTCCCGAGTTCGATCCGCTGTCCTTCAGTGGGGGGGGGGGGGGGGAACCTAAGTGTAATTTTCACAAAGTGTAGAAATCAGTATGAGCTTCTGAGAACAGAATGGTGAAGAATACAATATAAGTAAGCATGAACCAGACAGGCTCTGAAATGTCTGATCTGAGGAACCTGTGTCTTCTAAGAGCAATGGAGTCTTTGAAGAGTCTGGAGTTTTTTTTTTTTTTTTTTTTTTTTTTTTTTTTTTTTTTTTGGTTTTTCGAGACAGGGTTTCTCTGTGTAGCCCTGGCTGTCCTGGAACTCACTCTGTAGACCAGGCTGGCCTCGAATTCAGAAATCCGCCTGCCTCTGCCTCCCAAGTGCTGGGATTAAAGGCGTGCGCCACCAACGCCCGGCTAGTCTGGAGTTTTTAAACAAGAGAAGACCCGTGGTTTAGCAAAGATTAAGTGTGTGTTGATTTTTTTTCCCTTTAGGGTGTTTCTGAAAACCAAATATTTTTGATTCCTAATGACTTCTTCAGCTTTTTTTTTTTTTTTTTTTTGACATTTTCTCCCACAGTCTGTGTCAAACAATCAATTTATATGAAGAATCATCTCAGTTGGGAGGAAGGTTCGGGTGTAGTAGGCCAAGGAGAATAGGGACTCACATTTCTACATTCCCAGCTTAAGGGACCCCTCTAAAGAGATACTATTATGCTTCTGCCAAGGAGTAATACTGAATTGTTTAAAGAAAAACAATGGATTAAGCTAGGTAGTGGAGGAGAAAGCCTTTAATCCCTATTCAGGAGGCAGAGGAAAACAGCTCTCTATGAGATTCAAGAGGCCAGCCTGGTCTGCAAGTGACTTTCAGATCAGCCAGGCTACACAGAGAAACCCTGTCTTGAAACAAAACAAAACAAACAACAACAGAAAAGAAAAACAAAAACAACAATGCTGACATGTCCCCAGGGCATAGTTCTTTCCTCTTTCTTTCTTTGTTTTTGTTTTAGAGACAAAGTCTTGTGCAGCCTGGACTAGTCTCAAGCTCTTGGTTGTAGCTAAGGCTACACTGAAACACCTGATCTCCTGCTCTAGCTCCCAAGTAATAAAATTACAAGTAGAGTGGTCCTGATCCCAGATTCCAGGATGTGTTTTTCATAGAAAGGGCAAAAATGTGTGGGATTAGAGACATGGCTCAGTGGTTAAGAGCACTTATTCCTCTTGCAAATGACCAGGTTAAATTCTTAGCATCTAGCCAGGTAGTTGTTAGACTTTGGCGTGCAGCTTAGAACAGATAACACCGGACCAAAGGTTCCGGGGGGGGTGGGGGGGTGGGGGGGGAATGGGCGTGGGGGTTGGGGTGGGGTGTGGGGTGTTTTATTCAAGACAGAGAGCAAAGGTGGGGAAAGAACCGGGAGAAGATGAAGGAGAGAGCAAGGTCAGGGAGTTCTGCCTATTCATATGGGCAGTACATAGCCCTTTCCCAGGTAAAGGTGAGGTAGCCAGGTGGATTCTGGGAGTCTATGGCAGTTGCCTTGGCAATGATGTAGGGTTGCCTCGTTTGCCTAGATGTGATGTCACTGAGTTCAGGCCTGATACCAACAGTAGTGGTGGCACACCTTTAATCCCAGTACTTGGGAGGCAAAGGCAGGTAGATCTCTGAGTTTGAGGTCAGCCTGATCTACACAGCAAGTTTTAGGACAGACTGGGCTATACAGAGAAACCTTGTGTTAGAAAAGAAGACAAACAAATCAAAAAACACATTAACCTCAGCACCTATGTAGTGGCTCCCAATCATCCAGTTTCCAGGGGCTCTGAGGTGCTCTTCTGGCCTCCTCAGAAACATGCACCTGCTGCACACACATAGTACAAGCAAAACACTCACACGTAAAATAAAATAAATCTAATTTTAAAAATGTAATCTAAACTTCCATAACGTAAAAATTCTCTTATAATTCCATTTTTATAAAACCATTCTTATCTGTCACATATATGTGTGTGTGTTAGTTTAAAAAGTTTAGGCTATAAAATTAATATACATGTATTTTTATGTATGTTTCTCTTTTTAGAGGGAAGCATGTGAAATGGGATCTTTTCCCTGTGCAGATGAGAATAATCAGAACTTCTGATTCTTCTACCTGTACTTCCCAAGTGCTAAAATTAAAATTACGCATCAGCTCTACCCATTGCAGTGTGGTGATGCATTATTTACTTTTTTATTGCTTTCTTAAATGCCATGACCAAAAACAACTATGAGATAAAGGATTTATTTCATCTTACACTTGCAGGTAACAGTCTATCACTGAAGGAAATCATGGCAGGCTCTCCAACAGGACAGGAACCTAAGTGCAAGTTCTGAAATCATGGAGAAACACTGCTTACAGGCTTTTTCCTCATGTACTGCTCAACTTGCTTTCTTATACATCTCAGGACCATGTGCCCAGGGGCAGCACTATCCACCATCATGAAAGTGACCTACTGATTTTCCCTTCAGGTATAAATGAGAATAGAGGAATGTGTGTAGTGTGTGTGTGAATCAAGACTACAAGACTCACTTCTTCCCATAGTTTGAGCAAGTTGACAGAAAGCAGCCAGCAAGATGTCATAATTTTTTTTTATCACATCTCTGGATTCAAGGAGACTTATGACACAAAGGTAGAACAAGAGAATTGTCAACAAATTCACAAGAACCACAGAGGCAGTGGAGAACCATTGAGTCAGGCTCAGATGGTCCTTTTACTGGCATGTGGTCACTGGTTCATAGGATAGTCACAAGCTAGGATGTTGGTTTTTTTTCTATTCTATGCCTCTTTTCAGGGCTATACAGCACAGGCTGCCCTTCAGCTTTCCAATCCCAGCCTCAGTCTCCCCAGTGCTAGGATTATAGGTATACACCACTGTTCCTAACTGGCTTCATTACAAATTAAATTGATCATAACATACATAGTTACCCATTTAGTTATTTTTATCTTAATTTTGAGCTTATTTCATGTTTTATTATTTATTTATTTTGGTTTTTTGATATAGTTTCACTTTGTAGCTCAAGTTGGCTTGGAACTTACTATGTAGCCCAGACTTGCCTTTGACTCAAGACAATTCTCTTGTCTCATCCTTCTGAGTACAGGAATTACAGTTGTGAGCCAACATGTCTAGCAGCTTATTTCATACTGACCATGTTTATCATTAGGTTATTATTAATAGGATTCATCTTTTTTATTTTTTGGTTTTATGAGACAGGATCTAATATAGCGCAGACTGGATCCCAACTCACTATATGTACACATGGCTGGCTAACCTTGAACTCCTCTCTTGGTCTCTCTGTCCTCTGTCTCTCTGTCTCTCTCTCTCTCTCTCTCTCTCTGTCTCTGTCTGTTCTCTCTCTTTCTCTCTCAATTCTGAGACCATTTCTTTGTGTGGCTCTGGTTGTCCTGGAACTTACTCTGTAGACCAGACTGAGCTCAAACTCCGAGATACCCCTGCCTCCACCTCCTGAGTGCTGGATTTAAAGACATGCTCCAGTACCACCCATCTTCATAAGGACTTCTGACACAGAACTCCAGACATATGACTCCAGATTTCTCTTCCTCACAAATAATACAAAATAATAAGTGTTTATTGTTTAAACACTTTTAAATTATTTATTTTAAACTGTTAATCTTTGAGAAACATATGATAAACAGTCATAAATACCCAATACATATACTAGAGTATTGAAGTGTTGCTAGCAAAATTTCTCGAACTCATGAAAGCGAACTGATAAGAAGTTCCAATAAATGATGTAGAGTGGAAGATTATTAAACTCGTAGTGCATTTTTTAAGTAGACAAAGAGGAGAAGGAGGTCGTGGTACATGCCTATAATCCCAGCACCAGGAATGGAGGCAAGAGGATCAGCAAGTACATTAAAGCTAGCGTTGGCCGGCGGTGGTGGGCACGCCTTTAGTCCCAGCACTTGGGAGGCAGAGGCAGGCGGATTCTGAGTTCGAGGCCAGCCTGGTCTACAGAGTGAGTTCCAGGACAGCCAGGGATATACAGGAAACCCTGTCTCGAAAAAACCAAAAAAAAAAAAAAAAAAGCTAGCCTTGTACCACATGGCAAAATATCAAAAACCAAAACCAGCCATGGCTGTTGGTGTATAACTTTAATCCTAGCATTGGAATACAGAGGCAGGAGGATCTCTATGAGTTTGATCCAGCTAAGTCTACTACAGAGTTCGATGCCACTCAAAGCTACAGAGTGAGACCCTGTCTCAAAACAAAGTGACACATTGTAGAATTTACTTTGCTAGATCCCAGATATTTGTATTCTATATACCTCTCCTTCATCTTCTATTAATACAAGATGGCTACAATAATTTAAATGGTTAAGGATTTCTCCCTCCTCCTTTTCCTCTTTGTCTACTTAAAAAAAAAAGGAAGAGTATTCATGTAGAAACTTATGTGAAGCTGTTTCCTACTTTATAATTGAGAGCAATGCAGAACACCTAATTTCAATGATGTTTGAAACCTTGGCAACAGGTCCTAACACGTGTACCAGAAAAGTCTAATTCTAAGATAATAATGATAATCAAAACGTGTTCTAGAATGAGTTATGTGCCAATGTGTCGACAACTTACAACAATTAATGAACAATGACCAAAAAGATTAGATGTGTGGCAAACAGTTCTGATGATTCTTTATTCTGTTGCACAATTTTCTATTTCTTTATTTCTTTTATTTATTTAATTTTATTTTCTTTTTATATTTTGGGTTTTTGAGACAGAGTTCCTCTGTGTAACAGAGCCCTGGCTGTCTTGGACTCGCTTTGTAGACCAGGGTGGCCTTGAACTCACAGAGATTCGCCTGCCTCTGGCTCCCAAGTTCTGGGATTAAAGGCATACCCCACCATTTTATTTTATTTTATTTTTAATTTGTTTATTATATATACAGTGTTCTGCTTGTATGTATGCCTGCAGGCTAGAAGAGGGCACCAGATCCCATTATAAATGGTCAAGAACTACCATGTGATTGCTGAGAATTGAACTCAGGACCTCTAGAAGTACAGCTAGTGCTCTTAACCTCTGAGCCATCTCTCCTGCCTGAGCCACCATTTCTTCTTTTTTTTTTTGGTTTTTCTTTTTTTTTTTTTTTTTTTTTTGTTTTTCGAGACAGGGTTTCTCTGTATATCCCTGGCTGTCCTGGAACTCACTCTGTAGACCAGGTTGGCCTCGAACTCAGAAATCCGCTGCCTCTGCCTCCCAAGTGCTGGGACTAAGGCGTGCGCCACGCCGTGCGCCACCGCCGCCCGGCATTTTTTTGGTTTTTTGATTACAGGGTTTCTCTGTATAGCCCTGGCTGTCCTGGAACTTACTCTGAAGACCAGGCTGGCCTCGAACTCAGAAATCCGCCTGCCTCTGCAAGTGCTGGGATTAAAGGCGTGCGCCACCACTGCCCGGCGAGCCACCATTTTCTTAATCACACTATATTATTTATATTGACTTTACATCATTTTAAACAAAATATATCTTTCTGTTGGTTGTGGGTTTTTGACACTGATCTTACTGTACAGCCCAGGCTGGTCTCATATTCCCTGCCTCGCCTCCCAAGTACTGGGATTATAGGCATATGCTACCATGCCTGGCTCTCATAGGTATCACTTCACCAAATATTTTCATTTACAGGTAAGATATTTAAAAAATAATAATGGGGATATTTTACTAAGGTGTGTGTCCATGGAATATCAATTAAACACATGGCTCTATTCATGGTTTTTGAGACAGGGTTTTTCTATATAGTTCTCAACATCCTGGAACTTGCTCTGTAGACCAGGCTGACCATGAACTCAGAGATCTGCCTGCCACTTCCACCAGCCTGTTTTCTTTCTAATAGCAGTGCCTATTAGAAAGTGTTCATTATTGTACTATTAGGTTAAGTGATTTTCCCATTTCCATATGTATGGCTTGAGCTGGAATTAGAATATGGATCTCCTTCTACAGGTTAACAAACTGCGCGGCTATTTGGCAGCACCAGACAATCCATCCACAAACCAAGTTCCTTCTTTTCTTTCAGGAAGAGGAAAATGCTTTGAAAAATCCTTCCCAAGTTCAATGCAGATGTAGTGGCTCCATACCAGAGGCAGAATGATTTCAGGGAATTAAAGGCCAGCATGACAAACCTAGAAAGTTCCAGGCCATCCAGAGTTATATAGGAAAAGCTTGTTTAAAAAAAATCAAACCAAAACATGAGAGAGGAGAGAGAGAGAGAGGAGAGAGAGAGGAGAGAGAGAGAGAGAGAGAGAGGAGAGAGAGGGAGGAAGGGGAGAGGAAGGATGGAAGGGATGAGAAGGAAGAAGGAAGGAAAGAAAAACTAATTTGAAAGCTGTACTTTAGAACCTCAGCTTCCTGACTCCCTCACAGGAATCCAGAAATGTTCCTGGAAAAGCCAGATCTTTCATCTTAGAGCATTCACGCTCATGATTAGCTGTGTGATTCGGAACTAGAATTCATACAGGCACAGTGTAAAGCTCTTTGTGACTCACCCCGCATAGGTTTTTGGGTGGCTCTTTGCCTGTGGCAGTTCAGGCCTGTAATAGCAGATCATCATAGGAATAATGATTTTTCTCCCTCCTGGATGAAATCTTCTATCAAATGGATAAATACATCTAAGTAGCCAAATAATAAAAATGTAGATCTTGGCTTATGCCATTGATGTGCCTGTCCCAGAATTTTCACCAAGGGCTTATGCTACCATGCCCTTGGTACATTTAAGCAATTATATGTGGATCACTAGTTTGCCCCTGTATAATAATAATTTCAAACTACAACTCCAGATTCAAAGGTGTTTATACACCAGATCACTTATACTTTCCTAATTATTTCTTATTTATCCAGTTAAGATTGGTGAGCTTCAGTCTAAACTTGTGATATAGCTTAGCTCTATGAGGAGTAACAGAATAATTATAAGCAATTACCACACATGACGAGAGTGGCTTTTATTCATTGGTTTTGTTTTTCTTTGCAGTGCTGGAGATTAAACCCAGGCCTTGCACATGCTAAGCAACTGCTCTACCACTTAAAATCTACCCAGCCTTTGGTTTATTTGTAACAGTCCATGAATTCCAAGCTGGCCTCCTTCTTGAGTCTAACTTAAGAGCGTCATTATAGAAATACCATTCTGGGATACCAACACTTCACCTGGAAGTGCTACATGCTCTAAGAACATATGAATGATTAAAATAAGTCACTAAATTCTTCACTAGTAGATTGGAGTCACCAGACGCCAAGGAACAGTGTTCAGGGTGGTGAGGCTGCATGGAGAGCAGCATGGACAAGGTAGAAAAGGAGAGGGGACAGAGATGAAACAACCAAACCAAACCAAACCAAACCCAGATCAGTCTTGTTGGTGAGTGGGTCCTTACTGAACTTGACTTGGAAAGGCATTTTCTCCAATAAGAAAACTGTGCCCTGGGCTATTTATGCACAGCTCAAATTCAACTAAATTCTTCACTGGCTTGTTGACTCAAACTCCAATCTTTGATTATGATTTAAAGTCAAACTTAAACTACACAGGTCCCAGGCAAAATAGCCGGCAATGTAAGTCCAAAGTGCGAATGGCTCTTTCCTTTAGCTCAGGCACTGAGCAAACCATTCCTTAGAAGCCTACTTTTGGAGAACAAATGCAGGAGGACTGAGTGAGGAGCTTCCTTTATTAGCAATTTAAAAGGAGGTTTTGTCAGAATTCACCATCCTTTGTTTGTCTGGGAGATTTTTTTTTCCCTACTGCTTTTTTTTTTCTTTTCTTTTTTTTTTTTTTTTTTTTTGGTTTTTCGAGACAGGGTTTCTCTGTGTAGCCCTGGCTGTCCTGGAACTCACTCTGTAGACCAGGCTGGCCTCGAACTCAGAAATCCGCCTGCCTCTGCCCCAAGTGCTAGGATTAAAGGCGTGCGCCACCACCGCCCGGCTCCTACTGCTTTGAGACAGTATCTCACTCTAGGGTTCTATGTGGCCAGAACTGGCCGTGTTGCCCATGCAGACCTGGAATTCATGGCTGCCCTCCAGATTAAGTCTCCAGAGGACTGGGATTACAGGTATGAAACTCTCTGCCTGGCGACTATTTTTGTTTTCTATTGTTTAAATGATGCTTATCTTGTGGTAACAGTTTGGTTTCAAGCCTGTTTTTACTACTTAACTACTATACCCACAGGGACTACACCTTAATGTCTCTATATTAATGTAGCTTTAGCACCGACCACTGTGACTACCCTAAGAGATATGGTCTACTGGTTTGGAAGCTGGGCACTGTGACACACACCTGAAATCCCACATTATGGGAAGTAGAGGCAGGAGGATCAGGAGTTCCACATAAACTTTGACTACATAGTAAGTCAAGGGCTAGCCTAGGTTACATAAGACAAGTAGAAACCTAGTAAGAGCCCCAAGGTGAAACTTCAGGAGATGCAAATGCTGTATCACAGCTGTTACATGTTACATATGTTTTCAAATTTTTCCAAACTGCACACCAAAAACGGACAAATTTTACTGTGTATAATTTATGTCTTGAGCAATCTCTATTATAGAAGCCTAAGTAGGAATAAAGGAATGAGCTTGAATGCATAAAAGATGCAATGAAAAATTTGCCTAAAGCTTCGCTTTCACTAGGAGCTTAGGAATGATTGCTGTCTTTATTGCTAAGACAGGCACTCACTAGGTAGCCCTGACTGGCCTGGAAACTCCCCTTGCTAACCAGGTTGACCTCAAACTTGTAGCAAGCCTCTTGTCTCTGCCTCCTAATGGGATTATTTATGGCCTCTGCTTGCTTTGTTGGTTTGTTTTATAAGCCTAGGCTGACCTTGAACTTTCAATATAGTTTAGGTTGGTCCTGAACTCCTGACCCTCCTACCTCCTTCCTCTAGTGTTGGAGTTACAGGCATCTGCCAGCACACTAAGTGTCTAGTTATTGTTCCATTGCTGTGAATAGATATCATGACCATGGTAACTTATGAAAGAAAGCATTTAATTCAAGGCTTGCTTACAGTTTCCAAGGTTTAGTTCATTATCATCATGGATAATAAGGAGTGACAGGAAGGCAGGTGTTGGAGAAGTAGCTCAAAGCTATATTCTAATTTCAAGGCAGAAAGAGAGAGAGACACAGAGAGAGAGAGACAGAGACAGAGAGAAGAGAGACAGAAAGGCAGAGAGCAGAGAGAGACACTCTGGACTTGTCATGATCCTTTGATCCTTCTAATCCTTTCAAATAGTGCTATTCACTAATGACTAAACATTCAAATAAACGAGCCTATGGGGAGCATTCCTTTTCAAGCACCATAGTTTTACTGACTTTTTTATATTTTAAACAATCTTTTTTCATACAACAAATTCTGATTGTGGTTTTTCTTCCCCCAACTCCTCTCGGACCCACCCCTACATGAACCCAAATGAACTTCCTTTCTTGCTTTCTCTCTTTTAGGAAACAAATAGACATCTAAAAAAAAGAAAGAAAGAATAGTAATGAAATAAGGTAAAATACAAACAAACAGAAAAACTGAATAGGAAAAAACAAACAAATGAATTGAAACATACAAGAGCCAATGTAAAAAGCACAAGAAACACATGTTGGATGCAGAGACACACACATTTTCATACACAGAAAACACATAGAGACACAAAATTGGAAACTATAAGATTTTTTTTTTAAGTTTAAGAAAAGAAAGTCCAGAGAAGCCAGGCGGTGGTGGCGCATGCCTTTAATCCCAGCACTTGGGAGGCAGAGGCAGGCGGATTTCTGAGTTCGAGGCCAGCCTGGTCTACAGAGTGAGTTCCAGGACAGCCCAGGCTACACAGAGAAACCCTGTCTCGAAAAACCAAAAAAAAAAAAAAAAAAAAAAAAAAAAGTCCAGAGAAAGCATTATAAGATGAAATAAACAAACAAATGAACAAACAAACAAAAACAAATAAAACAAAATAAAAAAAACAGCTCCAAAAATACCATTGAGTTCATTTTGCATTAGCCATCTATTGCTGGGCATGGAGCCTGCTCTTAAGTGCAGTTTGTATACACAATGAGTTTTTTCCTTTGAAAGCTTTTTTTTTTTTCTTTAATGCAGTTTTGGATTAGCTTTTTGAAATTGTGTTTTGCTGCCTGGCCTCAAACTCATTACATAACTGAGGCCAGTCTTGAACTCCAAGTCCTCCTATCTCCATGTGCCAATTCCTGGAATTATAGACATGAATCACATGTGGTTTATTAGTGGTTTTGTTTGTTTCGCTAAGGATGTTTTTGTTTTGTTTAATTTCATTTCATTCTGGTTTGGTTTGCTTTTGGAGACATTGTTTTGTTATGAAGTCCAAGGCTCGCTTCTAACTTGCTATATAGTTTAGGTGGACTCAAATTCACTGTCCACCTCCATTGCCAGCAAAACAGGTATGCATTACTATACCTGCTAAATGCTAATACTTTTTTTTTTTTAAAAGCACCCCATCCTCCACCCTCCAAAACCCCAAACTGGGCATTGCTTGGTGAACATAAAATTTCAATAGTAGATAATTCATTTTATTAATTTCTTTCCAAATTCATCCAGTAGATAAGCTGATAAGTTCTACACAGGGGTACTATGTAAGCTTTCTGTGACTATGGCAAAATGACATGGACAGACATTTCTGAGGAATGAAGGTTGGCTTATCCTTCAGAAGTTTCAGTCCACAGTCAGTGTCCCCATTACTGTTGAGAGAGTGCAGAGGCTGTTCCTCTTGATGGGAACCAGAGGCACATCCAGCAAACTGCTCAGCTCATGCTTCAAGGGGACATCTCACTGACTCAACCTTCTCCAGGAGGCCCTGTAGTGAGATGTTCACCAGAGAAGGCTGCTAGGATATGGGTGTAAGCCAATAGAAAGTCTTTAATAGTCAGCAACTACACTGGGTGTTTGGAATCCCAGTATAGCCCTGAGCCTTTCTCAGGGTGAGGTTTTTTAAAGAACAACAAAAGGAAATAAGTCCTGGGTTGACATACTTAAGTTAACAAGAACAGCTAATCGGAAGTAGAACTACATAAGCCAAAAAGCAAGGTTAGTACATTTTGAGACTTTTCCAGAACTTGATGGATTAGGCCTTTGTTTTAGTTTTGGCAGATGATACTGTCTCCGTGCTGAGTTTTATGGTCTGCATGGCATTTCTGTCATGGACTGAGGTGTGCTTGAGACACACCAAAATGAGTAATTATTTTTAAATTTTTTTATCTTTTTATATTTTTAATTTTTATAGAATGTATTTTGGTCATATTCTTTCCTCTTCCCAAAGTCCCTTCAGACCCTTTCCATTTCTCTTCCACCCAACTTTTTTTCTTCTTTCTTTTCTCAAAGTAGACCACAGAACAAAATCTAAATGCATAAATAAATTAAAAAATCAAACAACAACAATGACAACAACAACGACAATTAAAAACAACAAGAGGCACACAAAAATCATGAGTAGTTTGTGTGTCACGTTCCTGGCTGGGATTGCCCTGGAGTGTGACCTTCCAGCAAAAACAGACTTTCCTTTCTCAGCAAGTATTAATTGCAAATAGTGTTTTGGTTAGGGTGGAACTTTGTCCCCACTTCTCTTCTCCATGCTGGCATTTTGTCTAGCTTAAAACTTCTGCAGGTCATGCACATGATTTTCATATGTGCATAAGTCCTTTTTTGTAGGGAAGGACCACTGTTTCATAGGCGTTACCTGCTACCACTGGCCTTTTTTTTTTTTTTTTTTTTTGTTTTTGTGTTTTCGAGACTGAGTTTCTCTGGCTGCCCTGGACTCACTCTGTAGCCCAGGCTGCCTCGAACTCAGAAATCCGCCTGCCTCTGCTCCAAGTGCTGGGATTAAAGACGTGCGCACCACTTTGCCCGGCCACCACTGGCTCTTACAACCTTGACACATCCTCTTTTGGTAGATCCTTGAGCCTTGAGAAGAAGGAGTTTATTTAAGTAAATGTTCTTTATTTAAAAATGTCTTTTAATAAAGACATCTCCTTTAGGGTGGTGGACTCTAAAGCCTCTCACTCTCTGTACATTGGCTCAGTTGTGAGTCTCTGTGTTAGCTCTCATCTGCTGCAAGAAGAAGCTTCTCTAATGAGGGTTGCACCATATAAATATAATGTGGAAGCAGGAAAGATCATAAGGCCTTAGTCTAGACAAAGAACCACAGGCAATTAAGGGATGCTGAGAGTGAGAGGACTAGTCTTCCCAGGGAGGAGCACACCAATTAGTTATCCAAGACCAAGTTGCCTTAGTTAGGGTTTTCATTGCTGTGAACAGACACTATGACCAAGGAAACTCTTATAAAAAAACAACATTTAATTGGAGCTGGTACAGGTTCAGAGGTCCAGTCCATTATCATCAAGGTATAATAATGCATGGTAGTGTCCAGGCAGACATGGGGTGGACGAGCTGAGAGTCCCACCTTTTGTTACAAAGGTAGCTAGAAGAAAGGGAAGGAGGAAAATGATGCAATTATAATCTCTAAAATATATGATACATTTCTCTTATTCACAATTTGATGAGCATCTAGGTTGCTTCTACTTTCTAGCTGTTGTGGACAGAGATGGAGTGAATATGGAGGAGCAAGTATCTCCGTGGTGGAAGGTAGAATCCTTCATATAGAGTCCCAGGAGTGGAGTAGCTGGGTCATATGGTAGTTTTAATGTGGTTTATGAACCCCTAAAGTAACTTTCCTAGTGATTGCAACACCAATAGTGAAAAAGAAAGACTTCTTTCCTGGTTAACTTACTGGCAATTGTCATTTTTTACTTGATGAAACCTATTCTGATTGGAGTGAGATAAAATCTTAAAGTGGCTGCTTTAGTCGCTGTGAAGATATATCATGACCAAGACAATTCAAAAAACAAAGGTTTATTAGAGGTCTTCTTAATGTTTCAGAGGGTGAGTCCATGACCCTATGGCTGGGAGCATAGAAGGAGGCAGGCAGGAATGGCACTGGAACAGTAGCTCACAGCTTACATCTGATCCACAAGCATGAGGTGGTGTTAAGGGCTGCAAATCCTCCAATAAGTCCACACCCTTAATCCTTCCCAAAACAGTTCCATCAATGTGGACTAAGTATTTAAACATATGAACTCTGGCAGCCATTCGTATTCAAAACAACACACATGGTTAATTGCTTGGGGTTTCACACAGGTTTACAGTGAAAATGAAGGACAATAATCTGGGTGGGAAGATTTGAGACACTTGCAGTTGTTATGTTTGAGAGAAGGATGGAGATTCAAGAAAGAGGGGTGTTCAATAATATACAACCGGTCTGAAGCAGAGAGTTCAGACCAAAGAGACAAAGAAAATTACCTTAAAGTTAAGGTGCTGTCTAAGTTAGGGTTTACTGCTGTGAACAGACACCATAACCAAAGGCAAGTCTTATAAGGAACAAACATTTAATGGGGCTGGCTTATAGGTTCAGAGGTTCAGTCCATTATCATCAAGATGAGGGGAGCATGGCAGCTTCTAGGCAGGCATGGTGCAGACAGAGCCGAGAGTTTTTACGTTCTACAACTTAATCTGAAGGCTGCTAGAGGAAGATTGACTTCCGGGTTTAGCTAGGGTGAGAGTCTTAAGCCCGCCCAGAGGCCCACAATGACACATCTACTCCAACAAGGGCACACCTCCTAATAGTGCCACTGCCTGGGCCAAGCATCTGCAAACCATCACAGGTCCCTTAAGAAAAGGAGGGGAGATACTTCATGGTGAGGAAGCATACTGAAGAATATATGACAAATTCAACATGAAAGGGATCATTCTTTCTTTGTACAGAAGAGGATGGCTTGATTAATTTGTAGCCTAAGACGTGACAGTAGTCACACTACCTATAATTCCCCAGCAGATAGCATGTTCTCACTCTGCTGTGGTTTCTCTAACTAGACCCAAATGGGTCTAGTTGCTTGCTTGAATGCTTCTAGAGTTTTTTTTCTTTCTTTCTATGAAAGGGAAAGAGGAGATGGCAGAAGTAGCAAAGTATTTCTGGATACTGAATTCAGCTTCTAGATGCTTGAACTGCAGGTGGTATTGGATTTTATCTTGCCCTTCCCATCTTTTCTTATGGTGGGTAGTCAGAAGTTAACCTTCGGGTCAGAGGCTAGTATCCATAGTCATGCATCAGGATACTTTCTGTTCTTTTTCTTTCTTTTTTCCTTTGAGAGAAGATTATCACTATGTAGTCCAGGATGGCCTCTGATTACTATAGTCCACAATAGCCTGAACTCTCAATTCTCCTTCCTCAGCTCCCTGAGTGCTGAGATTATAATTATTATGCCATCCTCAGTTTGGAAGACTTTTCTTTTTTCTTCTGGACAGATATTTAGGCTTGTACTAGCTTTGAACTGTTATACAGCTGGGAATGACCTTCAAGTTTTGAACTTTCTGCCTGAGCCATACAAGGGTAAGAGCATTGCAGCCATGCTGTTTTTTGAGGTATAGGGATCAAACCTAGGCCTTCATACAAAGGAGAATGAGCAAGCACTAAAACAAAGTTACACCTCCAACCTGCACGATCTGTTTTTAAATTCTTATAATTAGAATAGAATTCTTCTGGAGTTACTTGTTTGTAAATTCTAGTCATCAGACCCAAAGACTGGAATATGCTAAACACATACACTTCCACTGAGCTGCACCCATGACTTTTTATCTGTCTGTGGTTTCTATTTCTGTCTTTCTTTTTTTGTTTCTGTATTTGTTGTTTTTGTTGTTGTTAATATTTTACTGGCTTGCATTTCACTATGTAGACCAAAATGACTATAGACTCATAGAGATCTGGCTTTGTGTCCCTCACAAGTTCTGTATTAAAGGAATATGCGCCCATTCCTTGCATTCCCAGGATGTTTTTTTAATGTGTAGTCTAGTAGATTTCACTTTAAACTCATTTATGTCGTTTACTTGTTGATAAGTGAAAGTTCATAAATATTTTTTCTTTCCCTTTCTGCTATGTATATGTAAAATTACTTACACAAGCCTTTCCAAAGGTAATTTTTCTGTCATGACTCCTATCCTATATTTTTTCTTCAAATCTGCCTGATTTCATCTTTGTCCATGCTCCCTCTTCTAGGGAAACCAAATGATGTGTGTGTGTTGTGTGTGTGTGTGTGTGTGTGTATACTTGTGTTGACTCAACTTGTACTCAGGGCCTCCTTAATATTGGGTTACCATTCTACGAATGAAATATGTCCTCAGTTCCATATCAATGATTAAATATCTTCATTTAGATTTATTTATTTTGTTTTATGTCAATGGCTGTTTTGCAAATATGGTTATATAATATATCCCTCCCTAGTAACCATGGAATATATATAAGAAGGTGATAGGGAGGCCGGGCGTGGTGGCGCAGGCCTTTAATCCCAGCACTTGGGAGGCAGAAGCAGGCGGATTTCTGAGTTCGAGGCCAGCCTGGTCTACAGAGTGAGTTCCAGGACAGCCAGGGCTACACAGAGAAACCCTGTCTCGAAACAACCAAAAAAAAGGAAAAGAAAAGAAGGTGATAGGGAGGCAGAGGCAGGCAGATTTCTGAGTTCCAGGCCAGCCTGGTCTACAGAGTGAGTTCCAGGACAGCCAGGGCTACACAGAGAAACCCTGTCTCGAAAAACCAAAAAAAAAAAAAAAAAAAAGAAGGTGATAGATCTCTTGGAATTCAAGTTACTAAATTGGGTCATCTGCAAAAGCAACAAGTACTCTTAACCACTGAGCCATCTCTCAAGTCAAAGATCAATGGTTTCTATATTAAGAAATCTGTTAGATTTGCTGATTTTTTTTTTTTTTTTTTTGAGCTACTATTCGTGTACTTTATTAAGAACAATTGATAACTGAGAAGAAAGGGAGGGAGAGACAGAAACAGACAGAAGAATCACACAGGAAAAGCTAGAACGGAGGACAGTGACTTAACTGCTTTTATTGAAGTCAAATGCTTACACGACCTCAATTCTTTGAGGTGCAGCATAACCAGGCAGACAAAGCCAGAAACAGAGAGAGGGTTGACTCAACTCTGTTTAAACTGAAAATTGGCTTCGACTTTCACATGATTTGCTGATTTTATATTACTTATTCACTTAAAAAACAGAGATTCACAGTTGGTGCCTTGCCTGCTGGGTTCTTTCTGCTCTGAAAACAAGTTTCTAATAGCCTGAGAAATAACAGGCTCTGTCTAGGAAATAGGTAGCCTGACCCTCCTCTGTTTACAAATCCAGTCTTTGACTCTCATCCCCAGCACAGCAGCTCTCATACCGCAGCTGCCTCTCCCCCCCTTTCTCATCTCCAGTGGATCATGCATATTTTCTCCAACCTTCCTCCCCACTTACCCTGTTTTCTCTTACCCCAACTCCAGCAGGTACCCCATGGGAGCCAGCTAGCCAAGCTGCCAAAGAAGCAAGAAGACCAGCTAAGCAAGTAGATGAGTTTCAGATCTCCAGTCTCTCTCCTCTCTTCTAAATCTAATCCTCCAATCTCTTTCCCAGTTCTGTTGAAGATTTCCTTTTGTGGCCTCTCCTCACGTTTCCCTCCATTCCCAAGGGGCTAAGCAAATCATGGTGGACCACTATGCTTTCTTCTCTCTTGTGAACCCCCTTGTCACCCCCATCCACCACATCCACATTCTTAGTGTAAGCTCTTAATACCTAAAACCAGTGGCCCTATCTAGCAGGATCCAAGAAGAATTCCCTACCAGGCAAGGACCCCTCCTAAGAGACAAGGAAGACAACAGAAACCAAGGAACAAATCCCAACAAGGACAAGACCAAATATTAGTACCTAAAACTACAATCAAGATGCCTAGATGATAGCAGGGAAATGCAATCAGTAAATGACAGGAAAATATGTTTCCACTAGAACCCAGCAACTCTACTATAGTAGGCTCTGATAAAAAGCAACATAGCTGAAGCACAAAGCTGGGGGAACCTTCAAACTACCTTCATAAATATGATAAAAGTCCTTAAATAAAAATGAACCAAATCAGCTGGGTGGTGGTGGCACACGCCTTTAATCCCAGCGCTTGGGAGGCAGAAGCAGGTGGATTTCTTAGTTCGAGGCCAGCCTGGTCTACAGAGTGAGTTCCAGGACAGCCAGGACCACACAGAGAAACCCTGTCTCAAAAAACCAAAAAAAAAAAAAAAAAAAAAAAGTCTTGCTGTCACTGTCACTGTTTTTCCTGGCTACACATTTATGTGCATTCCTCACCTGGTTCTCTTTATTGCTTGGGGCAGAGGGAGTAGGGAAGGTAAAAAGTTCCTTAGAGAAACCTGGCAGACGGAGCAGAGAGGCCTTTCAGGTACTAGTAACAAGAGAAATTGAATTGCAGAATACTAGAGTCTCTCTCCCCCTCTCTTTGTCTCCCTCCCTCTCTCTCTCTTTCTCTCTCTCTCTGTCTCTCTCCCCCTCTCTTTGTCTCCCTCCCTCTTTCTCTGTTTCTCTATGTCTCTGTCTCTCTCTCTTTTTTCTGTGTGTGTGTGTGTGTGTGTGTGTGTGTGTGTGTGTGTGTAAAACTCTAGGTTGCAGTGGTGAACAGGGCCTCACTATGTAGTCTGCCTGTCCTATAATAGTCTGTGTAGACCAGGTTGGCCTCAAACTCACAGAGATCTTCCTGCTTCTACCTCCTGAGAACTAGGATTAAGGATATTTATCACCAGACCCAGCCACAAGAGTGTTTTTTTGGTTGTTCATGTTTGGGGGGGGCGGGTAACAGTGGGGGCTTGGTTTTTGTCTTTGGTTTTTGAGACAGGGTTTCTCTATCACAGCCCTGGATGTTCTGGAACTCATTATATAGACCAGGCTGGTCTTGAACTCAGAAATTTGCCTGCTTCTGCCTCCAGAGTACTGGGATTAAAGGATTGTGGCCAAGGATTTTATTTATTTATTTATTTATTTTTGGTGGTGGTGGTGGTGGGGTTCGAGACAAGGGTTTCTCCACATATTTCCCTGGCTGTACTGGAACTCACTCTGTAGACCAGGCTGGCCTCGATCTCAGATATCTGCCTGCCACTGCCTCCCAAATGCTAGGATTAAAGGCTTGTGCCACCACTGCCCGGCCTGGATGTTATTTATAACAGGGAATCACAATTGTTTTTTCAGCAGAAAGTAAGAGCAATCAAACATTTCCTGTCTGTCTCTCATTCATTTTTACTCCCCTTTCTGTCTTCTCCAATCATTTTTTTTTTTCCATTACATTTATTCAATGCACCTGTGAGTGTTTGGAGGCTAGTGGACAACTTTTATACATCAATTCTCTCCTTCTACCACATGGGTTATTGGTATTGAACTCAGGTCATCAATGAAGGGCTCTAATAGGCCCAAGCGTGGCAAACATGACACCTGCAGATCTTTTCTTCCCCAATTCACTCTCCCTTGCTAAACCAATGGAGTCCCTTATTTAGGTACTTCCATAGTCCTCAAGCTAGTCAACAAGGTCCATTCCCTTATTCGGCCACTTCCTCCTACCTAACTCATTCCTGAGACTGATCATCAAGGTTCACCAATCAAAAGTCCTTATTTGTTCAATCAGAGCTTCCCAATGCACCCTAGCTAACTGTAAACACGACCTCTCTATTTTTCCTTTAAGAATCACTCCTGCAAAGCTATTTGCTGCTGTTTCTGCCTGATTCAGATTCTGCTACTTTGTCTCTTTGCCTTGCTTTAATAAACGGTCTCTTTGTGTTGGAAATTGGTGTTTGGGTATGGTCCCTGCCTAATACAGGGTTCAGAGGGGATCACCCTGTGGTGAGTGGATCCCTTCAATCAGTCTTGGTGGCAAGTGTCTTTACCTATTCAGTCTCCTCTCTGGTGTGTCTGTCCTTTGACCTCATCCTAAAAGTTAATTTTTTGAGAATTTCATCTGATATGATTGATCATTTTTACTCTTTCCTACCCAACTCCTCTCAGATATATCCAAACTTCCTCACCCACCAAACTTCATGAGTCCTCCTTTAAAACAAAACAACTATCAAGTCTAATTTGTGCTTGAAAGAGATAAAGAAGTAAAAGGAAAGGCCATGATTGTTCCTGGTGTGTTGGAGGAGAGAGTTTATTGTAGATACAAAGGAAAGCATAGTCAGAGGCAGGGACATCTGGAGAGTCCAGGGTGGAGATAACCCTGAACTATGTAAGAAGATAGGGTGGAAGAGAGTAGGGGCAACCAAAATGGCTGGATAATCTAGGGAAGGGCCCCTGGGGAAATGGCAGCCCAGCCTGTGAGGTGGAGTTCAGAGTGGGTGTGGCTGGGTTGGCTAGCCATACCCAGTAACCGGCAGGGAATGAATGAGCGATGCTGGGAGAACCTGGCAGTTAGGCCATTAAATAGGCACCTCAGTCACTTGTCCCAGGATTTGAGACTTAATAGTGCTGTGCAAGTATTTTTGGATGGGTGGCCTTCTACTGGAGGTTGGTAAGTCTAACGGAGATGCTCTAAAAGAAAACTGACTCCTTTTCCGATCAGCTATCAGTTACCCATAACTCCTCATTTAGAGAGGTAGGACTTCTTGCCTCATCTCCCTCTCTTCACCCTTGTGACAGCTCACACTATGTGTCTTAGTTACTTTTTTTATGACTGTGAAGGAGCACCATGACCAAGGGAACTTACAAAAGAAAACATTTAATTGAGGGCTTCCTTACAGTTCCAGAGGGTGAGTTTGAGTAGTATGCAGGGAGCCAGGCAGCAAGCAAAAGGCATAGTGTAGGAGAAGTAGCTGAGAGCTTACATCCAATCCATACAACATGGTGGGGAGGGGGGATGAGGAGGGGGCCGTGGAATAGGCTTTTCAAACATCAAAACTCACCCAAGTAACATACCTTCTCCAACAAGGCCACACTTCCTAATCCTTCCCCCAACAGTTCCACAAACAAGGACCAAGCATTTAAATATATGAGCTTATGGGGACCATTCTCATTTAAATTACTACACTATTTCACTCATTTTAGCTCTATACTTTGATATTGTTTGGTTAATATTATCTAGCCATCATTGTAATGTCTACTTTGGCAGAGTGTGATAAGCAGAAGATTAAACATGGAACTTTGAGTGATTAACTTTAGAGTCACAAGGAAGAAGGATAAAAAAGTGACTATTAGTCCCAAATCCTCTATCTTTCACAGAATTCTCCTTTCTAGTTGACTGTTATTAGCTGGTTTATGCTTTCACAAAATTTGCATGTTGAGTCCTGAGCCCCAAGTAATTCAGAAATTTTGACATAGATAATTAAGTTAAAATGAAGTAACTAACATGGGCTTTCATCTGATACAAGTCATCTTCTCATTAGAAGAAATGTGGACCTGGACAAGGTAAGTGGAGCCACAAGGAGATGGTCTACAAGCTTAGAAAAGAGGCCAGAATAGGTCTGCTCCACAAAATATGTCCGGTGTACTTCAGATCTCGGAGAAAAAGGTTCCTCTTGTTTAGGCCATCCGGAATGTGCTACTGTTCTTCTGTGACAACCTTGGCTTGGGTATGGTTGGTGTGTGTACCCAAAAGCTGGTGTATGTGGTAGAACCTATTTTCTAGTATAGTAGGTAGAGTAAGAAAACCTTTTCAGGGTGGATTCCAGTGATGGGGCTATTGTCCATACAAAGATTAATGTGTTTTCTTTTAAGTAGATTAATCACGCAGATTATCACAGAAAAGATGTATAAGCCCTCCTTTGTCTGTTGCTTCTTGGTGTGTTATGGGATCACTTCCTTGCACGGATATCCAACATGGTACCCGTCACAAATCGACTAGATGAGAAAATGCCAACAAACAAAACCAAGAAAAATCATGTCAACTTTAGGGAGAAGCTCAAGTAAAACCATTAAGTTGAAAAGTATCAGCTATTGTCTCTTACTAATTACTTAGCATCTGCAGGACTATGTGTGTGTGTGTGTTTGTATGTATGTACCTATGCATGCATGTGTGTGAGTGCACTGTGTCACAGAGCACTTGTGCAAGTCAGAGGACAATGTTCAGAATTGGTTTTCTCCTTTTAGTAAATGGTTCTAGTGATCGAACTCACGTCATCAATCTTAGGAACAAACACCTTTCACAAGCGCCTTTACCCGCTTAGCCATCTCACCAGCCAGACCTCAGTTTTTTTATTTCGTAAAACTGTCTTGTAACGATTAAAAACACTGTCAGGTCCAAAATGACAAAACACAATTTTAGTGAAAAAAATTATATTGCATACAGACACTGTGGAACATGGCATACAAACTACTAATTAATTATATATTGCGACGCCATTTGTTATCGTCTTGTTTTATTGTTTTATTAGCTCTGTAGCTAGCGCGGAGAAAAGGAACCAAGGGAACAATCCCAGCCTTAGAATCTAGCAGAGGTGGATACAAGTTACCATGACAACAGCGCGTTCAGACATTTTCTGACCACGCGACGCTTGGAAGAAGAAGGCCTGGGTTGCGTGTTGCGTCATCACTACGCGCTCTGGGGCTTGCTCAGCGCTGCTTTGGAAGGTCCCGGCCAGGCTACCGTCGCCTCCCTCAAAAGAATTATTTTGTTCTTTTCCACCTTTGTTACAACGAGGAGTCTGCCAGGCTGTAAGTGAGTGCGGGCGGGCGGCGGGCTTCCTTCAGCGGCGCGCCGGCCTGTCAGCTTCCTCCTAGCCCGGGCCTTGCCGCGTCTACTTCCGGGCGGTGCGCCGCTCCCGGTTCGGCCCTTTGTGTCCCCCGCGGCGGCCTCGCGAGCTCTGTGGAGGTGGCGGGCGCTCGGTGCGGGCTGCGTGGCGGGAAGGCGGGCGCGCGCCTCTGCGGCCCGGGTGAGGACCGCGAGGGTCGGCTCGTGGGATCGCGCGGGCCGGGTCGAGGGCGCACCGGGCATTTGTGGCCTAACAAAGCGCAGCCGGAACCGGGCTCCGGCATGTGTGCGGACCCCCATTTTCTGGGAACCAAGTGTGGTGGCTTTGTGTGGTTCCTTGTTCTCATCACCTCATCCCTCTTTTTTTTTGTTTTGTTTTGTTTTGTTCCCTCCCTGCAGCTAGTTCATTGAAAGCTGTCAGCCCCTCGGGGAGGTGGTTCCTATCAATATGAATCTTTTCAACTTGGACCGTTTTCGCTTTGAGAAAAGGATTAAGATTGAGGAAGCTCCCGAAGCAGCCCCTCAGCCCTCCCAGCCCGGTCCTTCGTCACCAATTTCTCTTAGTGCTGAAGAGGAGAATGCTGAAGGGGAAGTTAGCAGGGCAAACACCCCAGACTCAGATGTAACTGAAAAAACAGGTGAGTTACAGTGTTGCAGACTGATAACAACATCCAAAGGTGACAGGCAGAAGGGATTCCACTTTTTTTTTGCAATATTATACTGATTGATACAGTGCCTCCAATTTGTGCATTGCAATCCAGCATTGGGACTACCATAGCCACCAACCGTACCTACCAACTGAGCCTACCTCCATTGTTTCACTTGTAGGAGTTCTTGGGATTCAGCACAATGGTGGACGCTGAAAGCCGAGTTTACAGAATTCTTGGGTCAGAATGGCTATTCAGAGGGGAATGTAGGCAGTTCCAATAGACCTTGACGTTATTAATTTAGCCACAGGTTTTCCTTCATTCCAATATCTTTTATTTTTTCCCCTGTTCTGTCTCTTTTGTTTGTTTTGAGACAGGATCTGACTTTGTAGCCTTGAGCTGGTATGAAACCTCGGGGACCGTCTGGCTTTGGGCTAGTGATCCTTCCGCCTCTGCCTACCAGTTGCTGGGATTACAGCCACATGTCACCACACCTGACGTCTTTTCCTGGCTTTTCGAAAGCAGTATCCCTCCTTGCCTTACCTTCTCCAGGGATGGGATTGCAGGTGTGGTTTCATGCTTTACCTAGCACTGATCACTTCTGACAGTTAGATGTGACAGATGCTTGAAGATAACATCTAGGCCACCTAACTTCTCAGAAATCTCTAGAATTCACTTGAATACTTTATGTTACTCTTAAGTGAATAAAAAATTTTAAACCAATTGTAGCAGACCTTTATGGATAAGTAGAACAGAAGCAAGTAAGTCCAAAATGAGGATTTTGAACAAGGATATAACTCACGGTAGCATGTGGAGGTCAGAGAACACCGTGAGAGGTTGGTTCTCTTCACCATGGTTCTCAGGATGGAACTCAGGTTGTGAGGTTTATAGGGCAAAGGCTTTTACTTACAGGCCCATCTGACTGGCCACAAAGTAGTTTGAACACTTTTTTTTTTTTTTCAGACAGGGTTTTCTCTATGTAGCCCGGGCTGTCCTGGAACTCACTCTGTAGACCAGGCTGGCCTCAAACTCAGAAATCCGCCTGCCTCTGCCTCCCAAGTGCTGGGACTAAAGGCATGCGCCACCACCGCCCGGCAAGGCTAAGTTTTAAGAGACTTAATAGAACCTATTAAAAATGTAAACATTATGATTCCTGAGAATGAGCCAGGAATCAGTCAGTTTCTGTTAACTGTGATGGTAATGTTACAAGTTTTTGTGTCTGTTCCAATACGATATTTCTGATGGCAAACAGGATTGCAGAAGCCTTTAAATTAGTGTGGCCAGAACATTGGATATACTGGCTAGTTTTATGGCAACAGAATACAAGTGAACATCATGTGACAGGAGAACCTCAGTTAAGAAAATGACATAAGATCAGGCTGTACTCAAGCCTGTAGGAGGACATTTTCTTGATTTAGTGACCCGTGGGGAGAGGTCCAGTCTATTGTGGGTAGTCTCACCCCTGGGTTCTTTTTTTTTTTTTTTTTTTTCTTTCCTTGTTTTTTTTGAGACAGGGTTTCTCTGTGTAGCCCTGGCTGTCCTGGAACTCACTCTGTAGACCAGGCTGGCCTCGAACTCAGAAATCCGCCTGCCTCTGCCTCCCAAGTGCTGGGATTAAAGGCGTGCGCCACCACCGCCCAGCGCCTGGATTCTATAAGAAAGGCTGAGTAACAATCCAGTAAGCAGCACGCCTCCATGGTATATACATCAGCTCTTGACTCCAGGTCTCTGCCCCGTCTGAGATCCGGTCTTGACTTTCTTCAGTGTTAAACAGTGATGTGGAAGTGTGAGGACTGAACTTGGGTCTTCTGCAGTCAAAGCAATATGTGCTCTTAACTAATGTGCTAGCTCTGTAGCCCAATCTTAATGAGTTTTTTTTTCCTTTTGTTTTTGTTTGAGATGAGTTCTCTTAGTCCTGGCTACCATTGAACTGTAGATCAGGCTGGCCTTGAACTCACAGAGATCCACCTGCCTCTGCTTCAGTGGTGAAATAAGAATGGCCTTGAATTTCTCAATCATCCTGCCTAGACTTCCCAAATGTTGGAATACAGCCTTTTATCATCCCTTATCCTTTTTCCTTCTGTCCTTTTCTTCCCATGTACTTACACCTGCTATGTAAGCACTTAACACTGAGCCACATACATAAGTAGTCCTTAGCATTTGGATTTAAAAGTGTACAATTGTCTGTCTTTTATGCAGAACAAGGCCAGATCTTTAAATGCTAGGCAAGTGCTCTGCCCCTGATCAGTTTCCAAGTTATCAAGATCCATACTTTTTTTTTTTTTTAATTTGGCTTTTATGAGCACAAGTGGGTTTGGAGGGATTAAAATAACGGCAGATAAATGAAAAGGAGTTTGTTATGTTTTTTTATATGTTAGAGTATAAATAAGTGAATTGTCTTTGGAGTAGTAGGAAGGACATTTTAATCTGCATTTTAAACAAATACACTCTATACATATGTCCATGCAAGCAAGCTCATATACACTAAAATAAAATAAAAATAAAAAGAAGGTGAGGATCCTTTGTAACTATGGAGCACTCACTCTGCCTCTGAACTCTGTCCTCAATACTTTCCTCTTCCTTCCTTTCTTTTTTTTTTATTTGGTTTTTGGTTTTTGTTTTCATCTACAGCACACACAGAAAATCATAAACCGTTTCCTTTTTATACTTAAAGAATATTTTATGTATATGCGTGTTTTTGCCGTCTGTATGCCTGTGCACCACATGTGTGTCTTTGCCTGTGGAGGCCAGAAGGGGGCACTGGGTGCCCTGAGCTGAAGTTGGAGTAGGGAGGGGCTTTGCAGGTGCTGAGAATTGACCCTGGGTTCTCTGCTAAGAGTAGTCAATGCTTTTAGCTGCTAAGCTATCTTAATTCAACATAAGCTATTTGTTTTTATTTAACTTCATTTTTATTTCTTTGGAGATAGGGTCTTACTGTGTAGCTCTGGCTGTCCTGGACCAGGTGGGCCCCACACTTACAGAGATCCCCCGTCATTACATTGAGTGATGGGATTAAACTTTCACTATGTCTAGCTTCAGAAGCCAATTCTTAATGTGAAAAACAAGAGAAACCATGGAACAGATTCGAGTTTCTCATCAAAGACAAACAAACAAACAAACAATGTATGGGTCAGGTTAGAGGCAGGAGGATCCAAGAGTTCACGTACTCAGCCAGCCACCCCTGTTACATGAGGATATCATGCCATGTATATTTTTATCCCAACAGGCGCAAGACAAAGGAGCTCTCCAGGGACAGTCATCCATAGCATGTACCTTTTTGTTACCTGATGTAGCTTTCTGCCTGCCAGGAGCTCTGTTCCCCATTTTTATTAATTTATAAAAGTGTTCTTCAAACTGTGGCTCACAAATATTTTTGTCATAAAATTAATTTATTGGGTCCTGACTAAATATACGTAACGTTTTTGTTTTGAGACAGTGTTTGTAGTTAGCCCAGCTAGGTCTTGTACTTATAGTCTTCCCTCAGCTCTCCCACCTGCCTCCAGTGTTGGGCTATAGAGAATTGTTTCTAGCTATGCTTGCAATTGTTGGAGGGTAGAATAGTCAACAGGTATTATCAATATTATAAATATATCATTTATAGCAAGAGCTTCTGAAACTGTATGTTCAGTATAAATAGCTAATAATCGATGTGTTAGGATGACATTCAAAACTGTCTTACAGTGGGGTCCAGTCACAAACATTTGTAAAACTATTCTATATCTTAATTATTTTTGTGTTCTTTGCTTTACTGAAACTTGAAGTGTACTTTTGGCTGTTCTATACATCCTTCAGTATTGGCACATTTTGTTATTAGTATCAACTGAGATTTTCCAGTTACATGTTTATTATCTATGAAATTCTATGATCAAGTTCCTCCCACAGGCTTACTGCTTTTCTTCTCCATATTGCCAATCGATGAACAGTTTGCCATCTGGCTGTATACCAGTCCTTTACCCTAGTCTTTCCCTCTTGACTTAAACCTGAAGTTATTCTATATTCACATTTCATCTTGAAATATGGTATTAGAAATAGCTCTTCAATCCTATATATGGTGTATTCATTTTTTTTTTTTTTTTTTTTTTTTGGTTTTTCGAGACAGGGTTTCTCTGTGTAGCCCGGGCTGTCCTGGAACTCACTCTGTAGACCAGGCTGGCCTCGAACTCAGAAATCCGCCTGCCTCTGCCTCCCAAGTGCTGGGATTAAAGGCGTGCGCCACCACCGCTCGGCTTGGTGTATTCATTTTTTTCCCCTAGAACTTTCCCAAGAGAAAAGAGTATGTGAATCATCTATTGGAAAGTATTATAACATAGTAAAATGATTTTCCTATTATATCACTCAAATTAAAATGGCCCAGTTTTGTAGTAGATTGTTTTTTATTCTAGTTCTTTTGTTTATTTTGGTATTTTGACACAGGGCTTTATTGTATAGACCAGCCTGGCCTCAAACTTAATATCTTCCTGCCTCAGCCTCTAGTTGTGAGTGCTGGGGTTAGTACTGCCTCATGTTGAATTTTGTTCCTTTAGAAAAGTTTTTAGAAAATTACGTGCATGCATGCCTGTGTGTGTGTCTGTGTATGTGTATGGATGGGTGTGTATGTGTATGAATGGGTGCACGCGCATCGTGTGTATGCATGTGCACAATTTGCATGCAGTTGCCAGAAGAGGGCATTGGATAGTCTAGAGCTGAAGTTGGTTGTGAGCTGCCACATCTGGGTGCTCAGAATTAAACCTGGATCCTCTGTAACAGCAGCTGCTTTTAACTGCTGACCTCTCTGTCTCCATCTTTTGTTTGTCTTTTGTCATTTTGATATATGCTTTTATGTTACCCAGGCTAGCTTCAAACACACTGTAAACAAGACTGATTTTAAATTCATGATCCTCCTATATCTACCTCAAAATTTCTGGGATTACAGGCATGTGTTATGTACTGGTGTATGCCTAACTTCTGTTTGCCATCTCCCTCCCCCCAGTATTTATTATTTTATTTGTTTATCTAGATTTGTATGGTGGGTAAAGGTTGCACCCATACCTCTGTGTTCATGTGTTTAGAGGACAATTTTGTGGACTTGTTTATATGTTTATGTGTGTTCTACTTTAGCTCACCGTTCGGGGCAGCAAATACTGCCCGTCTGATGGACCGTCTCACCAGTCCCATTCTTTTAGTAGGACAACTATGTGGGTTAACTGATATTTGAGGGAATTATCTTGTAAATAAATTGTCATGATAGAACAATATATATGGTTATACTATTGAGAATTGACCAGCTTCCATAAATGTACCTCATGGATGTAAAGATTGCTTTCCATTCTTTTTTTTTTGGTTTTTTTCGAGACAGGGTTTCTCTGTATAGCCCTGGCTGTCCTCGAACTCATTCTGTAGAGCAGGCTGGCCTCAACTCAGAAATCTGCCTACCTCTGCCTCCCGAGTGCTGGGACTAAAGGCGTGCGCCACCACCGCCCATCTTGTTTTTCGTTCTATGTTGAGAAAGGCTTTACCTTTTAATTACCAGGGTAATTTAAATTATCTCTGAATATTTAATCTTCCAGTAGTGAATTATTTGCTTTTATTATATGAACTTTGGTGTTGGGCCACATAAAAAGACAAAATCAAAGTCAGGCTTCATGGTAGACACCTGAAATCCCAGCCCTTGGGAGGCTGAAGCAAAAGAACCTCCAGTTCTCAGAGAGTTTTGCTATACAGACACATAAGAAGACCATGTCAAAACTTTCCCACTCTTCGACAAAAGAAAAGACAAACCTAATGTATATCCGGACTATCCTTGAGATGCAGTCCCTTGTTTCTCTGGCTGACTGCAAAGCCGCTGCATAGCTAATGATGACCTTGAACTCATTATCCTCTTCTTTCCACTTTCACATATTTCTACCCCTACCATACCCTGTTTAACCTCAACTCTCAGAACTCGTAAAGTTCATTACTCAGGTATGAGAATGGTATAAGGGAGTTTAAAAAGTTGTGTTCACTTGTGCATATTGCTTGTGAGAAACTTTAATAAGCTTATGTTATAGGCTCCTATGTTGGTAATGATAAAAAATAGTCTACCTTTTAAAAGCCACTTGAATTGTTTTTATATGGGGAAACTTAGCATTTTGTTTAGTAATCTTTCACTACATCTCATTGTAATTTGTATAGATAATTCTAGTGTCCTATTTGTTTCTTTAGGGAAAGATGAATAATAACTTACCTTCTTTCTGGAGCCTTTTGTATCTATCTACTCATGTGGTGCCTGAACACAGGAGGATTTGGCTGTGAGTCAGTGCAAGTGTCTGAACTGTTCTAGAGTACATTGTCTTCTCAGAATGTTGTAGATAGACAATTCACTTAAAGTGGCTTTAAAGAAACAATGATAATTTGTATTTAATTAAGTCTTGCCATAGTACAGTAGCTGTCTCTAAGAATCATTGGGACATTTGTTTTCAGTTAACTGCTCATTTTTACAGGACACGGTCAGTATTATTTGGCCTTCGGGTCTGCTTCTATTACTTTTACTACCAAGACTGATGACCTGGGTTCAGACAACAGGACCGATATGATGAGAGGAGAAAAACAACTCACCAAAGTTTTCCTCTCACCTCCACATGTATGCCATAATAAATTGTAGAAAGGAACTGTTAAGAACTACTCACAGAAATCAAAGAAGGCTGTGCAGATATTACTCTCTCTGCCTGTACAACTGAAGCATGACTCTTTTCACTAATAAATGAAGTAGTTGGTGAACTTGACATACACATAAACTCACATTCCTTATGATTGCTAGGGCCAAGATAGGGTAGTTTTCCTGTCAGGTACTGTGTGCAGTCCCTAGAACTGAACGGAAAATAAAGGAATGATTATGATTGTTACCATGGTTCTGAAGTTTTAGAAAATGCTTATTTAGACTTCCAGAATGGGGGAATCAGAGCTACTCCTTTCTTAGCATGTAGTAGGAGATGCCTTTTTATTCTTTAATTTTATTTACAAAAAAGTGATAAACCGTGTGTCCTACAGGGTTATTGTGGCTGAGGGCTTAATAATGACTTAGAAAGTCATCGATCCAGTTTTTTTAGCTTTAAAGAGTTGATTTTTTTGACAGTTTATACATGCATATAATATATTCCCATCTATTTCTCAGCCTTACCAACCTCTCCCCACCCATGCCTACTGTTTTACAGATTCATAACTGTTGGTTGTATTCTGTGAACCTTTTAGTTTAGCCGGGACTGCCTGTTTGACTATTATTAGAGCTCTCCATTGGGGCCCAGTAGTGTCATATGGTGGTTACCTTTCTTCCTGAATCTGTGTGTGTGGGGGAGTAGCAATTATTTTTATCTTTCTTGTTTGTTTTATTTGAGATTTAAAGTTGTAGGAAATCCGGGTATATTGATTTATGCCTTGTAATGCTAGCACTTGGGTAACTAAAGTATGTAGATGGAGGGATGTTGTGACTTTGAGTATAGGGAGATGTCTTCTCAAAGAAAAGAAAAGTAGTGTGAGCAGTGGTAGGGGCATCTACTCTGGTCTGTCACTCTCAGCAGCCCGAGGAGTTCCTTTAAGGTTTTTCGTACCTTAACTATGTTTGTGTTCTTGCAGATTATAACTCCTGGCTGGGTAAGCCTGGGCACAGCAGATGGATGTTTATTAAAAGACACTGTAAGCATGAGAGCTAAGAGGTTGCTTGGGTAGAAACTAAGTCAGACCCTAGAACCTGAGAGTGGGTTAGGGGTAACTGTAGGTGTTGGACGCTTTGGAAATTTTCTTGTTTTGTGGGTTCAGAGGTACATTCTCTTTCCTTCTCTCTATTCCTCTTTTGATAATTGAGATAGATGACTTTATCAGTGGAATTACAGTCAGATAAGAAAAAACTAAAGCCACTAACTTGCACTAGGGAATTAGAACTTCCTGTAAATCTCTGGTGAGATTTCTAGAAAATTTCAGGTTTACAATTGGGAAGGGAGAAAGCTTTAAGCAAACATTCAGTCTATTGTAATTCTTTATTCTCAGCTGGGGAGAAACTTCAGCCAGACTTTGGGGTGAGGGGTTCATTTCCTTTTCATGTTACCATAATTTTTCCTCTCCTGTTCTTGTCAATGGAAAGAAATTTTGGTTTTAAGACAAAAACAATGCAAGGAATTGGTGAATTTTTTTTTTTTTTTTTTAAATAATAGCACATGAATGAAGTAAATAAAAAGTTACTTTGGTCTTGCTCAGAATATGTTTCTTTTTGTTTTGCAGAAGATTCTAGTGTTCCAGAACCTCCAGACAATGAAAGAAAACCAAGTTTATCATGTTTCCAAAATCAAAGAACAGTACAGGAATATATCGATTTGTCATCTGATAGTGAAGATGTTTCTCCAAATTGTTCCAGTACAGTTCAAGACAAAAAATTCAGCAAAGACACAGTGATAATAGTGTAAGCCATTTCACAGTTAGTCATGCTGGTGCATGTTAATTTTCAGAAATAACTAATTTGAAATATTTGTGTGATTATTTTGCTATTATTTTGTTATTCATCTTCATCTTTACTGTTTTTCTTGTCTTTTGTTTTCTATAAAATGGTTATTTATAAAGGTTTAGTGAGAAAATTTTGATATTAACCTTCTCTAAAGATAAGGAAATGATTTTAGCTAATACTGTTAATCATCTGTAATTGCTTTATGATTATTTATTGAGTCCAGGAACTTTTTGGTTTTTTGATCTCCCCGAGCCACCCCCCCCCCATCCCCATAGACAGGATTTCACTGTGTGGCTCTGGTTGTCCTAGAACTAGATCTGTAGACCAGGCTGACCTTGAACTCAAAGCACTCCACCTGTCTCTGCCTCCCAAATGCTAGGATTAAAGATGTGTGCCACAACTGCCCAGAAAATCCAGGAATTTTATCATTTAGCATTTTTTGGATGTATTCTGTGAGCTGGTACGATGTTTTCCTTAGAAAAAGAGCAACTTCAGCCCCATATTCTTGCCCTCAAGAAATCTCTACTTTAGCTGGAAAGAAACTATAAAACACATAGTATGTCAAAGAAAAAACAAGGGAAATAAGGGCTCTGGACCTTAATATTAATTTTAAAGAAAGGCTTCATTGAGCTGATTCTGAGCAAAGACCTGAGGGAACTGCATGTTTAATGGCCCTGAGGTGGGAACTTCCTAGTGAGTGTAAGGGAAAGAAGGATGCAGGTCATGAGGGGAAGATCTCAATGTAAAGTATAGGGTAGAGGTGCCTCTTCTTTAGGGCCACAGTTCTTTGTTTTTTCTTGCCTTAGTGTTTTGAGACAGGATGTCCTACTGTTTCTAGGTTAGTCTGTGTAGTAGAGGCTAGTTTCTAACTTGCAGAGCTCTTTCTGCTTCAGCTTCCTGAATTCTAGGATTAGAGCTATGTACCACCAATTCTGGCCTTGATTGATTCTGATTGAAAGGGAAGTCCATGGAGAAAAATTGAGCCGGGTAAAATGACCTTAGATGTTTAAAAGTCTTAGTTTAATTCTGGTGGAGGAGTAATAGTAGAGCCATAGATGCTATTGTTACCTTTTCAGTAAGAAAAACTGGAGGTTCAAATGCAGCCAATACTGGGACAAGTGAAAAGTGGTAAAATTCTGACATTCTTTGAAAGTAGAACAGATTTTGTTCATTGATGTCATATGGGTTGAGAGAGAAAGAGTCACCCCATCACTTTTGACTGAGCAAGTAGCAGGATGAAAATATTACCTTTTTAACCAAGAAAAAGACTTTGTCGTGATAGAGAAATAACTTTAGAACGAAAGTCAGCCATTCAGTCTTATGTGTAGTGTTAAGAAAACTTGGACATCTGAGTAGAGATGTGAAGGAGTTAACTTGTGTTATTAAAGATCTGAGGAGAAATCTAGTTGGTGCTTCAAATTCAAGGTTCCACAGAGTATTGCTCTGTCTACCTACTTACCTACCATTGCTTCTGATCTGTCTTCTTCATTTAGTGTTGGAGATCAAACTCAGGATCTCTTCACATGTTTAGCAGTGTTTTGTCAAATTCGAAGCTCTTGTTTTATCTGTGTAGCTCAGGTTTGCCTTGAATCATGACCTCCCATCGCTGCCTTCTGAGTAATTTGACTTTTAAAGCAACATAACCTATGAGATCACTAAAGGATACAAGTATAACTGAAGAAGACAGGGCCTTAGTTCTAAATGCTTAGGCCAAGGGCTCTGGTTGTTAAAAAGATGGATGGTATCTGTACAATTGAGGTAACAGTCAACCAGTTATGTGATTTCAGGTTGGGAGAGATGATTCAGCAGTTAAGAGCACTGGCTGCACTTGCAGAGAGGACCCCAGGTTCTCTTCCCAGCACCTACATGACAGTTCCAACTCCAGCTCCGGGGATCTGAGGTGTCTTCTGTTCTTGAACTGGGTATACATGCAGTGCATGTTAGTATATGTAAGCAAACACTCAGTTACACTTAAAAATAAATCTTAATAAAAAAAGGTTATGTGATTCTCTCGAATCCAAGCAAAGAAAGTGTTTCAAGAAGGAACAAGATGTCAGAGGTTTCCTGATGACAGCTTGATACAGACTTACTTAAACTGAACAAAGCCATGGTAACATACCTTGTTTTGAAATAGAAAATAGTGAATGAAGCACCTTAATGTTTAGTCCTGAGGAAAGTGGATGCATTGGCTTTCCTGCCCCCCACACCGTATTCCACTTTTCATTTTGAAAAAGCTTTATATTTGTGGGAAAGTTGCAAAATATATCCAACTTCCCTGTAAGAAGAGTACTGATGATTTCACACTTCCTTTATCCTTTAATAAACAGTTTAATTAATAATAAACACAGTATGGCATTGCCACTCAAAAGTTATGATTTGTAAGTAAGGAATATATCGAAAGTTTTAAGTTAAGGTTCTAATTTCTTAAGCAAGAAAATACTGGAGTAGGAAAAAAGTCAACTGAATTAAGCAATGTCCTTTAATAACCATTTAGTTGTTTTCTCATGAAGTGTTAAATGGCTTATGTAGAATGGACATGCAGGCAGTTGGGGTTGGAGTGATAGCAGTTAGCTCTTGGACATGAATTGAATAGGACTTTATAATAATTTTTATCCAGAATCATAGAGTGGATTGACTTAGTGTTAGGTTTTGCGACAGAATCTCAAATACATAGCAGTTCTGCCTTACCATCATATTTGTCTTTGTCATGTCTCTTTAATTTCATTTACTATGAATTGTATCTCAGTATGTTTGTCACTGTAACTATCTTTTAAGGTGCCAGGTCAGCTTTTCTTAGGATATCTTTTAATTTGAATTTTTCTGCTTTTTTTATGACTAAATGTAAGTTTAGTGGAAGGGATACTACAGAAATGATCTTGTGTCCTCATCATGTCATGTTATAGGAAGTACATGGTATCCATTTGTCTGTCTTTGCTTATTTGTGTTGTTCCTCCCCCCCCCACCCCCCAATCTGAGCTGGGTTTCCTTGATGAACTATCTTTTTTTCTTTGTAATGATTAAGCCGTCTAGAGAAATTCTTCAAGATTGGGTAGCTCCCATGTCCATTTTTATCCTGTAATCCTTGCCTCTGTTGGAAGTGGAGTATTTTGACTGTCATTTTATTTATTTATTTATTTCCCCTCCCCTTGCCTTCTCCTCCTGCTCGCTCTGCCCAAAGGTTTTTATTTATTATATGTAAATACACTGTACTGTCTTCAGTCACCCTATAAGAGGGCATCAGATCTCATTACGGATGGTTGTGAGCCACCATGTCGTTGCTGGGATTTGAGCTCATGACTCCGGAAGGGCAGTCAGTACTCTTAACCGATGAGCCCCATCTCACCAGCCCCATGACTATCATTTTAGAACTTACACTTTGATTAGCTTTTTATATATAGAAATTTTACCCTTTTCTCCTGATTTACTCATTTATTTCCATATACAGTATAAAAAGTCAGTATAGAATATAGATGCTTATTTATTCATTAGCTTATAATTTTATACTTTTTTTTTTTTTGGTTTTTTCGAGACAGGGTTTCTCTGTGTAGCCCAGGCTGTCCTGGAACTCACTCTGTAGACCAGGCTGGCCTCGAACTCAGAAATCCGCCTGCCTCTGCCTCCCAAGGCTGGGATTAAAGGCGTGCGCCACCACCGCCCGGCTAATTTTATACATTTTAATGAGCAAATTGTTCTGTCTAGTTAGATAATGACCCCCTTTAAGTAGGCTTCTTTATCTGGTAAGGGAATTAATGTATTTTATGTCTCATTCCCTTCTGGCATAAAAGTTTCAACTTGGCTGTTTCTCAGCTTCAGGCCTCCAGAGCTAAACTCTGATTCATTTGAGTAGGGAAGGGAGTGAGTGCTATTTTAAAATTTGACTTGTATTCTTTGCTCTTGTGTGAGGTAATGTTATGTTGTCTTTCAAACAGAATGGCATAGGTTCTCAGCCTCTGGAAAAAAAGAAAGGATGTAGATGTGGTACAAGCCTATCTATAATCTAAGGATTTAGGAGGTGGAGGCATGAGAATAAGGAATTCAGATTGGCCATTCTTAGTGCTGTCACACTGAGACAAGTGTCAATGCGCCTCTACTGATAAGGCGTAAGGCTAGCATTCTTGTAACAGCAGTTCAAGGCCCTAGGTAGATGCCTCTTCACTTTTCTTGTTGCTGTGATGGAATTTGTGCTTCTTTGTGCTCGGCTTGCTTTCTCATCTTACACGGTCTAGGATCCTTGCACAGGAAATGATCGTGCCCATAATTTATGTGGCTCCTTCCACATTACTTAACATGATGCAAGATAATTCTTCACAGATACCCCAGAAGCCCACCTTTCCGATGATTCTAGACATTTGTTAAGTTGATAATACCATCTTACCCTGTCTCAAAAGACAAAGAAAGAAAATATAAAAAGTAAAGATGAGAGACACAGAGTGTTCCAGTCTTATCGAATGTATGTGTATGCGCACATGTTCGTGTGCATGTATATTATAGTCTTAGAAAACTAAATATTGGCAATGAGATTTGCTTGGGGGAGAGAAGTGAGTTAAGTTTGTTCAAAATGTCAATCATAGCAGAGTGGAATAAGACTGAAATGGGTTATTATAGTATAAACCCTTTTGTGTAATAAATCCCTTGTTTGCTGAGATGTTATTTCCTTGATAGCCAGTAGGACCTCTCTGATAATTTTTCTCTGAGATCCTGACAACCTAGCACTCAGAGAGAAATTTTTTTTTTTTTTTTTTTTTTTTGGTTTTTTTCGAGACAGGGTTTCTCTGTATAGCCCTGGCTGTCCTGGAACTCACTCTGTAGACCAGGCTGGCCTCGAACTCAGAAATCCGCCTGCCTCTGCCTCCCAAGTGCTGGGATTAAAGGCATGCGCCACCACCGCCCGGCTAGAGAGAAATATTTTGTATCTTTGTATCAGTGTAGGTTTCATGCTGCCTCAGCATCATCTAGCATGCTGAACACTGACAAAAGTTTAGGAAGGAGATGAGAAGTGGTAACTGTGTAGATATTCAATGAGAGACAGATAGTTCTCTCTGATTTTTCTTCATGGTAGAAATAATCTGAGAACTTTTTCAATTATATATTTGAATACCTAACAATGTTAAAATGGTAAAAATTTGTTTCCTTTAACAATTGATTTCATTTAATTATATTTAATATTCCTATAAATGTTCTCTGTATCATGATAGAAAGCATTAGTGGGATACATTAAAATTGTGTTTTCCCATGTGATAATATTTGTAGTTCAGAGCCATCTGAAGATGAAGAATCTCATGACCTTCCTTCTGTTACACGAAGAAATGACATTTCAGAACTGGAAGACCTTTCGGAATTGGAAGATCTTAAAGATGCTAAGCTTCAGACATTGAAGGAACTGTTTCCACAAAGAAGTGACAATGACCTACTAAAGGTTGTACCTGTTTAAAAATTGTACTTTATTTTACTTACTTTTTAGAGACTTTTTTCCCCAAATTTATGTGAATGTATATTTTGCTTTCATGTGTGTATGTGCATTGCTTGCATGCCTGGTGCTGGTTGAGTCTAGAGGATAGTGGCAGATCCCCTTAAACTGCCTTCTCGGACTGACTGTCGTGTGAATGCTGGGAATTAAACCAGAGTTCTACAAAAGCAACAACTGCTCTCAGCCACTGATTGTTCTTTCCAGCTGTGGATAGTTAGAGACACACACACACACACACCACACACACAACACTGCCACTGCTGCCACCGCCACCACTGCACTCTGCAAGTCAGAGCACAAGTTGTTTGAGTCAGTTTTCCCCTTTCAGCTTGGGATCTAAGGAGCCAACTGAGGTCATAAAGGTTGTGTAGCAAATTTTGTGCCTACTGATCTATTTATTTATTTATTTTACTCAGGTTATAGCTTTTATGACAGTTATTTGCAGTTGTAATGAGAAAAAAAAATCTCTTGAATTCAGTGTTGTAGTTATAATGCATAGCCATTTTAAAAAAGATATCTTGGTGCCTGTGGAGGCCTGCTGGGAACAGGACCTCTACAAGGTAAATATGTCTGGAGAGCAGTTCTGCATGGCCATTTTTGACTATATAAGTGAGTTCCCGAGAATCAAAGAGAACAGACACATGGGTCTTCTCAAAACTGAAGGTGGTTATACTGGAAGTGAAACTTAACTCTACTCAGGTAAGAGATGTGCCTATGTGTATAAAACAGCATGGCCACTCCTGGAGGAAAACTGAATAAAACCAGAGTAATCTGGGGACACAGAACTGGCTGTGGAAGCAGTGACACAGTTCATGCTAAATTCCAAAGTGACTTTGCTAGGCAAAGGTTGTTGGGTACAGAGCCCATGTGATCCTGTGCCCTTCATGGATTAAGCTAAGGAAAAGTAAATAAATAAGAAGGTGGTGGTGCACGCCTTTAATCCTAGCACTTGAGAGGCAGAGGCAGGCGGATTTCTGAGTTTGATCTATAGAGTGAGTTCCAGGACAGCCAAGAGTGTTAAACAGAGAAACCCTGTCTTGATAGAGGGGGAAACAAAAAGAGTGGATTTGTGCTCTTGTTTTTTTTCCTAAAAGATATCTCACATTTGATTTTTCACTAACAAGTATAAGCTCTCAAAATACAATTTACCATAGGACTGAAATATTGGTCACACATTCCTTCACCTATGTTTGTTAGATATGTTACATATTATATATGTTACTATGTTAGAAAATGAGATCTTTGTGAAATATTTCTTCAGGTGTTCATACTTCTGTCATTTTTCTTGGTTAGTTGATTGAATCAACAAGCACTATGGATGGAGCCATTGCTGCTGCCCTGCTGATGTTTGGTGATGCAGGTATGCATTTTTAGCCTTAAGCTCTTTGTGCTTATCACAGGTACCATCTACTGATGTTTGCCTATCTTTTACTCCCAACTTCGTGAAGTGTCAGTAGCTTTAGTTTCTGGGCAAAGAAACCAGCTTCGGAAAGGTTAGGTAACATCACTGAGATCACTCAGCTGTTTGCTGACTGCATTTTTTTTTTCTCTGCAGATCAGATTCTGTAATTCAAACTTTTGGAGGTCATCCTTTCTCAACTCTCCTTTCTAATCGCATGGTTGTTTTGTTTATAAGTCTATAAACCTGAGTCAGTACTAACATTAGTAAGGTCTGTGGGAAAGCCCTAGCTGGCAATGAGAATGTTTTCATTGGATAAGAACAGAAGCTGTTGGAGGTTTCTGATGGAAAACCAAATGGATTTGAAGGAATTTAGAGTAGAAAACATCTTCAATTGTTTATCACTTTTGATTTTCCTTTTTATTTTCTGTATATATCAAAATATATCTGTAAAAGGTACCCGTAATACTACTAAAAATATATATATAAATTGGTTAAAAGTAAACCTATACTCTATTCACCGCTTTTAAACTTCATTGTTTTGAGTGATTATGGATCAAGATATGGCTTAGCCTAGGATGGCCTTGAACTATCAAATCTTCTGCCTCAGCTTCCAGAGAGCTAAAATTATAGATATATCTTCCCCATCCCACACAGCACATTTTAGAACACAAACTGTCTGTAAAACCATTAGGGTACATTTTTGTAACATGATTTACTTTATAACAGATAGATTCTTACTTCACCTGGACTTAGCTAGTTTTTAAAGAGATTCTATGGTAATACTTTGTGAATCCTCTTATGACTAGTTTATTCTTTCCTGTTGGCCTTATGTCTTACTTAGTATACTAATAAATGTCTTACATAAATCTTAGGATATTCCTCTAGGTTAAATTTCATACTAAGTTGCTTAATCAAAAAGTATGCACATAGCCGGGCGGTGGTGGCGCACGCCTTTAGTCCCAGCACTTGGGAGGCAGAGGCAGGCGGATTTCTGAGTTCCAGGCCAGCCTGGCCTACAGAGTGAGTTCTAGGACAGCCAGGGCTACACAGAGAAACCCTGTCTCGAAAAACCAAAAAAAAAAAAAAAAAAAGTATGCACATTTTAAATTGCTGTGTTCACTTCTATGTTACTTTTACTAAAAGTTGTATCAGTTTGTGATTTCAGCAGTGAATATACATTCCCTGAATTGATTTTTCTTTTGACTAATTTTTTTAAATTTAAAATAAAATGCATACAAAAAGAAAAATATATTCCTACAGACCTGTCATCATTATCTTTATTTTTTTCAAATGAATTAACCTTATGTTTTAATTTTTTTTACTTCCTTTCTTGACATATGCTTTTCTTCCATGAATTTAGTTTTTCATTCACTTTACACCTGATCACCTACTTTTCTATCCCCTAGTCCCACCTTTACAAATCTCTCCCTCATACCATTTCCCTGGGGAATCCCCCTTGGTTACCAACCTGTCCTGGCTCATCAAGTCCCAGTAGGGCTAAGCGCATTCTCTCCATCTGAGGCCCAACCAGGAAGTTCAGTTAGGGGAAGGAAAGCAGGCAACAGAGTCAAAGACAGCCCCTGCATTTGGGGTATAGATCTTCAAAATTGAGACATCACCTTGGTGGATTTTTCTTTTTAGTATGAAAAGAAAGTGTCATTCTCCATCTCTTTTGACAGCTTTTGTTTGCAAGTCTATTTTATTAGATATTAGATATTAAAATACGTATTCTAACTTGCTTCTTGGGTCCTTTTGCTTGGTAAACCTTTTCCCAGCCCTTTACTCTGAAGTTGTTACTAAGGTGTGTTTCTTACATGCTGAGGAAGGATGGATCCAGTTTTTGCATCTATTCTGTTAGCTTAGTGCCCATCCAGCAGGGCAGTGAGCAGAGTCCGGGGAGATCACCTGGAAGAGAGAATGGTGGAACAGGAGAACACAAAGAAAGACGGCTTGTCTATAGGCTGGTCAAACTGTCATTTTTACTTTTTCCCACAGGGTTTATATACACATAAAGGCAGGACGTGGGGAAGGGGATGATGAGAAGTGTAGGTGTCTTCAGGGGGAGTACAGATATCTTCCAGAACAGGGTATTGGCTGGGTGAAGGTTCAGGGAACAGGTCGCTATGACTGTGTCTATGATTCTCTCATTTATTATCTAAGCTGGTACTATCCACCAATGCTTCCTGTCCACAAGGTCTATGGCTATTATCCAGGCTGGTAAATTTCCACCAAGACTACTTGTTTACAAGATGCTATAGCCATCTGTTCAGTGTTTTTGCAGAGACCAATACGTTGTGTTATTAGCTGACTTAGGCCCATTGCTGATTTTAGGCCTTCACTATATAAGTGAGGCTGCCCCTGACAGCTTAGCCTAGGTACTGAAGATTTATAAAAATCCTGACACCTACCCCTGCCTCGGTGAAGTTTACAGTCACATTGAACAGTAGCAAGCTGGGTTTGTTCCTTTTATCTTTGCCTGGTTCATATTCATATTATCACTTAAATGCTAAGTGGCAAATTATAAGGAAACAAGAAATTGGAACCTTCTTGTTCTTTTTTTTTTAAGAGTGTATTAGAATTTTTTTTCCCTCCTTCCCTTCTCTCTCTTGCTCTAGCTGACCTTCTTGTTCTTTGAGTACCTTTTCTCTGTGTACTACTTGTGTACCTGGTGCCCATGAGACAGAGGGCATTGGATCCCCTAGAATTGGAGTAACAAATTCTATAACCCTTCATGTTATCAACGTGGATTTCAGAGATCTTAACCATTGAACCATCTCTCTAGTCCCCACATACTGAGTTGAAAAGATTTTGTATATAACTCCATGTTTTAGTTGGTAAAACAAAAAAATAAGAATTTATTGATACTGTCAGAGAGAACATTCCAGTTATATCTTCTTTTTAGGTAAAAATTAAGCGTACATGTTACATAACAGAAACTGTCTAGCTTGAAAACTTTATTTATGAGTAAAATGTTAACCATCAATGTTTACTTAAATCTACCACTTACATGTTAATTTCTCCTTTTAAAAGTAGATTCTTCTGCTGGGCATGGTGGTACATGCATTTAATCCTATCACTCAGGAGGCAGAGGGCAAGAGAGTTACAGGATAGGACTGTTACACAGAAAACCCTGTCTCACCCCTCCAAGCACCCCCCCCCCCAATTTTTATACTGAAAATTTGTTTTGTATACAGTAGTATTGTGAAATAAATCAGGAGAATATATTAAGTATTCAGACTGACATGATTGCTGGTCTGTAGAAAATCAGGAGTCATACTATTGTGTTAGTCTATAGAAAATCAAGATTCAGTTTTTTCTATTGGAACCATCACATTGTGAAGTTTTAAAGAACTCCAAAGCTGCCATGTATGTAGTTGCTTTGAGTAAATGCACTTTATTGTAGGTTAAAAAAAATCAAATATAGTTCACTTTGTATCTTCATTCCTTCTAATTTGTGAAAAAAAATTATCCCTTTGTAGGTTTGTTATAGAAAGTAACTGAAAAAGAAGTTTATATAAGGCCTTGCATAAAGCTTAATATGCAGTAGATGTTTATCAGCAGATGCAGTGCTATCAGTAATGCTGTCCTGATAGCTTACACTTGATGAGTATCTTTTGAACATAGGTGAGATCCCATAGTCTCAATATTATTCTTCAGAATTACTTGTCAGACAGAAGAAAGAATATTTAGCATCAATAATATAATATTTTTTAAATGCAGTGTAAGATTGATTTTCTTTTGGAAAGACTGCAGAGTCTTTCCTTTAATGTGTGTACATAGCTGTAGTATAATAGCCCCGTTGTCTGGCCAGCTATATCCATACAGTACACGTTTACTTTTAGTTTGAATTGATTCTTGTTATTTCTCTGTGCTTCTCTTTTTCAAAAGGTGGTGGACCCAGGAAAAGAAAATTATCATCATCTTCTGAGGAGGATGAGCATGATGATCAGTCTTTAAAAAAGTCACGAGGGGATCGTGTAAGTAACATTTGCTGCATGAATTAGACTATGTTGAGTGTGGCTTACCCTAACCCTAACCCTACGTAGTATGTTATTGTGGGTTTTAGAAGTTAAGAGCACTGGCTTCTCTTTTAGAGGACGTAGGTTTAGTTCCAACTATGGATGTTCACAAACCTCAGGAACTCCACTACCAGGGATCCAACACCTATTTCAGGCTTCAGTAGGCACTGCTACTGTATGCATGTGGTGCAAACATGCAGGTGAAAAACTCACGATAAACTTAAACATAAATAAATTTTCAAAAAAAAAAAAAAAGGCTATGTTGAATGTTTGAATGTCAGACCTGAAAGTCCACCCAAGTGTCCGTCATCTCTTTTCCAGCTTCTAAGAGATTCTGTACTAGCCGGGCGGTGGTGTCGCACGCCTTTAATCCCAGCACTTGGGAGGCAGAGGCAGGTGGATTTCTGAGTTCGAGGCCAGCCTGGTCTACAGAGTGAGTTCCAGGACAGCTCGCAGAGAAACCCTGTCTCAAAAAACCAAAAAAAAAAAAAAAAAAGAGATTCTGTACTATAGTACTTCTTTATGCCATACTACTGTATGGTTCTAGTAATCAAGCAGATGTCAGTAAACCATGTTTAAAGTTTGTTGTTTCCTTTATGTGGTCATAAATAACTTCCCATAGCTGTCAGTTTTTTTATTCACTTTACATCCCGATCAATGCCCCTTTTCTGGTCCTCCCCTTCTTCTCTGAGATGATAGAGCCCTCCCCCCCAAAGCCCCACAGGCTATCCCTCCACCCTGATACGTCAAGTGTCTCCTTGTCTAGGTGCATCCTTTCCAACTGAGGCCAGACAAGGCAGCTCAGTTTAGGGGAATGTATTCCAGAGATAGGATTTAGGCATAGTTCCCTGCTCCAGTTGTTGGAAAAAGCTATACGTACTGATTCAAGAATTGTGAATTGTTAGGCTTAGGAATTAGACAGCCCTAATAAGCTAAACTCACTCTACTGACAAAATAAAGACAGTAGAAACCTAAAAACATGGCTTACAAAGTATTTGCACAATTCTTAGAACTATCTAATGATAAACAATTGCTATAAAACAGCCTGCCTGAAGAATGTTGTAGGCTGGAGTTTTATAGTTCCGTTGGCAGAAAGCTTTTACCAGCATGAAAGTTTAATCTCTATTATTACATAAAACTAAGTGTAAGCCGGGCGGTGGTGGCGCACGCCTTTAAGCTCGGGCTACACAGAGAAACCCTGTCTCGAAAAAAACCAAAAAAAAAAAAAAAAAAAAAAAAAAAAAACTAAGTGTAAAGGTGTAGGCCTGAAATTCCAGTACTCAGAAGGAAATGGCAGGATGACCAGAAGTTCAGGGTCATTCTCCACCATACATTCAGTTTGGTACTAACTTGAACTGTGTAAGAATCTGTCTAGAAATAAAAGACATTGCAAGAGAAAAATGTGTTAATAAGGACAAGGCATAATAAATGGAGTTGAGACTATAACTCAGTGGTAGAATGTTTGTTACTATGCTCATGGCCCTGAATTCTAGCCCTAGTACCACCAAAATTATAGCTAGAACACATACTTTACAACAGCAGAAAGCATATATTAGTCCTGTGAATCATGAAGTATGGGACCACTGTGTAGTTTAAAAAGCTTGTGTATGGAAGGCATTTGTAATCCCAGCATTTGGGAGACTGAGGCAGGTTTTAGTTAAAACCTCAGATTTGGAATAGCAGTTACAATTGGAATCATTATCTTGGTTTATTTTTGTTACTCTGAACAAATTCTCCAAAACTCATCCAATTTTGCTGTGAGCAGAGGATGTGTATTACATTGGGCTGGAATGATAATTTTATTCTCTGCAGGTTACATCAGGAACATGATTGTGATTATTTTTTGAGTGAGAAGAGCGATTTTTAGGACTTATAATTTGGTTTCTCCTACATAGTGAGTGATTCATGGGCCTAATGTGTGCTTTGTGCCATTGATTAGTGTATATTCTTGCTATGTATTCTGATGCTAGAAAAACAACCCCTAAGATTAAATCATACCTTCTGGGCCCACTGAGAGAGATTTGGGTTTAGACCCACTAAAACCGTTGGATATTTTCAGCAAACAGTGACTACTCTAGCTGATAGAAGCCTGAGGTCCTAGAGGAAACACAAACAAAAGGCACAGCAGCCATTGCTTGCCTACTGTTTCATTTGTGCTTTCATACATTTCATTCCAAAACTTGTCCAGATGTCTGCTTTTGGAGGGTTTTCATTGCTTTTCAGTTCAGTGTAAAAATAGAGACTTTTCTATGCCTACTTTTGCTCTGAATATTTACTAAAAGCTTTAGGCACCATAGCTGGGCAGATTCTGAGCTTTTCTAACCTGACAGTGCTGACCTGGCCTACTTCCCAGCAAGGAGGCTGTTACTTGCCATCTCAGTCTCACTGGTACCTCCTCCTTCATTCCTGTCGAGATGGTGATTCCCTGGTCTCCACCTGAGACCCTCTCTAACTACCAGGGTACAGAAGTCCCACCTTTTCCTCTCCTACCCAGCTATAGTCTATTTAACTCTTTCTTTGACCAATCAATCAGGTGATGGAGAACAATGTTTTACAAAATACTGAGTCAGGTGATGCTTCATAATAATGACAGTACCAAAATTGGGACTGCCATCGGATTTCTGTGTATAGAAGTCATCATTTGAATACCAGTGCACAAAAACATCCCCCAACAGTTGTTTATTTTTAGAGATGTGATCTGATCAAAGCTTTGTATTGTACATGTTAAGCTCTCACTCACCCTACCCGGCTCCATAGCTTCCTTCATTGAGGAGAAATTCACATAGCATAAAATTGACTTTAGTATAGACAGTTTAATGCACTTAGGACATTCCCAGTCTTATGCATTCTGACCTTGTCTATCTAGTTCCAAATGTTTTCATTGGTCCATGATTGCAGGATGCACTCAAAAGTAGGGTCTTGTTTCTTCATTTCCATGGCCCATGTTAATCAGCAGCCTGCCTTCTCCACCTCTCTAGATAATTCTTGTATAAATGATGCAACTATTTTTATGTTGTCTTTGAAGGTTTATCCAAGCAATAACATGTGTTTTTTGTTTATTTCTTGAAAGCCTTATACTGTAGTAAGTCTAGGCTTACCTTGAACTTATGGTAGTACTTCTACCTCAGCCTCCTCAGTGATGGAATTAAAGTTTCTATTTAATGGCTATGCCACATTACCCCTCTCCCCTGCTATAGTTTCATTTTTTAATTCTTCATTGGTAGACATTTGAAATACTTTTAAAACAAAGAAGGAATAAACTACACTGTGGGAGCTAGAGCCTCTACCCTATAACACATGGTAGGTGGAACCAGGATAATCACGAGTTCAGGGTCGTCCTGACTGCAGTCCGTGGTCAGCCTTGAGAGCTACTTGAGAAACCTGTCTCAAGAGATTGTTCATTGGTTTATAGCATGCTTCTTTTTAGATACCCAAGTTTGGTTCTCAGCATGTTAGATGGCTTACAACAACCTTTAATTGTGGTTTTGAAGGATCTGAACCCTTTTCTGACGTCTACAAGCAATGATACACATGTGGGCAACATACATACACATAAATACAAATAATACTTTTTTTTTTTTGGTTTTTCAAGGTAGGCTTTCTTCATGTAGCCCAGACTGTACTGGAATTCTTTCTGTGGAACAGGCTGGCCTTGAACACAGAGCTCTAACTGCTTCTGCCTTCCACTACACCTAGCCTAATAGAAATCTTTGAACAGATGAACCACGGAGGTCTGGGGAGATGGCTCAGTTGGCACAGCACTGATGCTTATGGCATAAGCATGAGAATCTGAATTTTGATCCCTAGCATCCACAGAAAAAGCTATGTGCAATGGTATGCCTGTAAGCCCAGTACCAGAGATCAGAGACAGGCTAATCTTGGAGCTTGGTATCCAGGCACTCAAGCCAGTTGCTGAGCTCTAGGTTCAGTGAGAAGTACCTCTGGGAGCAAAGGTCTAGGGTGCCTGAGGAAAACACTGCTGTCAAACTGCAGCCTCCATGTGTACATCAACATTGCACCTATATACACACATACCTACATAAAGACAGACCTTCTGGTATGACTGAGGTTTGGAAATATGTTTTGTAGCAAACACCTGTTTGGCCACTTGGCTGTTGTTTAGCTCTCATCTGAAATCTCTTGTTTTGTTTTGAGACAGAGTTTCTCTGTAGCCCTGGTTGTCCTGGAACTCACTATGTAGACCAGACTGGCCTGAAGTCCCACTCCAGAGCACTGGGACTAAAGGTGTGCACCACCATGCCCAGCTTCTTCTGTAATCTTTAAAGTGCTTGTTGGAGATTCAATGCCCTCATGAAATGCGATATTCCATGATCTTTGTTCTGTTTCTCAGATAATATGAAAGTTTGGGGTCACCAGTGCTAAGTGAAACTGATATGAGTGTAGTTCCTGAGGGTTTTGAAATATTTTCTCCAAATAGTATATTTTTTCTTCTGCTCAAAAGTCTTACCTCTGATGCTTCCGAATAGACTTGTAGCCGTGAAGTGCACTGTATTCCAGCCCACTAAGTTACTTTTTGGCATGTAATCTTCTTCCTTTTGTTGCCAGTGCACATAACTTGTTTTTATATATGGTGACAACCCAGAGCCCTGTGCAGGTGACAAACACTCCCATAGGTTTTATGCTCCAGTGCTTCCATAGCACTTCATTTGCATGTGTCCTTATAGAGTGTCATCTTGTCCTTCTGTGCCAGAGAACAACAATCACAATTTCTTCTTTGGCTATTAAAAGAGAAGTATAGCAGCTGTATTACTAGATTAGATAGATAGATAGATAGATAGATAGATAGATAGATAGATAGATAGATAGATAAAGGAGAGTGGGGAAGACATGATCTTACCTATTTTCCTCTTTTTCCCCTCCTCCCTGTCCCATAGAGGGAAGAATCAAATGAGTCTGCAGAAGCTAGCAGCAACTGGGAAAAGCAAGAAAGTATTGTGCTGAAATTGCAAAAGGAATTTCCTAATTTTGATAAACAGGTAAGAAGAGAAGTGTCCAAATGTTTGTGTACTTACATGTTTATATTATAAAATGGTGTTTGAGTTAAAATAAACTATGTGCAAACTTAAGGTGAGCTTTGTATTTTTTGAATTATATACTCCGATTAGTATTATATAAATATTTTAAACTACTTGCTAATTACCTTAATTATTTACTGTGTTTGCTAGTTGTGGTGTCAGCATTATAAATGGCATCATAATAAACATAATCGTAGTAAAATTGTGAGTCCTGAAGTGTAAAAAGCTGTCCTAACTCCCCATCATGGTTTCACTCTTGAACTTGGTTGTAAGAATTTTAAAGTATTAATGCTCCATAAAGGTTGCCCTCCTTCCAGTTAACATGAAGCTCTTCAGGGTCACTAATGACTCATGGCAGGCCTGCCAATGCTCGAGCCTTTGCCCTCTCTCATTACTGTGTATTTATTGAAGTATATACTTGTTTAGCATATGAAAAATGTTTATATTTTCATGGATATGTTCTTTCTGTGCTTAGGCAATCTGTCTGAAATCCGGTGAACAGTACATAGTCTTGTTACACTCGTACTTTATATGTATTACATCTTCATGTTTTCAGCTGGGGATATAGCACAGCTGGTAGAGCACATTCGCACATATACACATAGGATCCACCCCCAGAGATGTGTTAAGTTGCATGTACTGAAACATGTCTGTTATGCAAGCCCTAGGGAAATTGGGCAAGAGGAAAAAAAGTCACATTTCCATCCCTGTTGAACACTGTATTTTATTTGTAAGGTAAAGTTAAACAGGAAGGATGTATAAAGTATCACTGTACTGTGTAGCAGTACTGGGAAAGATGGTGCTCATGTTTAATTATAGCACTTGGAAGGCAGAGGCTGGTGGATTTCTTTAAGTTCAAGGCCGTATAGAGAGTTCCAGGACAGACAGTGCTACATAGTGAGACCCTGTCTCAAAACAAAAACAAATGTGAATTCTTTATTTTCCAGTGATCACATTTTAAAAGAGCATAACTATTTTTCTGTATTGTTAATTTCACATTTTTAACAGAAAAAATAACTTACTTTCAGGAATTAAGAGAAGTGCTTAAGGAACACGAGTGGATGTACACAGAAGCCTTGGCATCTCTGAAAGTGTTTGCAGAAGATCAAGGTACTCAGTAATGGCTCCTTCAGTCCCATGTCCTGCTGTAGAAGAGATCTGTCACTTACTGACTTGAAAGTGATTCAAGGAGTAATGTTGTAAAAGGTTCTCAAGGATGAATTCCCAAAATTTTGACTTGTTCTTCACCATAGTAATAGCAAAGACAGTACATAACTTTTTCTTCTTGTATAATTTTTTCTGATTCTGAAGGCAACATTTAAATTATCTTGTTCAGTTGTTTACATTTTGACATCTGTCACTCTAGGATGGATCTTACAAGTGGTTGCATGTTAGCTTGCACTTACATGAATGGGGAAAACACTAGCCTTAAAAAGGCAAGAGTGTCAACGCCCTGGAGGAATATTCTCTCCATCCTAATAGAGCTCTGAACTGCAGAGCATAGTGGAGGAGAGAGGTGGTGACACAAGTTAGTTTGTACATATTTAGAATTGTTTCTAACCAAGAATCAAATAGACTTAAGCATTTTATAATTATAAAAGATCTTTTAAAGTCCAGCACAGTGACATTGGTTTTTATTTTACTTAATTGAATAAATTAAGGGCCAATGGTATATATTTACCCATTATTAGTACCTATTTTCTTATGAAAATAATATAAGAAAAACTGTACCTTCATTCAAGGAAGCTTAGAATTCAATGAAATACAGAGTAGTGGCACTTTGAGGTAATACATTTAAGTAATGTTAAAATGGTGATAAGTTAGTCGTCGCAGTGATAGGAAAAATGCTTTTACACTGCCCTGCAGCTTCCGTCAGGCTGCAGGGAGGCCTGGGCGCCTTTGCTCTTTTTGGCAGCTTGTACACATGCAGCTGCTGTCGTATCCTCAGGATGCTTGCTTAGAAAGCAGATTTATGTTTAAAAGGGAGTTACCACCTACTTTTGAAATGTCATTCTAGCTTATTGATAGCTTTAAATTCTGTTTTATATTACTCTTAATGTGTGTTAAGATTTGACAGGAAGTTGTGGTTGAGTTCATCAATATTCACAAGGAAATGTAATGTTTACATACCCTTCTTACTCTATTTGACATCCTATGTTTCATATTTTATTTAATTTATATATTTCTTAGTTATAACTTTTGTATTTTTTTTTGTACACAGATGTTCAGTGTGCTTCAAAAGTGAGGTTACAAATGGAAAAGAAGTGGCAAGGAATCAAAATTATTCTAAAAATGCAGCTAAAATAAAGATGAAACAGAAAATGTCCATGAAACCACAAAATGGCTTTAACAAGAAACGTAAGAAAAATGTATTTAATCCTAAGAAAGCCGTAGAGGACTCTGAGTACGATTCAGGTTCTGATGCTGGGAGTTCACTGGATGAGGACTACAGCAGTTGTGAAGAAGTGATGGAGGACGGCTATAAAGGCAAAATTCTCCACTTCCTTCAAGATTCTTCGATTGCTGAACTGACTTTGATTCCTAAGTGTTCTCAGAAAAAGGCTCAGAAGATAACAGAACTCCGGCCCTTTAATAATTGGGAAGCTCTGGTAAGGCGTGTGTGTGTGTGTGTGTGTGTGTGTGTGTGTGTGTGTGTGTGTGTGTTGTGTCTGTCTGTGTGTCTGTCTGTCTGTCTGTCTCTGTGTGTTAATTTACAGTACCGTTCGTTTATAGTCAGACTCTTCAGCCCAGGGAAGCATACATAGATGGGTGGCCTTATCCTGTGTAGACTCAAACATTACTTTCATTGTAAGCCAATAGTATTTCAAATAGTGTCATATGACCTAATTTTGAATGAATTAAGGGGTGATTTTCCTGAAAAAACCCAAGCTGATTGGCTAGGAATGCTGTCACTCATCCTTTTGCATAGAAACTTGGTTCATTTCACTGCAGAAGAAGAAATTAGAGCTTACTTTTGAGAAGGAGTTGTTTGCTAGCAATTCTGGTGCTGAGACACCAGGCAGAAGGCAGGAATGGCAGCTATTTGACTACAACTGCTTGCAGAGCAGGAGCAGCGGCCAGAGGCGGTCCATGGCCCACCTGCCAGCCTGAGTGCTTTATGCTTCCCACAAAGAAGCAGGTGTTTATTTTCTTTTTCTTCTAAATGTGACAGCTCAGTTTCTAACTTGTTTCTCCTGGTTAAACAATTTGGCCATTTGATGGAGTGTAGCAGGCTGCAGCATTTTAATTGGAAAAATAGCAAAGTTGTGGAAACATAGAATTCAAGTGTAGGCGAAAGAAAGGCATGAGCTCTGTCTGGTGAGTACACTTTGCACGATCATTTTCTGGTGTTTTACTTCCTGTGAATGAGTTTTATCTAAAATACTTGCTTTTTGAGTTTTCTAAATCTCAACAGTTATCAAATATTACTCCTATGAATACTCTTTGGTGTTTTAGATTTTACTTCAACTTGTATAGAAATGTGGGGCTGCATTCATGAGTTGTGTTTAGGCCCTCCAAGCAAAGCAATATGGATGGTTGTGTACAGCTTTGAGAGATGAGGCAGCTCTTGCTGTTTTGTGGAGGTTTCTGAGTTTAGTCTTTGTGCTGTGGAGTGTAGATGCATGCATCTGTGACTAATATTGTACCTATAACAAATCTAAATGAGCATGAATGACCTCGATAAATGTCTTGAAGTGTGGTGGGGGTGGTCTCTGCACAACAATTTTCAAAAAACATTTTTTAAAAAAATTAAAGTATTTCAGCATATAGAAAAATACTAGTCTAGCAGAACTTGAAGGAAAAAAGAAGAAGAAAAAGACACATAACCAGACTTAAAACCTTTCGTTTTGCCCCAAGCGCATGCTTTTCTAGAGAACATCTGTCAAAGCAGATCCTTCCAAACTTGTTTGGCTTTGCCTGAGTCGAGGTATTTGCTGAAGGGCTTTCTGTTTCTTCTTTTCTCCCGTTTTATTTTTCTTTTAATCTTTAATGGTCTGTGTGTTTATTATGGGGTTGGGTTGCTCAGGCTTGTTAGGATTTTAATGTGTTTAATAAGGGATGCAGTTATCTGTACTGGTTTGTGTAGTCACTGTAACTGCTTGCCCAAATAGCTTATAATAAAAGCAGATTATACAATTTTACCAAGGTATATGTGCCAGATGTTTTAAAAAATATTCAGCAACTTAACATGGACAAGACATATTTCCTTAATTAATTGGCAGAGTTTATATCAGTCTTGACATGAATTTGGAGATTATGCATTACTTACTAAGCCTCCTGACTTCTTTTTCCTTCAAGAAATTGAACATAAAGGCCATATTGTTTGTCCTAGCTAACCCATCTTAATGCTGAACATTTTATGAAATAGTGAAAAAGTATCTTAAAAGTAGACGAATTATTTCACTGAGTACAATGTTTTGTTATCCTGAGCAAAGTGTATAAATAAGCTATTGCAAATTGATAGTTAGAGAAGTAAATCTTTAAGCCTAAAATTTTAACTTCCTTAGAAATTTTTGCTTCTAGTTTCTAGGAGTCAGCATTTTGAATGTGATTAGATTATAAAGTAATATATTAGTAAAATTATTAACAAAAACTTAATATTATTTACTGTAGCCCAGGGAACCCATCCTTTGTTTCAGCTGGATTAAGTTACAAGCCAAGCTCAGCGGGCAGTCTATTCTTCTAAATTCCTGTAGGCCAAGCTCAGCGGGCAGTCTATTCTAAGTTCCTGTAGGAAGTCGTACATGCAGCCGGGTGGATGGCTCCACCTGGGTCTTGGAGGTCCTGTGGCAAACAAGGTCTTTCCGGCCTGCTCGAGGTTGATGAGGGAGCCACAATATACATTTCTACAAAAGTTATATAACTTACTATCCTTTTTTATTAATATAATGTGATTCAGTGTTAAAGCAAACAATAGCAAAAATGCCCTATGCTACACTCAGAAATTACTATGCATTTGAAGTTTTGACTGTGTTACACAGAGTTAAATGAAATTACAAGATAATTACAGATTTAGGACAACAGCATTCTTAAGCTTTTCAGTTCCTATACTAGGTGTTGAACTTTAGCTTTAAAGGGTGTATAACAGTGTATGAAGAAATGTGAATTCATAAATATTTGATCAAAAATGCAACTTGAATGTAAAAATCTTAATCACACCTTTAAACCAGACTTTGAAAACATTGTAGATTATTGGTTTTCATTAAAGCTTTAGATATATAGTGTAATATAAATCTGATTCACATAATATATAACATTTACATAATACTAGCCATTTAATAATACATTACAATAATTATAAATCCTGAGGTTGCAGTTTTCTGTATTGCTCTCATTTTCTTTCCAGAGGATTTTTTTCCCTCTTTTTTTTTCCCTTAAGTTAAAATGTTTTTAATTTAACCACCTTCATTTTATTTGAGGAAAAAATATGGTTACTTAAAAGATGTGAATTGAGAGTATTTATATTTGTAGCTTTATTCATTTTTTCTTTGTCCTTGTATTGTGATTTCAATGTTAGATTTTCTTTTTTTTTCTTTTATCCAAAGTTTTTTAAATAGTAATACTTTACATGCTAATTGAAGAAAACTCAGTGTTAAGTAAAGCAGTCTTTGCAGTATAGCAAGCCAAAAATGGCGTTAGTTGAAAATTCAGTATGTTAAATAGGGAAATGGAAATTTTTTTATTGGCGAAAGTTCATAATTGATAGCATTGTTCACCAACTACTTGCTGAATTTGGTCTTCTAGCCTAGTATCAGAGAGGATGGGTCACTACGGTCCATATTGTATTTTTAATTGTACTTTTATATACTAATTAGAATAATTATTTATGGAAGATATAGCTCAGTTGTCATAGGGCTTTCCCAGAGTACATGAAGCCCAGGGTTCAATCCATAGCACCAAATAAATCAGATACAGTGGCACACACTGTACTCTTGGGAGCTAGAAACAGGAGAATCAGAATTTCATGGTTCTCTTTGGCCGTGAAACAAATTCTAGGCCATATTAGGCTACAGAGATCCTGTCTTCAATAAAATAAAACATACTTTGTTTAAAAAGCATGTGTATTTATACTGCTTAATGTAGTATTTACGAATAGCTTGCTTCATGAATATTTTACCTACTGTCTTTAGATTCCTATCTGTTTCAGTGTTGAGTGTAAATGAGGTATTAACATGGATTGCCCCAGCAGGCACAGCTTCTGTCTACTGCTTTGTTCTGCCAGTGCAGCTTTGTCTTCTAGTGATTTGCAGAACTGGTGCTGGGCTTTACTTTGTTTAACCCTAAAAATGCCTGTCTTCATTTTCATCTTAAACATTGAAGTTGTTCTTTCTGTTGTCTTTTTCTTTTGTTTGTTTATTTTTGTTTTTGTTTTTTTTCTGAGACAGGGTTTCTCTGTTAGATCTGGTTGTCTGGAGCTTACTTTGTTGACCAGGTTAGCTTTGAACTTACAGAGATCAACCAGCCTCTGCCTCCCAAGCTCTGTGATTAAAGGTGTCTGTCGGTACACCTGGCTATGAGTATTTCTTTCTTTGAGATAGAGTGCTTTCATTGTTTTTAAAGTTTACTGTATTGGGACTTTGTTTTAATTTGCACAAGTTTGATAACATTAAAAAATTACAAATGGATTCATTAGAGTAGTTACATGCCATATGTAGTTTTTACTTTAGATGAGTAAGACTGCCTTGAGCTGTTCTTGATTTAGGATTATATGCATGTTGAAGTTTCTTTACATGTCCTATCTAGAAAATAAAAGCTTTTTTTTTTTAAAGAGTTATTCATTACAGTACTGTGTTACCTGTGCTTGTTCAGGGTCTACTGCAGGGATGTCCCCACCTCCAGACTCAGCTTTCAGAGAAGAAAGTTCTTGAAATACTACTTGAGTTTTAGAGATGCTATCAGTGGCATGTTGATAGTCTTTTACATGTAGCTATCTCAGTAAGTAGGAATTTTATGTTTTCTTTATTTGCCCTTAATAAGTACTGTTTTAAAAGTTGATTTTGTATGTGTAACTGCTGAACCATCTCATGGCTTCTATTTTACTTTTTTTTAAGACAAGAATGTGTTTGTCTAGTGTGATTTCAAGCTCATGATTCTTTTGTTTTGGCCTCCTGACAGCTGGAGTTGAAAGTACATATAGGTCTTACGTAGCCGATCCTGCCTTCACTTATTATATAGTAGAAAATGGCCTTAAACTCTTGATCCTTCTGCTTCTATCTCCCAAGTGCTGGATTTACAAGCATGTGCCACAGGATCTTTCATTAAGTAATTTCTGGTAAAACTTAGAACTTACCAGGCTTTACATAGAAAGGGTCTCATCATAAGCAGTTTTCTGGTGTGTACTACTGCTCTGACTACAACAGAGCTCCTGAGGTGGATTAGAAAAAAAGAAAGTTTTTACTTTTATTATTTTCAGTGTAACTGTATCCTCTAGCAAAATCAGAGTAAGTCAAGAATACTCTGAAAGTATAGATTTTGACCCCAAGGATAGATGGATATATAAAATTTCTAAGAAAGTAGAAGTAGGCTAAAAGATGATAGAATACAGAGTTAATCCATAAATAAGTAGTAATAAAATAAGAACATTGACAAATAGGCATGGAATAGAGAGCTTGCCTGGGCTTTTTCCTGCCCTGTAAGATAAAAGTTTATTAATACCTGTTTTTATTTTAGCTTATGAAAGGTTTGTGCGTTTAATCAAATCACACAATACAAGGCATATAGAAATAACTTTAATTTAAAAAAAGTATGTAGAAGGTTATAATATGAGTCATGACAAAGATTTGAAATTATTTGCTGGGACAACATATATTTTTCTGGCTTTTCTTTAAAGATAAATGTACAGTAAAAACTATATATTATATATATATATATATATAAACTTACCAGGCTTAATATTTTGTGTTCAAGCATTGACAGTGTCCTTTTAAGACAGGAAATCTTATCCTTTTTTGATGCAAAACCTTTCAATTGCTTTACAGTGTTCATAACTGAGCTCACCAGAATGGCCCAACTGTCCTTTCCCACTTTCTTGTTGAAATAAACTTGTTTTCATCTAATCTCCGACATGTTGATCTTATGGTTAAAACAGTTCTTTATTACATCTGAAAAGATTTTCTAGGTTTTATTTTAGTATTCTGCTTGTAATATAGGCCTGTGAATTCATCCTTTTTAACACTTAGATTGTCCTAATAACAGTAAAGCATGTATGGGAGAGACTATAACAGATACAGTTAGAGTCATATTCACTAGAGAACAAAACAAACAAAACTCCCTAATTTATATAATAAAAAGTAGTTGGCTACAGAAAAAAAAAAAAAAATCAATTTACAGAACTGGTATCACTTCCTGAAAAGAATATTACTTGTTTCGAGCTTTAAAAAATATTTTTCTTTGTGCATGCATTAATGTCTGTGGGTTTTTATGTAAATGTGTGTGGGTGCCTGCAGAGGTCAGAAGAGGTTATTGGATACTTTGGAGCTGGAGTTATAGGTGATTGTAAATTAACCTGATGTGGGTGTTGAGAACCAAACTTGGGACCTCTGCAAAATCAGTAAGTACTCTTAGCTCTGAGCCATATTTCCTGCTTTTGGTTTCAGGTTTTAAGTTATTTGAGAGAGAATCTGTTAACATTGAAAACAAAGCAGAAACCTGGATTTTCTCCAGCTTTATCACATAAATTTTATGGATTCAGAATTGTTGAATTTAATGAATTGTTGAGTAAAATGTACTTTGTACATCTTGTTCTTGATTCAGTCTTAATCATTGGTTAATTTTGGTGTTTTTCTCATATGCAAGCTTCCAACAAACTGCACAGTAGATATGAGATGAGGATTTTTGTTCTATAAGTTTTTATTTCATTTAAAACATTGATATTTTAACGAAATCTAATAAAAACTCTCTATACCTCTTGATGATGAGTAATTTTCCCCTGAATTTAACCAAGAGGGCAAGGGGTTAGGGTTACCTAATGCTTGTGAATATTTTCCCTATAGAAACGTAATACAAAAACATTAGTATTTTGGGCATTGGAGAGACATCTCAGTGCTTAAGCTCTTCTAGAGGATCCAGATTTGATTTCCAGCATTCATATGACAGTTGACAAATACTTGTAACTAGTCTTGGAGTATCTGACATCATCGTTTGCCCTCTGTGGGTACTGTACATATGTATTACACATACACGAAAGCAAAACACTCACACATAAATAGATGGAGTACTTTTAAAGTAAAAGACAAGTGTATCATAGTTCGATTTTGTAATATGCTGGGGATGGTGGCACATGCTTTTAAGGCCTCTACTGGGGAGCCAGAGGTAGGCTGATCTAGGTGTTAAGGTCACAATGTCTATATAGTGAGTTCTAGACCAGCCAGCTATACATTCTGAGAGGACCTGTCTTAAAAACAATAAAAACCCTATAGAATAGAGAAATTGTTTCCTACCAACCTACTCTTAGTATAAAAATGAAAATGTATTTTGTTACAAATTGGATTTTTTTTTTTAACAAAAAAAAAAAAGGTGTTTCAGAAATGTTGAATTTCTATCCGTGTAGGTTTCTCATTACATTTAGAAACACAAGGATGATTTTTATTGTAACTTGGAAGTGTATTGTAAATATTATATGGTGATATGAATCAAAATCACCTGTTTTTATTTAGTAGATGGCTGTCTGTTAGCTTCCTTGATTCAGTTCTGGATTGCAGGAAATTTCTTTTTTCTCAGTGGGCTGCCAAGTGGTTGTTGAGCTTCTTCATCCTTTGCATAAGGATATTTGGGCTTTGTTCTTTAGAGTGTAGGTTTTTAGTTATCTGTATTACTTAAGGTCTCCTTTTGAAAACATTCTTTTAACGTTTAACACAGTCATTTACACAGGTAATATATTCACAGGTTATAGTTGGTATTAAAGAGGTTTTTTAACTACTTAATTGGTCATACTTAACCTGTGTGTGTATTGCATGTGATCGAAACCCAGGGCATACTGGCAAATGCTCTATCGATGAGGCATACATGTAGATCCATAAAATTGTCTTTTGATCTGTGATGCTTTTTTAATAATCTCCACTTAAAAACAAGATATCAGCCTGTGTACTGTATATGCCTTTAATGCTATCACTAAGGAGGCAGAAGCAGGCAGATCTCTATGAGTTCCACCCTGCCTTGTAAACAAACAAATATAAGTTTAAGGTGTTAAATGATAGGTGTTTTTTTTTTTTTTTTTTTAAATTGTAGGGTTGTACTTTATATGTCTTCAGGTTAATCTTAATATTCAGTAGTCATAGAAAGAGACAGAAATGGAAGTAAGTTTATCCCCATAGTCTATTTTGCTATTATTTTTACAAATGGGTGAAGCTGAGTTTTGAGGGGAAAAATTAGTGGATAGGAAATGTTGCAGTGAGTTTTTCCTTTGTGCCCCTGGGCGGGCTGGGCTGCACTGTTTGATCTTCGGATTCGAGGATGAAAAATGCACACACATTAACTCATTTCTGATATGTGTTAGCTCAGTGGCTGGACACTTCTAAGCCTCCTGTGGCTACCATGCTTTCCCTTTACCCCTAGCTCAATACCTTCTAAATAGCCTTAACTTTGCTGCCCTGCTCCCTTCTGTGAGGCCCATTGGTTTCTGCTGCCCAAAATGCTTCTGGGCAGCCCTTCCGGGGACTGCTTTCTCTTCACACCTACAGTTTGGCTGATATTCCTTTTGTAGCTCTAATTCTGTTCCGTCTCTCTCCTTCTAAGGGTCTTGCCCCATCTCCCTCTTCTCAGCCATTGACCACTGGCATTTTTATTGATCAATTAAAAAACCATTGGCGATAAGAACTTTCAGTGTCAGTACATGCAGATTTCTGATTAAATCAAAGTATCAGAACCATTTCCCTACAAGGAAATATGAAAACTTAATATTTTTAATATTAGGAAATATTTGCTGCAGTATCAATAAACTTGATAATAAATTTGATTTATGTATTTCTGTGTGAAAAGAGGTGTTTTATTTCAACACAATATGTCTCAAGTAGCAGTATGTCAGTGAAGCACATAAGAATTCAGATGTGGACATGAAAAGCCATTTAACTCAGCACTTCTTGATGACTTTACAAACTTTTCTCCTCTTGAAGAAAGAATTTGGATTTGGCTGCCCAGTATGGTTGTGCACTCCTGCTTGCTACCCAGTGTTTGGGAAGCAGAGGTGAGAAGGTTACAGTTCTGGGGGAAGTCTGAGTCATGGCACAAAACCTTAATTAACTAGAAAAGAACTTAACATTCTGCCTGCTAGATTTGAACTATTGAACTCTTTTTCTTTTTATGTCACAGTTTACAAAGATGTCCAAAATCAATGGCCTATCTGAAGATTTGATATGGAATTGCAAAACAGTAATTCAAGAAAGGGATGTAGTTATAAGACTTATGAACAAATGTGAAGACATTTCAAATAAATTGACCAAACAAGTTACCATGCTCACTGGAAATGGAAGTGGATGGAACATAGAACAGCCCTCCCTTCTAAACCAAAGGTATCATTCATTGCTTACAGTTATTTTGATCTTACTTGTATAAAGTATCTGAACTTTTATTTGCATTGTTGTTAGGGAAACCAAATGTGATTCAGCAACTAAGGTTAGAAGGAAATTCTCCAAGGTTCTCAGTGACACACAAGTGTGTGCCAGTATATTTTCATTGATCCCTTCCCCAGCAGGGGATTTTACTCGATTGTGTTGTTATGTAGTCTTATGTAACTTTTATCTTCTTTATCTGGTAACAGATAGCTTTATGTGTATTCTATTCATTGACGCTAATAAGAATGGTTTTAGCTGGCCAGTGGTGGCGCACGCCTTTAATCCCAGCACTTGGGAGGCAGAGGCAGGCGGATTTCTGAGTTCGAGGCCAGCCTGGTCTACAGAGTGAGTTCTAGGACAGCTCGGGCTACACAGAGAAACCCTGTCTCGAAAAAACCAAAAAAAAAAAAAAACCCTAAACACGCAGAACCCTCTAACCATCAGTAAATATTCAAATGGCATTTTGTAGTTGTGCACTCTGCATATGGTATTGGAGGATTGTAGTAGGAGAAAGTACATTTTGAATTTCTTTTAATAATTTGCTTAGTTTTAAGTAGTTTGGAAATGTAAACCTGTTCAGAATAATACTTCAGGAAATCCATTCAGTTGCTCATTTTGGTATTTGCTTGTTTTTCATTTGTTTCTGTTCTTTTTGTTTTTGAGACGGGCTTCCTATACATAGCCTTAGCTGGCTTAGTGCTCACTGTGAAGTCTAGTATGGTCTCAAACTAATGGCAATTCTCCCGACTCACCTACTAAGTGCTAAATAAGTTTGTAGTTGTACTCTGTGGACCCACACTTGGCTTGTGATACTTTTTGTGGAGCAAAACAATGAAAATAGCCCATGTCCCTAAAATCAAGGACTAACTGGAATAGATGATGAAAGATCTACACCATGCAGTGTTTATGCAATTTTAAACGCTAATTAAAGCCAGGTGTGTTGCCTCAGCCCCGGAATCGGAATCCCAGCCGGGTGGCCAAGACAGGAGGATTATCCCCAGTTTGAGGCCAGCCTGGGCTACATTGTGAATTTGAGGCTAGTTTGGGCCACAGGGGAATTAAACAAAACAATACAAAAAAAAATCTTGACTTACAGAGAGGGAAGTTTGTTTAGAATATTTGTACTTTTTTGTTGTTGAAAATATTTCTTACAGTTTTTTATTTTGTTTTTGTATTTTAGCACTAGGGTTTTGATTACCTTAGTTACGTCTGATATTTTTCTTAATGATCAAAGCATATTTGCTGATGATCATTGGGTTAATAGTTCAAAATCATAATATAAAGCAAAGAGAAGAAGATATGATTATCGTCCTTTAATAGTAAGCTCGAATCTTTTCTGTGCCCTTCTAGGGTGCTATGTGGTGGTGTAGGGAAACGTGATGCAGCTCCCACAAAAGAAGCCCTTTGTGTGTTGCGTAGACAGAACTATGTCAGCAAGTTCTCCTAAGTGTAGTTGGAGCTGCTGCTGCTGCTTGTTCTTCATCGTGGACGTGGGGAGTTCTTCACTCTGCCAGACTTTCCCAGTTGAGTCCACTTTATCATAACTCGGAGTTTAAACATGAGTACTTTACTGCATCACTTAAAAACTCTCAACCCACATTCATAAATTTCTCTTCTAAATAGTGTGGTCAGGTAATAATTTCCTTTCCCTTAGAGTAAGGTTTTAAAAGCATATTTTAATTATAAATATTAATGCGTTTCTTCATGGAATTTTTTTATTTTTAATGAAACACTTGATGAGAAATGAGTTTTAAGTTTCTTAAATAGAGCAAAGTCTGAGTTGTATTTTCAATTTTTACATGGTGGACTGACTGGCCGGCTTTGGCAGCTGCCAGTATAGAAAAATTTGTAGATGATCATTGCTTTACAGAGCTTTACAGTGTCCAGACAATAACTACTACACTTGCATCTTTATTTAGCTTTGATAATGCTGGGGAAGGAACCCAGGCATCTCTCATTGAGCTCAGGTGCTGTGTTATATATATATTTCTAGCCCTTGGATCTTTGTCTCAACAAAGCAGAGCCTTTTTGGCAAATATACATGGAAGCAGTTAGTGCTGGGTGTTTTGTTTACCATGTGAATTGTTAATTTTAATAGGAGAAAATTTTCCATTGGAGGTACAGACATTTCAGAACTTCTTGTTAGAAATTAAATATCAGAACTGGAGAGGTGGTTCAGCTGTTATGAATGCTGCTGCTTCACAGGACTTGTGGGTGAGCTCAGTTCCTAGCACCCACATCAGGCAGTGCACAGATGCCTGCAAATCCATCCAGCTCCAAGGTTTGATGCCCTCGTTTGCCCCTGTGGCACTGCCATACTCTTAGTCCTCCCATACATCTAAGTAATACAAAGAAATCTTTAAAAAATAAAATTCATCATGTATACTTCAAAACCTAACATATTCATACTCATATCAAAATGTTAAACTTGCTTATAGTTAAAATATAATGATGTAAAGAACAGTGGCATTAAATTTGAACTTAATTAGTTCAAATTTTAGAAATAAGTATAGTGGATAGTATATCCCATCTTAGTTTTCATGTTTTTTCTTACTATAGTTATAACTATCTCTTAGGCTTTAGTAGTTGATATGGAATTGATAAATTTTAACTCTTCTCATTTGAAAAGGTTTCTAACTTATTCAGCATACAGTAGGTTGTCTTTCTTTTCTAAGGTAAACCATGAAGTCCTTGTTTGACAGGAGGGGCTTTCTGTCCAGTTTTAAACAGGAATTGGGACCTTTGACAGATGGTCTGGTGTCAATGCAAATAGTTTAACTTGAATAGATCTAATGAAATAACTAGTAATATTTGAGGCACTCTTAGAAGACATGAATGTTGGTGGAATGGCAGATCTAGGCTTTGTGTGGAACGCGAGCTTCTCCAGCTCCACATTTTTGCATTTGACACTAATTAATTATATGCAGTCTGGGAGTTCTGCTTCTCTCCTTTTTTTCAGTCCTTTGAAAGTCATTGAAACTATCCTTTCTTAAACACATGCTTCATTTCACACTGAAGAAATCGTAAAGACTGGGAGGATTCTTTTTTTCCCCCAGCAGAGAAGCAACCTCCAAATAATCCATTACTTTTTATGATCCCAGAAAAGATCTTAAAGTAGCATTTCCTTCAGTGGAAGGTAGGAGAACCTCCAGCCAAGAGATGTTTGTTAGATTGCACATTTAGAGTGCGAACACTTCCCACAGTCGTATAAGTAAATGGATGGTTGATCTTCACATGTAATTGTTAAAATTCTTAGGAAATTGTCAAAATAAGTGGAAGGGAAGTTTGAGTACATAACACCTTCTAGAGAAAGAATATAGCCTACCTGTTGCAATAATTTGTCATTAAATAGTTTCTTCATTTGTCTTTTGTACTGGTGATTTTACCCAGGGTCTTATGCATGCTAGGCAGGCACTCTTAACAATTAAGCCATATCCCTATCCAGTAAATGTAGTTCAAATTGTCTTTGTCAAACGTATCTACATCTTCATTTCTGTATAGTGGATGCTTTTCACTTACCACGTTTAAAAATTTGTGTGAAGTATTTTGCCAGAGCTTTTAAATTTTATATTAATGATGAAAAACTTTATAATTTTAGGTGAATATTCCTTGTTTTTTTAATGATAGGCTGTGTGTTGGCGTGTTATGGTGGCCTTCAGATACATTTATAAATGTTATAATAGTCCTCCCTTATCAAAATTTTATTCTCATGAAATGTGAACCTTGCATCTATATGATGAGTAAAGAAAGCATTGGTAAGGACTCAGAAATAATAGAGAAATAGGTGTTGACTTGACCATGGGATAGATCAGCAAAACTTTTGGGTTTTGCTACTTTGTGTATCAAGGGTTGGCTTTGGGGCCGGGGAAGCAGCTCAGCCCTTGAAAACAGAGCACATGTTGCCTTTGCAGGAAACCTGTGTTCAGTCTCCAGCATATTGAGCAGCTCATCATCACCTGTAACATGAAGTCTGGTCAGTATAGATACCAGGAGTACATGTGCTGCAAAGACATACATACAGGCAAGCACCAGTACACAGACAATTTTTTTTTTTAAAGGTGCCCTTTAGATTAGGTCTGATTGAATACTGGGCCTTGAAAAGTTTTCACATTTCTACAGGCAATGGTACTGCATCTGTAGGTCATTGCCTCTGTAGGAGCATAAAAATTACACTGGTAAATAGTACTTTTTCTTTTTGTAAGGAGGGCACACATACTTTGATGACTTTAGAAATGCGGACAATGTTTTTCTTCCCTGTATTGTTACTTTTAGTGAGAAACATTTTTGTGTAAGGCTGAAACATAGACTCTTGTTTAAGGTGGAGGATTTTTCAACCTCACCTCACTGGATAAATGTGCTATAAGTCTAGTCAATATAATCTGTTTTTCTAGACGAAATATCACTTTAATAATACATTATCATAGTTAGTCTGATCAGTTATGGAATTCAGTAATTTGTTAAAGTTATGATATTACCCAATATAAAAGTGTTTTATGTAATTTGTATTGTCAAAAGAAGTAAATGACAAACATTGAATAAATATTTATGAGATTTTAAAAATTATTATGGATTGTGATTTAGATTTACTTAAAATGTACATAGCTTATAAGAGTCAGGTTAAAAGGTAAGGCTCAGTTGGATAGTTTTGGATTTTTTTTTGTATGTATGTATGTTCATTATAATCCAGATGTCAGAAAAATAGAATGGAAAATTAATTAAAAAAAAGTATAAATCTGTGGTATTTGTTGTTTCTTCATCAGTTTGTCACTCAAGCCCTATCAGAAGGTTGGTTTGAATTGGCTGGCATTGGTGCATAAACATGGACTTAATGGCATTTTGGCAGATGAAATGGTAAGTGTACACCATTAATAAAATTGGTAATTCAGCATGGCATCAAAAGATCTATTGCCATTTAAGACATTAAGGCATTTTCCCTTGCTATTGTTTTACTTTCTTGTGTTTTTTGTTGTTCTTTGGTTGGCTGGTTATTTTGTGGAGTTACCAAAGCCAGGCATGCTAGGCAAGTGGTCTCCTGCCACTGAGCGCATCATTGCACATTGTAGTTCACTGAACTCATTACAGTAGCTCACACTTCCTTTGTTCTTTCTTTTTTTTTATGTTTTAGTTTTAGCCCTAGTCCTCCAAAATTGAAAGAAGTTTGTTTTTCTGGTTATGATTATCTATCAATGTAAATATTACAAAAAGGTATCAGCAAAATGTTTCATTGTTTGAGTTAATTTTTCCCTCAAATTACATTTACTTTAGGCTAAGCTCATGAAGCTTGTTGCAGCCATTAGTCCAGGTCTTGTCATATATGAACTTCACTGTTAGTGTGATGTGACCTCACCCTTCCTTCAACTGTACTTGTAAAAAGTATTTATTGAGCAGGAGTTAAATGCTTGCTGTATTGCCTGTAGCACTTGGGAGACAAAGGCTGGAGGATTCAAGGTTGAGACCAATTTGGGCTACATGCAAACCCTACCACAAAAAGTTAAGCAAACAACAACAAAAAAAGGTTGTATTCACTGAGTAACAAAAATGAACAGTCATAATAATTCTGTATCTGCATATTCCCACTGCCACTTTATACTCATTAAAAGAAAGATGCTATTTATTCAATATAAAACTAATGTCTGTGGCATGTCAGAATGCTTACAAGTGATATGCAGTCTGCAGTGTGTAACTGAGCTGGGAATCAGACCTGAGCTTTAGTTGTCAGCCTTGCCTTTCACAGTTTATCAGATTTTTGCTAGATGACCTAATATTTTGGAACTAATATGAATAAAAATATATAATTTCTATACTCTAAGATTATATTTAGTACAAAAGAATATGTGTTTGGGGTGTCATTTTTATTGTTATTTGTAAAGACATAAATTTGTATGCTTGCCAGAACAAAAATGCCATGGCTTTACCACAGAAGTTTGTTTCCAACAGCTAGTCTAAGATGGAGGTGCTAGCAGACTTATTTTTTTGAGGCCTCTCCTCCTCCTCCTCCTCCTCTTTTTTTACTTTTTAAAAATTTTATTATTCACTTTACATCCAGCTCACTACCTCTCTCCCAGTCACTCCCTTCCCACGACACTCTCACCATTTCCCTTTTTCTGTGAGTGGGTAGGCCCCCTTGTGATCTACTCCCACTCCAGAGGCTCTCTTCTTACCTTGCAAGCAAGGGATACTTTTTGTGTCCTCAGATGTCATTGCCCCTTTTATCCTTGGTCTCTCTCTCCTTAAAAAGTCATCAGCTTGACTGGATTAGGACACCACCTTCATGACTGCATTTACCCTGAATCTCTTCCTTATGGCCAGTCCTCTAAAACGTATCTCTGAGTGTTAGCACTCTAGCATATGCTAGAGTGTTTTGAGGGAAGAACAATCAGTTCATAATGTTGGTAGTACTTAGCTCTCTTATGCTAGTCAGTAGCCTTTTGTGTTTTGCCTTGTTTTTGTTTTGAAGTAGGATTTTATACTGTTCGCAAAGTCAGACTAGAACTTTTTGTACTGTAGCCCAAGCTGTTCCCAAACTGGCATAGATCATTCCTTGGTCAGCCTCCCAGTTGGCTGGGATTACAGAATGAACCACCAAGCTTAGCTCTCTATCTCGGTTCTGACACCTATCTGTAGAAGCTGATGCCCGCAGGCCACACAGTATGAACAGTGTTGACTCATTCAGTGCAGCGTGATGCTACTGGGATTCATCTGTTACTATTGTATCAGAGTCTGGTTTTTGAATGCTGTGTGACAGACATGGTCTTCTTCTCTGTCCTTAAGACTGCAATTGCAGAGTAAGAGAGCTGGGTAATGTTTTTTCTATATTTATGAAACAGTCTTCAGTCCATCTAGGCCACATTAAGTCCTGGGCCTATATAAGTAATGAGAAGTAGGCTCTTTCTATACAACGCAAAATTCTTCCCTATTAATGTGTGTTATGTATAAACCAACTGTTAAGATCCATCATCCATGCTGCTCATTAAAATAAGTTATAGAACCACTTGCAGATTTTACTCAACTTACTTGAACTTCATAGAGATTCTCCAAAGTGGATTATGGGAAATGGAAAAATCAATTCTGCCAAGAAATGCCCCCTTTACTTTTGCACTTTCAAGTATTTGTTTATTTTCACTCAATTAGAAATTTCATATATTGTCTTTTGAACTTTTAATTTTAGGGCCTAGGAAAAACCATTCAAGCCATTGCATTCCTGGCATACCTCTTTCAAGAGGGTAATAAAGGGCCTCATTTGATTGTTGTTCCAGCCTCCACCATAGGTTTGTAATCTGGGGACAACTGTTACTGTTTTTCGGAATGTTTTATATTGATGTGCATGTGTGGTAATGAATATTAATTTTTGGGCCTATTTTCTCTTTTTTTGAAAATATACATATGTGTGTATGTTTTGGTTGCATTGGCAATATTTTCCAAGAACCTGATGGTCATTTATTTTGGTGTCATAGTACTTATAAATTACTTTTTAGAGTTAAAGGAGCTGGGTATGTCAGCATACACTTGTAATATTAAGTACTTGGAAGGTAGAGTCAGGAGGATCAGGGGTTCAAAGTCATCTTCATAGTGGCGAGTTTGGTGTCAGCCTCGTCTACATGAGGTCTGTGTGGAGAAGAAAAGATAGCCAAATCCCAAAAGAAACAGAAAGCAGTATGGTATAATTTGGTGGAATAGGGGTTGAGAGGAGTTCTTACTGTGTGGTGCCTATCCATGTTTGCATAAATTCTTGGACTTGGGTGATCCTCCTGCCTCAGATCCTGAATAACTGGTACTGCTACCTCACCCACCTTTTTTTTTTTTTTTTTTTTTTAAAGATTTCATTTATTATATATGCAGTGTTTTGCCTGCATGTATGCCTACAGGCCAGAAGAGGGCACCAAATTTCATTATAGAAGGTCATGAGCCACTATGTGATTGCTGAGATCTCAGGACCTCTGGAAGAGCAGCCAGTGCTCTTAACTTCTGAGCCATCTCTCTAGCCCTACCCTGCCCAACTTTAAAACATTATTTAAATGTTTTAATAATTTAATTCTTGTTTAATCATTTATCCTTTATGAATTAATGTACAAGTTGATATGAGAGAGTTTTGTTCATATAAGTATAAAATAAAGACCATCTCTCCCTAAGTTAGAATTATCACTTAAATGGGATTGTCTTCTGCCCCTTGCCTGTACCTTGATACCCCTTTAGAACCTCTTGTTTAATCATGAGGGGTAGTTTTCATAGTGTTTTTTTCCCAAAGCAAAATTAACTTAATAAACATAAATCCTGTAATAGCAGATTCATATATCTCTTGTTTTTTGTAGATAACTGGTTAAGAGAAGTTAACTTATGGTGTCCTACTTTAAATGTGCTCTGTTACTATGGTAAGTCATTTTGCTTTTCATTTAGAAATTTTAAAAAATTAAAATTATAATTAAACACAATAAATATAATCAAAGTATGCTTCACTTTTAAATTCTAGGTTCTCAAGAAGAGCGTAAACAAATTAGATTCAACATCCACAATAAATATGAAGATTATAATGTAATTGTTACAACGTGAGTATTAAGTCTTCTTCCCTCCGACCCTACCACATTTTTTTTTTTTTAAAGGCAGGGTTATGCAGTACTGGCTGGCCTGGAACTCTCTTTGGACCAAACTGACCAAACTTGCCTGCCTCTGCCTCCCAAGTACTGGATTAAAGGCATGTGCCACCACGCTATATCTTGTAGTAGTAATGTGTCACTTAGTTTGTATAGGTAATGTGTAGCTGGGATTGTGAAACACGGGATCTAGTGATTCATGCTGACAATGAAGGCCTTTTAAAAAAAATTTATTGTATAAGATCTTTTGTTTGAATTTGTTTTGTTTTGCAATCTCACTGAGAACAAGTGTAAACATTTTGTTCATTTAATTGAAAACAGCAAAACTCTTTCAGTTAAAGCTTCAGATAAAATTTGAGATACCATGCCAAAGATTTATATTTCTTACTTACAAATAAGTGTTGTCAGTAAATACAGTGAAATCTGTTTCCAATAAGAAATCTGAATTAGAGAAGAATAAGGATGACAAAGAAACTCATTCTTTTTGTTTGTTTCTTTAGCTTTTGCGAGTTGGGGGGTCTCATTTAGTTGAACTGCTCTCCAAATCATCGAGCTGAGTACTTCCTTGAACTCTTAATCCTTTTGCCTCCTTCCCCTAAGTGCTGGGATTTCAGTTATCACCACACCCAGGTTCAATATAGTTTTGAATAGTCACTGTGTGATTGGAATTATTGAGTGTAATATGTGGTAGAAAACTTAATATTTTTATAGTTCATTAAAATTTTTATTACTGTTGTCTTCTGTCAGAGTCTATTTTGAAAGAATTTAAAACTTCATTTTTCCCTTTTGAAGGATTTATATTTTTTGTTCATGAGTATGTGTGCCTAAGGGTCTATCTGTACCACATGCATACAGTTGTAAGCAGAGGCTAGGAGAGGGCATCGTAGCCCCTGGAACTGGAGTTCTGCACTACGAGCTGCCAGTGTGGGTGCTAGGATTGAAGTCCAAGTCCTCTGTGCAAGAGAAAGAAGTGCACTTAACTCTTGAGCCATCTCTGTAGCTCACTCCTTTCAAAAGTAAAAAGACCCATATGTAGTCTTGAACTCTTGGCTCTTACCTAGTAATTCTTTGACCTAATCCAGTTCTTTTCTGCTTCTTAGGAACAATTATGAGGCAAAGTATAAAGCAGTGCTAGATTTTTTTTTTTTTCTAAGTTATTCTCAAATTGGCTGCTTCCCAAGTACATTAAAGTTGTCTAGAACCGTGTCACATAAATTTTCTTTTGGTTAGTGCTGTATAATTTGACTACATGTACATAAATATTCAATGAAAATAGTCAGTGTTTAAGAGCTGAGTGTGTTTAGTGCTTCCTTGTAAGAACTATTTGAAAGGTTAAAAGAAAAATCGTTTAGAGGCCAGTGTGATGATGGCTTAGTGGATAAGGCAATTGTCACTATACCTGATAACCTGAGGAAGGAAAGACCATGACCTCTACAACTGCCTTTGGTGTCACGTATGTACTTACATAGCATACAATAAGTAAATTTGTTTAAGTAATTTTTTTTTAAAGAAAATTAGCTTTAAAAACCACATTGTGTCCTAATAAACTCTAAGCTCTAAAAGGTATAATCAGAAATAATTAGTTTCCTTTGGCGACAGGTATAATTGTGCAATCAGCAGCTCTGATGACCGCAGTCTCTTTCGACGACTGAAACTGAATTATGCAATTTTTGATGAAGGCCATATGCTGAAGAATATGGGCTCTATCCGCTACCAGCACCTAATGACAATTAATGTAAGAGTGTGCTTGTAAATAGTTGTGATAAAATTTACCTTTCCTAATTTAATACGTACACACATAATTTTATATCAGGAGTGAGCAAGCTTTTCCTTTAAGGTTCTTTTTGCTTTGTGGGCCTTGTGCCACTGTCATACTTTTGTCAGTAATTCTTTAAAAATGTAAATAAAATAAAATAAATACTTTTAGTACCCTATTGCACATGAGCTCCAGTTTGTATATCTATAGTTTAGTTTTAACACCTCACAGAAGTTATTTGAGGATACACTATAGTGCTTTCAAAACATGACAGTATCGTGTACTGCCTTCTGTTTGAAGTGTAGTACATGATAAGTAACATCAGATATCTCAACGTTTCTTCTATCACAGAATGCAAAATTGTTAATGATAATTATAATGCTCCCTGTCTCCTTTACTGGGCAAAGTAGACAATTAGGGAGGGAGAGGTGGTTAAAGAAGAAAACTAATCTAAGTTTTGTTTTCACTCTCAGGCACATAACCGATTACTGCTCACGGGCACACCTGTACAGAATAATCTGCTAGAACTCATGTCACTGTTGAATTTTGTTATGCCACACATGTTTAGCAGTAGCACCAGTGAAATACGAAGGATGTTTTCGTCTAAAACGGTAAGCAAATATATATATGTTTTTCGCAGATGTGAAGGTGTTTTCTAGGCTCTTTGTTCTTTTGTCTGTTAGGGTTGTTTTCATGACACATGCTCTATCAAAAGAGTTTGGTACACTTATATGTGAACATATCAGCCATAGTATGGAGAAAAATAATGATCAGTTATATGACCAGTAGTCAGGAGTTGTGAGGTTCAGTATTCTAATGAGCTGAGTAATAGTTATAAATGTTGGAGAGCTCAGATATATATGGTATCTTGGGTTATATGTGTTTCTTTTTTTAATACATCCTTTTTTTTTTTTCTGGTATATCCTTTATTGGCCTTCCACTACTTTTAATACCTTATACAATTATGGTGCCATTATCAAACAAAACTGGTATAATGCTATCAACTAAAGACAAAGACTGAAAACTAGTACTTAATTCCTAATCTAAAAAGGTCCTCCATCTTGGAAAAGGTGACTGGCCTTTCTAAGCTAGAATTAGAACTCTTAGTTTAGGATTTCTAGATACCCAGAGGTAGCTTCTATTTGCATAATTGTTGTTTTGGGGAAGTCAGAGACTTCAAGGGGTAGACTTTAAAGGTCTTACTCAGTAACCCAGTGACTTGACATCCTTTATATCTATGGTTCTTTTTGTTTTTTGAGACAGGGTTTCTCTGTATAGCCCTGGCTGTCCTGGAGCTCACTCTGTAGACCAGGCTGGCCTCGAACTCAGAAATCTGCCTGCTTCTGCCTCCCAAGTGCTGGGATTAAAGGCGTGTGCCACCACCTCCCAGCCTATATCTATGTTTCTACCATGTACAGTCTGAGGAGAAAAAATTATATGCTTTCAGACTTAGATCCATTTCATAAGAATCTCTTATGATATATGACTAAGGAAACTGATTATAAATTGTTAGGTTTTAGTAGACAATATGAGCATGTGAAGATGCCTGGTGCATTGTGCAGGAAGCTCCATTTTACTGCTCCACTCCATGACTCTTCTCCACCTTCTTCAGAGGAAAGAGAGTTGACTGAACTCGGGCTTCCAGTTCTCTGCTTTGAGCCGAGTGACCTTATCTAAGCAGTGTCATTCTTTGAGCCTCTTGCTTAAAACTTGAGAGAATACCCACACCTGAGATCCTTAAGATGATCTTCACCTTTTACTTTTATATTCGCACACATGCGCACTGTGTATGTATGTATGTATTCAGGCCTGAGGTTGACTTGAGGTATTTTCTATTCTCCACCGTATTGTTTTACTATTATTAATTTATTCTTTGATAATTTCATACATGTTTATAATGCATTCTGGTCATACTCATTCCCCAGCCCTTCTTAATTCTTTGTTACCTGCACCTTAAATACATCTATGTAATTCTCCAAAAACCTCAGCTTTGACTAGATACTGTTCTCTGTGGTTTGCATCAAATTATATTGACTTTGGGGAGGACTTTTTTTTTTCTTTTTAATACAAATACAGAGTTGAATTTCCCCCACCCTCTCTTCTTTCCTTGTTCTTTCTTCTAAACACATGCACACACACACATTTTTATTCCATGTGATTTATTCAGTCAGTGACTAAATTAGATGTTTGTATCTAAATACCAACTAGTTTGGTTCAGATTGATCACTTCAGTAAAATATCTGATAACACATCATGAAACCTCAAAATATATATGGAGCTTCAAATAGATTACAGCTCAGAATTCAGAAATGACTTTCTAGGTCCAGACAGTAACTCAGTATAAAGCACCTGTCTTTTATATCTAAGGCCGTGAGTTTAACCCATAGCACTATGTAGGAGAAAAGCCCAGTCAAGTGTATATTTTGTTATGTGAAGTGGAAATCTATAGATTATGCATATTGTAATATGGGATTATTGTGATGACTTAAAGACATAATGTCTAAAGGATTGGGTTTTTATTTTGCTTAGAAACCCGCAGATGAGCAGAGTATATATGAAAAGGAGAGAATAGCACATGCAAAGCAAATCATAAAGCCCTTCATTCTCAGAAGAGTGAAAGAGGAGGTAATTCTTCATCTTGGTGTTTTTGGTTGCATTTTTTTTTTCATAAGAATTCTGTTTTCTTAGAAAAGTCACATGAAGTGGTTTTCCTTTCCAAGGTTCTTAAACTTCTGCCTCCCAAGAAAGATCAAATTGAGCTATGTGCAATGTCAGAGAAGCAGGAGCAACTCTACTCGGGCCTTTTCAACAGATTGAAAAAGTCTATCAACAACCTGGGTAACATCTGACTTCCACAGCTTATGCAAAAAATCATCTGTGTTTGTTGCATATGATAATTTTAGGGGCTGTTCTTTTTAAATTGGGATTTGAAGAAATATTTTTAAAACTTAAAAATTGAGATAGACTTTAGTAAATAGCTCTATCACATCGATTGTTAAAAAATGTATACTCTTTGGATCACAGAAAAAAACACAGAGATGTGCAATGTCATGATGCAGTTGAGAAAAATGGCCAATCACCCTTTACTCCACCGCCAGTATTACACAGCCGAGAAGCTGAAGGAGATGTCTCAGCTAATGCTGAAGGTAAGGACTTATGGTAGACTCACTGAGCTTTGCTAATGACACTGAGAATGCTAAGGGTAGTCTTAGGCTGAAAGTTAGGCAGCTAAAAAAATATCAGGCGTATTCATCATTGAACCACTGCAGGCTTTGCCCATGCTAACCAAACTCTCCACTGTCAACCATCCGTGCTGTAGCCCTAGCCTGAGATACATTTTCTAGGCAAAGATAACTTGATGGACAAGAGAATAGATAGGTAATCAGGCCTGGCGTCAGCAAACTGGCCAGGAACAATTTCTTTCTTTCTTTTTTTTCTTGGTTAGAACATAGACATACCCATTTATCTGTGTTGTTCCCTTAGGGATTCTCACTGTAGGGGCAGAACTGGGTAAGTACAGTTTATATCACTCCACCTGCCAAGCCAAAAATACTTACTATTTGCCAGTTCGATCATGGCCTTTTATGAGAAGAGTTTGCTGATTCCTCTGACTTTTGAAATACACATTTTTTTTAAAGTTTTAAAAAGAAAGCTAAACCAAACCAAAAGATCCCTCATATTTGTGTCCTGTTTAATTGAACAATTTTCCCAGTAATTTTCTCTGTTTTGTTTTTCCTTTGTTGTATTTTTCTGTTTGTCAGTTTAGTCTTTATTTTTGCCCCATTCTTTCTTAATCTTTTTTTTTTAAATGTAGATGTCTGTATATCTGTGTTGAATGCAACAAGCTGTCTTTTAAATTTTTTTGTTATTTTAAACTTACAGAAAAATTTAAACATGTGAAAATGCAAAGAATTTTTATACTGAACCCCCTGCACATGTTACTTTGACTCATTTCTAGTTAGCATTCATGACTACACTATTCTTGTTTCCTGTAAACTCCTAGATTCTTTGCCAGGACATTTTGAACTTAAACTTCAAATTGTGGAGTAGTTGTTTTCATGCTAAGAGTAAAGGGTGTTTTTATGTGTTAGTAATGGCTATCTTAATAAGAAATGTTTGGGCAGAATGAGAGAATGTTTCTTATCTGTAAGTATTTAAACATACTATTGCTAGAAGAGTTAAGAATCTTCCTTTCATGCCCAAAATTAACACTCATGTCTAATCCTTAATCTGTTGTATTAAAATGTCTGATTTGGGCATTTTTTTCAAATGTGGAATGTTTTCATTAATCTGCTCATTATAAATTGTGTATTATGTTTTGTTATGTTTCATTTTAAAAAGGAACCTACGCATTGTGAGGCTAACCCCGACCTGATCTTTGAAGACATGGAAGTTATGACAGATTTTGAACTACATGTACTTTGTAAACAGTATCAGCACATTAATAGTTACCAGTTAGACATGGATTTAATTTTAGATTCTGGGAAATTCCGAGCCTTAGGATGCATCTTGTCTGAATTGAAACAGAAGGTATTAAAATGAACGACTGTTTCTTTGTGTCTGCCTTGTGGTTGAACTTCTGAAACAGAAACTATTAGAAAGGATGTCACTGACTTTGTTGTCCTAGTAGTTACACTTCCCAAAGTTAAGTTTATGTTCTATTTTCTTCTAGAACATAGGGTTAAAATTTGCTTCACATTTTTTTTCTGTTTATTTTTTTATTTATAGAAAATAATGAAAGTTATATTAGGTCATATCTGTGTTAATTTTTTAAGATTTAATTATTATTTCAAAGGTGACTTGTGACTGATTTCTACAAAGGATTCTGCAATTTGTGTGAAAAAGCTTAAATTTTCAGTATTTAGGTACAAATGTGATTATGTAGTTGGACTTAATGAATGATCCTTTTTTAATATAAAAAGGAAATAATAATCAACTTCTTTAACTTAAAAACTGAAAATTAAATTGCTCCTGCAGTTCAGAATCTATTCATGCATAAGAAAAAATAAATTTATCCCTGGTGTCATTACTTAAATTTTTATGTAAAAAAAAATTAAAGCAGTTGAACTTACATAATTTTATCATGGGGAAGTTTATGCACTCTTTAAAACACTCTTTATTTTGTAGGCCTCAAGGCTTTGGGTAAGTGTAATGGTTTTACTCTCCTGTTTCTAATTCATACATGTATTTCCACAGGGTGATAGAGTTGTATTGTTCAGCCAGTTTACCATGATGCTGGATATACTAGAGGTTCTCTTAAAGCATCATCAACATAGGTACCTCCGATTAGATGGAAAGACTCAGATTTCTGAAAGGTTGGTATTAGCTGCCAAGTATCATTTGTTTATGCATTTGTTAGCATTTTAAATATAAGGAGAATTTGGTAGATAATTCTTGTTTAAAGTGTTAGGCTCTGCTATTTCAAATATTCTATATTCAAATTATTCAACTATTACTGTTGGGGATTGTTTTTCTTTAATCTCCCCTCCCCCCAATTGTATATAAGTGTATGCTGAAAAATTACGAAAATTGCATGCTTTTCATAATTTTCTCCTGTATTTTATGTTATTTTTATTTTTGCACTGTTAGGGATCAAAACCAGAGCCTTTTACATGCTAGGCAAGCACTCTAGAACTAAACCATATCCCCAGTTCTGAATTTTTCCCCTTTAAAAAAATATTCAAGGGAGGCTTCATCTAGCAATGCAGAGACCCAGAGCCAGACATTAGGCAGAGCTCAGGGAATCTTTCAGAAGAGGGGAGGATGGATTATAGGAGCCAGAGGAGTCAGAAATACCACAAGAAACTTCAGTCAGAATCAACTAACTTGGACCCATAGGGACCCACAGAGACTGAATCCACAACCAGGGAGCCTATATGGGAATGACCTAGGTCATCTGTATATATGTTATATTATAGTTGAGTAGCTTGGTGTTGTTATGGAGTACCTAACAGTGGGAGTTCAGGCTTTCTCTGACTCTTTTGCCTGCTTTTAGGACACTTTCCTTATATTGTTTCCTCATATTGGATTATCTCATCTAGCCTTAATATGAGTCTTACTGCTCAGTACGCCATGTTTGCTTGATAACAGTGGGATGGAGGCCTGTCCTTTTCTATAGGGAAATGGAGGAAGAGTGAAGGGGACAGAGGAATGAAAGGGAGGAGAAACTCTGATCAGGATATAAAAAAGTAATTCAAAAAACCATTCAAGATTTAAGGCATCTTATCTGTTTAATCAAGATTGTTTTAAGGTCAGATTTTTCATATTTTGAAGGTTAACGGAACTTTTAGGAAAAGTTCTAATTCAGCAGGAGGATCTAATATTTGAGGCCAACCTAGGCTATTTAATGAGACATCCTCCAAGCCTCCTTACTCCAAAAAGAAAAAAAGAAAAACCCAAAACCCAGTTTTTTTTTTTTTTTTAAATAAAGAAAATAGAATTCTTGGTTCCTCTTGTATACTTCTCTGTCAGTAGAAACTGTCAGATTGCTGAGAAAGTTAGATTGGATAAGTATTATTAAGCTAAATCTGAAGTACTCAAAAAATAAAATAATACTTCATATATTAATCAAGTTGGAATGGTTGGATTGATTTAAGGGGTCCTTCACTGATAGCAGAGGAAAAAGAAGATAGAATGGGAATAGAAAGTGTGTATAGCCCCTAAGTTTGCTTTCCATGTGAAGTGACTGTTTTCAGTCTACATATTTATCCTTTAGTGAAATTGAACCCAATCTATTTGTCTTACAGGATTCATCTAATTGATGAGTTTAATACAGATATGGATATCTTTGTATTTCTCTTGTCAACTAAAGCTGGTGGATTAGGAATAAATCTGACTTCAGCAAATGTTGTTATACTTCATGACATTGATTGCAATCCATACAATGACAAACAAGCAGAAGACAGGTGCCATAGAGTTGGTCAGACTAAGTAAGTATTGTCAGTTGAAATTAGTTTTCATCAACTACCAGCTTTATTAGTATAGAATATTAACGAAGGTGTGTGTTAGATATCTTATCTGTAGGTGTTATTTTTTTCAGCAAAGTATAGCTGCTGTTTTTTATCAGTAACCTTGATGCTGTCTACATGTACATTACTATGTACTCATTCATTTTCTAATAATTACTCCCACCTCCATACCAAATAGTTTTATCATTTATGAGATGAATATTATCAGTAGTGATAGTTCATGCTTGTAATCCCATCACTTGAGAGGCTAAGTCAGATTCCTCCAAGATTCAGGCTAACCCACCTGACCCTATAGAACAAGTTGTAGGTTAGCTTGGGCTCCATAGAGACTTGAGCTACAAACAAACAGGAAAAATAGTATAATAAAGCAATCATGCTTATTTAGCAAATGCTCTATCATCAAGCTTTATCTCTAGTTCTATTGTAATGAGTTTTTACCGATAATTTTCAAAGCATATATATTATTCACTTGGATCAGATAGATGTCTAAATATTTTAATACTTCTGAATGCCAATCTTAAGTACTTAAAATAAAAGTTAATTATGGGTCTGTCTTAGTCACTGTTCTATTGCTGTGAAGTGATACCATGACCAAGGCAACTCTTACTTTTTTTTTTTTTTTTTTTTTAAAAAAGTCATTTAGATGTGATGGCACACTCCTGTAATTACATTGGTAAACAGAGGCAGTGGTTGGTTCTCTTGAGTTGAATCCAGCCTGGTCTATGGAATGGATTCTAGATCAGTCAGAACAATACAGAGAAATCTGTCTCAAATAAATAAATAAATAAATGTAGTAAATAAATAAGTAAATAATAAAAGAAAGCATTTAATTGGGGGGTTTAAGTACAGGATGGCAGCCGGCATGGGAGACTTGGTGTTGGAGCAGTTGTTGAGAGCTACATCCTGGTCCGTAGGCAGAGAGACACTGGGTCTGCTATGGGCTTTTAAAAGCTCAAAGTCCACCCCTAGTGACCCGCTTCCTCTAACAAAGCCACACCCCCTAGACCTTCTAATTTTTTCCAAATAGTGTCACTTCCTGGTGACTAAGCATTCATATGAATGTGTGGAACAATCGTATTCAAACCATCATTTACTTTCCTTATTATTCTTGTTGAACTGTTAGTATCTAAATAGCATCAGTGACCTATGGAAATGTCATGTGTTTATTTTTAGAGAAGTATTAGTTATTAAATTAATAAGCCAAGGAACTATTGAAGAGTCCATGCTAAAAATTAACCAACAAAAGTTGAAACTAGAGCAAGACATGACCACAGTAGACGAAGGTAAGCTGCTTGTTAGCAGAAATACTGTTTTTTTTTTTTTTTTTTTTTTTTTATTAAAGTATAGATTACTAGAGTTCTTAACAGTATGAATGGTATGATTGGAGGACAAACTAGAAGAAAATGTGCATGCATACATCAAGTACAACACTAACAAAGATTTGTTTTGCCAGAATTGATTTAAAAAACCAATTTGATTTGAAAACATCTGTATCTTGTATCTTATATAACGGACACCATAATAGTCTCAAAATCAAGTTTGGACCTATACCTTCACTCATAATTTAAGATTTGTTCACTAAACCAATAATACTATCAACTCAAAGGTTGAAAACATTTTATAGTGTAGTAACTTTAAGAGCCCTTACATATGTAAATATGTAATACTTACATAATTTTATTTTGATTTAGTAAATATCAAAATATAGAGCTGTAAAATGCACTTAAAAATTGTAATGTCAGTTTCAGGTTGAATTACTTGGGCCTTAGAAAAAACCCTTAAGTAAATGACACGTTTCTAGCTGCTGTGGGAACTGACAATTTTAAGTTCTATAAATTTACGTGTTTTATTCATGTGTATAATTTTTAGCAAGTAGTATATTAACAATTTAAAGCTCCAGTGTTAGAAATGTGCAAATGGTTCTGGAAAGGTGGCCTAGTTGTTATGAGAACTTCTTGTAAGCTCACAAGTTCCTTCCCAAGCATACTGGGCAGCTCACAGTCTTCCTCCCATATGTCTTCCCTCTGTTCTGGGAAAGTTGTTTACCTATTTTGTTTTGTTTTTCCCTAAGGGATGCTTTATTTTTTTTCCAATAAAACTAAGGATACAATATTGCCTTTGATTTCGTTTCAATTTTATCTTTAGCTGTGTCCAGTTTCATTTTTAAAAAGAAATAACAGTGGGCTTAGAGAATGAGACTCTGTCTCCTCCTCACACTGAGTTCCTTGCCCTGTAAACTTGCCCTGAGTTCCTTGCCGTGTTTTTGGGTGTGTTTTTACACACCCAAAAACACTGGTGTGTTTGCAGATGAGTGTGTGTCAGCAGTCTTTATGAAACCTCTGGAAAAGCAGCACAGCTAAAGAGCGTGAGCACTCACAGTCTCCTTAAAGTCTCTCTCTCTAGAGCTGGCCTTGGCACTTGGCAGTTGGAAATGCAGATTTCCAAATTCTCTGTTAGACTTACCTGCTTAGAAACTTTGACAATGGTACTTAGGGGTCTAATTTAAGAAGCTTTCTTGTTGACTTTGCTGTATATTAACTGGAACCATTGCTTTATGATAAAAATTGTGGGATTCTTTCTTTAACTGTTTTATTACACTTTTGAACTTTTTGTTTGTTTTGTTTTTGTTTTTGGAGACAGGGTTTCTCTGTGTAGCCCTGACTGTCCTGGAACTCACTATGTAGACCAAGCTGGCCTCGAACTCAGAAATCCACCTGCTTCTGCTTCCCAAAGTGCTGGGACCGAAGGCGTGCGCCACCACTGCCTGGCCACTTTTGAACTTTTATTGCAAAAATTTTTTTTATAAAAATCTTGAAACCATGGTATGAAGGAAAGCTCCCTGACTGGCAGGTGTGAAGGGTACAGTGTGTAGGTGTTCTCGCTTTCAATACCAGTATGAAGTTAGTAATAGGTGTGGCAGTTCACGTTCAGGATTTTAGATAATGTTTTCTAAGTTGTTGCAAACAAGAACATTTTAGATATAATCACATTTCCTACTCAGATTTCTCCCAATTATCCTTTAATATATTTTTTTAATGAGATTTGTTTATTTTGTTTCACATGTATAGGTCTTTTGCCTTTGTGTATGTTGCATATTGAATTTGTGCCATTCATGCAGAAGCCAAAAATAGGCATTAGATCCCCTGAAATTGGAATTGCAGATGGTTGTCAGACATCATGTGGGTCCTTGGAATTGAACCCAGGTCCTTTGGAAGAGCAACCAGTGCTCTTAGCTGCTAAGCCAGTTTTAATCCAGTACCCTTTTAATATTTTTTACACTTTTTTTTGAAACAAGGATCCTGCTACACACTTTAGATTTTATTTTGGTCTGTCTATAGTATCTTTACACTAAAAGACTCTCTTTGTTGTTTTTTCTTGCTTCACATTTCTCTAGTGTGATGCCACTTAGTTTTAAAAGTGATAACTTAGTGCCATGGGCTGTCTTTAGTCTGTTGAGTACTCTTGAAGGGAAGGATATCTGTAAACTCCTTAACAGTTTGTCCAGTGTTCAGCATCTTGTCATATGTATCTTTTACCAGAGTAGAGCAAATGGAAGTGCTCCTATAGTTTTGATTGTGTCTTGGATTTTGTGAGAGATTTGATTCATTGTGCTGCATTTCAGCAGTTTGTAGTTTATCACAGCATGCATCCAAAATAGTTATGACTTTACAGCTATGCCAGTAAGTGGGAACGTAATAACTCAGCTGTATAGGTTAGGTCAGGGTTTTAATGAGATGACACTGAAACAAACTAGGAATTAGTTATATAGGTAGAAATTCACCAAAGAAAAGAAAACGTTGAGAGGAAAATACATCTTAGAAGCCCAGATATTTCTGTGTGACTTTCACATCATTTTCTGCCCTGCAGCTGATGAAGGAAGTATGCCAGCAGATATAGCCACATTACTGAAAACATCGATGGGCCTGTGAAAGGAAGGAGAGCTCGGAATTCCTGATTGATGAGGAAATATCAACTTGGTGCATTCAAGGACATTCACATCACAGTGACCATGGGATTTATGAGCATTTGTACCTTTTTATAATTTCATGTCCCATTTCACATAGTATGGACAACTTTTTGCCACTAACTGGATTCTCCAGATACTCACATCCTGAAGATGTTGAATAATCATTTTTCAAAGCAGTTTTCTGAATGGGGATTAGTTGGTGATTGTTTGTAACAAATATGCTAATGCTTTAGAAATGTCAGTATTTTTGTAATTATTTCTACCTCCAAATATATATACATATATATATATATTGTCTTTCACTGGATAATGTGTGTAGATTTACATGTGCCTTATTTGACAATGTTTATGTCTTGTTTTGCCTGTCTTGATTTGAAGTTTTTATTATGTTAAAGAATGCAGCTGTATAGGTTGTTTAGTCTTCATTGTATTGCTATTTGAAGCAGATGTTCACCAATGTCAGTAAGAACTTAGCCTGAATCAAAAGGTGGCATTCCATCTACTAACATCCCCAGGTCCTCTTCCTCCTCCTATTAGAACACATTTATTTTGGCTAGGCACTAAGTTGTTTTCCAGTGAGTAGGAACTGAAGCCTTTCTTCTGTTCTGGGGCTCAGTTCCTTTCATTTTGTTACTCCACCTCTGGCTCATTAACTCTGTGTGTGTTAACCATCAGCTTCCTCTCCTGAGTTTGCTTCTCTTAACCATTGCCCAGTCACTTCTGCTCCAGTTTTCTCTCACACATTTCCTACTGCTGTTTCACCAAGATCAGCAGATGCTGCTGGTGGTGGTTTTCTAGTCCAGCAGAACAGATTAACTTAAAGCTACTTCACTTCAAAGGAAACTGGATGTGACTTCATACTAAGGTAGCGTTAGGTACTGCATGGAAATAGGTCATTAACTTTAAATTCTTAACAAAATATAATTTACCAGTTCCCAGGATTTCCAGTACAGGACCACCCGAAGAGAAGCCATTGTTCAATTCCAGTTCAGTGTGGGTGACAAAATGAAATGTAGAAGTAAAACTGTCTATTTGATATTTCAGTCTTTATTAACTTCATTTAAATTTCGCCTGTCAGTCTGTATTGCTGTTTTTATTATACACCAGATTCTTTGTATAACTTGTGAGTTTTATGTGTTTGTTTTATAATGTAAATATCATTATAAATAAACTTATTTATAAATGAGAGATTTGTTAATTATTGGAACTCCTACTTTTCAAGACGTCCTGAGTGCTAAGGTGCTAGGTAAACTTAGATGGTTGACGTGATCCTACAGTGCTTTTTCTTTTCAGGTATCTGAGACTCTGAACTCCTGACTCAGTACATATATATTGAAGATACATGAATATGTCAGATATTTCTCCCCACTACAGGGCTACCAGGAATCTGCAGGTGTTAATGCTACCTCCTTGTGATCACAGTACCCAGGTCTCTTAGTCAAGTTGTTGGAAATCGTACCTTTTAAACCCACAGTGAATTTCTCTTAACTTTTCTGTATGAAATGTGTCTCCCTCAGTAGGCTCATGGGTTGTGGTGTTGTTATATCTGAATTTCTTCTAATGAAATGTAGTTGGATTCTCCCTGTAATATTCTATTATTATGTCTCGGGTTTAATAAAAATATTTGTGATCATTAAGTTGTATTTCAACACCTTTGTAATGGGTTTTAGCCCTCTTTTTTTCTTCTCCAAAGAAGTAACATTGAACAGAAATGGGACCATCTTATGTTTAAGATACTGCTTGGCAGTAAATAGGGATTTGTTACATAGAATGAATCCTCAATTGTCTTTCACTGGGCCAGTGCCATTAAACATCACAGTCCGTTAGTAATGGAAAACATACGTAGTCCACAGTTGTTAACATCATGACCCACTGAAGTAGGCTTTTATTTTTCCCTTCACGAAACAGGATTTCTTGGCGTAGACCTAGCTGTCTTGGAACTCTATAGACTATGGTGACCTCTGCTTCTCAAGTGCTGGAATTAAAGGCATGTACCACCACCACCCATCACAAAGTAGGTTTTAATTTCTTAGTACAAGTCACACATGCATAATAAAGTATACCTTATATGTCTTGTCTTAGGTGACTTGCCAATAGGAGTTCCTATAGAATCAAGAAAATTGGGTTTCCGTCTGTGCAGCACTATGCACCCTGTAAAGAAGGGCTCTACCCTTCAGTGGCTGCTTGACTTAAAAGTATGGTTATGTTAAGTACTGTCCTATAGAGCATGCTGAGGTTACGTTTTTACACTTACCACAGAAATATGTAAGACTATTAGTTTTCAGTTTCCATTTTTCCTCCATAAGAGTTGTATATATTACTTTTCCTAAATTCTGTTTCCATTAAAGATAGTCTTTAATGGAAGGTAATATAGAGGGAAATGCCTGCGTATAAGAGTCACCACCACCTTCATTAAAAGCATTGTTTGTATGTTTCCCTAAAGACTTCCTATAGATTGTTTTAATCACACAATGTCTATCTATGCAATAAGATTCTTTTTTATTTTAACAGCCACCAATGTCAAAATTTCATTCAAAAAGATCAAGGTCATGCATTTTGTTTTTGTGTGTAATGTATAGTACCTTTCACCTGTCTCCATTAAATCAGAGAGAAGGTTCTAACAAAAGAGATATTACATAAGAGCACACCTAGTTGGACACCTTTCTTTCTGTCTCCCTACACTGTTTTATTTATTTATTTATTTTTTTTTGCCTTTTAGCATTATGTTTCCCTGAATATCACATAAAGCATAAGATCATCATTATTAGTATTTCCATAGATACTGTAGCATACCAAGCAAACTATTAACATTTATGATGCCAACATACAAAGCAAAAGTCTGTATTCCATCAATATAGTTTAAAATAGGAATCCAGGTAGGGCAGCATGGAAATGGGATTGCAGTGAGTTCTAAGCCAGCTTGGGCCACATTGTGCATCCTAGTCAGACTTCTGACACCAAATGAGACAAGAGTCCAAAACAGTCCTAGGGGATAATAATGTTAATTAGAAGATTCTTTTAAGAAAAATGGTTGCATTTTATTTAATAAAATGTATTGTGTGTAAGTGCAAATGCCACACTACTTAAGGGAGGATAGAGAGCCATTGTTTAGAGGATTGTGTAGAGGTGCTTCTCAGATACCATGGGTAAGTAAAGACAGTCATTTTGTCACATAACTGCTCCACAGATCCAACCCAATGGAGCCCACCTACCACTGGGCTAGAGTCTATGAGATGGAGTCACATAAATCTTCCCTCCCTGTAAGCTCTTGCATATCTATCACAGTTTGTAAGCAATTAAGAGCCAATTATCACAGACTGGGTTGTTTTTTTTTTTTCCCCAAAGAAGTCCCAGTTCACTGCAACACTAGGAGCAGTCCCATTTCCTGCTGTCCCCACACCTACAGTCTCCCTGTTACTAACACTGGTATATACACTACAGTTTACATTTGAGTTTTGATGTTCTGCATTCTGAGTAAATTTATAAATGTAAAGTCTTACTCATTACTATTGACAGCATCCCACAGAACAGACTACCCAGATTGCCTATCTGCCACCAGTCTTTCCCATGTCAGTACTGACCTGGTAGCTTCTCCTCTACTATCCACATCATTTTGCTTTTCCCAGTTGGAGCCTTTTTGTGTAGGCTCCTTTCACTTGGCTGTGTGTGGTACTAGCTCACACTGTATTCTGTTCATGGCTTACTAGCCCGGATCTGTACATACCAAAGTTTATTTCTGCATTTCATGCTAAAGAACGTCTTTTTTTAGCTGCTAAAGTTTTAGCAGCTGTATGTAAAGCAGCATCCAAGACACATGTTCAAGTTTAGTGCGGACATGCTGTCAGCTCATTTGAGTAAATACATAATGTGAGACTGCCGGTCCGCACACAAAGGGACATTTTGTTTTTTGAGAAACTAGGTCCAATAGTGCCATCTTTTGCATTCATTCCTGTCCCCAGTTAGTCTCAGGTCCCATAACTTCACAGTGTTTATTTGGTCTTGAGATTTTAGTGATCTAGTCTGCACTGTTATTATAATTCCCTGGTGCCATTGTATTGCCACCTCCTCACAGGCTCACCCTCACCTTTGTATCTTCCAGCTGTCATTTCAATCTGGATAGTTATTTTTTTACTATTGACTTTTCACAGTTCTTTATATATTTTCAACAACATTTCTTTACCAGATGAATGTTCTGCACACATGTTCTCCCAGTCTCCTTAATCCATTGATTTCTGGTATTTTTTTAAAAATATTTGTTTATTTATTTTATGTATGTAAATATGTCGTTCTCTTCAGGCACACCAGAAGATCAGATCCCATTACAGACGGTTATGAGCAACCATGTGTTTGCTGGGAATTGAACTCCGGACCTCTGGAAGAGCATTCATTGCTAACTGCTGAGCTATCTCTCCAGCCTGTTTTTGTTTTTTTTTTTTTTTATGTGAAGGATTATTGTAACCTCTGTCTCTTGTCCCTGGGGTACCTAACTTTCTATGTCATAGCTCCTTGTCTCTGCAGCCTCTTGAATTTCAACAGTGCTGAATTCAGTCAACTTGTTGTTACTCCATTTCTGTGGAATTTCAATTAAGCTTCAACATCTCTTTTCTTGGCTGTCCTTTAATCTTTATGAGTTCTTTTACCTGTTTTATGACATGTCAGACAGATGTGTATTTTTGTGAAGTGTGGGGAAAAATGATGGTGTGTGTGTGTGCGCGCAGGTGTGAGTTCTCTGTTGCGTTGAGTTGTAGTTCCCGACTGTCTTCTGCCCAGGGCGAGCACCACAAGGAGGCGGTCCTCTGTAGAGAAGCAGAAGCACACACGGGAAGCCACGGGGCACCCCTGGGCTGGGAGTGAAAACAGTCTAAAGTTCCATGGGTGGGCAAGGCTCTAGAGGAGTGGCCCAGAGGAGTGGACCTGGAGGTTGGTGTCACCATTCGGGGCTTCCAGGCGCCGCTGGGGGGAAGGGGAAGGGGAGACAGATGAACAGAGACTGTGGGCATGCTAGCGCTGCACTGTGAGAAGCGGCCTACCTGCACGCCTTGAGAGAGGGGGAGAGAGGCCCTGACTGCGCCCCACGGGAAGTGCTCACTTGTTATACTCACTTGGCTGAAAGGCTGCTTGTTTGAAGATTCGGGAAAGCACAGAGAAGGTTTTCACAATGGCAGGCCCCAATGACACGAGGAAATCTGGGGTTCCAAGACCTTTATTGATGTGGTGGATGATAGATGGTCTGGATGCACTCCCCTTTAAGTCAGGGCTGGCCTGACTTAAATAGGGAGGGAGAGGGGGAGGAGGGTCCCTGTAATTATAAAAAGTATAAAGTTTTGAAAAAAAATATTGGAAACTAAATGCCTACAGAAAAACACAAAACCACAACAAAAGAATCATACATAGCAAGCAGAAGATTACAAAGTAAGAGTCCTAGTGGTGGGGAGAAGTATGCAGATTCTCTACCCAATGGAACTCTCATCTGATGATGGGTCCTGAATCATCTAGAGTTTTGTCTGTGGCCTCTTCAGTATCCAGGCAGAAATGGCAGGAATATCTTGGACTTTGTTCCGTAATGAAGCCAGCCTGGGGTAGATATCCAACAAATCAGGCTTTAAGACCAAAAGTGTGGTGCTGCAGACATCCCAGTAGAAGTCTGCCCATGTTACCTGTTTAAAGGAAAGCAAAGACTTGGCTTTTGAATATATTAAAAAGACAAGCATTTTAAAAGTGAACCTAATAACTCTCACGGAATATTTCCTTTCCATTTGAAAACAATTCTTTGTTGGTACGAAAACTAAACATGTGCATGATAAACTGGAAGCCGACAAGCTTCAGTGTCCAAGTCGTCTAAATGACTACTGTCTGTGACGAGTGTAAATACTTAGCTTAGACGCCTGAGACAGAGGCAGATCACAGCACATGGTCCAGTGCTACACTACTTTGAAGCCCTGTCCAATCTCCACCAGTCTGACCTAACTCAGAGATTTCTATCTGTTCCAAAAGCTCTCTGTAGAAAAAGATAGGCTTGTCCCAGGTGCGTACACGTTCACTGTACACAATTTAAGTCTTTTGATTGAGAATAGCATGCTCCTTTTTGTATGTCGTCATTGATGATTCCACACCAGTCCTGCCAGTATCCTATGTGTGAGGGGATCTGTGATTATTTCATTATGTTGTGTACCTTGTACCTTTGTGTTTTAAGGTATAAAGGAATAAATAGTGTGTAGGTTATCCCTTCAGAGTCTATAGTTCCAAATAAAAGAATCTGTGTAAAATACATCATCTTTGAATCATATCAAGACAAATAACTATATGGGTATCTGGTCCTTAACAGAATGCTAACCTTGGCCAAGGTGACAGGTGTAGCCTATCGTAAGCCTGGGCCAGCTGTGTGGTCATCACTATTTGAGCTCCATCAGTGAGGTGTGACATTGGTCCCCTAACTACATCAGCAGAGCTAACTTTGTCTTGTTATTTATTCACTTTTAAATTTTTATTGTTGGGAGATAGTCTAACACTGTAACGTGTTTTACTGGAGCTCCCTCTGCAGACCAGGCTTTCTGAGATTGCAGCGTGTTTTCCTAAACTCAGCTACAGAGTGGAATTTAAATGTGGACGAAAGCTTGCTGTGTGTGCATAATTTACTAGAACTGGTTCCTGGTGTTTCACACTTTTGCTGTCAACTAAGAAAGATTGCTGCATTTACAGTTCAACTAAGAAATATTTATCAAGTACCTACTGTGTGTCATACCCACATCTAGGTGTTGGAGATGGCAGAGAGCAATCTGGGACGCAATGCTGTCTTCTGATGTAGATTTGTTTGTTGTTTGTTTGTTTGTTTGTTTGCAGTGCTGTGGACCAAACTCAAAACCTTCAAATAATACTGAATGTCCTCCCCAGTCTGGGGTTTTGTTTTAGAAGAGATTTATCAAATACACAGTGAAGTAGCCGATGAAGGCAAAGTGCAGTGGCTTACATTGGCAGAGGGAGCCTCCAAGAGGTGATGTTTGTTTAAATCAAGGGTTCCGAGAAATACACAGAAAACAGACAGAAAGGGAGAGTTTATAAAAAGCAAGTGGGAAGAAGTGAAGGGACTGTGCAGTGCGGTGGGAAGCTGAGGAGATAGATACAGGGACAAGGTAGACTGATCAGAGTCACCTAAGCCACAGACAGCACTTTTTCCAATCTTCCATACAGCCCTTCCCAAAAGGCTGGGAAACTCCACCCATAACAGCACTGAGATCAGTTAGATTTGATTTGGGTAGAGTTATGTTCTTGCTCTGGAAGCCTATCTCTAGCATCTGGCCAGCATCCCTCTGTGACACAGGTGGTTTCTGGTGGTCACTGGCTAGGCCCATTACTTCTTCAGGGTTGGCAAGTGATGGTGTTTGTACTCTTATTTATGACTAGAATACTTTTTCCGAAGAGAAAATTGTACTGCTTGCATAGAAAAGGAGGGGCAAGTGCTTCCAACCAAGAATCTCACATTCCACTCCCTTCTTTTAAAATGGGCTCCATCCTACAGCTTGCCAGGAGCTTGGTTGTGGGTGTTGTATGTTTGGATGTAGTACACTTTGTCATAAGTTTCTCTGTTTGTTTTGACTTGTTTCAATTTGCTGCTTGTTCACATTCTCATGGATGTCTAGATCACTCCATTTCTAGCCAGTCCTGAGATGCCTCCAAAGTCCTTTTGATACTAACTCTAGTTGCTGTGGTAACTCATTATTAGCTCCTAGTATAAAAAGCACTCACTATATTTCTTGTCTCAAATTGAGATTAAGTCATTTGTCTCCAAACCCCCAGTTCCTTTCAGTATTTAAGAGACCAGAATCTGGGTATAAGGAGATACCCATGATAACTAGATTTGTCTTTGTCTCCTTTTCTTCCACACCAAAGATTCTGATTCTTAGTAACATCAGTGTAACTTCTGATTCCTCCACTCACAATGTATAAATCATAAATAATATTGTTAAAGCAATAACAATTGTGCCCAGAGCTGCTAATATTTTTACTGAAAATGATGTATTTTTTTTCTGATATTCCTAGTACAAGCTCAGATTATAGCGCTTTGCATTGAATGTAGTTTTTTGTTATTAAGAGTACAGCACAGGGGCTGGGGAGTTAGCTGGGTTGATAAAGTGCTTTCTGTGCAAACATCATGAGGAGCCATGTTTGAGCCCTAGAACTCATGCACAAAGGATGGGTATGGTGGCGTCGGTTTGTGATCCCATGTCTTGGGAGGCAAAGACAGGAGCGACCCTGGGGCTCACTGGTCAGCCAGCCTAGCCTGACTGGTGAGCTTCTGGGCAGTGAGACACCGTGTCTCAGAAAACAATGTGGACAGTGTCTGATGATCAATAACTGAGGTCAACCTCTGGCCTCCACATCATACACACACGAATATCCACATACATGTTCACATGTACACACACATGCACAAAATACTGCAATAAGTAGTCTTTATGTACTCTTAGGTATGTGACAGATTCATTCATTTTCTTTTGATTCTTAGGATAGCTTCTAAAGATTAATGTATATAATTATATAAATTATGAATTATATATTCATGACTCCAGGTCATATCCATGTAAAGAGTTAGTTGAAAGAAGTTTAGTGTTCTATTTTTCTCTACTATATTTTCTGAGTAATAATCTTCCAGCCCTGCCCCACCTCCATTCTTTCTTCTTCCCATTTTGAGACAGGGGCTCATGTAGCCCAGGCTGGCATCAAACTTGCTATGGAGCCTCACATGTGCTGGGATGACAGGTGTGTACTGTCATGCCTGGCTGGAATAACGTTTTTGCTCAGTAAGTTTTTAGTTCATTGACTTATCTAAATACAATTGCTGGCATTTTAAAAACACAAAACATACTCACATAATTGCCAATAAACCACTCTTTGTCTCCTAAGTATGTGTCCAAATCTTTCAGAAGATGAGGTGCTTGACGTGTGAGCAGTTCATTGAACGTCTGCTCCTAGGAAAGAGAAGACATCCCTGTAAATAGTGAGAAACATAAGAGCTATTTGAATAGTGAGGTGGAAGGAGTAAAAGCGGCTATGCATTTCTCATCATAGTTATGACCTTATCGAGACGTGACTCAGTCATTGATTACTCAAGTTTTAAAATTATAATATTTTGTGTGTTTGGTGTGTACTCATGTGTACACATGTGCCACGGAGCCTGGTGGAAACCAGAAGGCAACATTCAGGAGTCAGTTTTCTCCTTGTACCACAGAAGGAATCAAACCCTAGCTACTCAGGTTTAGAAGCCAGCACCTTTCACCAGTTGAACCATCTCACCAACCCTATTAATCATTTTAAAGTATTTTTGCCACCAGTTTCATTATGTATTTTCATGGTGGTATTACATTGCACAGGATATTTTCGTACAAATATTTTATATGCGTATGTATCACACACACACACATATATCATATTTTCTGCATCCATTTCTGTATTTTAGACAGGTAAGTTCTATCACTTGTCTACTGTGGACAGTGCCATCATAACCATCAGTGTGCAAGTGTCTTTGTGCTGTGCTGATGTAACTACTAGAGGCATATAGACAAGTCATGGTAACTCTGGTTTTAGTTCATGAGAAACGCCTATTATATTTCTTTTAACTGTTACTTTCTTGTAATAAAAATGATTATGTTTTTAGACTTCTGAAATTCCCCTTTAACAAAAAGCCCTTATAATTATGTAACTCAACTGAAGGCAATAGATGCAACGCCTTCTCTGAGTCTGGACCCTCTGATTTGGGTTTCTCCTCATTACTGCACCTGCTGTGCATAATAGGCTGTAATGAATCATGACACCTGTGGTGGTTTGACTAGGTCTGGCTCCACAGACTCACGTGTTTGGATGCTTGGCCCATGGGGAATAGCACTATTAGGAGGTGTGACCTTGTTGCAGGAGGTGTGTCACTGTGGGGGCAGGCTTTGAGGTCTTAATATGCTCAAGCTATGTCCAGTGACACAGTCTCCTTCTGCTACCTTTGGATCAAGACGGAGAACTCTCAGCTCCTTACCTGCCTGCATACTGCCATATTTTCTACCATGACAATACTGGACTAAACCTCTGAAACTGTAAGCCAGCCCAATGAAATGTTTCCCTTTATAAGAGTTGCCTTGGTCATGGTGTCTTCATAGCAATAAAACCCTGACTAAAACAACACCCATGGGACCTTAGGAATGTCTCCTCCTTGACAGCCACTGTGCCTTAGCATGAGCTTTGTCTGCCTTGCATATCATCTACAGGACACACCAGCCACTCCCTTCTGATAAGTTATGTAAGGTACTATAAACAAACAATATCCTGAAAAAGAAAGATAATGCAAGACATCCATAAAACAGATGGGTGCCTTTATTACATAGTTATGTTTTATTTTGTCTCTGAAGACCAAGTCATTTACTCATAGCCTCGTTCTTCCTGAAGAAGAACTGTGAGCTTGCCGGACATGGTGGTGCACCCTGTGATCTCATCTCCCTGGGTTGAGTCAGATATGAATATTAGTCAAGGCTAGCTTGTATCACCTAGACAGCTGCACACAGTGGGGTGTAGGACATAGTGGCTTCAAAGCTTTATGAAGGCCATGTGTACTTTCTAATGGTCACGCCCTCACTGTCAAGTCCAAATAAAAACTTATAATATCCACTTTATTGATCGCTCCTTTAGCTCAAATTTTCTTTATAATTTGTCAAATTATTTTCAACTAATAAAATCTAAATTACTACATAGAGAGCAATCATTTCTTAAGGTTTGTTTTAAATAATATGAAGAAATGTAATTGTTATATCTTTTGTTTTTAGGTGTGTGTGTGTGTGTGTGGAAGTAATAGAGAGGCCTTAGGTATGCCAGAAATACTCTGTCACTGAAAGATATATCTCCAGCCCTATGTATGTTTCTTGTTAAATCTTGGTGGCTGCTCTTTGACTTGCTGGGCTCTGACATTTCTGGTCTCCTCTTCAGGAACGTTGTTAGCTGGGTTTTTTCCCCTGAGAAGGAGATTCTCACTATTTCCAAATCCTCACTGCCTCTCTTTCATTGTTCAAACTGCAACTTCAGAATTACCGCTCTCCTGCTAATCTCCCACCTGCACGTTGCTCTTCAGATGAGAAAACACACATAGACAGACACATTGGGTAGCTAAATAATAAGCACTCATGATAAATTCAAAGGCAGTTCTGGTGACCAGCGTTCACAGACATATGTTTCATTTAATCCTTTAAAATTGGAGATGGAATGTTAGCAACAACACAGAAATAACAGCAATGACTAGATCTCCTGCATTTCTTCGGGCACACATAGTGACAACTTTCTATCAGTGAGACTTGCATGGTGGCTCACATCTGTAACCCCTGCCCTCGAGAGGCGGGCTCAGGGAGCTGCAAATCTAGCCAGGGCTGAAGAGTAAAACCCTGTCTCACTAAAAAGAATAATTGATTGCAGTATTTTGATTTTGAAAATGTCGCCTGACCACAAGGTGGCAGCAATGGACTCTGCGCGAAAATAAACTTCATTGATGATGTGGTCGGAGCTATTAGCAATGTCTCTGAAATATGTTCTTTTGTATAATTTGTTCCTGAACCTAAGTTTCTGGCTTCTGAGCCAGGTTTTAGACATATAAGAGCACTGACCACTGTGTTATGCACAAAGCTGGAGTGTAAGTTTTATGAACAATGGCCAGAGATAGTCTCCTCTGGGATGTGCCCAGCCGGGGATCCTCAGCCATAGAATAGCCAAAATGAGAGACCAGCCAAGAAGGTGGCAGACTGCTTTGCAGTGGGGTCTATGGAACCCTGGACACAAATCTGTATGCGCTTTCTTTCTATACCGGGTAGCATGATATATTTATATTGATGTTTATATTGATATGTAAAATAGATGTCACACCTCACAAATATAAGGGCAAATTAACACTTAACTCTATAGCACCTAATTGTACTAGCTGAAGTTTAGTGAACTCTTTCCACCTTGTCATGTGTATACACACTATCACTGGATGCTCCCAAAATGCTTCAAAGGAGAGCCCCTTATGTCTATACTTCACATTCTAAGACTTTGAACTGTGAAGGAATGTCACTAGTAAGAGATACTAGACACAAGCCATTATAGATGCCAGAGCCCAAATATATTATGTCAAAAGTCTTTTTACTTCTGTCAAAGACTTTTCTTTTTTTTTTTTTGTTTTTTTCGAGACAGGTTCTCTGTGTATCGGCTGTCCTGGAATCGCTCGGTAGACCAGCTGCCTCGAACTCAGAAATCCCCTGCCTCTGCCTCCCAAGTGCTGGATTAAAGCTCGCACCACCGCCGCTGTCAAAGACTTTTCAAGACTCTCTCTCTCTCTCTCTCTCTCTTTGTCTTTCTCTTTCCATGCACATATCCCTGACATACCTAATTTATATAAATTATTTGTCCAAATATTTCTAATCAGAAGATCCTAATCATGTAAACAGTATTTAGAATGCAGGTATTTAAGTAAAATGATGAGACTCACATTGGTTGTTCTGGCTTTTGGTTTGTTGGCTTTTGGACCTGGACTGTCTCTTTAAATTTATAATTTTTATTTGTACTCAGTGTTTAGGGCAGCTGCAGGTGTGATGACATCACACCTAAGAGTTAAGACCATGCATCTGAGAGTGACCGTGGTTTGTATGCCCTTCACAGCACTTCCTGTCTACACACCTGAAACCAAGGTATTAATCCACTTGAGTCTCCCTGTCCTCATCTGGGAAGCAAGGCCTGTGGCAGTTCCATGATTTACTCCTGCTGGAGCAGTCAAGCGCTGTGTGATCAGGCCATGAGCTCTGGGGTTTTGCCAGGCGGGTTCAGGTCACATTCTTACACTTCTCTGACTCTGAACACCTTCCAGACTTTTCTGGTTGCTTCTTTGTCTTGAAAGACAGCAGAACATGACAATGAAATGCCTTTCCACTACAGGTAAAAGGGTGAGAAGACAAGAGTGACACCTGAAGGTGGGACCTGATAATGCAGAGTTCCGGCAACCATTTAATGAGCAGTTTGTCATTAGAGGGCACTGAGATAGTTAGTTAAGTAATAAAACCTGCCAAGAAATAGTCTATTTAAAAACCTGATAAGTTTTAAAAGGTGAAAATTTAGAACTCAGGCGTCCATGATTCAAGTTGAGGATGTCCCCTGAAAGCACAATAAAACAAACAACAACAACAAAACAAAGCAAAAAATGGGAGGTAGATAGACACTCAGCCTTTCGGCACCAGGGGTTCTGTGTGACAAAGAGAATAAAGGAGACAGTGAAGCGATTCTAAAAGATTCATGGATATTTGAAAATTTCAAGGTGTCAGGCTGAATGGGCCCAAACAAGATGGTGCCAAGCTGGAAGGATGGCTCAGTTAATAAGATACTTGCTGTTCAACCTCAGAGAAACCAGGCTCTCTAACTCACAGCTTAAACCCCCAGCACTGAGCAGCAGGAATGGAAGGGTGTGTGGCCTTTGTTGGTCTGTCAGTTTAGTTGAATTGGTGAGCTCAAGATTCAGTGAGTGACTCTGTCTCAATCAGTAAGCTAGAGAAAGATTGAGGAGCAATTGGACATCAATCTGTCCTACATGTATACACATATGTGCACTCAGATACACGCAAGAAAGAAAACAAGACGGTGCCAAAAACTCACCATTTCATACATATGAGTGGTGTGTATATATATATATATACACACACACACACATGAGTATATATGTATATATATGTATATATGTATATATGTATATATGTATATATATATATATATACATCTCTATACACACACACACATATACACTTACACATAAAATTTATTTGCTTGTTTTGTGAGATAGGTTTTCACTATATAGCCTTGGTTGGCCTAGAGCTTCCTTTGTAGACCTGGAACTCTACATAGGAAGAGATCTGCTTTCTTCTGCCTCCAGAGTGCTGGGGTTCAAGGTGTGTGCCTATGTATGCAACAAAACTCACCATTCTAAATATTTAGAACTTTAAGAAAAGTAATTAGATTAGCCAAACTTGTCAACAGCTGAGAGACTGTCATGTCTTCAAATGCTAGCGAAACACTGTGTGCAATAAAGAAGTCCTTGCCCAGCAGTCTTAGGGTTTCTAATGCTGTGATAAATACTATGACCAAAAGGAACTTACAGAGAGAAGGGTTAATTTCAGTTTATCGCTCTCAGGCTACACTCTATCACTGAGGGCATTCAGTGGAGGAGCTCAAGGCAGGAGTCTGATAGCAGGAACTGAAGCAGAAGCAAAAGCAGACGTCAAGGAGGAGAGCTGCTTACTAGGTCCTGTGTTTTTGTAGCCTGCTTTCCTATAGAACCCAGGACCACCTACCCAGGGATAGCCCCATCCACAACATCAATCCATAATTAAGAAAATTCCCCATAGCTCCACCCCCAGGAAACTGTGTGGCTGGGGCTCAAAGGACCCAGGAGACCATGGGCACCTCCATGTTGTATAACCTGGTGCTGATGCTGCAGCCTCAGCAAGTTCTCCTGGGCATGAAGAAGAGGAGCTTCAATACTGACTGCTGGAATGGTTTCGGGGGCAAAGTCCAAGAAGGGAAAGACCACTAAGGATGACTAAGAGAGAGCTTCGGGGAAAAAAGTGGTCTGACCACACAAGGTGGATCACATCTCATTTGAGTTTGTGAGTTCCCTCGACCTGATGGACATCCATATCTTCTCTACTGAGCACATACACAGGAGGTGCACAGAGAGTAAAAAAATGTGCCCTTAGTGGTTCCCACTTGACCAGATTCCCTTTGGCCAACATGTGACCTAATGACAGCTACTGGTTCCTTCTCCTGCTTCAGAAGACGTTCCAGAAGTCCTTGTTCCAAGGACACGTCAAGGTCCAGAATCAGGACACCATCCTCAACTACTCGCTTCATGAGGTGAATAAATTCTAATACAGAGATCTGTCTGGTTGTGGTGACTCAGGTTGTTACACAGTCATAAGATGTTCAAGGCACCACAAGGAGGGACTGGCATTTTCTGTTTGCAAAATGTTGGGGTTGAAATGTGAAATGTCACTGATACCCTAATATATACTTCATGCCCACCTACTGGTCTTGTTTTAGAAGGACATGGCACCTTTAGGAGGCAGAGCACCGACAGGGGAACTGAGTCACTTGGGGGTTGGAGAGATGAAGGGTGAGCCTTACGGTTTTATAGTGAGCCCCACCTCTGTCTTCTCTGCTTCCTGACCAGTCACCTCACATTCTTGCCATTGTGCCTTATCCACCATGATGGACGGTATTATCTTCATCTATGAGCCAAAACAAACACTTGCTCCCCACCCCCAAAAAAAGAAAGAAAGAAGAGAGAAAATGCCCCATAGCATTCCCTAAAAGCCAATCTTTTGAAGGCATTTTCTTTCTCTCTCTCTCTCTCTCTCTCTCTCTCTCTCTCTCTCTCTCTCTCTCTTTCTTTCTATCTTTTTCTTTATGAAGGTATTTTCTTAACTACGGTTCCCTCTTCATGGGTTACTCTATCTTGTGTCAAGGTGACAAAACCCAAACCAAAATCCAACCAAGACATCAACCAACGAAGCTATGGAACCAGGTGAGAAATTGAAAACGTGGCAAACTACTAAAGCACCAAATTTTTTGATCTCCTATGATCAGTAAAGCTATTGGTGCATTATTTCCCAAACACAGGAACACAAAACAAGAGGCTGGCAAACAGGGAAGGGCCAAAAGAGACATTTGGAATGATAAGACCTCGGGTAGTAAGTGTGCATTGAGTTTGTAGGACAAAGGCAACTGAAACTATGACATAGATGCAGAAATTCACACATCCTCCTGCCTTCACATCTTCTCTTAGTGATGTAGTTTTTGAAATGTTAGAGGACATGCTCAGATAATGAGATAAATATGAAAGTGGATATCACCGTAGAAACAAGACTCAATCCAGAAGAAAGGTTTGGCTGAGATAAAGGTAGAAGGAAGATCAGAGACAATAGCTCTGTAGAAATGCATAGAGCTGCAGAGCACAGGGCGTCTCCAGGCCAGAGATCTCATTAAAGAGCAAGAGCGGCAACTATGCCTAGAAGACAGTGGAGAGAACAGGTGATCTGAGAGCCTTGGATTTGAGGGAAACCTTATCAGACAGTGTAGAAAGTTTCCAGAGAGAAAAAAATGTAAAAAGAATTAGTCTTGGAGGAGGAAATAGAAGAAAGCATTACTCCAGTATACAGTCTGTACATTTTTCCATAGACAAACCTACATAATTATAGAATATTAATTTAGCACCAGGATTTTTCACATCACTATGTTGAGAGTTTAGGGAAAAGGAAATAGAGAAGATGACAAAGGAAGAAATTCATGGCTAGATGTGGGGTGCAGAGCTTCAGTTGCAGCACTTGGAATGTGGGAATCGAAAGCAGGAGTTGCAGATCATTCTCTCACACACACATATATATCACAGATTAAAAATGACTTTTAAAGCCCCAGAATGTGATTTCTGGAGGCAATTGAAGGTTAACCATAGGAATGACAGCAAGCTCATCACATTACTTTTAGATCTTGATTTGTCTCTGCCCATGGAAAGAGTGACATGAAATCGTCCAGGGTATCCACCACTGCATCAGCTTGACATTGCTCCAGCTCTGTCTTCCCAGCCAAATCTATGGGATAGGAAAAGGCCATTTTGCATCTATCAACATGCTCAATTCACACTACTACTGATGTATCAAATAGGTGACATGATCACACTTTAGAAAACCCAGACACTATAAAATAGTTGTGAGTCAGAAGACAGAGTGGTGGAGTTCGGAGCAAATTCTAAAATTCTAGACTCCATTCTTCTTTGTACAGCCTGAAACATTACAATAAAAATCTGGTCCCAGCTTTCATCATAACATTTCAACTTTAAAAATAATAGAGTCCCTTAACCCTGAGACAACAAAATGCCTCAATTGACAGCCAGACAGGAGCTCAGTCATGGAACTCTAAGTATCGCACCATGAAGCGAGCTAGAAGATAACCATGGCAACTACGGCTGCATCCTGGGGGCTCCAGCTCCTGATGTTAATACCGACTGTGGTTAAGCTGCCTGCTGTGGCTACGATGCATTGTTTCTTGTTTCAGTTTTTTGGCTGGCATGTTCCTCCCTGTTGCTACATTCCCATCAAACTGAAACATTTTCTTCAGAAGGAAAGCAGAGGCTCTATTTAACTTCCGGAGGTATACAAAAAAGAAAATTGGAATTAAAAAAAGAAAAATAAAGTTACAAAAACTTGCAAGATTCTTTAGACATTTTTTTAAAAAAATTATGTGCACGTATGTATGCAAGTATGCAAGTACTTGTATGCAAGCACTCCTCATGCCAGCAATTCAGAAGAGCCTGTTGAATCACCAACAGACAGTTGTCCTAAGATGCTGTATTGAGTGCTGGGAACACAGCCCGGGTACTCTGGTAGAGCAGCCAAGGGCTATTAATTGCCGAGTTATTTCTCCAGCCCCAATTTACAAGATCTTCAAAGCCTTCGATATAAAAAAGAGTAAACACTGACTGAGATTTCTTTAAATTTTTCATCATTTTTTTTCTAACAAGTCATTGATCTTTCTAATCGTTTCCTCTCTGATGACAATTGGTAATGAATCAGTGATAACGTCTTGTAAAATTGACTCCTTTTGTACAGCGGTATCAAATTACTAAGCTCAAGGAAATCGAAGCTGCGGATGCACGGCTCAGATAAACAACCCCAAGGTGAAGCTGTTCAGGGGTGAATGAACATGCTTGCTTCACTTACTTGTAACTCTTACCTGTGATTTCCAAGAATTGATTCTCCTCACTAGCCTGAAAAAGCCTGTCACAGTCTGTCCCCTCACTTTCCCCGCAGCCCTGGCTTGACTTCTATGATCCAGGGTTTCGCAGTTACTTTGCATCAGGTGATGCCTTCATGGACATTTCTACTTCTAAGCTGCAGGTAGGTGCTCTCAGTCACCTTTGAAAATATTTGGAGCTTTCTTCCTTCTTGAACTTCAGGCATCAAATTACCCGGACGTCACACCTCAAATCTACTGTTCCCTGTTCATTCCGTGAGGGCATGACTCCTAGTGTGAGCGGGCCCTACAGAAAGAAGCTAAGAAGCTCGAGCACGTTTTGGAAAAGAGACACTCCTTGCCTGTGGACCTCCTGTGGCTGGAAAACCTGATCTGGTAAAGGGTACTGAGATTAAGAAAAGGTCTTTACAAAGAACTGAGAAGTGCTAGTGTTAGTGGGTGTTTGTGACACACACACACACACACCCCTTCACGCCGCCCCCTCCCCCCACCCCAGTGCTCTTCTGAGGATGACAAAGTGTGTCTACTGTGCCTTCTAGCCCATCTCAGCTGCCCAGCCCTGCAAAGGTTCTGCATACTTTCTCAGTTTCTCCACACTCCTCTTTCTGAGTTCCCTCTACTGTGTGTCTAACTGTCAGGCCAATCAAGAAGAAACTATGACCAGAATAATTGTCCTATAGTCATGCCTGATCATGCTAGGGAAGTTCATGTCTGGGATTTTCTAACCAGATTCGGTGCATTTTGCTAAGCAACCCTCCTTGTGTACCCTACAAACACGAAGGGTTTGTTGTTGTTGTTGTTTGTTTGTTTTTTCTTGTGGCTTTTTCTGTTTACTTGCAGTACTGAAAGTCTGCTGAATTTAAATGAGATCCATTTGTCTGCCTCTACAGCACTGTTAGGAAATCCTTAATAATGCAAACTTTTCAGGGTCCTCCCTGAATCCAATCAGGAAGCAAGGAAGACTGATGGATTCTATGCTGCCCCCAGGAAACCTTGATGCACAGAAAAGGGTGGACGCCTCGGAACCCTAGGTATCCTCTGAGGCTCCACTTAAATATACCTTTCTCTTCTAAGCCCAATGTCCATAGACATATTCCATTTCCCCTGACTCTTCTCAAGTATCACTAGTTGCAATATTTGCTAGGATACCTTTTCTTGTGCCTAAATCTTTTAAAATTAATTTTATTTTATGTATATTGTTATTCTGCCCTCATGTTCACTGTATGTGAGCCTGGTGCCCACAGAGGACCAAAATATCATGATTAGATCAACCAGACCTGGAGTTATGGATGCTGTGAACCACCACTTGGATGCTGGGATCCCAGGCCTCTGCAAGAGCAACAAGTGCTCTTAATGCTGAGCGGAGTCTCCTCCCCCATGTTTATATTTAAAACGAACAACTTTTCCCCCCAAATAGAGTCTAATCATTATGGTCACTTGGGTGGTGAGTATGCTTGGATAATGTGGTGGTGGCAGTGGGGTGGAGTAGACAATGCTAATTCTAGTAGATTATTTAAAAAGAAAAAAAAAAAGACTTTAAAAGAAGCCCAAAATTGCTTTTTTACTTTTTTTTTTTTTTTTTTTTTAAGTGGGAAGAACAGGAGAAGGGAGCAGGAAGCGGAATATGATGAGAGGAAGGCAGGTGGCATCTCTGCTATCTCTACTCACTGCCATGATGAGGTGCTAAGGAAGCCTCAGGTGACACCCAGTAGAGGCAAGGATGCCACCTTCCTGTGTTTTTCAACACTGTTAGAATGAAGGACACTGAATTATGATTCCAACAGTCCAACAAGTTCCAGCCTTCCTGTGCTGTATGCGTTTCTGGCTATTTTTGTCTGAATCATGATACTTAATGCTAGCATGACATACCAATCCAATTTTCCAGCTATATTCTAGAAAGTACATGATAGCAGTGTGGTGTGATATAGGACGGGCAGGTACAGCATAAAGTAAGATTCCTGATGTGATAGCACATGCCTGTCATCCAAGCACTGGGTAGGCTGTTACAGAAGGATAAAGCATTTAAGGCCAGTGTAAGCTATACAGCAAGTACCAGGCAAGTCAATACTACATAGTAAGACCTGTATATAAAAATATAAAATAATAAAATAATATAGCTGCTTGAAGCATTCACAGAAAGTTCTTCTAACAGATGACACATATATGTTGTTCTAATCTTCATAGCCGTTCTTAATTGCACCATAGTTAAATAATACAGCTGTTGAAGAAATACTAAAGAAACATCACTTTTTTTTCAGTTATTTAAGGCCTTAAATAATAACAAGTATATTACCTGTGTTTTTGGTCAAATATCTTGCTATTGCAAGGCTCTGGTGAAGTGTAAGTCCTTCCACCTTCAAAACAGGGATTTTACCAAATGGAAGAGCTGAAACAGAACAAGTGGAGGCTCAACCTCAAAGCAGAGCACAGAGGAATGAGAAAGCTCAGAACATAGGAACAAGGTGTCATTTAAAGTCTGTATATACACACATATTCTGTATTTAAGAATTTTATATATATAATAAACTTATATATACTTATAAACACATATATAATATAAACTTTAAAATATACTTACCTTTAAAAAACACTATACTGTTTGATTTCTATCCAAGTCCCTCAAAACATTTCTTCTTAAAAAGGACAATTTCACATTCTCTGGTGCAGTCTTTACATTTTGTTAGCTTTGAAAACTGGATATAAAGTCAGTTAGAGAACTGATTGTAAAAGTCATGTTTCTGGGTGGGGCTTGCACCTCAGTTGGTAGAGTGCCTGACTAAAATGCACAAGCCCCCACAAGTCTCTGGGATTGATCCCCAGCACAGCGTAAACAGGGTGTGCTAGTTTATGCCTGTAACCTTAGCACTTGTGAAGTGAAGCCAGGAGGATCATGAGTTCAATATCATTTTAAACTTGATACTCTGGACAATGTGAGAACTAGTCTCAATTAAAACAAACAAGCAAACTAACAACAACACAACTGTTTACAGGGATACCACGTGCTGTACTGTTGCATTGTCTCATTATAGGCAGACTTACAAATTTACTACTTTTTAAAAGACTTACTTATTTTTATTTGGTTTTGTGTTAAGAGTGTTTTGCCTGCATGTATGTAAGTGCACCATGCATGTGCAAGTGTCTTTGGAGGCCAGAAGAGGGAATGAGATCCCCCTGGAACTGGTTACAAATGGCTGTGAGCTACTACGTGGGTAGTGGAAACCGAACCCCAGCCCTCTCTAAGAGCGGAAACTTCTCTTAACCACCAAGACATCTCTCCAGCCACATATTTAACTTTTATAAAAGCCTGTGTTTAAAAGCTTCATTAATATCATAGTCTCAAAACAGATCACATGGATTAGTTTAAAACATATTCCAACAATTAAAGAGTTTGACTTACATAGGAGCTAAGGAAGTTTTAATTCTAGTCTCTTATTTTGATGAAGAGCAATTTGAAGTATATAGTAAAAGATGGAAGCATTTTGTACAAATATAAGTTATAGCAAATAACAATACTTTATCAGCAAATTTCACTTTTTTTACTTGAACTTTTTACATCTGTGAGAAAGCTTTACTATAGGAAATTAATAAAATTTAAAACAAAATATTTCTACTAGATAGCTATAGTGACCGTAGTACTCTGATTAATATTCCATATTGTGTGAGTTAACCTTGTCAGTGTGATTAGATTGAGAGAGGTCTACATTTGGATTCACATCTTTCTGTGAGGATCTTTCCACAAATGATCAGATCACAAGTCTCTGATCCAGTGAACAGTTTATTCTACTCAGTGATTCTAGCTTCCGACGTGCGGAAAGTAAGGTCTTGCTGGCGGAAGTGGACTGCAGGGCCTTGCTGGCGGAAGTGGACTTTGGGACCTTGCCTTTCATCTTGGTTGTAGCGTTTTCATTACTTTCTCTCTGCTCTCAGCTTTCACCTGATGAGCATGTCTGTTCCACCATACCCTTTCCATCATGGTGGTTTCCTTCCCTAGGGCCCAAGCAGTGAGCTGACTGCACTGACACTATGACTATATCCTTCTTTCTTTGGTTTCTTCCCTCGTTTCTGTCACAACCGTGAGAAACTAACATAAATGTTAAAAATAAAGGGTAATTTATATGATACTATACAAAGTTCATCTTTTCACTTGATGGTAACTTTGACATTTTTCTGACTCAGCGGACCACCATTATTTCGATGACCACGATGTGTGTGTAGAAGCTCCCCTCCCTCATGCTCTTTCTCCCGGCCCGGCCTTTCAGAAAAGGCAAGGCCTGGCACTGAAGTATTGCTATCCTTGTATTAATTGTGGCACTCCCTAATGAAAAACCCCTCCCGGGAGCAACAAATGCCAGTTTGAGAATTGCCAAAGGCAACAACTCTCAGCCCCTTGTTGCTGAGACTGGCACCCTCCCTGATAGATGGCTAAGCATTTCCCAGTGCAGGTGGCTCCTGTCCTTGGGAGAAGAGAAGACCAAACATCCTTGGAGAGATAAGTGACGTGCTTTGGGTCACCAGAGGACAATTAAGTGTCCCAGACAGCTGTAGTCAGTTTGTAAAAACACTAGTTCCTGATAGCACCATAAAGGTCAGAAGAGCTCCCCTCCCCAGTTGTTCGATTCCGCCCTGCTGCCTGAACAAATGGTATTGTTTTTGAAGGATGACTTCCCTTGTCACCTCCCCTGTTACATAACCCCAGAGTCTGAGAATCTCTGTTTATATATAAAAATTCTAAGCCTCTAGATGCGTGGTCACATTCCTAACCTGTGCTGTGGGAAGTGCTTGCAACCTGAGCCTGGTTCGAATAAAGACTCTTGTTTCACTACATCCGGTCAGTAGTTCTTAGAGCTTTTCTCAGAATTCCGAGACCTGGGAATAACATGAGTAGCCGTGTGTACTGACTCCAACTTCCCAGACAGTACCTTAGGTTTGAGGTAGTTATTTTGAGCTAATTAGATTTGAACATAATTAGTCTCCAAAGAAGTAAAAACAATAAAGTATCGCTCATAAGTCATGTACCCCACACAAGGACTAGGACCAGACCTCTATATACACACCGGGTGAGTTCAAGGTCAACTTCTTTCACTTTTCAAAGAAGCACAGCTTTGAGTACTGAGCCTGTGAGTACACCAAATGCAGTTGCATTTGGTTGCAAATGCAGTTGGTGAGCAAAACAGATCCAAATAAAATGGATGTGACAGGAAGGACTTCTTTTGCAGCATGGGTGTAGACAAAAGGGAGGTGGCATTCAGAATTTGAAAGGGAAGCTTGCAAGTGGTACAAGAAAGTTAACATACTCATCAGTCTTCAAGCATTCTACCCTGAGAAATGGCTGTTAACTAGGACTCAATAGTGTAAACAAGGAGCTGATGTTTGGAGAAGTTTATGGAAATTAGCAAGTCACACCCTGGGTGGAGGTGATATTCAGCTGAGGTCAGTTGCCCAGCTGTTTCCTATGGTTCTATGAGCCATCTATTGAGAAAGAAGATCAAAACCAGAGTAAGCCCAGAGAATAGTAAGCATCTGTCCTGCTTACCTGAACAGATGCTTCTTAGTCTTAAGCTCTGTGTGGGATTCAGTTTGCATTTCAACGGAAAGCCTTGAAATACACTCTCCCTGAACAAGGCTGAACAGCTTGTGACACTTACTTGGCTTGATTTTAGGCCAGTCAGCTTGTTCTATTCTGTGATCTTCATACTTTATGTTCAAATATGCGAATATGTAACGAATAATCTCAGCTCTTCCCCTCATATTAAAATAAAGCAGTTTGTAGTTTGGCATGGTACAATTCTGGAAAGAGAAAAAAGGGAGGTGGCTTTTATTGCTTTCACTTTTTAAAAATCCTTTGATGTTTTCATAAACATATGCAAATACAATGGATTTGAGTCTTTCTTGCCAATTCCTCACCCTCCCCCGGAACTGTTCTTTCTAACAAAGCTTGAATTCATTGATTGCTCAAAAACACACAAAGGTAAACCGAAGAAAACTCATAAAAGTTTAATGGCTTACATTTAATAGATATAGGTATGGGATACATAGCATTTTTATAATACAGTTTTATAATGACCAGGCAACTGACAGACATTTTCACAGGAGACTGAATTCTACTAAATTGCTCTGTTTTTGTACTAGCTTATAGAGATTCTCTAAATTTTAAAGTCAACTTTAAAAGCATAGCTATTAATATACATTTGGAAACGAAGACTTATATATGTAAAAGTCTTAGTATAATAGTAAACCATTACTAGCATTAATATTACCTGAGCTCTCGTGGTATAAACCCAAATAATCATTGACTACCATACACTGATGCAATAATTGTAGCAGTTACATGAACATTGTTCATTTAAAATGGTGAATTAAAATGGTTTGTGGTGAAGTGGCTCAACTGGTTAAAAGCACCTGCTGGGCAGACCTGAGTTCAATACCTGGAAGCCATGTAAAAGGGTGAGATGCAGCAGCTCCTGTCTGTGGTCCTAGTTCCAGCGCTGCTGTGGTAAGATGGGGTAGAAGAATGAGCCTCTAGCTTAGTGTATGCAACAAGAGAGAGCTTGCCTAAAGAACGAGATGGACAGAGAGATAATTCCCCCAAATCCAGTAAACTTGCTAGCTGTCTAAGCCTGGCTACCTACATTCCATGTCCAGAACATTCGTGAAGGTGAGGAGAGAGAGAGAACTGACTCCAAAAGATGTCTTTTAACTTCCACTACATACGATGGCACACATGCATTATGTAACACACACACACACACACACACACACACACACTATTTAATTAAAAACGTAAAGTGATAAAGATCCTTTAAAATATACATTATGAAATTGTAACTCTTACTAGAAAATGAAAATGTTTTTGGTATAACTTCTTGATATATTTATTTTATATTTTAAAGAACAAAATAGCTTACAGAGTGTGAAACTGTTATTCCTAGTTGTAGTTCGCATTGAAGAGCTTTTTATAAAAATTGGTTATCATATATATATATACTTCTCCTTACATACATAGTATATATGTGCAGATACATATGTCCATTGCATTAAAAATTAAATATACAACCTTTTCCAGTCAAATATCTGCAAATGGCTACATTGTGAATTCTGCATAAAGGGGTTGTTTTATTGTTAATATGTGGTTATGCTATTTTATATTGTAGCTTACTCAAAGAAGACTTAAAATTTTTAGCTATCTGTATTTCTCCAAAAAGATATTATTCTGTATGAGATTTGGAGATATAAGCACATCTAATAAATGCTTATCTTTCTCTCTAGAACATTCTTTCAACAGTTGTAACATTACAGAAACTGTGCCTGCACACTACATCTTCAGTTCTTGTATGACTACATTCCATTTAAAGGAAAAGCATCTTGTTCTACAGGAGCAAAATTCCCAAACTGTAGGCTTGTATTTCTTGGGTTATATATGTGTATTTTGGAAATATTTAAAAATAGATAAAGATAATTGCAGATGGAAATAATTACTGATTCTAAAATATTTAATATATTTAATAAGGTTTTGCACAGAAATAAGAAATTCCAAGTCAATGTGTCTATGACTAGTTTATGTAAGCTATGTGATACTAACTTTAGTAAAAAGCTAAGCTATGAAGTTATTATATATTCAATGAAATTTCACAATAAACACTAAGAGAAGGCTTAGTACTCTATCTAGACTTTTTTTTTTCACTTAGCAGTTCATCTGAGTGGCCACAATTCCACTCTACTGAAGCATGTCTGCCTCAAAAGGCAAAGGTAGGATGTATCCCCACCAAGTACACTGAAGTACAAGGCCAGAGAGAGAGAGAGAGAGAGAGAGAGAGAGAGAGAGAGAGAGGAGGAGAGAGAGAGAGAGAGAGGAGAGAAGGAGAGAGAGAGAGAAGAGAGAGAAAAGAGAAGAGAGAGGAGAGAGAAAGGAGACAGAGAGAGAGAGAGAGAGAGAGGAGAAAGAAGAGGAAAGTGAGAAAGAGAGAGCAAGAGAGAGAGAGGAGAGAGAAAAGAAAGGAAGGTGAGAGAGAGAGAGAGAGAGAGAGAGAGAGAATGCAGGAGACAGAGGGCTGTCAGTGACATTGGAAACAGCTTTTTCCAGCTTTAGCTTCTTCGCCTACTGAATGGTATGGAAAATATTATCTAAAGAACACTGGAACCCATGGACCCAGCCCCTACTCCAGTCCATGGCTGCTGGAGGGGAAGCCATTGTCTTCAGTGTTGTGGTCACCATGCTCTAGTGGGTAGCCTCACAGCCATGTCCATGGGGCACCCAGATTAAATTCAGTGAGTCACTGAATAAAAACAAAGACACAGGAAAGGGGAAGAAAGACTTGTTCCCAGGGAGGGATGTGGGGGAGTTGAAGGAGGAGGGATGAATGTGACCTGAAGTAGTTATACACATGGATGAAATTGCCAAAGAATAAATTAATTTAAAGTTTCCATACAGTGTGGTGAGCTTAGCAGACATGAAAGGGAGGGAGGGAAACTCCAGGCTCTTTCCTTCAGTGAAGGTATGAACCAGATTTATGTGATTTCACTGGACTCGAATCTTCAAGATCATGTTATTTGAAATCTCATTCTGATGTTACCACAAAGAAAAGAAAAGTTGAAATATAAAAAGAAAAAGTTAAAACATATTTGGTTAAGCTCACAACGACATGACAAACTGCAGCAAAAACTATTACCAGCAAAAGGGTCATAATAGCAGTAAAACAGCAGAAGAGCCTCAAGCTAACACTACAGTCCAACACTTAGAGGGAAAACCTTAGAACCGTGGGATGTAACCAACCAAATATAAAAATTAAATAATCAGACTCTAATTTGCCTCACACAAGAAATGTGGCCAAGCTGGGCTTAGTGGCACATGCCTTTAATCCCATCAGTCAGTAGGCAGAGACACATGAGTCTTTATGAGTTCTAGGCTAGCATGGTATATATAAGCTTCAGAACAGCTACAGCTGCATAGAGAGACCTTGTCCCAACGAACCAAAACAGACAAAAATGCCACTCCTGTTCTTCGGCTCTGATTTGACTGAACCTGATTTGAATAGAGCCAGAGACTGCTGGCATCACGCTTGGCTCATTTTTCCTAGTGGCTTTATGTTTGAACTTTCTTCTCCCATGCTCTTGTCAGAATGTCACATAGAGAAAATGGCATTTACTCCTAAAGAGAACAAAAAGTTTATCTACTTTCTTAACACTCCAAGGGAAGTCATGCAAAATTTCTGATTGAGCAGACAGATATTTGTAAAATATCACATGCGTTTCCTCAGCACATGACTGAGCAATAAAGGCCCTGGGTAAAACTCAAGCTTAAACGGACTTCTATCCACTGGAAGATTAAATTCTTTCCATTTGCTAAACTTGTTGGGAAACAACATTTCATATAGGTTAATAGTGCTTTTGAGAGGCAGTCTGTCTTTTGTACTATCATTCTATTAGGTTTGTAGTGATTTTTATGTTTCATAATACTGATATTTCAGCTGATTGTAAGAAATATATAGGAGCAGTCAACATGGGTACTTTTTTTTTTTTTTTTTTTTTTTTTAGGTTTTTCGAGACAGGGTTTCTCTGTGTAGCCCTGGTTGTCCTGGAACTCACTCTGTAGACCAGGCTGGCCTTGAACTCAGATCAAGAAATCTGCCTGCCTCTACCTCCCAAGTGTTGGGACTAAAGGTGAGCGCCACCACTGCCCGGCAACATGGGTACTATTAATGGGATTACTAATAGAATGTGAATTGTGGTAAAATCACTTAAGCCTGATTAGGCAGGTGTAATTATTATTTTGACTAAGATAACACAGTTAAAAATAGTCTAATATTAAAAAAAAAAAAAAAAAAAAAAAAGCCGGGCGGTGGTGGCGCACGCCTTTAATCCCAGCACTTGGAGGCAGAGGCAGGCGGATTTCTGAGTTCGAGGCCAGCCTGGTCTACAGAGTGAGTTCCAGGACAGCCGGGCTACACAGAGAAACCCTGTCTTGAAAAACCAAAAAAAAAAAAAAAAGTCTAATATTTTAGTCTGTATGCCTCAAAAATGATAGAAATCCAAATCCAATTTTCAGGCAGAAAGAGCCACCGCAGATGGCCAGTTGCCAACAGCGATTTTATAATTTATTTAACACCAGTGGCCTAATTGAGCTCTCACCCTTCAATAAAAGATATCTGGAACTCAGAGATACTTGGGATTTCCTGCCAAGTTCTTTTCACATGCCTAGTGATTCTGCAATAGCTTCTTGAGTCTGGAGTACACAACTGGAAGCATCTCTGGTCTTGGTAACAGTCTTAATCCCACCACAAAGCCGCCACACGTACTGGACATGGCACGGTATTTGTACCTCATTTGTGTAGAGTCTGGTATTGCAAAATGCAGAAGCTGGATGCAGAAAGGAGCCAAGGAGCTATGGCCCACAGAACATCTTACACATGTTGGCATCCTGTAACAGTAGCCATTGCTCCCTAACGATTAGGGGAAGAGAGTACACTGACTTCCATAATTTCATAGTGCAAGGGGGAGGGGAGTTTTAGTTCAGATCTGGAAAATTTACCAGTTCAGAGTAAAAAGTTTAGATCAAGAGGGGAAAAAAAAAAAAAAAACAACAAAACAAAACCCCAGCAAAATACCACTTTAGAGGCTTACCTTATGTTAACCCCTGAGCACAGAAAGTAACTACACTGCTCTTTAGAAACTTTAAATTCAACTGTCTGAACTGAAGTAAATCTCTTAAACTATCTTTAATGTCAAATGATGAAAGAAGCAATTCTTGGACAAGCATAGACACATTTCAAAAAAATATGCCTTAACATGATAGACTGTGATGCAAATAAAGCCCCCAAACACACACAACACACACACACACACACACACACACACACACACACACACAGAGAGAGAGAGAGAGACAGAGAGAGACAGAGAGAGAGAGAGAGACAGAGAGAGACAGAGAGAGACAGAGAGAGACACACACAGAGAGAGACAGAGAGACAGAGAAAGAGAGAGAGACAGAGACAGACAGAGAGACAGAGGGACACACACACACCCAGGCCCACATACAAGGGTTGAGGACATAAATGAAAATTTATACTGCTTTACATCCTAAAGAAAATCACGGGGAGAGTTCTGAAGATGTTATCAAGGCTGATCAAGATGGGATTTCTTTTTCCTTCAGGGATAGTGACGTTTGGGGGTTTCTAAAAGCTTCTAGATCCACAGCTCTTACAGGTTGTCATTCGATTTCCACATGATCATGTGTGTACGAAAGCTTGGAGTGAACCGATGCCATTAAGCTATAAACTACAGAACAGTCTCAAGCTGGAGAAGGCAGGGGGGAGAATAAAACAGAAAGAACGAAGAGTTCTCACCACTTACCTATGCAGAGAGTTGCTTTCCTGTGCTGTGTGTCTGTATCTCAGTTCCTGTCTGTACTGTGGTTTCTGTGATGAGTGAGTGATAGTCACAAGACAACCAGAAGCTACTTCCTCCACCTAAAAGCCTTCCTTTTTGCATTTCTCCCATGAGATGCACGTGTCCAAAGGTCAGCCTGTAAAGAGCTGTGGGTAGCTTTTATCATCATTTCACAAGCTCTCTGTATAAATTCAATGTATTTGCATAAAGAGTAAAGTCACAGTCACAGGTGCTTCTGCGTACAGATTGCTACATGCTCTTTATTCTTAGTCTTACACCACAGCCTCTGGGGAATGAGAGAGCAAGCCCTGTCACGTTTTCTTACCGTGTCTAGAGTGTCTTACTTTGTTTCACAGTCTCTCTAGAGATGCCTTTGCCCTGTGCCTTCTCACCAGTGTCCACCTCCAGCACACACGCCGTTTGCTCATTATATGCTATTCCTTGTGACATTTCACAGTGCGGGATTTATGTGTTTGATCCCTGCTCTCTACACAAATAGCATCTGTAACATCCAATGCTTCAGTGTCCCCTATTTTAAGGTCTCGTTTCTATAGGATTGTTGGATATTCCACATAGACACTGATGTCTATCTGATGACTGAATGCTCTTAGCATTTCTGCACATGTCAGACTTTCACAAGAACTCCATTTGCATGGTTGCTTGAGTTTTGTTTACACTCATTTCCTGGAAGAGGTCCATTGTTTGAAAGAATCCTACTGTGCAAGATTCAAGTGCTCCACAAGCGTACCTTTCTCTAATAGCACCACAAATCTATCAGCTTTAAATTTTAACACAAATTTAATTTCAGTTAATATTAATATAATAAATTAATCAATTTAATATTAGCACAGCTTACTAAAATGTCCAATAAAATATCTGCCTGTGCATTATGAAATCTCTATGTTATCCACTGAAACATTCTAATGACAGGGTGCTTTTCACTTTCTCAGAACACTCAGACCTCGGAGCAGCTTATCAACCATGCAGTGAGATCTATTTCAAAAGAGCTTCTTTTACTTTGAAAAAGAAAAAAAAACCCACCAATTATAAATACACAAGAAAATTATAAATATACATAACATAAATATAAAATTATATAAATGTAAATAATATAAATATTAATTTGTAAAAAATTTTAAGAAGACACAAGTACAGCCTCTTTTCTGCCCATTGATGCTAATTTGATGCTAAGTTGATGCTGTCTGAGGTGAGGCTAATGGACACAGAAATGGCTCTCACTGAAAACTATGTACAATCAGCTGCAAAGTGAATGATGGTACGGTTGAGCTATACAAGATCAACATCAGGACCAGATTATCTTTCACTAATGTTTCATGGGGGTTTCTCTTTCACTGGCTTTTATTTTAAATCAGTCCACACATCATTTCCACTTTATTTTTATAAAGAGGAAGTATTTAAACCCACCTGCTCCTCCATTTGTGGCTACTGAGTTGCTGGGGAAGAAAGGTCTCCAGAGGAAGTCTACAAAGCATTCTTCTCCAGATTGGGTATCTTTTATTTAAATTCCTATCATAATCAGTTACTTAGGAAACTAAAACTCTGACTAATGAAGTATTCAAACTTGGGATGGAGGAGACAGCAAAGCCAACAGTATTTGTTCCTATTTCTAAACTATCTGAGTGGCAAAATGCGTGGAAAATCAATTGTTGTCTATTTTTCCAGATTTAAAAAAGTGATAATACTGTTTTCTTGCCTACCTCCTCAGATACTGTAAAGAACGATACAATTAAGACTGTGTAACTGTTTCCTTCTTCAACCTTTTGACTGAAAGAGAATTTTTAAATGTCAGCAAAGAAAAGTCATATAAACTCTTTGAAATGTTGAGTGCTCCCTGTCGGCCGTGGATTGAGCACAGTCCTGGCCTGTGCTAGCTCCTCATCTCCATAAAGCATCATGCACAGCCTTGACTGTGGTACACAACTGACCAGAGCTTGATAAAGCAGCACTTACAGATGAAGAATTATCCAGATACGTCATTCTAACTTACAAGATGCCATGCATATTCGTTTTTTATTGATAGGACCAAATAAATACCGAAATAGAATAAGTTAAATTATTTTTCAAGATTGTTCCAGAATAAATTTATGTCACTTCTATATCACTTGATCATGCTCTGTGCGAGGAAAGACTCTGCAGTAAGTACAATTTCTGGCTTAACCCTGTTCTGGGATTCCCAAAAGACATAATTCTAACAATTGAAGGCTTGGTCACTGCTGCAGTACTCAGACAGTTTGCAGAAAACACTCCTCTCCTGCAAGACAGTGAATGAAAGTGAGGCAAGGAGCACAGGCTCTGTGGACCGAGAGGACGGACCCTCAAGCTGTCTTCAGCTTAAAGCCTTGTAACCAAGACAAGATACTCAAATCAAAGGATGAATATTCCCCTTCATAATCCCTAGCCCAGTAACCATTTATTATTTATGGGTACAACGTTTAAATGTTTATTCAGATAAACATTTAAAGAGGATTTTTTGGAAAGCTTCAAGTATCTTCCCAAAATTTGTTTGTAAAGTTTATTTTTATTAGTTCTTTGGCAATTTCATACATTGTATTTTGGACCCATTCACCAGCTCTTGATTCAAAGGCAGCCAGAAGAAGACTGTTCCTTAGTTTCTTAGTCTATAGCAATCTCAACAGGTTAAAAGTCCAAAGTTAAAGTCTCCTCTGAAATTCATGTAATCATTTAACTGTAATCCCCTATAAAATCAAAATCAAAAAGTAGATCACATACTTCCAACATCACATGCTTTGCATTACCATTCCAAAACATTATAGTGAGGAAATATTGGACCAAAGCTAGACCAAAATCCAGCTGTGGAAACTCCAAATTCTGCATTTCCATGTCCAATGTCACGTCTCCAACTCCTTTCATCTTTGTTGACTGCAAAAAACTTCTTTCTCTAGAGCTGGTTCCATTCCCTGTTAGCAGCTTTTCTCAAGTCCTTTGCATGACCCCTTTAGTCCTGGGACATCAACTGTAACTGAGGATAGACCTTTATCAATGCCTTTCTTGGACTCGCAGTTCCAAGACTCAGCTGTTTTCTATGACCCCTTCATGCCTTCAAAAGTAGTACCATCTAGGACTCTTACATATCACCAAGTCCAGCTGCAGCATGAGGTACAACCTTGCCTATCTCCAGAACACAGCTTCTTTGTGCTCTCAGAAAATACTTTCCAGAAGATTTCACCTCAGTGATGCTGTTCTCTTATTAATCACCACTAATTTCTTAGCTTCATCTAACCAGCATTAATTGTCCCAGTAACTCCTTCTATTCTTGATTCTAAAGCCAGAGCCACATGGCCAAAGCTGCAGAGTTCTGTTGCTTAGTAGGCTGGAACATGGCCCCTTTGTTCTATTACATTATCACCAGCTTTCTATTTTCCAACTCCTTCACTGCCTAAGCTTGGGCTGTCCTGGAACTTGCTCTGTACATTGACTTTGAATTCAGATATCTGCCAGCCTCTGTCTTCTGAATGCTGGGATTAAAGACATGGTCCGCCATGCCTGGACCTAAGCTTTTTTTCTACTTGGAACTTACTCTGTATTAGGCTGGCCCTGAACTCAAAGATCTGGCGTCTCTGTTTCCTGGGATTAAAAGCCTGTACCTCCATGCCTAGACCTAAGCTTTTCATGGCCACTATGCCTCAAGATCCGGATCAAAATTATGTATCATCCCTTGTAATGATCTTGATCAAAAGCCTGTGTCTTCCAACTCACAATCTAGATCACAGGTACCCTCTATTTCTGGATTGCAGATAATTTCAGATTAAAAGTCTAAATACCAGGTAATAACAATGCCTAACATGATATTTGAGACTTCCTTTGTCAATGCAATTAATCTGAATCTCCTCACCCTAGCCTCAGGCAGACTCTTCAGATACAGTTAAAAAGCAGCCACATTCTTCACCAAAATATCACAAGAAGAATCTCTAGGCCACATACTAGAATTCTCCTCTGAGACATTAAGACCAGGACCCCACAGTTCAAATCACCCTCAGCACCACTTTCATATTCCTATTAGGATGGCCAATTAAGATGCACTTAAAGCATTCTAAATACACTTAATGCTTTCCAAATCCAAAGTCCCCAAATCTACATACCTCTAAACAAAAACATGGTCAAGCCTATCACAACAATACCCCCAGTCCCTGTTACCAACTTCTGTCTTAGATAAGAGTTTCATTGCTGTGAAGAGACACCATGACCAAGGCAACTTTTATAAAGGACAACATTTAATTGGGATAGCTTACAGTTTTAGAGGTTTAGTCCAGTATCAACATGGTTGGAAGCAGGCAGCAGTGCAGGCAAACTTATTGCTGGAGGAGCTCAAAGTTCTATCTTAATCCAAAGGCATCTAGGAGAAGACTTCTTCTGACTTTGGTAGAGAACCTGAGCATAGGAAGAGACCTCCAGAGTCCACCCCCACAGTGACACACTTCCTCCAGCAATAAGGCCATATCTCCTAATAGTGTCACTTCCCATTTGCCAAGTGTATTCAAACCACCACAGTCCTTTTAGCAGAATAATAGAAGTAGTTTCTGCTAGGGCTGATGTCCCATCTAGCTACATGCTTCCTGTTAATGGTGCCAGTAATGGGTTCCATATTGTGTAGTGGGTCTTAAATCTAGTTACAAATGGTTAGTTACTCCCATGACACTCAGGCTGCTATTACAGCAGTGGGTAGATGTTGCCAGTTATTACATCTCAAAGGTCTACAGCTGGATAAAATTAATGATCATTTTCTCTTCTGGAAGTATACACAGCACCTTCCAGCACTGTGAAGCTAGCCAGTGAAGATTAAGATTTGAGTTCAGTTCTAACTTGATTTCTTCATGTTTTGTAACTCAAGTATGTGACATCGTCAGCAAAAGAGTCTTATCTTAAAATTCTGGAGGTAACCAAGAGAAAACCACGATAGTCTTTAATATTTTGGGGTCTGTGGAACCTCACTGGCCATTAATTAAAAATAGAAGCAACCCAATTGGGTTAGAGTGGTGCACACCTTTAATCCTAGCACTTGGAAGGCAGAAGTGGGCAAATCTCTGAGGTTAGCCTGGTCTACAAGAGAGAGTTCCAGGATAGTCAATGCTACACAGAAAAACCCTGTCTTGAAAACTCAAACCTAAACCCAACCACAACCACACCACCACCACCACCACCACCACCACACAACAGAAGCAATCCATTTTGGGTACTGGGCATTTCATTTGTTAGCCTATGGTGTTAGTAGGGGCATTGCACTAGTAGTATCTCCTGTGACTGTTTTGGAAGGGTTTTACACTTAGCTCTTCTTCCTCTTCTGTCCACCTTTAGCCTCCCTGATCCATTGTTCTTCTGCCCCTTTTATATCATTGTGTTGTGTCTCCCTTCCTCTGAAAGACTACCTGCCTCAATCTGGAGCCTTAATAATTTCCTAACACCATAGGTATTTCAAATGAAATATCTAAAGATTCTAAGCTAACATCCTCTACATCGAAGACAAAATGTGATATTTATCTTTTTGAGTTTGGATTACTTCACTTGGAATGACTATTCCTAGCTTGATCTACTTACCTGTAAACTTAGCAGTTTATTTTTTCTTGACAGTTGAATAATATTCCGCTATGTAAATGTATCACATTTTTATTATTCATTCATTCATTGTTAAACATCTAGTCTATTTCCATTTCCTGGGTATTGTGGATAGAGAAAGCAATGAATATAGGTGAAAAAATATTCTTGAAGTGAAATACTTTGGGCATATGACCAAGATCATGGCTCATGTTGTAGATCTGTCTCTAGCTTTTTGAAGAAACTCACACCAATTTTCACAATGGTGGCACCAGCTTGCACCACCAGTGGTGAATAAATGTTCCCCTTTCCCTATATCAAGTCAACATTCATCATCTTACTTTTTTTTCTCAGTCCTTCTGACAGAGGTAAGATGAAATGTCAAAGTCTTTTTAATTTGCATTTCCCCAATGGCTAAAGATATTGAACACTTAAAAAAACGCTTCTCAGTCATTTCACCTTTTGAGCATTCTATGTTTAGTTTCATGCCCCGTTTTTAAGTGAGTTTTATTTCCTTGGTGCCTAGTTTTTGAGTTTGTTTTAACGTTATAGATATTAACTCTTTTTAGATGTGTAGATGGTAAAACAAACTTTTGTGTCCTGTAAGCTGCATCTCCGTTTGAATAATGGTGTCCTTTGCTGTACAGAAGCTTTTTCATTTCATGAGATATCATGTGTAAGATGTAAATTGGAGGGCAATGAAAAATAGACTTAGTTTGATTTCAAATGGTGAGAGGGCACTTGTGTCTGTCTGAGAGCTTGGTGCCCCATTGTGTGTGTGTTGTGTGTGTGGTGTGTGTGTGTGTGTGTGTGTACACAGGGGCATTGCTTTCTGTCTGGTTACTTCCTGTTGGAAGAGGGGGCTGTTGTTTGGAAGTTTTGGGGTCTGGAGTGACTTCTTCATCTTTGTTGTAGACCAAGTGATGGTAAGTGATTTGATCCAGGAGGAACTCCCATAAAAAATCTGAAAGATGGAGTAAAACACTTAAGCATCAGGGAGGACATACTAGAGAGTAGGAAAGGATATGTTTTCTAACTTTTCCCCCAATGGTTAGATAAAACCCAGGTCCCCCTCTATTTCTGGTTTGCAGTTAATTTCAGATTAAAAGTCTAAATACCAGGTAAAAACAATGCCAAACATAAAATTTTTTGAGACTTCCTTTGCAAGCAATTAACTGAATCTCCCAACCCTAGCCTGGGGGCCGCCCCTTTTTCAAAAAGTTAAAAAGCAGCCACATTTTCACCAAAATATCAAAAGAAAACCCTCAAGGCCACATACTAAAATTTCCCTCTGAGCCCATTAAGAACCGGGCCCCCCCACATTTCAAATCACCCTCACACCATTTTTAATTTTCCCTATTAGGATGGCCAAATTAAGATGCATTTAAAAAGCATTCAAAATACATTTAAATGTTTTTCCCCAAATTTCCCAAAGTCCCCAAAAATCTACATACCTCTAAACAAAAAGGGGTAAAGCCTACCCCACAAAATTTACCCCCATCCCTTTTTCCCGAATTTCTTCTTAATAAGATTTTCAAGCTGGGGAAGGGAAAACACCATGACCAAGCAATTTTTATAAAGGCAATTTTTAAATTTGGGGAAAATAGCTTTACGTTTTAGAGGTTTAGGTCCCGGGGGTTAATCAACAGGGTTTTTGAAGCAGGGCAGCAGTGCGGCAAACTTATTGCGGGAAAGGATTTTCAAGGTTCTTTTTTTAACCCAAAAGGGCCCATCTGGGAGAAATTTTCTTCTGTTTTTGGTAGAAACCGACCCATGGGAAGAGACCCCCCAACCCCACCCCCACAGTAAACACACACCCTCCAAAATTTAAGGCCATACCCCCTAATAGTTTTCACTTCCCATTTCCCAAAGTTTATTCAAACCACCAAAATCCTTTTTTGGGCAGAATAATAGAATAGTTTCTGCTGGGGGCGATTTTCCCTCTAGCTACATGCTTCCTTTTAAAAGGGCCTTTAATGGGTTCCCCAATGTGTAGTGGGTCCAAAATCTATTTACAAAAGGGTTTTTATTACTCCTCATGACACTCACCCCCTTCTATTAAAACAGGGGGTAGATTTTTGCCATTATTACACCCTAAAAAGGTCACAGTTTGGATAAAATTAATATATTTTTCTCTTCGGGAAAGTATCACAGCCCCTTCCAGCACTGTGAACTAGCCAGTGAAAAATTAAAATTTGATTTCAGTTCAAAACCTTTATTTTCTTAAATTTTTTGAAAATAAAGGGTTGGACTCTTCAGAAAAAGGGAGCCCTTTTTTCTTAAAATTCTGGGGGTAACCAAGAGAAAACCCAATATTTTTAAAATTTTTTTGGGTTTTTCTGGGGGGAAAACCCTTTCCTTTCCATTAATTAAAAAATAAAAGAAACCCCAAATTTGGGGTTAGAGGGGGTTGGCACATCCCTTTAATCCAACAACTTGGAAGGCAAAATTTTGGGCAAATCCTGGGGTTTTAGCCTGGTCTACAAAGGGGATTTTCCCGGGAAATAGCCCAATGCAAACCCCAAAAAAAACCCTGTCTTGAAAACCCCAAACCCTAAACCCAACCCCCCAAACCTCCCCCGGGGACCACCCCCCCAAACCCCCCAAACCAAAAAAAATTTCCTTTTTGGTTTATTCTTGGGCATTTCTTTTTTGAGGTATGGTGTTAGTAGGGGAAATTTCCCTAGTATTATCTCCTGTATTTGGTTTTGGAAGGTTTTAAATTTAAAGTTTCTTTTTTTCCTTTTTTTCGGGGTCCCCATTTTTTCCCTTTCCCGTTCCTTTGTTCTTTTTCCCCCCCTTTTTAAATCATTGGGGGTTTTTTCCCCCCTTTCCCTTTCGGGAAAAAACCCCCTTGCCTCAATTTTGGACCCTTTAAAAATTTTTTCCTAAACACCTAGGGGTTTTTTCAAATGAAAAAATTTTAAAGTTTCCCTAAGCTAAAACCCTACTTTAAAGGGGAACAAAAGTGATATTTATTTTTTTTTTGGGGTTTGGGGATTATTTCCCATTTTGGAATACTTTCCTATTTTGATCAAATTTTCCTGAAAAAATTTAGCATTTTAATTTTTTTGACAGTTGAAAAAATTTTCCGCTATGTAAATTTTATCACATTTTTTTATTAAAATTCATTCATGGAAAACATCTAGTCTATTTCCTTCCGGGGTTTTTGGGGAAAAGCAAAAAATTTAATTTTAGGTGAAAAAAAATTTTTGAAGTGAAATACTTTGGGCATATGCCCAAACAGGCTCATGTTGTAGATCTGTTTTCTAGCTTTTTGAAAAACCCAAACCCCAAATTTTCACAAGGGTTTGGCACCATTTCCCAACCCACCAGGGGGAAATAAATTTTTCCCCTTTTTCCCAAAACATCAAAAAACCATTCATCATCTTATTTTTTTTTTCCTCACCCCCCCGGGCGACAGGGGGTAAAAATTGAAAGTCAAAGCCCTTTTTAATTTCCCTTTCCCCAAGGGCTAAAATATTAAACATTTAAAAAAAACGCTTCTCGGGTCATTTAAACCTTTTGAGCATTCTATGTTTAGTTTCTTTTGCCCCTTTTAAAAAAAAGTGAGTTTTTTTTTTCCTTTTGGGGCCTAGTTTTTTTGATTTGTTTTAACGTTAAAGATATTAATCTTTTTAGATTTTGAAAGATGGTAAAAACAAACTTTTGTGCCCCTGAAAGCTGCCAACTCCTTTGAATAATGGTTCCCTTTTTGTGTACAGAAGTTTTAAAAATTTCATGAATTTTCATGTGTAAGATGAAAATTGGGGGCAATGAAAAATAGACTTAGTTTGTTTTTTTCCCAAATGGTAAAAGGGCCCCAACTTGTGTCGTCTGAGAGCTTGGTGCCCCATATGTGGTGTGTGTGGTGGGGGTGGGGAGTGTTTTTGTGTGTGTGTCCCAGGGGAAATTGCTTTTTTTGGCCCCGGTTACTTCCTTTGGAGAGGGGGCTTTTGGGGAAAAATTTTGGGGGTCTGGTTTGGGACTTTTTCTTTCCTTTGTTTGGGACCAAAAAGTTGATTTTTAATTTTTGGTTTTGGAAATCCAGGAGAAACTCCCAAAAAAAATCTAAAGTTTGGGAGTTAAAAAAAAACCTTAAGCATGGGGAAATAAAAGTAGGAAAGGTATTTTGCAGGGGGAAAAAGGACAGGGGGGGAAGGAAACAAGAACCCACCTCTGGGGAAAGGAGGCTTTTTTCGGGGTTTCCTTTGGGGTCCTGGTCCTAACCCCTTGAGTCTTCGGGGAATCAGTTTAAAATTTTCCCGGGGTTTGGAAAAAAGGGAAAAAAAACCTTTTCCAGAAGGGGGCCCACAACACCTTCCATTGGCAAAAAGCCAGGAGATAAAATTTTCCCTTTGGGTTTTTTCGGGAACCGCAGCAATCAAAGATTTTACCCACAAGCAGGCCCCCCAAAAAATTTGTCAAGATGATCTAAAAATTTTTTTTAGGGTTCAGACACTGGAAAGGGGACAGACCCTTAAACTTGATGTAAAAAACCTTAAATTCCTGTTTTTTTTTTTGCTCTGAGGGGAAGGAAATTTTTTCCCAGAGCATAAAAAAGAAGATGAGTTGGGTGGCCTTTATTTAGCCCGAAGGAAACTGGGGGGCCAAGGGGAACAGGGTTAAGGGTGGGGGGAAAAATTTTGGGGAGCAACCAGATTAGCAGAGTTGGGTTTTTAAGGAAGAAAAAGTTTTAAGTAATTTGCCTAGAAAAGGCAAGTTCTGGTCCCTGCAATATTGAGGGGGGAGAAGAGAGTTTAAAGGTGGTGATGCAGAGGTTTCTTGGGAAAGGGATGGAGGAAATGGAGGGAGACAGATTAAAAGGGGGGTTTTTCCCCGGGGCCCCAAAAATGGGTTTTAAAAAGGGGGTTTAGGCCTTTTTTCGGGAAAAACCGGGGCCTTTATGGTTTTTTGGCTGAAAAGTTTTTTTGGAAAAATTAGCCGCAGTTTTTTTTTGGGAAGATTTTTTTGGAAAAAGCCTTTTTAAGGAAAAATTTTTTCCAATTTCCATCAAGGGTTTTTTAACCTTTTTGGGAAAAAAAGCCTTTGGTGTGGGGTTTTAAGTTATTTTGGGCAAAAGAAAGGAAGGGCCTTTAAACTTTTCTTTACACAAGACCACCCAAAATCAAGGAAACAGGAAAAACAATTTATTGTTTTTCCAAAAATTTTTTTTTTTGGGGGGGTTTAAAAAAATTTATAACCCCAAACAAATATTTTTTTGGGGAAGGGAAAAGTTTACCCCAACTAAATTTTCCACAGCCTTTAGTTTTACCGAAATTTTCAGTAAAAAAATTTCCAACATGTCCAAAACCCCAAAATTTCCTGTGGGGAAAGGGAAGGGAAAAGAAACTCGCCTCCTCAGGAAATTTACCAACTTTATTTTTTTCGGGAAATAATCATTTTCCTTACCAAGTTCCTTCCAAGGGTTTAAAAAAACGAACTTTTTTAAAAAACAACCTTAAAATTCTAATATTTTCCTAAAAAGCTTTTAAAAGTAAAAACCCAAAAAATTCAATATTCAAATGTTTACCAAATTTTTATTTAAAAAATTTTTAAATTTTATTCTATGTTTTAAAAATATATATTTTGGGGATTCAACTATGTTTTCCCCACCAATAAAGAAAGGGGAGGCTCTTGGGAGTTTTAAAAAAATCCATCTCTTCTGAAGGGCTGTTTTTTTTTTTTTTTTTTTTTTTTTTTTTTTTTAAATTTGGGCCTTCTCCCAACTCCTTTTTAAATTTGGGTCATTTGAACAAGGACAAAAGGGCCCGTTTGGGCCAAACCCACCATTTGTTTCCTGAGAAAACTCCCGGGCCCCCTTCTTTTGGGACGTCAAGGTTTTTAAACCTGAGATGAGGAAAAAGCCAGCTTCTTGAATTTTTGCCAACTTTATTACCTTCAGGGGTTTCCTTTCCCCTGCCCCTGTTTTCCCCGTCGGGATTTGGTTTAACTCAAAACCTTTTCCTTTTTCCCTTATTAAGGGAAACCCTTAACTGTTTTGGGGGGTTTTTTGGGAAATACAGACTTACTAAAAACCCCCTTCTGGGGTTGGCCGGGGGGTTGGGTAAGAGGGCAACATTTTCGATTTCCCAGGAGGGGGGTTTTTATCGGGAGGGGGACAAATCCCCTTTTGGCACACAGAAAATTATTTTAGGACAGGGGGGACATCTCTTTATTAGAAAGTGAAACCCTTTTTTTTTTTAATTGGGGAAAATTTTTTTTAAAATTTCAGATGTTATCCACTTCCCACATTTCCCCCCTCCCCCCCCGCCCGCCCGGGAAACCCCCCTATCCCATCCCCCTCCTCCGTTTCTCTGGGGTTTTTGCCCCCTTTTAAACTCCCCCCCACCCCCACCCCCCCACCCTCGAATTCCCTCACACAGGCATCCACCCCTTCATGGGACCAAGGATCTCCTCCCCCAAACCTATCCCGACGGACCACCCCCCCCCCTAATATACGGGCGGGAAACCCAGGGGGCCCTTTCCCAATTGCCCCCAGGCTTTGGTGGTTTGAAACCCAAGCTTTTTTTTGGTTGGTTTTTTTTGCTCTTCCTCATGGGGCCGCAAACCCTATATCTTTTTCATTTTTCACTTAATTTTCCTTCATTTGGGCCCCCAAGATCGTTAAATTGGTTGGGCTGGAGCATCTGCCTCTGAATATGTCAAACTGTGGCAGACCTCTAAGGCGGGGAACGGGTTTATACAGGCCCTCCTGTTACATGCACTTTTCCAAATAAAAACCCATTTTTCCCCCCATTTTTCCCAACCCCTTTTTAAAAACCCTTTGGGTAAACCCCACTTTTGGCTTTTGAATTACCCGGGGTTTTTGGAAATTTGGGGTTTTTCCAAAGACGGGGCCCCAAAAACCTTTTTTTTTTCCTCCAAAAATTTTAACAGTTTTTCCCTTTGGGGAAAAAAATTTTTTTTTTTTAAATTTTTTTTGGTTAAAAAAATTTTTAAACCTTTTTTTAAAGGGCAAGGAATTTTAAAAGAACCCAAATTTTTTGGCCTTCCCTTTTTCCCATGGACCCCATTTGTCCCCCCCTGGGGGGTTTTAGTCTTTTGGGTTTCAACACTGGGCTAAAAACCAATTATTGGGTGAGGGGAACTCTTTTTTACCCTGAAAAATTGGTTAATTTTCATTTTCGGTTTGAGTTTTTCCTAGTTCCCTTTTTTACCTTTTTTTTCCCCATTTTTTGTTTTTTTTTTTCCTGAGAAAAATTCCTTTTTTTGTGTAAATAGCACCCCCCATTTATTTTTTAAGGCCCTTTTCCCTTTTGAAGGTTCCTGGGTTTTTTCCCAAAAAATTTTTTTCCCTTTATAAAAAGGCTGTTTTTTAAAACCCTTTTTTATTTTGGAAAGCCTTTTCCCCCTTTTATTTTTATTGGACCCCCCCTTCCCGGGGGTTTTAAAACCCAGGGGGTTTTTTAGTGGGCCCTTTTAAAATTTTGGCTTTCCCAATTTTTCAAGGAAACGGGGTAAAATTTTTGTTTTCCCTAGTTTGCCCCAGTTTGCCAACCCCCCGGGAAAAGGGGAAGATTGGGGGTTTTTTTTTCTCCGAAAACCTGGCCCCAAATTTGGGTTTTCACCTGGGTTTTTCCTTTCCACTGACCGGGTTTTTGGGAACCAAAACCATGGTTTTTTTTTTTTTTAAAATTTTTAAATTTTCTTTGGGTCTTTCATTCCAAAAAATTAAAAGCCCAAAAAGCAAAATTTCCGGGTCGTAATTAAACCAATAATTTTTTTGACCCTTCCAAAGAAAAAACTTTTTGAGTTTTTTTAAAAAAATTAAACCCCACCTTTAAAGTTTTTAAAAGTTTTTTTTCTAATGTATTTGTCTTTTTGTCCAAAAATAAAAGGGTTTTCCTTTCCCCCTTTATGAATTTAAAAAATTCTCATTTTTTTAAATTTTTGTCAAGAGAATTTTTCCTTGAAAAAAGGGAACAAGGTTTTTTTTTTTTTGTTATTTTTTTTTAAAGGGGTTAAAGGGTTTTTTATCCATTGGGTTTGGGGTTTTGGGGTCCCCCAAAAGGGGGGAGAAAAGGGGAAAAATTGTTTTTTATGCATTTTTTACATCTGCCCCGTAGCCCACCCCATTCTTTAAAAAAGGTGTCCTTTTCCAAAGAATTTTTTTATTTTTTTTAAAATTTTTAATTTTTTTAATTTTTTTTTTTGTGGGTTTTTTTTTTTTTCCCAGTTTTGGTTTTTTTAAATTTTAAAGGTTTTTTTTAAACATTTTATTGCCCAGTATACCCTTGAAACCCCCCAGGGTTTTTTGGTATTCCCCGAAATTTTTTTATTTTTAAAAAAATAGTTTTTGAAATCCTTTTTTTTTTATTTTTTTTGTTTTCCAAAAATTTTTAAATTTTTTCCTTTTTTCCCAACCCAAAAAGAAGAATTGATTGGAAATTTTTGATGGGGAAATTGCATAAAAATTTTTTGGGGAAAGGGGGTTTTTCTTTTGGCCCCCCAAAAGTGGAAATTTTTTTTTTTTTTTTTTTTTTCCCTTGGTTTTTCCCAACGGGGATTTCTTGTTAGATTTCCCGGGAATTATTTGTGGCCCATTCAAAGGGAATCATTTTCCCTTAAATTGGGGGGGGTTCCTTTTTTTTCTTTTTTTCCTTTTTTTTTGGGGTTTTGGGAAATTTTCTTCTTCGAGCCTTTTTTTTGGGAATTTACTTTTTTAAAAACCAAGGCTGGTCAAACCCGGGAAAATCCCCCTTTTTGGTTCAGGGCCGGAATTTTAAAAGGGAAAATTTTCGGAAGGGTTCTTTTTCCCTAATTTTTTTTTTTCCTTTTTTCCTTTTTTTTTTTGGAAGACAAAGGTTTTTTTTTAAAAGGGGGGCCCCCTTTGGGCTCAAAAGGTTTTGGGAATCAGGTTCCGGGGGTTTGGGGCCCCCCCCAATTTCTTAATTAAACCCCCCAAAAAGGTAAATTTTTTCCCAATTTTCTTTCCCCTTTTTCCCTTCCAAAAAATTTCTTTTTTTGTTTTATTGTTTTAAAACCAGGATTTTCCAAAAATTAATAATTAATGGGTTTGGGAGGAAAATTTTGGGGTTTCTAAGTTTTTTTATAATTTTCATCAAAAGGTTTCTTCTTTCCCTTTTTTTGGGAAATCCCTTTGTTTTAAAACTTTTTTCCTTAATTGTTTAAAGGATTGGGCAATTAAATTTCCGGGGGGAAATTTCCAAGCTTTCAAACCCCTAAAATTTAAATTTTTTGCTAAAAAGTTTTCCCCCAAAATTTAGTTTTGTTTTTGGTTTTTTTTCCCTTGTTTTGTTTTATATTTTTGGATTAATTTGGGCCCCGATTTTTTTTTTTTCTTTTTTTTTTTTTTTTTTTTTTTTTTTTTTTTTTTTTTTTTTTTTTTTTTTCCCGAAAAATTAAAAACCACCCCTTTCCCTTTCCGGGGAAAAAAGCCTATTTTGATCATAGGGAAATGATTGCTTTGTTGTGTTTTTGGGGTTTTCAGTTTGTGAAAAATTTTTTTTTTTGATTTTTTTTTTCTTTAATTTTTAAAAAGGGGGTTTTGGTCTGAAGTTCCCCTTTTTTCTTGGGGCCCTTTTGTGGGGGGTTTGGGTAAAATGGATTTGGGGTCATAGAATGTTTTTGGGGTTTAGTGTTTTCCTTTTTTCCCTTTTTTGTGGAATGTTTGAAAAAAATTTGGGATACATTTTATGTTTTTTGGTCCCTTTTTGTTTTTGAATTTTCCCTTTGAATTTATTTAAAAATTTTAAATTCCCAAAAAAAATCTTGTATTTTGAAAATTTGTGTATCACTATGTGCTTGCGGGCCCAGTGAATTAAAACTTTTCAAAAAAACCAAACTTACTTTGATAATTGTGACGACTTCAAGCCTTTACTGTTCCTCTACATGGCCTCATTAAATTATAGGAATTTTCATTTTTAATTCCTCTTTGATTTAGTCAATGGCCCACTGTTCATTAAAAAAACAAAAGTATTATTCAGTCTTCAAGAATTCATGTAGTTCCCTTTGCTGTTATTTTCTACTTATACTGTGGTCTGGTAAGATACAAAGACTACTTTTCAATGGTTAAGGATTAATTTGTAGCCTATAGCATGATCAGTTTAATGCAACATCCACTGATATACCAACGATATTCTTCACAAAATTGGAACAAACAATGCTACAATCATATGTCAACATAAAAGACCACAGATTGCCAAAATAACACTACTGAAGGTTTACAATTCCTGGCCTTTAATTATAATACAGAGCCATAGTGACCAAGACAGTACAGTATTGGGGCAGAAAAATACAAATAAACACATAGACCAATTTCTAGAGGACTTAGAAATAAACTTTAACTAAGACAAATTAGTACCAGTGTAGTGGGGTATTGCTGTGACAGATCTGAGGACTTTGGAAGTTTGAGCTAGAACCATTGAGTATTGAGACCTCAGTGTTATGTTCTGTAGGAGCTTATAAGATAAAATGTTGAGAGCAGTGCATAAGATGAAGGCCTGGCTTGCGAAATCTCAGAGGGAAGATTAAAGACTCAGTCATAGCCCTTTGCTATTTTGATTTAAGATTTTGGGTTCTAGTTATCTGAGGCTGAAGAATCACCTGCAATTAACAAGATACCAGAACTATTGAAGTGAAACCTTTACATTACTAGAACAATTGATGCTGGTTAGCTGGAGCTAAGAAATTAATGATGCTTAAGACAAGACCAGCATCACTGAGGTGAAACTTTCTGGGATATGTTTTCTGAGAACCCAGAGAAGCTGTTTCAGAGGCAGTCAATGTTGTACTGCATGCTGGCAGCCAGGCTTGGTAATATTTAAGAGTCACACAGCTAGTACTGGTTTTGAAGGCATGAAGGGGTCATAAAGGGCAGCTAAGGCTTGGTACTATGAAAGGCCAAAGAGAGGCCATTGGTGAAGGTACAGCCTCAGTGGCAGTTGAAGGCCCAGGACTGAAGGGGTCATGCAAAGAAGTTAAGGCTTGGCACCAGGAAGAGAGGTTATTGGTGAAAGTGCAGCCCAGTTGCAGCAAGGGGCCCATGCAGTTTTAGAGATGCCAGTATCATGGAATGGCCACCAAAAGCAGCAACAGCAACAGCAGTAGTGGATTGGAGCAAGCCAGTAAGCAGCACTCCTCCATAGCCTCTGCAGCAGCTCCTGCCTCCAGCTTCCACATCCAGTTCCATCCTGCTTGAGTTCTTGTCCTCCGTAATGTCCTTGGCTTGGCTTCCTCCTGTGATGGACTATGATCTGGAAGTGTAAGTCAAATAATCCTATTCCTCCCCAACTTGCTTTTTGGTCATAATGTTTCACCACAGCAATAAACCCCTAAGATAGTACCCAAAATAAAACCTTTGCCAAAAAATTAATTGACTAAGTGTCTAGAGAGATGGCTCAGTGGCTAAGAGTACAGGGTGTTTCTTGTAGAGGACTTGGGTTCAATTCCCAGCACCTACACGGTGGTTCAAAACTGTCGATAACTCCAATTCCACAGGATCAAAAATGGGATTCTGGCCATAGTAAGCACCAGGAACACACAGAGTAACAGATATACATGCAGGCAAAATATTTGTACATACAAAAATAAATAAAAATTTAGAAATAAAAATAAATGGGCTAATGAACTGAATAGGTAGTTTTCAAAAGTAGAAACATAAATAAGTTAATACATGAGCCATGGCAAGAGAAGATTATTCTTCTTGCTATTCCCTTGGTCATCCTCTTGATGTCAAGTTAATTTATCCAGTCATTACAGTCACTGATAACTTACTTTACTGGTATATTGTTATACCTGAGAAATCATAAGAGAAAGACCAGTACCATAATTTTTAAGCCAAATTAAAAGCAAACTTTATTTAAAGACTGCCCAGGATGATGGACTCTGGCCAGGACCATTTCAGGAATTCCAGAAAATGGTGATGACTCACTTTTTGCAGAAGCTTAAAAAGGCAAAACCTTAAGGCCTTCCTATTTCCTATCAGGTCCTATAGAGCAAGCATATATCCTGACATATTTCCTGCCTGCATACCTCCTGCCTATACCCAATCAAGCACATCTGGTGCAGTTGGGTCAATCAAACTTGCTTAGGGGAGTGAAAACATGTGGCTTGTTATCTCACAGGAACTAGAGTTCCCAGTGTTCTGCCCTTGGGCAAGTAGGGCTTACAGATTTACTGTAGCCCTTACAATTTGAACGAACATTCCCAAGCTTTGATCATGAACTGAGAACCAGTTGCTCTCCCGAAAGCCTCCAAGTTTTCAGCATCAATTGAGACGACTGAGGCACTCAAGCCTCATGGACTGAGCAACACTAGCATTGTCAGCCCTTCCAGTGAGAGACAGCCTCTGTGGGACAGCTCTACCTGCTGAACAGCCAGCCTCAAATGGAGAGTAGGCCTCTCCATGTGATTCAGCTGTTGTTCCTATTTAAAAGGTAGCTAATTTAGTAAATTGTATGTGTATTTTCATTCTTTGTTCCTTTAGAGAAGCCTGAATAACACGGTGATCTATTGAACTCCGGATGGACGGTGTCATTCAAAATGCACATAACCAGTTACTCGCTGATTCTCCCACTATGAGTGACTCTACCAGTTGTGCTAATTTAGATGCAGTGGTGCATTTTGCAGGAAACAATAGCCAAACAAATGGATGATAATTTTGTCATCTTGCCTTTGCTGTACACCAGGCAGAGTTCAACTGTCTAGGGAAAAAGGGTCTGGGATAATCATAATAGTCTGGGACATTTAGGGGAAGCAAGCCTGGCCCTACAGATAGCAAAAATCACCCAGGTTATTAAATAAACCTATTCCCAGGTTCCCAGGTAGAAAGACATACAAACCCCTTCTGTTGATGAGAACAGCCTGAGTGTTTAACATTTCTGGTTTCCCTGGACTATCTGTGAGCATGGAGACCTTATACCCTGTACAACCAAGGACCTTGCATCTCTCCTGCTTAACATCTCACATAGCATATTAGTGTTCAATTTTGTTGTTGTTTTTTTTTTTTTAACATAATTAAGATGTGTGGCAGTGCAGGAGATTGAACACAGACCTATACACACACATGCCAAGTAAGCACTCTAGGATTCCAGATTACTTCATGCTTTTCATTGTATTTAACCTGATTGAGAATGCAGGCATGGCAGTAATCCAGAACACTTGCTGTAAGGCTTTTCTCTCCAGATGCTCTACACTTTTATCCTCCACCTTTCCACTACATCCCCCTATCTCAGTATACTATCCTGAAGGGGCTTGTGTTGCATGTAGTGAAAATGGGAACTTGTATATCGTGTCATAAATATGCAAATCACCATTTGGTAAGAATAAGAAAATTTTTCAATGACAATGTAAGAACTAGAACTTTTATTAAGTTGTCTTGGCCTAACTATTAGCCAAGGTAAAACGTTTATCAAGATAATAGGTGCTGGAGAGATGGCTCAGAAGTTAAGAGGCTGTGATTCCCAGCACCCACCTGGCAGCTCACAACTGTCTTTAATTCCCATAGCAGGGACTTGGACACCCTCTTCTGGACTCCATGGGTACCACGCACACAGATGGTACACAGACAAACATTCAGACAAACACTGTATACATAAAATCATAAAATGAAATTGAAAAAATAAACCAAAATATCCAGAATCCTTTAGGCCATGAGAAAGATAGTGTCAGAAGAAGAAACTCATGGGTATGAAAGATAAATATTTGATAAGAATAGCTCTCATTGTTCATTCTCATTTGTTCTTCTGAAGGATTTGAATTATGATTTTAATACAAAAGGCACTATTTGAAGGTATCACAGACTTTCAATTTGAAGTTCAACTATTCAATTTAAAGATGAAACAATTACAAGTTCTAGCCTCCGGAATGTTTCAGGATTTCTGGTTCTGCAGTTTAGAATCTTTCTAGGACAGAGCTATTGACCATATTTTATGATGTGTGTGATGGGAAAGGCTTACTGAACATGCCTTGGATTCGATTCACAGTGCTGCTAGTTATGGTCCTGGAATACTGCTACTTAATCACTGAAAGTCTTTGCTCATCGCTGAAGATGTCTTCAGTATGGATTCGTGATGTGACTTAAACAGCTCTATAGCTATGAATACTAACAAATAAGTGTACGAAAGGTCTGGGTTCACTGCAATATTCTCAAATAAACTATTCAATTGTTATAATATCTTCCTTAATATACTTCCTAGCTAGTTTACCATTATGAAAATAATTACAATTCTTATTACAGTTGTGATCATAAGGAATATGTAAGTCTTTTGCTGGAAATGGTTTTGGTGAAGTATTTTATGGAAAAATAATGAACTGACCATTTAGTGCACACCTGTAATTTCAGCATGTGGGGGCAGGAGGACTGATAGTTCAAGACCATCCTCAGGTATGCAGTACTTTTGAGGCCAGCTTGAGCTATGAAAGGTCTTGTCTTAACAAGCCTGCAAAAAAAGTTAAGAAAGAAGAAAGGAAGGAAGGAAGGAAGGAAGAAAGAAAAAAAAAAGAAGAAGGAAAACTCTATAAACTTCAGGTGTGGCTGGAACATTAAAAAGCCTGCAGATCTTCTGGGCTCCCTTATATTCTGTCTTACCTGGACCTGGAGCTAAACGCAGTAAGTTGAGAGCTTTGAGTTGAGTCTGATGGAATGTTCCATGTGGCTATGCAGCTTACAGTCAAATCCAGCAACATTACTGAACAGATCATGAACCACAGTCATTCTTATTTTATCTCAGGAACACAAAGACTGTTCAGTATAAGTAAATCAAGACAGTATATAAATTAGAATAAAGGATTAAATCATATGATCACTTCGGTAAATGCAGAAAAAGTATAACAAAATTTGGACTTTTTCATGAAAAAAAAAAAAAAAAAGACCTGAACATATTAGGAACATAAGTATCACACCACAATATAAAAAGACAGTGTGAAACACACCCACATCTAACATTACACTGGATGGGAAAAATTTGCAAGCTTTTCCTCTGAGATCAGAAACAGACTAAGTGTGTTGACTCCCACCACTCTTACTCAATGTAGTACTTGAAATATTATCCAGAATATTTGGATATGAGAAAGAAATGGGAGAAATTTCCATTGTCCTTATTTTCTACAAATAAAAGACCTGGAAGGGATTTTTACATTTGATGGACAATTTCACAGACATAAAAGCATACAAAATCAGAAGTTGTCCTGTATACCAATAACAAGAATTCTGAGGAAGAAATGGAGAAGAGGTCACATTTAAAATACCCTTCAAAGGATATATACCTACAAACAAACCCAACCAAATATAAATGACTGCTACAATGAAAACTGTACAATGGAATAAAGAAATTGAAGATGACCACCAGGCAGTGATGGCACTCGCCTTTAATCCCAGCACTTGGGAGACAGAGGTAGGGGATTTTTGAGTTCGAGGCCAGCCTGGTCTATAGAGTGAATTCCAGGACAGCCAGGGCTACACAGAGAAACCCTGTATCCAAAAGCTGAAAAAAGAAAGAAAGAAACAAACAAACAAAAAAGAAAAAAGAAAAAAGAAATTGAAGAAGATCTAGAAGGTTCCTTTGGTCATGGACAGAGAGAGGTAATATTTTTAAAACGAATCTTACTAAAACCAACCTAAATATTCAATGCAATTCCTATCAAGCTTCTAATGGTAGTCTTCTTAGAACTGGAAAACACAATCTTAAAATTCATTTGAAAACACAAAGATCCCAAATAGCTAGTATAATTCTGAGCAAAAAGAACAACTCTGGAGGTTTCAGAACACCTGACCTTAACCTACACACACAAAACACACACACACACACACACACACACACACACACACACTATGTAGAACTCTTGGATCCTCCAGCATTATGTCTGTCTGCATACTGCCATGCTTCATGCCATGATGAAAATGGACTGGACCTCTAAAACTATAAGCCATCGCCAATTAAATGTTTTTGTTTACGAGAGTTGCCTTGCTCATGATTTCTCTTTACAGCAATGGAAACCCTAAGACAACTGCCTAGTAAGACTCAGAAATGTAGGGAAATAGGGGGAAAAGTAAAGGATCCAGACTATATTATTTATAAATAAAGATATGCAGTTTCAGCACTCTAACTCTAAAAAGGATTCTAAAAATATATGTTAGAGAAAAAAATAACCTCTTTATCAAATGGTGGTAGAAAGCTGAATGTCTACATATGAAAGACAATATCACTGTTTTTCATACTACATAAAAATCAACTCAAAATCTATTAAACCCTTAATGTTATGTGACTACTTTAACACTGAGCTACATTCTGATCAAAATTTTTATGTAAGACCTAAATTTTTGAAGCAAGAGAAACACCCCCAAGATATAGACATAGACAATGTCTTTCTGAATACAATGCAAGGTTCAGTAAACAGTAGCAATACGGCCTAATTTGATTCCAAAAACCCATAAACTGAGTCCTGCACATTGTCTTCTGATTGCAACAAATACATTGTGGTTCTCAGGTGTGTTGTGTGTGTGTTTGAGAGAGAGAGAGAGAGAGAGAGAGAGAGAGAGAGAGAGAGAGAGAGAGAGAGGAGAGAAGGGAAGGAGAAAGGGAGAGGAGACGAGACAGAGGTAGAAACAGAGTGAAGGAACACTTCACATAATGCAAATAATGGGAAAACTCTTTCTTAGATATTCATCCAATGGAAGATTAAACCCAAACTATATAAAGACCTCAAAAATTAAACACCAACAGAGTGAACATAATTAGTAAACAAGGCAAGTGAGTTGAATCCTTTGCAATTGAAAAGGAAAATGACCAGTCGGTACACAATTGTTGAGGCTCTTTGCCTACTAGAAAAGAGCAAGTTAAAATTATGCTGAGATTCCATCATCAAGAAAACAAACAAAACTGCTGGAAGGTATGTGAGGGATTGACAAGGAACATATTGGCTGTTGGTAGTGATGCAAATAACTGCAGCCACTGGGGATAAGTGTGGAGGCTCCTCAAGAAAACTAAAATAGAACCAGTTCTACCACTCCTGTGCAAGGACTTTAAGAGGCCCAAACCAACTTATTGCAGAGACACCTGTATGTCCATGTGTATTGTGACACAGAAGAAAATATGGGGAAAATATGAAGGTAGAATGAGGGCTACTCTGTAGGAAGAGATGGGGGAGGGATGGTATGGGGGAGAGGGAAATGATCAGTGTATGTACATGTGTGACAATGTCTCAGTGAAACCCACTTCTCTGTACAATTCATATTGACTATTGTACCAACAAAAAAAAAGGAGCAGCAACAACTCCATAAAAGCCCAAGACAGCCTTTAGGGAACTCTCGGAGAAGAAAGCACTGCTGTGGGAAACAGCAGCTGTGAGTGTACTGTCCTTACAACCTTCCAGCACTTCATGATGTGGAACTGAAAGGCCTTGACACTGGTGTTCGGAGAAGGCACAGGCAAGATGTCTAAAATGTAAAATACATTAGGTATAAAAATGTTTATTAAATAAAAGGATATAAAGAAAGTGTTTTGTACAACTCTAAAACATATTTGTGCTTTAAGCTATTACAAATGAGTTGAAATGTTTCCAAAACAAGAATTACAAAGAGAAAAGTTATGGGAGACTAAGATTAATTTATTATTGAAGAGAAAATATTACAAGCTTAATGTAGCCTAATTGTTCAGTGTTTATGTGCAAGGTGGACAATAATGTACTAAGCTTTAATACTACTCATCTCTTACTGCCCTGTCCTCACCCACAGCTACATCCTGTCTTGCCAACTCTGATCATAGTAAGTGGCTTATGGAGTAAGCCAACCATGAAGTAAGCCATATTCTATCTCCTTTCTATTTTTACTATACATTGTCTGTGTTTTGATATACTGAAATACACTAATATTTACCATTCTATTTCAACGTATATATTCATATATAACATGCTGTATGGGTTGACCATTCCACATAGCTTGGGTATGTGCTAGGTTGAACCACCTATGCTTAAGTATACCTGAAGACATTCACAAAATAAAGTTTTCTAGAGATCTGTTTTCAGAATGTACTTCCATGTTTACTGAGGCACGATCATACCTGTCACCTCAGATATGATGGAAACCCTGGAATAGCTTCATAAGCATGAAGCAAAAAGAACAAACTAGAAATGTCACTTTTAACCCTTAAATCCCACCTCTGGTGACATATGTCCTCCAACAAGGCCATATATCCTAAGCCTCCTCAAGCAATGCCAGCAACTGAGAACTATGTATTCAACTGCCAGTAAAGTGGAATATGTCTATGGGAAAGAATGAAACTTGATACCTTCATCTCTTCATACAAAGATCATCTCAAAATGGACCAGAGATACAAATACTAAAGTTAAAACTATGAGTTACTACAATGTGTGTGTGTGTGCATGTGTGTGCATTTGAAACACTTCCAGACATTGATGTAGTGATAGTTGAAATCCAATTCCAAAGAAACAAACAACAGAAGATTAGACAGACAAAATTACATAGAGGTAAAACATCTCTTTAACTCTATTAGTCACTTTTCTGTTACTGTAATAAAATACCAATACCAAAGCAACTTATAGAAGGAGAAGTCTGTTGGACTTACTCTTCCAGGGGACTAGAGTCCGTGATTGCAGAGCAGAGGCACTAGGTATCAGGCATAGCAACAAGAACCAAGAACTTACATATTGAACTGGAAGTATATTGAACAGATTATAGAAGGGAATCAAAAACCTACAAACACACAAACATACGAATACCACATACATATATAGCGCCACACATACATACACTGTGTACACACATCAGACACCTCACACACACACCACACACCATAAACCACACATGCAGATCTTATCACACATACCATACACATCATATACACTCACACACAGAGACACTCCACATACCACACGCACACCCCACATTCATCATACATATACAGCACACACTCTTCATTCACATATGACACAAACACACATCATACACACACTACATACACACATATATGTTGAGAATTGATTCTAATGCTTTGTCTTAATTCAGCTCCCCAAAGCCACTTCCAGACCTAAGGTTCCCTGCCTCTAACTGGCTTTGACTGGTAATAAAGAATTGCCATACAGCCAATGGCTGGGCAGGGAGATGCAGGCAGGACTTTTACATTAAATGGGCAAGGGATAGAAGGAAGGAGGAAGGAGAGGAGAATCGCCATGACTCAGATGCAAAAGGATCTGACTAAAGAGCTGCAGGAGAGAAACAATCTAACAATGTAGGTAGAAAGGGAATGCGGTCCTATGGGGTGGGGGGTTCCCAGAAGGTAACAGGACAGCAAAGATAAAATATAGATTTAGAAGGTGTTAAGTCAGGAACACCAGAGGGAAGTATGTACTAGCTGTGGGGAAGTTTAGAAGTGCCTAACCATTGAGCTAGTCAAGGCGTATCAAAATTAGCTGGTGTGTGTGTGTGTGTGTCTTTCATTTTCGAATCCGGTGGGCTCTTGGGCGAGTGTAGCATGCACGTGTAACCCCCAGGAGCCAAAGCAGGTCAACTAATTCACTGCTGCACACACACACACACACACACACACACACACACACACACAACACACAAACACACTACAGTTTCTTTAAGTAGCATAGTAACTTTAACAATATTGATTCCTCCCATTCATGAACATTGAAGATAGTTCAAAAAGTTCAATAGAACCCAGAGATAGAGTCAGGGATTCACATCTGGTTCTATGGGATGGTAAAATAACAACTGATTGAAACAACCGTTGATACATTTTAAAAATACTAAGAGAGTATAGAATTTCCAATGCAGAAGAATGATTAATGGCTGAAGAAAGAGAATGCTCATTACCAAATTTGATCATTATACATTGTCAACATAGAGCCAAATTACTACAATGTAGCAATAAAGATGCATACACTTTTAAATTTAAATTAAGAAATAAAAATATTTACGTAGTACAGTTTATAGTTTTAGCTCCAGAGTCCATCGCTTGTGTGAATATTCATTGAACAATGGTTTTCTTGCTTTATTGAATAGCAGCTCCTCCATGAGGCTGACGGCATGAAACAGTGGGAGGAAGCAAGCAGACTGGGCCAAGGGAAAGGGGTGGACAAACCCACCCTGGCAGGCAATTAAAGTGAGAAGCACTGCAACCTCAATGCTATAAAGTGGACTTTGTCACTGGAATGGTAATCCCTGTGCTCTGGTAGGAGTCACTTCAGTTTTCAAAATCTCATGGACACCTTGTCTGGCAGGTAGTGTTTGCAACAGACAACCTTCAGTCATTTATTAATGTCCACAACTCCCTGACCTGCTGACAGCTCTGGGTCTGCTCTCCAAACTGGTAGGAACTGGAATTGACACCAACAGCTTCCTGTGGACTATTTAAAATGTGCCCTCTGGCTAAATGTAGACTTCCCAGGAAACATTTGTGTGTTTCCTGAACTGAGTCTCCTCCATGTTTTAGAAACAGCTAAACTTTTCTTTTTCTGTGGCTCAGGAGTATGAAGATGCGAACTCAAAGCAAAATTGTGTCTTTGGGGCCAGGTAAGTATTTCTAGGATGGCTTTGTTCACTGTTTACTACATATTTTTGTTACTTGCAAGTGTGTGTGTGTGAGTGTGTGTGGCCTTTGCAGGGCATCCAGTCACAGAGCTACAGACATGTCTCTTCCTTTCTTACATAGGCTGTATGAGTTCATACTCTTGTCTAAGTTTGTTTGCTAGGGGTTAAAACTTCAACTTCTGCCTTAGAATTTCTTCACTGGAAAATTTTGTTCTCATTAGACCCAGTGCGGTACATCCTGCTGTGTGGGCAGAAACCAGGATATCCTTGTTTCTCTTTTTGTAACAAGCTTCCTCTTTGCTTCCTGGCCATTCTGAAAGTAGTTTTCAAAATCTTGTGTGTCTGATCTGGTAGTAAAATGGTGGACAGGAAAGCCTGCTTAAGGAAAAAAAAATCTAGAATTTACTCACTGCACTGGGTAATCCTGAGAAACACTTCAGGAAGTAAACATGGCCTGATCCTATTACCTTACTCTCTTGATGTACATTTCCCAAGCACATTAATGTAGTAAGAATAGCTAGGCCCCTGAAGACTACCTAGGTTCTTCCAGCACCGAATCTGCTGCTTGATGCCCATTAGGTCTTGGCAAACTAAAATAGAGAGTAAGTGCCAGACATTAAAAAAAAAAAAAGCACAGCACCTGTACTGTAGAGTCCTGTAAACCTCACACAAACTCTTATGCTCCAAATTTGACCTTTTCTTCTGTATTTAATGAAGAAAAATAAACCACTTCAGATTAATTTATTATCAGCATATATAAAAATACACAAACATCCAAGTAATTTTAATACAGTTTCCTTTTTGCCTCTTTGATTCTTCCTTCCTTTTTCTTTGTGGTACCAGGTAGACAGTCAGATCCAAGGCCTCATGTATTCTAGACAAACATGCTACTTCTGAGCTACAAAGCCAGTCTAATTGAATGCTTCTTAATAAATTATGGGAAGCATATTCTTCATGTTCTTCTCTTTCAGGTTCAGGGTAGCAGATCTCATATTGAGGGCCCTGGTTTGGTTGGGGTGAGGTTTTCTGCAGGGTAAGAGATAAGGACCTAGTTTTCATTCTTCTACACATAGCTATCCAGTTTAGCCAACACTGTTTCATGATGATGCTGTCTCTCCTCCGTGTGTATTGTTGAACTTTTGGCTGTAGGCGTAGGGCTATATGTGGACCTTCTATTTCATTAATCAATATGCTATTTTTTATGCAAGTGCCATACAGCTTCTATTACTATAGTTCTGTAGTAAACTTGAAATCTGGGATGGTGATACCTCCTGCAGTTTTTTTTGGTTGGTTGGTTGGTTTTGGACTTTTATTTTGTTCTGTTGTTTGGGGATTCTTTAGCTATCCTGGAACTGACTGGCACAGGAAACGACTTTCTGACCTAGCAGTGTAAGCAATATCACCAACAATTTACAAATGGTAAAGAGCTAGAAAACCCAAACCAGAGCTAGAAAACCTGCTATACATGAAACTACAGAAAGCAGCCAACTCCCAGTATAAGCACTGGAAACCAGGGGTTGCAAAACCATACAACCTTGACGAATTTCCTACTGCAATTTTGAAAAGCAGTTTCTGTGCCTGGTGAAGTCATGCCCTCCCTACACCCCCCTCTCCCCCCAACACACTTTAAACCATACAACCTTATTCTCAGATCCTCCTTGTGCCTTTTCCTGTACCCTGAGATTCCCAGCCACAGGGTTTGGGGATGCCAATCTTTTAGACGAGTAAGTCTGCTCTTGCCATTTTGAGGATAAACTAAATCTATTTTTTCATTTTCCTCAGCTGACTTATCTTTTACATTTGGTACCAAAACCCAGAAAGGGCTTCCTGGCAGGTAAAGCCCCACTGGGCCCCTTCCCTCCCCAGGAGCCTTTTTCCATCTCCCGTTTCTCAAATTTCCTTCCTAAGAGACACTTCACCCTCCAAGCTCACTGTGGGGTCAGTATATGACCCAGAGACCTCATCACATCTGGGGCTATGGCTTCTAGCAACCTAACCCTGTGAGGAGAGCACGAGCTTTGTCTTAACTTTACTGGTAGAGTGATAAACTCTCTTTCTCTTCTTGAAGTCAACTTCTGGCACTCAGGAGGGCCACCTTTGCCATTTCCAGGGGCTATAAACAACACCAGCTGCTCTCCTTCCTGAGCAGAAAGAAGGCGCTGCCAGTGGTGTCGCTGGGACTTCAATCTACCTCAGACCTCAGGGGTCTTTCATTCTTCTTGATAGTTCCCCGGGGAACGCCTGAGAACCTCAAGGCAACCGCCTTCTGGCCACATTCCTAAACTGAATGGAAATTCAAGAAGTAAACTAGCCCCAGTTGGTTTAGACATACATCATGGGCAGTAGCCTATCTATTCTTAAAGACAGCCTTTGACTTATTTGGGGTAGGCTGTAGTGAGCTGTGGTGGGCTGTGGTGGGCTGTGGTAGGTTGAGATGCTGAAGTCGGATTTGATTTGGCCGTATATGTCCTCAACCACAACTGCTGCCTAAATTTGCCATGTTTGAACCTGTCAACCTTTGGGGAAAAAAATGTCTCCAGTGAAACTGCAAATGTCAAACGTTTCCCACCTCTAGTCTCCCTTTAGAGGACGCATGTCCTCTAGCTCAGACTTCTGAACCTAATTCATTTGTTTCTTCAAGGTGAACATAGTTTTATTTCTTTTGCTTTTAATTTTCTTCTTGGCTACTTTTTCCATTTTATTTATTTATTTATTTATTTATACATTCCAAACGCTGCCCTCTCCCAGTCTCCCTATCACAGAGTTGTTGTCTCCCAATTCCCCCACCCTGGTGCTTAAAGTCTCTGCAGCTAGGCACATACTCTCCCACTGAGGTCAGACAAGACAGCCTTGTTGGGGAACAGATAACCACAGTCAGGCTACAGCTTTAAGGAGTGTCTCCTCCCCAATTGTTGGGGCACCCACATGGAAACTGAGCTGCATATCTGCTAAATATATGCCAGGAACCTCATTCCGCCCAAGTATGCTCTCTCTCTCTCTCCCCCCTCCCTCCCTCCCCTCCCTCTCTCTCCTCTCTCTCTCTCTCTTCTCTCTCATGGATCCTTCTCTGCGAGCTCTCAAGGGTCCAGGTTACTTGACACTATTTGTCTTCCTGTGGGTTCTATCCTCTTAGAGGCCTGCAGTCTTTCCTCCTATTCTTAAGAGTCCCCAGGCTCCATCCACTGTTTGGCTGTGAGTATTTGTACCTGTCTGAGTCAGCTGCTGAGTGGAGTCTCATAGAGGACAACATGGTCCTGTCTGTGAGCATAACAGAGTATCATTAATAGTGTTAGCGATTGGTGCTTGCACATGAATAGGTCTCAAGTTGGGTTGGTTATTGGTTGCTGTCTTGATCTTTTGCAGGTCTTATGCAGGCAACTGTTGCTGATTGTGACTCATGTATGTATGAGCCATGCCATTCCTAAAGACAACATTTCAACGTTTTCCTCACCATTCTCTGGTATTCTGAGACACAATAGAAGAAATGGATACCTTCATCAAAGAAAATGCTAAAGCCTAAATAATAATAATAATAATAATATAATATAATAATAATCCTGAAACAAAACATCCAGGAAATCTTGGATACCAAGAAAAGACCAAGTCTAAGAATAGAGAAGGAAGAAGAAACCCAGATTAAAGGCATAGAAAATATTTTCAATAAAATCATAGATAAAAATTTTTCTAACCTAAAAAAGGAGATGTCTATCAAGGTACAAGAAGCATACAGAACACCAAATAGACTAGACTAGAAAAGAAATTCATCTCAGTACATGATAATCAAAACATTAAATGTACAGAACAAAGAAAGACTATTAAAAGCTGCAAGGGGGAAAGTCCAAGAAACATATATTAAAATTACATCACTTTACATCCTGTTCACTGCCCCTTCCTGGTCACCCCTTCCCACAATTCTTCCCCTCATCCTCTCTCCCCTTCTCTTTTGATCAGTTGGGGACCCCTGGGTATCCTCCAATCCTGGCACTTCAAGTCTTTGCAAGGCTAGGTGCATCCTCTCCAGACAAGGCTGCCACCCTAAGACATATCCCACATGTAGGTGACAGCTTTTGGGATAGCTCCTCCATTGCAGTTGTTTGGGACCCACATGAAGACCAAGCTGCACATCTGCTATATATGTGCAGGGAGGCCTAGGTCCAGACTGTGTATCTTCTTTGTTTGGTAGCTCAGTCTCTGAGAATTCTCAGGAGTCCAGGCTTGTTGAGTCTGTTGATCTTCCTGTGGGGTTCCCACAGGAACCTTCAGGGCCTTCAATCCTTCCCCCAACTTTTCCATAAGAGTCCCTGAACTCTGTCCAATGTTTGGCTATGGGTATCTGTATATGTTTCAGTCAGCTGCTGGATAGAACCTCTCTTGGTATGTATTCACTGATAAGTGGATATTAGGCATAAAGTACAGAATACCCATGATACACCCCACAGACCCAACAAGAAGGAAGGCCCAAACAAGGATGCTTTGAATCACACTTAGAAGGGGTGCAATATACTCATATGAGGCAGAGGAAGGGAAGGAACTGGGTGGGATAGGAGATGGGGAGGGGAATGGGGGCAAGATCAGGAGTGGGGAAAGACAAGAGAAAATCCCATAGGACCAGGAGAATGAATGGAAATCTGCAGCTTCTGGGGGTGGTGGTGGGATCTCTAGGAAGTCCCAGAGACCTGGGATTAAGAAGACTCCCAGGAGTCAGTTTGAGTGACCTGGCCAAGATGCCTAATGGTGGGGACATGGAACCTGAAGAGACCACCTCCTATAGCGAGGCAGGACTCCCAGGAGAGGGATAAGAACACTAACCCATTCACAAAACTTTTGACCCAAAACTTGTCCTGTCTAAACGAAATGCAGGGACAAAGATGGAGCAGAGACTGAAGAAATGGCCAACCAACAATCAGCCCAACTTGAAACCCATCCCATGGACAAACATTAATCCTTGACCCTATTAATGATATTCTGTTATGCTTACAGACAGGAGCCTAGCATAACTGAATGTAATTCTTTATACTCTCAAAACTGGCAGATGAGCCCCCTTCCCATTAAACTTCCTCAGACTCTGGCTCTCCACACACTTTCCTGTTCCCCTTACTCCACAATCTACCCACCACTGCCTCTTTCTCTTCCTCAATCTGGAAGCTTGTCTCCTCTCTGCCTTTTGACCAAACTACTGGCCTGTAGATCTCTTTTTTATTTACACTAAAGGTCCAGTAGAGTTCTGTCGTCTCTTCCCTCATGGGAGCTCCCAAAATCCTGCCAAGAACAAGAAAACAGTTCTGATCTGCATGGTTGCTGGTGATTCTAAATTATCCCAGGTGTGCCTCAATAAAATTATATCTGTTCTATGGCACCAGAAAAGAGCCACTCAGACAGAAGTGGTGGGGCAGGGGCAGAGGATCTGGTGCATAAGGGTTGTGCTGACAAATTGTCCGCTATTGTTTACGCTCACTCAGGAGCTGGCTCTGGAGATGAGTTTTGCCTCCTCCACTGCAGACTCAAGCATGTATGTCTCTCAGAATGCCTTCCAAAACTCCTGTCCTGGTCACACTGGCCCTTGACTTTGTGACAGAGGAAAAGAGAAGAAAACATTCCAAGAGCCATGACATTGTGCCATTAAGGACAGCTAATGAGCAAGCTATTTCCAGCATCCCTTACCATACCTAATGGGATTGAGATGTTTGTATTATAATCAGCTAATGAGATACCCATCTATGGGAAGGACAGAAAGCCCAACAGGGACTCAAGGGATAAAGTACCAGATGCCAGAGACGAGCTGCTACGCCAGGCTCTGCTGCCTCTCAATGCCTGCTATTAGTGCCTAAAATCTCCAGGTTCGTTTTCCTTGGACTGAGATACAATGCCACTGTCCCAGCCCTCGTTCCTTTGCTCCATATTGGTCTGTTTTTATTTCTGCCCATACAACACCTGGGTCACCTTGCTTAAACTTCCACTTCTCAGTGACAGCAACAGAAGAAGAGGTAAGAATATATTACATCCTGAGTTCTTTTAGGTGTCTGGTTTTTATTGGTGTATGTGTATGTGTGTGTGTGTGTGTGTGTGTGTGTGGTGTGTGTGGTGTGTATGTGTGTGTGTGTGTGTTTAGTGTTTCTGGACTACAGGAACATAAATCCAATTACATGTGGTAAATTACAAAGAGGTTCTATCAATCCATCTAGTCATCTTTTAAAAAGTTGAATTGAAAGCTTTTAGACTCTCTTCCTGTATAATTTGTTTAAAGTGAGAGGACTGAGTTAGCCAGAGGCAGGCTGACTCCATGAAAGGCTACAAACTGGCAGTTTGGGAGACTAGGCCTATGTGAGACTAGGCCATAGTTTCTAGTTCCCAGAAATGAGAACTTGGATCCAGGAACCCAAAGTCAGCCAACCACAGCCTCGGGCAGCCGATAACAGAGAACACCTTGTCATCTGGGCTGAAGTAAGAATAGGTAGCTAAAATGAGTAAGCAACCCCCTTGGAAGTCTCCAGAGCCTAATGAACTGTAGAATCCATCAGATCCCTAGAGATAGAACTAACCAATCAATGTAAAAGGGCACATACCCCTCCCTGAAATTGCCCTGACAATAAAAGCTGAACCTGCAAGCCCACTAGGAGTCCCCAATTCTGAATGGGGAGATTGAGTTTGGGGATATCATTCTTTGGCAGTTCTTGGACCCTAACAGAAGTAATATGGACTTGCATGAGATGGATTCTGAGAAAGAAACCTTCCCTTGCTATTTTGCCTGGAGCAATATGAAGGTAGAGAAGTTTCTCTACCTCTAGACGTTCAGAGCTATGTCAGCTCAAGGGCCTAGTACTTCCTCATTAGCTATCAGTTGTTCCAGTTATGACTTAGGATGCAGAATGTGCTTGGGCTCTACTACCTCTTCTTGAAACAGAGGTTCCTTAAGTTTCTATCACCATGAAACATTATGCAGGTTTGAGAAAAGAAAAGAAAATTCTGTGCTCTCAGCAGCAGGCATTCATCATCTTGATCTTCCATAGAGAAAAGGTTAGAAGGGAACTAGCGTTATCTCTTAGGATTCAGGGCCTCTGTCCTGTCATCTGAGTAAGACACGGACATCTTCACACTGTAGCTGTGCCCTTTAAAATATCACAGTGTTAATACACCATCACAGAAACAGGAGATAGGCCAGCTGTGGTGTCTCACAGCTTTAATCTCAGCACTTGTGGTGATCCTGGACAGTACTATTTTAAGAATTAAAAAGAAAGAAAGAGAAAAAAAGTAAAAAGAGGCCCCTGCCCAGTGCCACACAGCATGGATGTGGCATAGATAGCACTCCTGAGATGACCCAGATACCCAGAGGCCCCAGGTACCACTAAAATGGGCAAGTGAGTGATGGAGAGATGGAAGAGAAAGAGAAGCAGAAGGATGTGTGCACAATGAAGAGAAGGGGAACTGGAAACTCCAGTGAAGAACAGCCTGATATGATTAGCCAGCCATGTCACCTAAGGCCATGCTACTGCTGAGGGCCATGTCTCGGCTGTAGTCCTGAAGTAGAACACATATGTTGTCACTAAAAGCTAGGCAGATGTCCCTGGTCTGGGCTTCCACTGGGTCTAATGTGCAAAGCTGGTCCAGCCCACACTCAGGCATCATGAGCAAGCTGGCCCTGAAGGCATGAGAGCAAGAGAATGAGCCTCACCCCTTTCTAGCTGCATGGGAGAGTGGGCCTACACCTCTTCCAGGAAGCACACTAGAGCTGGCCCTGGTTATATGGGTTGTGGGTGAGCCAGCCTGGAGGGCATGAGCACAGGAGATCTGGTGCTGCCACTTGTCTGATATGGGGTGGCATAGGCAAGGGAGAGATGCCCTTCCACCATCCACACTCCCAGCCACCTGCAGTTTGTGGGAGAACTGGCACAGATTTCATGAGATTGGACATGACGACCTTCAGTACTCTTGAGAGCTGGTGACATCACAGTAGAGCTGAGCCCTGCTGGCATGGGTGCAGGTGAGCTGGTGCAGAAGGCAGACAGTGGGAGAGTTGGCCTAGCCCATTGCTGCAGTTAGCATTGGGTGAGCTAGCCAGTCCTACAGATCCAAGACTGCAGGATCTCCATGACACAGGGCAACAGGATATGCAAGAGAAGTCCAGGTAAGGATCCAGTATTGATAGTGTAGCAGAAGCCAAATGTCTCAAACCAAAGCAGTGACTCTGCAATGAATATTTGTAAGTTAAGAACTGTGGTCAGTAGGGAACACTGTGGGACACACAGTGACATACTACAGCGTCCACAATGAGATTCGCTTTGCTTTTTTTCCTTTGAGTGGGTGGTTGCATGGCTGGAGGGCTGGTGTGAGCAGACAAGGAGGTGAGTGGGATCGGGGTACATGGGGTACATGATGTGAAATTCACTGAGATCCAACACAAATTTAAAAAGGAAGGAAAAGAAAGGAAGGAGGACCACCATGGGATTTGCATCTCTTTTAAATTGTGTATAGATGTTCACTTTAACTGGCCTCCCCTCCAAAGCTTCCAGGCACTCATCCTTCCATAGGAGTCCCATGCAACAAACAGCAATCATCTGATTACACTCAGTTACTTTATCCTTCTACAGGGCTCTGCCACCAAAAAAAAAAAAAAATGTCATCAATCTTGCTAATGACAATGACAAAGCCTGCCAAGGGTCCATTAGTTGATTTTCCTGTCTGTTCTCTTCCTCTAATAAGAGCAAAACTGCTCCAACTATTTTCTTGTGCTTTGGTAGGGATTCAAGTAGCACTAGCAATCTCATTTTGTTTTCCTACAGATGCTGTCTCTGTCACACAGCATTCTTTAAGGATGCACTTTCTTGTGTCTGCTTTCGTGAAGACATCATATCTGGAGACATCCTAGAGGAGCTGCTGCACTCAGAGTAGAGAGTAAGAACCCTCTCCCAATACTCTACGCCCAAGAGCTACAACTGGAAGTCTGGGGAGCTTAGGACCCATCAGCCACCCAAACCCCTCCCTCTGGAATACCACTCCCCTTCTGGCCCTCACTTGATCCTTTTGGCTGGGGCAGACACCAAGCTGGTCTGCTCCTGTGAAGACACCATATCCTGGACCATTCTAGAAAAGCCACTACACTCAGAGCAGCAGAATTTCAGGATCCCAGAGGTGTCCTGAGTCCCAGCAGTTCTTCCACCCAAGAGCTCAGGATCACAGAGACATCTCAACTCTGAGGAGTTCTGACACAAGCAAGATAACTGGAAAGACAGGCTCCAGTCAGGGAGAGTGAGTGCAGGTAGCACTAGTGTTAACCAGATGATGAAAGGCAAGAAGAACAATATAAGCAACACAAACGAAAGTTACCTGGCATCATCAGAACACAGTTCTTCCAACATAAGAAGCCCTGGACAGCCTATCTACCAAGATGAACTCTCAATTCTGAACATCTATGCTCCAAATGCAATGGCATATACTTAAAAGAAACTTTACTAAAGCTCAAAGCACACATTGCACCTCACACAATAATAGTGGGGGATTTCAACACCCCACTCTCAGCAATGGAAAGATCATGGAAACAGAAACTAAACAGAGACACAGTGGAATTAACAGAAATCATGAACCAAATGGATTTAACAGATATCTATAGAATATTTCATCCTAAAACAAAAGAATATATCTATTTCTCAACACTTCAGGTACCTTCTCCATAATAGACCATATAATTGGTCACAAAACAGTCCTCAACAGATACAAAAAGAGTGAAATAATCCTTTGCATCCTATCAGATAACCATGGACTAAGGCTGGTCTTTAATAATGACAAAAACAATGGAAAGCCCACATACACATGGAAAATGAACAACGCTCTACTCAATGATGACTTTGTCAAGGAAGAAATAAAGAAAGAAATTAAAGACTTTTTAGAATTTAATGAAAATTAAGACACATCGTACCAAAACTTGTGGGATTCCATGAAAGCAGTGCTAAGAGGAAAACTCATAGCTCTAAGTGCCTACAAAAAGAAACTGGAGAAAGCATACACTAACAACCTGACAGCACACCTGAAAGCTCTAGAACAAAAAGAAGCAAATACTCCCAAGAGGAGTAGGCATCAGGAAATAATCAAACTCAGGGCTGAAATCAACTGAGTAGAAAACAGAAAGAACTATACAAAATATCAACAAAACTAGGAGCTGGTTCTTTGAGAAAATCAACAAGATAGATAAACCCTTTGCCAGACTAACCAGAGGGCACAGAGACAGTATCCAAATTAATAAAATCAGAACTGAAAAGGGAGACATAACAACAGAACTGAGAAAATCCAAAAAATCATCAGATTCTACTACAAAAGCCTATATTCAACAAAACTGGAAAATCTGGATTAAAGGGACAATTTTCTAGACAGATACCAGGTAACAAAGTAAAATCAGGAGCAGATAAACCATCTAACAATCCCATAACCCTAAAGAAATAGCAGCAGTCATTAAAAGTCTCCCCACCAAAAAAAGCCCAGGACCAGATGGTTTTAGTGCAGAAATCTATCAGACTTTCAAGGAAGACCTAATACCAATTCTCTTCAAACTATTCCACAAAATAGAAACAGAAGGAACACTACCCAATTCATTCTATGAAGCCACAATCATGCTCATACCTAAACCTCAAAAAGACCTAACAAAGAAAGAGAATTTCAGACCAATCTCCCTTATGAATATTGATGCAAGAATACTCAATAAAATTCTAGCAAACCAAATCCAAGAACACACCAAAACAATCATCCATCGTGATTAAGTAGGCTTTATCCCAGGAATACAGGGATGATTCAATATTCTGAATTCCATCAATGTTATCCACTATAAAAACAAACACAAAGAAAACCACCACATAATCATCTCACTAGATGCTGAGAAAGCATTTGAGAAAATTCAACATCCCTTCATGGCAAAAGTTTTGGAAAGATCAGGAATTCAACATAGTAAAAGCAATATACAGCAAGCCAGTAGCCAACATCAAACTAAATGGAGAGAAACTTGAAGCAATCCCACTAAGTCAAGGACTAAACAAGGCTGCCCACTCTCTCCCTACCTATTCAATATAGTACTAGAAGTCCTACCTAGAGCAATTAGACAGCAAAAGGAATTCAAAGGGATACAAATAGGAATGGAAGAAGTCAAAATATCACTATTTGCAGATGACATGATGGTATACTTAGGTGACCCCAAAACTTCCACCAGAGAACACCTGAACCTGATAAACAACTTCAGTAAAGTGGCTGGATATAAAATCAACTCAAACAAATCAGTAGCCTTCCTCTACTCGAAGGATAAACAGGCTGAGAAAGAAATTACAGATATGATACCCTTCACAATAGTCACAAATATAAAATACCTTGGTGTGAATCTAACCAAGCAAGTGAAAGATCTGTTTGACAAGAACTTCAAGTCTCTGAATTAAGAAATCGAAGAAGATCTCAGAAGATGGAAAGATCTCCCATGCTCGTGGATTGGCAGGATTAATATAGTAAAAATGGCCATCTTGCCAAAAGCAATCTACAGATTCAATGTAATCCCCATTAAAATCCCAACTCAATTCTTCACAGAGTTAGAAAGAGAAATTCTCAAACTCATTTTATGAGTTTAGCTAAAACTATTCTCAGTAATAAAAGAACATCTGGGAGAATCGCCATCCCTGACCTCAAGCTGTACTACAGAGCAATAGTGATAAAAACTGCATGGTATTGGTACAAAGACAGGCAAGAAGATCAATGGAATAGAATTGAAGATCCAGAAAGGAACCCACACACCTATGGTCACTTGGTCTTTGACAAAGGAGCTAAAACCATCCAGTGGAAAAAGGACAGCATTTTCAACAAATGGTGCTGGTTCAACTGGAGGACAACATGTAGATGAATGCAAATTGATCCATTGTACAAAGTTCAAGTCCAAGTGGATAAAGGACCTTCAAATAAAAACTAGATACACTACAACTAATAGAAGAGAAGGTGGGGAAGACCCTCGAATACCTAGGCACAAAGGAAAAGTTTCTGAACAGAACACCAATGACTTATGCTCTAAGATCAAGAATTAACAGATGGGACCTCATAAAATTGCAAAGTTTCTGTATGGCAAAGGACACTGTCAATAGGACAAAACGGAAACAAACAGATTGAGAAAAGATCTTTACTAATCCTGCATCAGATAGAGCCTAATATACAATATACGTAAAGAACTCAAGAAGTTAGACTCTAGAGAATCAAATTACCCTATTAAAAATGGGGTACAGAGCTAAACAAAAAATTCTCAGCTGAGGAAAGCACCTAAAGAAATGTTCAGCATCCTTAGTCATCAGGGAAATGTAAATCAAATCAATCCTGAGATTCCACCAAACACCAGTCAGAATGGCTAAGATCAAAAACTCAGGTGATAGTAGATGTTGGTGAGGATGAGGAGAAAGATGAACACTCCTCCATTGTTGGTGGGATTGCAAGATGGTGCAACCACTCTGGAAATCAGTCTGGCAGTTGCTCAGAAAATTGGACATAGCATTACCTGAGGAACCAGCTATACCACTCCTGGGCATATACCCAGAAGATGCTCCAACATATAACAAGGACATATGCTCCACTATGTTCATAGCAGCCTTATTTATAATAGCCAGAAGTTGGAAAGAATCCTCATGTCCTTCAAGAGAGGAATGGATACAGAAAATGTGGTACATTTACACAATGGAATATTACTCAGCTATTAAAAACAATGAATTTGAGAAATTCTTAGGTAAATGGATGGAACTAGAAAATATCATCCTGAGTGAAGTAACCCAATCACAAAAGAGCACACATGGTATTCACTCAATGATAATTGGATATTAGCCTAGAAGCTGGCAATACTCAAGATTCAACTCACAGTCCACATGAAGTTCATGAATAAGGAAGTCCAAGTGTGGGTGGCTTCATTCCTTCTTAGAAGGAGTAACAAAATACTGAAGGGAGCAAATATGGAGACAAAGTGTAGGACAGAAACACAAGGAGGGGCCGTTTGGAGACCATTCCACCTGGGTATCCATCCCATGTGCAGTCACCAAAGGTAGAAGCTGATGTGGATGTCAGGAAGTGCATGCTGACAGGAGCCTGATGTAGCTCTCTCCTTAGAGGTCTGCCACAGTCTGACATATTCAGAGGCAGATGCTCACAGCTAACCATTGAACTGATCATGGGATTCCCAATGGTGGAGTGAGAGAGAAGAAACTGAAGGAGCTGAAAGTGTTTGCAGGGCCCCATGAGGAGAGCTACAATACCAACCAACCAGCGCTCCCAGAGTCTAAACGACCAGCCCGGGAGCACATAATTAGGGACGCATGGCCCCAGCTGTATATGTAGAGAAGGATGGCCTTGTTGGGCATAGGTGGGAAAGGAGATCCTTGGTCCCATGAAGGCTGGACGCAGAGTGTGGGGGAATTTGGGCGTAAGGAGGTGGGAGTGGGTGGGTGGGTGGGGGCCAATCCTCATAGAAGCAGGGGGTGTGTGATGGGATAGGGGGTTCCTGGGCAGGGGGAAATGAAGTAAGGGGACAGCATCTGAAATGTAAATAAAATATCCAATAAAAGACAAACAAACAAACAAACAAACAAACAAACAAAAAACCAAAAGGAAAAATAACTTTTACCAAAGCAGTAGAACATTATAACATTAGAGTATACTTAGGATTAAGGATTTTAACGTCTTTGGTGTTTGTTTGTTTGTTTGTTGTTTCTCCATTTTTCCATTATTTAGAAAAGAAACCTCAATTGAGAAAATGCCTTAATCAGATTGTCTGTAGGGCTTTCTTAATTAGTAACTGATACGGGAAGGCCAGCTCACTGTGGTGGTGCCACTGCTGTGCAGGAGTCATGGGTGTGTAAGAAAAAAAGCTGAGCAAGCATCAGTGAGCAAGCCAGTAAGCAGTTTCGCACATGGCTTCTGACTCAGTTCTGCCCTCCAGGTTCCTGTCTTAACCTCCCTCAGTAATAGAATGTGAGCCAAGAACTGGAAGCTAAAATAAACCCTTTCCTCCCCAGTTTGCTCTTAATCATGGAGTTTATCACAGCAATAGAAACCCCAAGATGGTAAAGTCTTCACACAAGTAAAATACAGACACACAATACCATATCATCTAACCTGATACAAAATTAATTTACATCAGGTTTGTATAAAAATTCATGACAAAAGTAAGGTAAAGATAATAGAATATATAGAATGCTGCCAAAGTAAGATACAAGTATAAAAATACTAAACAAAAATTTAGACCATTTACTCAGAATGACCAAGTCCAGATGACCCAGGACTACAGTGAAAATGTAACATCAGAAAGTTAACTCTTGTTATTTACCACATCAGCAAAGTTAGGGGGTGTGTCATATATTCATCTTGGCAGCAGTAGACTATGCCCAGTGAAACTTAACAGCATATCCCTGATAAAGCTCCAAGCTCTCAGAAAAAGACAATTTCAACTTCAGAAGCTTATATAAGAAAGCACTGTGATAACTCATGTAGCTGCTGATTAGATATCAACCATAGTATCCAACCAAGGGAAACTCCACCATCCCTTCCTAACTGGTTCTCTTATGATGGTGCTAGCCAGAAGCAATCATTTTAAATAAGAGAGAAATAGTGTCGTAAGAACTGAAAAAGAATAAATTAAACGTGAAAGAGATGTTGTCTACCCAGAAAATCTGTGCCCACTCCTAACAGTTGTCAGTGGAGGGGAAGTGAAGAAAGACTAGAATCTGAAGAGTAGAGAGTAGACATCAGAAAGGGTCACATATTGAGGTGTGTGATTAACTCAGAGAACAGAGTGTTAAATATGCAGCTAAATTATTAGAATAAAGCAATCGTCTAGAACGGAACATTTAACCTCAGACCCACACATACATTTAACCTCCAGCCACAGAAAGTAGATTGGCAGAATATAGGAAGAGGGTTATCTATTAATAAAAGACTTCAGGACAATAGTAAACTTTTGAAAGAGATAAAAGTAGATCTCTCTCTCTCTCTCTCTCTCTCTCTCTCTCTCTCTCTCACACAACACACACACACACACACACACACAAACACACACACACAATTGTAAATAAACTACAAATCACTGGCTCCCACTCACACAAGTGAGCTCAAATTTACAAAAGCATGCTTTCCAGCACACAGCTATCCAACCTCCTAGTTATCCAACTCACGCTGCCATGATGGTTTATGAATGTCCACTCCTAAAACACTTCTTCCCCTCATTGTTCCAGCATTGTCTAGGGAATCTGAAATACCAGAAGAGTGTTACTTCACTGAAATTATATTCAAAGTTTCATTACCAGAAAACACTAATTTTTTTTTTGTGTGTGTGTATGTGTCTGTCTGTCTGTCTATCTGTCTATCTGTGTGGGGGGCTGGGACAGTCTGGTGTGAGCTGCTTATGTACTATTGCTTCTGGGCTACCATGAATTTCCCAGGCTCAGGCTGCACCCAGAATCTTTCCCAAACCTCTCCTGTATCTGTATTCTCTTCCCAAGGTTAATTTTCCCCGAATTATCTCTCCAGCTACAGAAAGGATGTACTTGTCAAACAGCTTGTTAGCAAGGCTTTAGAGTTCTGTAATCTAAACTAAAAATGTATTCCCTTGTTGGGATAAGTCACAACTCTACATATTGTCTCCAGGATCACACTAGTGCAACTATCCTGTGGGATATGGAAATTGAGATGCAGCCCTTACCTCAGCATCCGCCAAGCTCTGGAATGGCTTCTGAATGGCCATTGGAAGCGACTACCCAGGGACCCTAATTGGCTTGCTTTGGCTGGTAAAGCATTTCTAATTTAACTGACCAAACATTGCTTCCAGAAGGCAGTCATATCCTCATATATACAGACTAGAAGAAATTGCCTTAATGTAGATATTTTTGCCTTCATACATACTTTGATGATAATCATTCACTTAAATTTTTAATAAAATATTATCTGCAAGCACTTTTTCCCCAGCCTCTGAGATACTTAGGCAAATTAAAAACAGAGACTAAAGAATAAATAAGTTAATAGTATTGTATCTCAAATAGATAAACTACAGGCGCAAAATCTCAAAGCTTAATTTCCTTATGGAAACCATGCATTCATGGGAAGTTATGCATCTTAAAAGCCACAAAACAATAAAAGTGGACTTTAAAAACCACTATCTTGTGACAAATCAGCATTCCAGACTCTCTCTTTCTCTCCCTCTCTCTCTTTCTCCACATATATGTATATATATGTATAATAATTACTAATTATTCATACATACATATAATGTATGTATAGTAATGTATAATAATCACTAATAGAAAGCCCTACAGGCAATCTGATTACGGCGTTTTCTCAATTGAGGTTCCTTTTCTAGATAATGGAGAAATGGAGAAACAAACAAACAAACAAACAAACACCAAAGACGTTAAAATATATGTATATATACATATATATGAGCTTGGTGGATGCCGAGGTAAGGGCTGCATCTCAATTTCTATATCCCACAGGATAATTGCATTAGTGATATATATATTACTATGCTAGTGTGCTAGTGTCTCTTGTTGCAGAATGGTATATCAAAAACTGTGTCTTTTATTTATTATAGAGTGAGAGTTTTTTTCCCACACTAGGTAGGATTTTCACAGGAAAATTACTAACAAGTAGATATACAGATACAGACATGGACACCGACACATGGAAATGTGGATGTATTATAAAGCATTAGCTTTTCCATAGCAAGCTGGAGATTTGAGTCAGACTGATTTTGGGCCCTTGAATCCATATGACAGCAGGGGTGCTCAGGCAGGGTTTCTTTGTGAATTTCTGAGAATTTACTACACAAAACCTCTTTGTTTAACAAGAACAACAACAAAAAAAACCAAAACAAAAAAAAAAAAAAAAACCAAACCTCTTTGTTGTTCTGTTCAGGCCCAATCCTGTGGTAAAAATTATGAGGATAAAATAAGCAACTTTTAAAAAAATCTTTAAAAAATGCTGCACTGCAACACTTAGAACTGCATCTGATTAAGCAACTTGTACCACGGTCAAGGAAGCTTGACACACAAAATTATTCATCATGGGAACTCCTGGATTGGAACACTGGTCTACATCTCTGAGGCCCCATCAATCATCACAGCATTTAGTGAATGCCACAAATTGATCTTTACAGGAAGGAATTATGCTTTTCTTTAGATGAAGACCTGACAGTTTGTCAATACTCAAGCACCCATGGTATCATTCTACCAACTGTTGTTAACTGCTGTTAGTACTTGATCATAAACACTTCCTTATCTGATGTTTGTATGTGAACATTGCCCCTTAAAAAAAAAAAAAAACTATCATACTTTCAGTTGTCATTGAAATGAATTTAAGGACTCTTGCTTATGTGTTTAGTATGAGAGTGAAGAAATGTTGATATGCATGTAATATTAGAAGTTGAATCAACTTTCCAACTATATTGATAGCATATTATATAATCAATATATAATATTAATATAATAACCAGTATATACTGTGTCAATAATATATATATTCCTTTTCTAGGCTTGTATAGATAGTTCTCAATTCTGTAGGTTGCTTCCGTTACTTTGTTGAGTGTTTAAACATCTTAATTTAAAATAACAGAGATCTTGTGAGCAATAAAGAACACACACTGCTCTTGCAGATAGAATTTTTAGTCTCAGTACCCACACTGAGTGACTCACAACCACCAATAACATCACCACGTGAGTGACTCAAACCACCTATCATTTCACAACATTGAGTGACTCACAAGCAATTGTAACTTCACCTCTGGGAAGATCCTATGTCTCTGGTCTCCACTGTCACCTGATCTCATCTACCCCCTCCTCTCCACACACACATAGTTAAAAATAAAACCAAATCATTTTCAAAGTTTAAAAAATAACAAGAAATCTCAGCCCAAAGTTCAAATAGCAGAAACAATTCTCCAGCAGCAGATAAGGTAGGATTTGGACATGTGAAGAGGGTCTCCTAAGCTTTGTCTTTTAGGAAAAACAGTATCCCTTCATCATGGAGATGAAAGGTAATTCCTAATAAAAGTATGCATAGAGCTCCATTTGTAGCTGTACAGACAACCAGCAGGGCAGAAAGAGATAGTCTAACACTGTGAGTACTGGGCAAGGTGCTGCTTCCTCAATGGACTGGGTAGATTTTTATGAACTTGACACAAACTAAAGTCATCTGAGAGGAAGGAACCTCAATTAAGAAAAGTCCGCATAAGATCAAGTGATAGGCAAGTTTGCAGGCATTTTCTTAATTGGTAATTGATGGGGAAGAATCTAACACAATTGTGGATTGTGCCATCCTTAGACTTGTGGTCCTGGGTTCTATAAGAAAACAGACCAAGCCAAGAAGAGGAAGCCAGTAAGTAGGACTCTTTCATGGTCTCTGCATCAGCTCCTGCCCCCAGGTTCCTGACTTCCTTTGATAAGGAACAGTAATATGGAAATGTAAGCCAAATAAAGCCTTTCCTCCCCAACTTGTTTTTGGGTAATGGTGATTTCTCACAGCAATAGAAACCCTAAGACACCAGTCATTGACCAATGGCATTAAGCCAGTTTATCACAGACTTATCTACTCAAAAGCTTCAGGGGTAACCCAGGCCTACCTCCAGCACAAAAAAAGCCCATTGCCCCCACTCACTTAATGATGAATCTTTTACTTCCAGGGCTTTCAGAGGAAACATTTAGAAAGAGCCCTGTGGGTCAAAACCTGATCAATCCTCTCATGGAGGTGATGGTTCCAGTAAGATCATCCTGGGTAATACAGGGAGACCCTGTCTCAAAATCAAAATGAATAACAACAATATCTATATATTCTTAACCCTTCAGGAGTTTTCAGACTGGAATAATCTCACTTCTATAATTAATGGCATAGAATGAACTACAATAAGCCTAGTCGTAGATTGACTTCCCTCTGCCATGTAGGTCCTCATGTATATTTATCAAATATGCTCTCTCTGGTCTTCTTATCTTCTGGAAATTAGCTGGTCAGGTATCAGAAAGTTATTTATTTCTGAGTTTCAAAAGCAGCATTCAGCCAGACTGAATTTTCAGAAGCAATTGAGTTTTATGCTACTAGTTTCAAAAATAGAAAAAAATGAGATCAGTCTTACATACATGAGTTCTAATATCTCATGCCTGACCTAAATCATCATAAGTTCTGATCTAACACAGGTCATAGGTCATTTTTATGATGTACCTTATTAAAAATTGAATGGTTGAATAAAAAGAGCTCAAATCCATGATCTCCAACAAAATTCTTTTCACCTGAGAAGACAACAGAAGGCATCTTCTATGGGAAGGCCAGCAATGGGTAGATGTGTATTTAAAGAATAACAAATTATTTGTGAATAATAAAGATTTCTTAATTATGTTTTATGAGTCCTAATATTTAATTCTTAAATGACTAAAACTTTTAAAAATGGTAACAAAATGCCACAAAATTACCAAGTTCAGGAAGCAACTCCCACCTCAGGGTTAAAACAAAGAATGGGATGGAACTGAGAACAGACTTTAGAAAAGTTGTTCTACAGGGAGATGTTCAGAGCTTTGAAAATGCACACTCCTCAACCAGGGACTGTGGCCGTGAACATGGAGGTGAGACTCCAAGTGCAGAATTCAGATATGTTAGGAGGAGAAACTGGTAGGTGTGTCTACTGTCTCAAGGATATTGTAAGATCTATTCAGCAAAGGTCAGAAACTACGAAGTTCACTTGTGTCTTTAAGAACAGCATGCCATTGTCAAATTGAAGATTTAAGGCTGGTGTGGTCCTGACAGGCACCCAAAATATCAGCAAACAGGAAGGACTTTATTCTTTCTCTTCTAGCTCTGCAATTCTTTCTGTCCCATTTGTAAGAGCAACAGAAACCCAGCTCCCAACAGAATCCTATCGCATTAGTTTTCTAAGACTCCAAAGAATGTCATTGGTTCCAAACATATTCTTCATTGTTCCTGTTCTGTAGTAAGAACTCAGCTTCTCACTGGAAACCAGTGCCAGTGTGTCCATGTATTAGGCTCTTCTCATTGACCCATTGGTTAAATGATGTGAGTACCCAAAGACAACAAGCAGCAAGCTCAGGTTCAGTTCACTAGATCCACCATTGTGAACCCAGAGAGAACCCAAATCACCAAAGTGTTGAATCTCAAAATTAAAAGTAAAACAATGGAATCTATAAATGGATAAGGAGAACTAATCTCCACTATCTGATGGCTGGATGCTCCATGTACTCAGACTATAGAATACACCTACTAGGAGAGGCTAATGATTCAAGGTACATATTATAAGTAGAGAAGTAAATCTTCCCTTCTAGAGTTTTTAAGAGTAAACCCAACACTGCTGCAGAAATTTCACATGGAGAGACATATGGAATTAAACACTATATGCCCATGTCTTATGACAGGAAGCATGGCACAACATGTCTTCATCAAATGGGAATGTGTTCAACCAAGCAGGTGAAGACCGTGGAAAGAGAAGACTTAGGGAGGAAGAGAGAAACCCTGACTATTTGCCTTAAGTTACCTTAATTGAGTGTCATGAAGTACATAAGCAAATGCATAAAGGAAAGTGCTGACATGTTCTAAAATGTCCAGATCATAGTCAGGGATGGAAAGGAGGGGAACCTAAGTCAGAGACCAGTTTTATGTCACTGATGGATTTGATCTGTTGGGAGTGGGGTTGTTCATAGCCTATATGTGGAGATGCTGAAGTTTAGGAAAATATGGAATTCTTAAGGATGCATAAGAAAATACTGTTCCCTAAAGGACAGACTGAAATGCTTTCAGTTTGATCTCTCACAGATGATAGGTGTCTGTGGAGATGCTTCAAGGATGGTATTGTGTAAAGAAGCTACTGAGACAGCAGGTAGTCAACAGTAGCAATAGCCTCAGGTAAATGCAACACATGTTACTAACTTCAGCGTCCTTAGTCATCAGGGAAATGCAAATCAAAACAACCCTGAGATTCCACCTCACACCAGTCAGAATGGCTAAGATCAAAAACTCAAGTGATAGTAGATACTGGCAAGGATGTGGAGAAAGAGGAACACTCCTCCATTGTTGGTGGGATTGCATGATGGTGCAACCACTCTGGAAAACAGTCTGGCGGTTCCTCAGAAAATTGGACATATCATTACCTGAGGACCCAGCTATACCACTCCTCGGCATATACCCAGAAGATGCTCTAACATATAACAAGGACATATGCTCCACTATGTTCATAGTACCTTTATTTATAATAGCCAGAAGCTGGAAAGAACCCAGATGTCCTTCAACAGAGGAATGGATACAAAAAATGTGGTACATTTATACAATGGAATATTACTCAGCTATTAAAAACAATGAATTCGAGAAATTCTTAGGTAAATTGATGGAAGTAGAAAATATCATCCTGAGTGAAGTAACCCAATCACAAAAGAACACACATGGTATTCACTCACTGATTATTGGATTTTAGCCCAGAAGCTTGAAATACCCAAGATTTAACTCACAGACCACATAAAGGTCATGAAGAATGAAGACCAAGTGAGGGGGCTTCAGTTCTTCTTAGAAGGAGTAACAAAATACTCAGGGGAGCAAATATGGATACAAAGTGCAGGACAGAAACTGAAGGAGGGGCCTTCTGCAGACCATTCCACCTGGGTATCCATCCCATATGCAGTCACCAAAGGTAGACATTGATGTGGATGTCAGGAAGTACACGCTGACAGGAGCCTGATATATCTGTCTCCTTAGAGGTCTGAAAGTCTGACATATTCAGAGGCAGATGCTCACAGCTAACCATTAAACTGATCATGGGGTTTCCAATAGAGGAGTTAGAGTGAAGACTGAAGGAGTTGAAAGGATTCATGACCCCATGAGGAGAACAACAATACCAAGCAACCAGAGCCCCCAGGGTCTAAACCACCAGCCTGGGAGCGCTTAGGGAGGGACCCATGGCTCCAGCTATATATGCAAGGGTGTTATAGGTGGGAGAAGAGATCCTTGGTGCCATGAAGGCTGGATGTTGTTTGGGGGGGGAATTCGAGGGGGGGGGAGGTGGGGTCGGGGTTTTTTATTTCCCCCCCTTCCCCCCCCCCCCCCCCCCCCCCCCATTTTTTTTTGGGGGAAAAATTTTTAATTATTTTTTTAAAAACGGTTTTATTTTTAATTTTTTTGGGGGGGGTTAAATTAAAATTTTCCCTCTTTTGGGATTTTTTCTAATATTGTTTTAGTTTTTTTTATTTTAGGGGAAATTGTTAGGGGTTTTACTTTTTGGGGGTTTAAGTGTAAATTTTTATTTAAATGAATTAAGGGGGGGTTTTTCCTCTTTCCCCCTTCGTGAATGGGTCCCGGTGTGGGGGAAAAAACCCATCAAACGGGGGGCCCCGGGGCCTTGGGGGATTTTGCCACATCCCCCCCTCCTCCGGGGTTCCTCCCTCTTCCCTGGGGCCTTTTTTGGGTTTTCCCCCCCCTTTAAAATTCGGGCCCGCTTTTAGGGGGGGTCAAACTTTCTGGGGTGTCCCGGGGGGGGGGGACCCTTTTTTCAAGGGGGCCCCCCCCACCCCATTTTAACTTCCGGGGTTGGTTTGGGGGGGGCCCCTTTTCTGCCTTTCCTTTCCCGGGGGCCCCGTCCCCCCCGGGGGAAGGGGAGAGGGGTCCGGTTGGACTGGGGTTTGTTTGGCGGGCCAGGGGGGGGTGTTGGGCCCCCGAGGGGGTCCCCAAATTTACAGGGCAGGGGTGGGGGGGTTGGCGCCGGTGTTTAGGGGGCCCTTTCCAGGGTTTTGCTTGCGGCCCCCCCCTTCCCCCACCCCCGCTTGGGGGGGCCACTCTCCCTTTTTGGGGGTTGGGAGGAAAATTTTCCCGGGTTCCAAGTTCTTGTTTGGGGCCCCCCCAAAAGGTCCCTCCGGGCCCCAAAGGGGTTCGCGGGACGGAAAACCCCCATTTTGCCCCACCCCTTGGGGATGGGCGTCGGAAAAGGGGGACTTTTCGTTCGGGGCCCTTGAACCCTCCCCGGCCGCTGAGGTCCCCCCCCCCGGCCCGGCCTGAGGGTACCACTGCCCCCCCGGGTATCCCCCCCCCCGGCCCTGGGCCCACATCCCCCTTTTTGGGGGGTTTTGGGGGCCGGGGCCCCTTCCGGGCTGGGGGTTTCCCCACGGGGCGGGTCCCCTTTGGGGGGGGCGCGGGAAGGTTTGTTGGGGGGGGGCCCCCCCCCCCCTAATTTGGGGTGGGTTGGTTCGGGGGGGGGAAATCACTCCCGGCCCTTGGAGGGTACCCCCGGGGGGCCCCGCTGAGGTGCCACTCCCGGCCCCGCTGAGGGGGGCCAAATCCCGGCCCCCCTGAGGTGCCTTTCCCGGCCCCCTGAGGTATCATGGGGCCCCTGGGGAAAAACCGGGGAACCGAAAGCAGCAGGGGAGTTTTACCTTGGGCCCTGACAGGGGTCTTACGTGCCTTCGGCATTTCCCTTTTGGGGGTGACTTTGGGCCATATCCCCCCTAACGGTTTTCCTACGGGACCAGAAAAAAGGGTTTTCCCCCGGCGGTTTCTTTTGCGAAAAAGGGCTGCCCTGGGCCCCGCAAGGAATGATTTTCCCTTTTCAAATCCGGGAATTGTCTTCATCATTTCTTTTTTTTGATCTTTGCTTAAAAAGGTTTTATTCCTATCCTTGTACGTTCTTTGGGAAATTTTTCCCCCCTGTCCCCCTTTAAAAGTTCTTAAATTTGTAAGATTTTTTCTGATTTTTCTTTTACATTTTGTGTACTGAGATTGTCTCGGAAATTTTCCTTTGGAGGCCCTTAGGACTAGTGGGTCTTGGGGGGAAAACACAATGTTTTGGGCTTTTTTTCCCTTTTTTGTGGTTTTTGCCATGTCCCTAAAGGGGGGGGCCCTTTTTCAATTGGTAAGGTGTCTGAGAAAAGATGCTGGCCCCCTTTTAATGGTGCTTTTTTGGGGTTCGGGTTTTTGTGTTCCCCTTTTTTGATTTCAGATAGGTAAAAAGATTTGCAAAGTCCCCCCTTTTCAGTTTACTCTGTCTGATTTTTTTTTTGAGATTTATTTTTTTTAAAAATTTTGGTATGAGGGTTTTTCCCAAAAAATGTAAAAAAAATTTTTTTCCCTGATGAAACCCCAGACCCCCAAAAAGGGAACTGAAATAGATCTGGGGGGAATCTTTTTAAAAGGGGACGTTGTTGCACCATGGGGAGGGGGGGAAATTTTTCCCCCTTTGTTTCCTCTGCAGAAAGTGCTTTTTAAACCCACGAGCCAGGGGGGGATTTGTTACAGGGGTTTTAAAATTTTTGCATATTTGGGATGCCGGGTTTGAAAAAGGGGATAAAAAAAGGGTAAAAGGGTTTTTTGGGGGCCCCTTTGGGTTTGGGAAAATTTTTCCAAACCCCTTTGGGGGACCCCCCCAAAAGTTTTGGAGTCCCCCGGGAATAATGTGGGATTTTGGAAAAGGGTCGGGTTGTGTAAGAGCGGGACCGTTTTTTTTTTTTGGGGAAATTTTTGGAGGAAAAGCATGGACAGGGGGTTTTGGGATCTAGCTCCCTCACGAAAAAATGGAAAAAGGGCTGATAAAAGCTATGTTTTCACAAAATTTTTTAAAAACCCCTGCAGGCGGGGCCTCCTATCCATAGGGGATCATTTCATTTATTTTTTTAAAAATATCCCCCAAATTTTTGGAACCCTTTGACTAAAATTTTGAATGTGAAAATTTTTTTATTTGCATTTTTGGGGAAAATTTTAAAAAAAGGGGTTTTCATTCCCAGGTTTTTACTTAAAATTTACCCCATTCTTTTTTTTCCCCAAACCCTTTCCGGGACCCCCCCAAAAAAATTTAAAAACCCCCCTTTCTTTTTTTGGGGTATCAGGAAATCACAAACCCCCCCCTTTAAAGAAGGCTGCATAAATTTTTTTAATTTTTTTAAAAAATTTCGGGGGGAATTTTTTCCCAGGGAAATTTTTTTGGGGGTTAAAAAAAAAAAAGGGAAATATAGAGAAGTTATTTTTGAAAAAAAATTAAACTGGGTTACTCCTGGAATTTTTTTTCCCTTTTTTGCAAGAGTCTTAAAAATTTTTTTTTTTGTGTATTTGCAAAAAATTGTGTTATATGTATGAAATTTTGGGGCAAGCATGAGTGATGTTCAAGGGGTGTGTGTTTTTTGGTAAACAGAGGGGGAAAAAGGGGGGGGTTTTTTTTAAAAAACCCCGGGGCCCGGGCCCCCCTTTCCCCAAGTCTTAAAAAGGGGCTACGGCCCCTCCCCAAAAAAGGGGGAAATTATGAAGGGTGATCCCCCAATTTAAAAAAGGGAGATGAAGTGAAATTTTGCTAACATGTTTCCCTTCCACCCTTTAATGTCTTCACCCTAAGTAAAAAGCATGATGTTTTTTCCCCAAAGTGAAAAATTTTTTTATCCCAAACTGGGGCCTTTTCATTTAAAAAAAAAACGGGAAAATATCTAAAATAAAAAAAATTTAAAAACCCCCAAAAAGGGTTTTTTTGAAATTTTGCAGATTTTATTTTTTTAAAAGGGGATTAAATTTTAAAAAAAACCCCCTTTGCCCAAAAAAAATTTTCGGGAAAAAACTATCACTGTTAGCTCCGGGGAACCATTTTTGGACGCTAAAGGAAAAGGAAAGCCCCCTTTTATTTCCCCCTGAGTGAAAAAAGGGGAAAATTCCCCCCAACTAGAACTTTTTTGGGGGGGTTTTTGGGGGAAGGGGGAGAAAGAAAAAGGGAAAAATATTAAAAAAAAAATAATTTTTTAAGTAAATATAAATACAACTAATAAAATATAAATCTATCCTTCAGTATTATTATAAAACAAAAAATACATGGGAAAAAACATACATAAGAAAAAAGGGCTTTTTTTTTAAAAATTTTTGGGTTTAAAAAGACCCAGGTTAAATTTACGGGGAAAAAGGGATTCCCTGATACCCCCAAAAAAGGAAAAAAACCCCGGTTTTTAAAACCCCGGGGGGGCCCTTTAACCAAAATGGGGGTTTTGTGAAAATTTTTTTTGGGGCCCCCCGTTTTTTTAAAACTTTTATCGTCCTTGTTTTTGGTTGGGCTTTTTTTTCGTTACCCCCAGGGGGGGTAAAGTTTGGCCCTCTTTTAAAATTTTTTTTTAAATTTTTGGGGGAACCCCCCCGGGAAAAAATTTCCAGGGGGGTTTTTTTCCCAGGTTAAATCGCAAAAAAAAAGGGGGAAAAATTCCCTTTTTTTTCACCACATCCTTGTAAATTTTTTTCTATCCCCCGGTTTTTAAAATTATTTTTTTTTGGGTTTTAAAAAAACAAACCCCGGGGGGCCCTTTTGGGGTTAAAAAATTTCTTTAGCCCCCTTCTCAATCAGGGGGTTTTTCCCTCAGTTGAGAATTCTTTGTTTACCCCCTTTTCCCCTTTTTTTTAAATAGGAAATTTGATTGTCAAAAATTTTAAATTTTTTTTTTTTTTGATTTCTTTGTTTGTATTGGGATATGACCCCAAATATCAGATGTGGGATTGGAAAACCCCCTTTTCCCCCTTAATTTTTGGTTCCCTTTTTTTTTCCCTTTGACATTTTTCCTTTCCCTTAAAAAAGGGTTTTAAAAATTTTAGGGGGTTTTTCCCCATTTGTCAATTTTTGATTTTTTGGGAAAAAAACCAAATTTGGTGTTTGTTCGGGAAATTTTTTCCCCCCTGTCCCCAAAGTAAAGGGTTTTTTCCCCAAAAAAACTTCTCTATCTTTTGTTGCGGGGGCATCTGGTTTTTATGTGAAGGCCCTTTTACCCATTGGACTTAAAACTTTTTTAAAAGGAGTAAAAATGGACCCTTTTAAAATTTCCCTTTGCTGACCTCTAGTTGACCCACCCACCTTTTGTTGAAAATGCTTTTTTTGGGGTTTCCCGGGAGGGGTTTGAGCCCCTTTTTGAAAAAGTAAAGGGGGCCAAAAGGTTTTTGGGTTTTTCATTTCTGGGTCTTCAAATTTTTTTTTTTTGATCTTCCCCCGTCTCTGAAAAAACCCCAAACATGCAGTTTTTAAAAACTTTTGGCTCTGTAGAAAAGGGGGGAGGTCGGGGGAGGGTTTTTTTCCCAAACCGGGAAGTTTTTTTTTTTAAAAAAAAAGGGTTTTTTTTTCCGGGGTTTTTTTTTTTTCCCAAAGGAATTTGCAAATTGCTTTTCCATCTCTAGAAAAAATTGTTTTAAATTTTTTTGGGAGGGCATTGCATTGAATTGTGACGGTTCTCGGAAGAGGCCTTTTTTTTTTTTAAATTCTCCCAACCCCCCGGCTTGGAGTTTTTTTCCCCTTCTTCGGGAAAATCTTTTTTTTGTTTTTTTTTTTCCCCAGAGATTTGAAGTTCTTGTCAAACAGATCTTTCCAAAAATTTTTTGAACCCCCCAAAAGGGTTTTTTTAAATTTTTATTTGTGATTTTTTAAAAAAGGGGTTTTAAAAATTTTGGGAAATTCTTTCTCAGCCTGTTTATCCTTCGAGTAGGGAAAAAGGCTATGATTTTTTTGGTTTTTATTTTATACCCACCCACTTTGCTGAATTTGTTTATCAGGTTTGGGAGATTTTGGTAAAAGGGGTTTTGGGCCCCCTTTTAAGTATACCACCTTATCATAAAAAAATTTTAGTGATATTTTGACTTCCCCTTTTTCCTTTTTTTTTGGTTGTTTCCTTTTTTTTTCTTTTGCGGGGGTAAAAACTTCCAGTACTATTTTAAATAGGTAGGGAGGGGGGGGGGCCCCGGGCCTTGTCTAGTCCCTGACTTTAGGGTTTTTTTTTAAATTTTTTTCTCCTTTTTTTTTTGGGGTATTGGCTACTGGCTTGCTGAAAAATTTTTTTTTTTTTTGGGGGGGGCCCCTTTTTTTCCCTTTTTTTTTTTCAAGCTTTTACCATGAAGGGATTTTTGAATTTTCCCAAAAAGCTTTCTCGGGCCCTTTTGGGATGATCAGGGGTTTTTTTTTTTTTGAGTTTTTTTTTTTATAGTGGACCCCCTTTGAGGGGATTTTAAATTTTTTTAACCCCCCCCCCTTTTTTCCCGGGAAAAAGGCCACTTGACTGTTTTGGGTGTTGTTTTTTTTTATGTTTTTTTTGGATTATTTTTGCAAAAATTTTATTGAGTATTTTTGCCCCCCTTTTCATAAGGGGGTTTAGTTTTAAGTTTTCTTTTTTGTTTTTTTTTTTTTGGGGGTTTTTGGTTTAAAAAAAGGTTTTTTGGCTTCATAAAAAATAAATTTTAGGTAGTTTTCCCCTTTGTTTTTTTTTTTTTAAAAAAAATTTGAAGGGGGAAATTTGGGTTTTTGGGGCCTTGTTTTTAAAGGTCTGATGAATTCTGCACAAAAAACCCTTGGGGCCGGGTTTTTTTTTGGGGGGGATTTTTTAAAAATGCTGCTATTTTTTGGGTTTTTTGGGGGGCTTTTTAGACTTTTTTCTGCCCCGATTTTTTTTGGTCCCCGGTATCTGTCTGGGGAAAAATTTCCATTTAAAACCAAGATTTTCCATTTTTGTTGAGTATAGGTTTTTGGGGACTAGGATTGAGTTTTTTTGGAAAATTTTTCCCCCGGGTTTTTGTTGTTATTTTCCCCCTTAAAAATTTAAATTTTAAATTTAAATTTTGGAATGTTTTCTTTTGCCCTTTGGTTAGTCGGGGAAAAGGGTTTTTTTTTTCTTTTGATTTTCTCAAAAAACCCAAAAACCCGGGTTTTTTTATACTTTTTATATTTTTTTTTTAGTTTCTATTTGGGTTTATTTCAGCCTTGAGTTTGATTTTTTCCTCCCCTCTACTCCTTTTGGGGGTTTTTTTCTTTTTTTTTTTTCTAGAGTTTTTGGTTCCTGTCTTTTTTCTAGGGGGTTTTCCCTTTTTCCCCAAGTTTTTTTAGAGGTACTTAAAAATAGGGTTTTTTCCCCCCCTTTGCAGCTTTCATTTTGTTCCCAAAATTTTAAATTGAGAGCCTTCATTTTTATTGAATTCAAAAAAGTCTTTAATTTCTTTTTTGCCCCCATAAACCCTTTTAAAAAACCCTTTTCCCCTTTCCCCTGTTATGGGGTTTTTTTATTTTTTTTTAAATTTTTAAAGGGGACCCCCTTAGCCCCCGTGGTAATCTACTGGGTTTAAAGGGGGTTTTTGAAACTTTTTTTATCTGTTGGGGGCCCCTTTTGTGCCCAAAATTTTTTTTGGGAAAAATTTGGAGAAGGTCCCCTAAAAGGGGGCTGGGGGAAAAAAAATTTTTATTCTTTTGTTTTTTTTTTAAAATGTTCTATAGAAACTTTTAAACCCCCCTTTGGGTTTTTAAAAAAACTGTTTTTATTCGTCTTTTTTTGTTTCTTTTTCCCCTGTTTCTGTTTTTTTGAGGAGTGGGGGGGGAAAAACCCCCCCTATTATTTTTTTGAGGTGCAATGGGGTGCTTTGAGTTTTTAAAAAGTTCTTTTATAAAATTTTTTGGTTTCCCCTTTTTCTTTTGGGGGAGCAGATTTCAAAATTTTTAGATTTCCCCTTTTGGTTTTTTTTTTTTTTTTGCAAGGGGGGAAATTCCCCTTTCCCTTTTTTTTTTTTAAAAATTTTTTTGGGTTTAAAGTTTTTTTTTTCGTTTTCAGAAGGGGCTACCCCAGTTGTTTTTTGGGGGCCCCATTTGTTGGGGAAAAATTTTTTTCCCAAAACCTTTTTTTCTCGGGGGGTTTGGGACCCCGTCTTTGCCCCCTGGGGTTTCCCTTTCCCTGTATCAGAAAAAAACGGGGGCCCCCGTTTATGTTCCAGTCTGTTAGTCTCCCCCTTTTTTTTTTTGGGGGGAAATTGGGGGCCATTTTTTTTAAAAAAAATTTTAAAAGGGGGAAAAAGGATTTTTTGGGATTTGTTATTTTTTTTTTTTAAAAAGGGGGGAATTATTTTTTTTTAAAGCTACCCTTTTTTTGGGGGGTTTAAGGGTTTTTAAAATTTTTTTGTTTTTTCTGGTTTTTTAGTTTCCCCCCCTTTTGTTGGGGTTTTCCCTCTTACCCCTTTTTGGGGCGGGGTTTTTTTGGGAAAAAAAATTGGAAAATTTTGGGGTTTTGTAAAAGGAATTTTTTTTTGGTTTTTTCCCCTTTCTTTTGTGTTTGGGGGATTTTTCCCCGGTTTTTTGTGGGGGGGCTGGCTTTTTTTGTGCTTTTTTGGGCCCCGTATGATATCGTCCGTATTTTGGCTTTTTTTTGCCCCCTGGTTTTTTTTTTTTTTTTTTTTTTTTTTTTTTTTGAAAAATTTCATTATACATTTTTGTTGGATTGGAATAAGAAGTATATAATTACTACTGGGAAATTCCCGAAAAAATTAGGGGGTTACACAAAAACCCAAAAATTTTAAAAAAAAAAAAAAACCAAACATTTTATTTCCAAAAAATTTTTATTCAAAATGTTATGGAAATTTATTAAAATTTTCAGCTTTAATTCAAGTATTAATGCTGGGAAAACAAATGGTTTTATGTTTAAATAATTTTCACATGGAACAAACCCAAAAGCCCCTAATTTCCTTTTAAACCCCGCATTGAAAATTAGAATGCTTTTTTCCCGTCATACTTCCCTTTTGAGAACCATATTCCAAATCTTTTTGAGGGGAAAATTAACCCCAGTTAAAACCCCGGGGCCTTAAGCAAAAAAACTTAATGGAAAAACAACTAAAAATTTAGGAAGGGTTTAACCCCCAAGCCCCCAACCGAGGTTGTACAAATAAAAGGGGTGTTTCGGCCCAAGAAAGAAAAACTGTTGCGGGCAGTGGTGGCTCCGCCCCTTTTTTCCCAGCACTTGGGAGGGAGAGGAGGCGGATTTCTGGGGTTCAAGGGGCCCGTTGGTCTACAGAAATGAGTTCCCGGACAGCCAGGGCCTTTTACAGAGAAACCTTCTCGAAAAACCAAAAAAAAAGGGGTTTTTGTCCCCAGCAGCAGTTGCCATTCAGTCAATTTATGGTCATGATGGCCCATAATTTGGAAAACCAGGAAGGATGGGCTCTTTTTAGTAAAAACCCCTTTCAGCCTCCCATTTTTTAAAACCCCAGGGCCCCTGAAGGACCCCCAAGGTTTGCAAAACCCTTTTTCTTTTTTTCATTTTTCCAAACTCAGGTTTTTACATGGAGTTAATTTTGGGTCAGGAAAACAAAATTTCACACACACACCACACACACCCCACACACAAAGTTTGTTAAAGAAATTCAGCCAAAATTTTGGTGGAGGAATTTAAAAAACCTTGGTGGAGGAAACCAAAGTTGAACTGCCAAAGTGTCATCCTGAGAAAAAAATATTTTAAATGTCTGAAATTTTTTTTTTAAAAATTTTTCACATTACAAAATATTTTTAATTTTTAATTTTCTTGCAAACAAGAATGAAAAATTAATGGGAATAATATTTAAATTTTTTTACAAGAAAAACTTAGAAAAACATGAATAATTTTTTGTCATTGGGGTAATTTTTATAGGGGCTGCCCTTTTTTTTGTTTTCTTTAACCCTTTTTTCCCCTTTCTGTTTTATTTTTTCTTTTTTTTTGTGCATTTGATGTTTGGTTTTTTATGTGACGGGGGGAATTTCTTTTTTTGGTTAGTTTTTTTGGAGTTAGGTTTGGCTTCTTGTATGTTTATGGGGACTCTTTTTTTTAGGTTAGGGAAAGGGTTTTTTTCTAATTGTGGTTTAGATATTTTTAAGGCCCCTTTTTGTTTGGGAATCCCTTTAAATGTCTCTAACCCATTACCTTAGGTTTTTGGGCTTTCTTTTTATTTGGGTTTTTTCCTTTTTTTTGGAAACTTTTTTTTGGATTGGCTTGCTTGAAGGTCTGATAGAATTCTGCACTAAAACCATCTGGTCCTGGGCTTTTTTTGGTGGGGAGACTTTTAATGACTGCTGCTATTTCTTTAGGGGTTATGGGACTGTTTAGACGGTTTATCTGCTCCTGATTTAACTTTGGTACCTGGTATCTGTCTAGAAAATTGTCCATTTCATCCAGATTTTCCAGTTTTGTTGAGTATAGGCCTTTGTACTAGGATCTGATGATTTTTTGGATTTTCTCAGTTTCTGTTGTTATGTCTCCCTTTACAGTTCTGATTTTATTAATTTGGATATGTCTCTGTGCCCTCTGGTTAGTCTGGCTAAGGATTTCTTTATCTTTTGATTTTCTCAAAGAACCAACTCCTGGTTTTGTTGATACTTTATATAGTTCTTTTAGTTTCTACTTGGTTGATTTCAGCCTTGAGTTTGATTATTTCCTGCCATCTACTCCTCTTGGGTGTATTTGCTTCTGTTTTTTCTAGAGCTTTCAGGTGTCCTGTCAAATTGCTAGTGTATGCTTTCTCCAGTTTCTTTTAGTAGGTACTTAGAGCTATGAGTTTTCCCCTTAGCACTGCTTTCATTGTGTTCCATAAGTTTTGATATGACGAGCCTTCATTTTCACTGAATTCTAAAAAGTCTTTAATTTCTTTCTTTGACCGAGTCATCATTCATTAGAGCATTGTCCAGTTTCCATGTATATGTGCGTTTTCCATTATTTTTATTATTATTGAAGACCAGCCTTAGTCCGTGGTGATCTACTAGGATGTAAGGGATTATTGCAATCTTTTTGTATCTGTTGAGGCCTATTTTGTGACCAATTATATGGTCAATTATGGAGAAGGTACCATGAGGTGCTGAGAAAAAGATATATTCTTTTGTTTTAGGATGAAATGTTCTATAGATATCTGTTAAATCCATTTGGTTCATAAAATCTGTTAGTTTCATTCGTCTCTGTTTAGTTTCTCTTTCCATGATCTGTCCATTGCTGAGAGTGGGGTGTTGAAATCCCCCACTATTATTGTGTGAGGTGCAATGTGTGCTTTGAGATTTAATAAAGTTTCTTTTATGAATGTTGGTGCCCTTGCATTTGGAGCATAGATGTTCATAATTCAGAGTTCATCTTGGTAGATTTTTTTCTTTTGACAAGTATGAAGTGTCCTTCCTTATCTTTTTTGATAACTTTTGGTTGAAAGTTGTTTTTATTCGATACTAGAATGGCTACTCCAGCTTGTTTCTTGGGGCCATTTGCTTGGAAAATTGTTTTCCATCCTTTTACTCTGAGGTAGTATCTGTCTTTGTCACTGAGGTGCATTTCCTGTATGCAGCAAAATTCTGGGTCCTGTTTATGTATCCAGTCTGTTAGTCTACATCTTTTTATTAGGGAATTGAGTCCATTGATGTTAAAAGATATTAAGGAAAATGATTGTAGCATCTTGTTATTTTTGTTATTAGAGGTGGAATTATGTTTATATAGCTATCCTCTTTTGGGGTTGAAGTTATATTACTTTCTTGATTTTTCTAGGTTGTAGTTTCCCTCCTTGTGTTGGGGTTTTCCCTCTATTATCCTTTGTGGGGCTGGATTTGTGGGAAGATATTGTGTAAATTTGGTTTTGTCATGGAATATCTTGGTTTCTCCATCTATAGTGATTGAGAGTTTTGCTGGTTATAGTAGTCTGGACTGGCATTTGTGTGCTCTTAGGGTCTGTATGATATCAGTCCAGTATCTTCTGGCTTTTATAGTCTCTGGTGTAATTCTTTTTTTTTTTTTTTTTTTTTTTTGAAAATCTACATTATACATTTATTTGTTGGAGTGGAATAAGAAGTATATAATTACTACTGAATTCTGAAATTGTTAGGGATTACACAAAATCCAAATTTAAAAAAAAAAAAAACCACACATTTTATTTCCAAAACTTTGATTCAAAATAGTTATGGAATTCATAAACTCTTTCAGCTTTAATTCATAGTCATTAATGCAGAATACAAATGAGTTTATGTTATAAATAATTTTCACATGGAACAAACAATGCTCTATCCCTTCAAACCCAGCATTGAAGTAGAAATGCTTTTCTGTCATACTTCCCATTGTGAGAACCATATTCCAAATGCTTCTGAGAAATTACCCTAGTTAACTTCGCCTTAAGCAAAGAACTTACATGAAAACAACTAAAGATTTAGGCAACGGGTTACACAAGCACAACTAGAGGCTTGTACAAATAAAGCGTGTGTTGTTCTAAGAAAGAAATCTGTCTGCCGGGCAGTGGTGGCTCACGCCTTTAATCCCAGCACTTGGGAGGCAGAGGCAGGCGGATTTCTGAGTTCAAGGCCAGTCTGGTCTACAGAGTGAGTTCCAGGACAGCCAGGGCTATACAGAGAAATCCTGTCTCGAAAAACCAAAAAAAAAAAGGAAATCTGTCTTAGCAGCAGTTGCCATTCAGTCAACTTTATGGTCATGACTGTCTATAATGGAAGACCAGAGAAGAGATGACTCATTCAGTAAGCCTTGCAGCATCCACATTGTTAACAGAGGGCCTGTGAAGGACCCACAAGTTGCAGCCTTTGTCTCTTTTCATTTTTCCAATCTCAGTTTTTCACATGGAGCTTAATTTGGCTCATGGAAGCAAAATCTTCACACACACACACACACACACACACACACAAGTTTGTTATGAAATTCAGCACAATTTAGGTGGAGGAATAAAACACCTTGGTGGAGAGAAAGCCAAAGCTTAGAACTGCCAAAGTGTCATCCTGAGAATAAATATTTTAAATGTCTGATCTTACATTATCACATCTACAAAATATTTTAATTTTAATTGTCTTGACAAACAAGAATGAATATTAACTGTAATAATATTGTAAATGTTTACAAGATACTTAGAACACACTGAATAATTATTGTCATCTGGTGTAATTCTTATAGGTCTGCCTTTATTTGTTACTTGACCTTTTTCCCTTACTGCTTTTAGTATTTTTTCTTTGTTTTGTGCATTTGATGTTTGGATTATTATGTGACGGGAGGAATTTCTTTTCTGGTCTAGTTTATTTGGAGTTATGTAGGCTTCTTGTATGTTTATGGGCATCTCTTTCTTTAGGTTAGGAAAGTTTTCTTCTATAATTGTGTTGAAGATATTTACTGGCCCTTTAAGTTGGGAATCTTCACTGTCATCTATACCCATTATCCTTAGGTTTGGTCTTCTCATTGTGTCCTGGATTTCCTGGATGTTTTGGGTTAGGAGCTTTTTGCATTTTGCATTTTTTTGACAGTTGTGTCAATGTTTTCATGAGTATCTTCTGCACATGAGATTCTCTCTTTTATCTAGTGCATTCTGTTGGTGATGCTTGCACCTATGACTCCTTATTTCTTTCCTAAGTTTCCTTTCTCCAGGGTAGTCTCCCTTTGTGATTTCTTTATTGTTTCTACTTCCCTTTTTAGATCCTGGATGGTTTTATTCAATTCTTTCACCTGTTTGGTTGTGTTTTCTTGCAATTTTTTGAGCGATTTTTGTCTTTCCTCTTTAAGGGCTTCTATCTGTTTACCTGTGTTCTCCTGTATTTCTTTAAGGGAATTGTTTATGTCCTTCTTAAAGTCCTCTATCATCCTCATGAGAAGTGATTTTAATTCTGAATCCTGCTTTTCAGGTGTGATGGGGTATCCAGGGCTTGCTATGGTGGGAGAACTGGATTCTGATGATGCCAGGTAACTTTGCTTTCTGTTGCTTGTGTTCTTGCGCTTGCCTTTCGCCATCTGGTTGACTCTAGTGTTACCTGTGCTTGCTGTGTCTGACTGGAGCTTGTCTTTCCAGTTATCTTGCTTGTGTCAGAATTCCTCAGAGTCCAGATGTCTCTGTGATCCTGTGATCTTGAGCTCCTGGGTGGAAAGTCCTGGGACTCAGGCTTCTTCTGGGATCCTGAAATTCTGCTTCTCTGAATGCAGTAGTTCCTCAGCTTCTCTGAGTCCAGTGGTTTCACCACTGCTCTAAGATGGTTCATGACATGGTGTGGGGCAGAGGAGGAGTGGTATTCTTGAGGGGCGAGGTTTGGGTTGGTGATGGGTTCAGAGTGCCCCAGGCTTCAGTTGTAGTTTTAGGGTGTAGGGTTGTCGGGAAGGGTTCTTACCAGCTGCTCTAGGAAGGTTCAGGATAAGTTATCTTCATGGAGCAAACCAGCCAGGTGTCTGCGTCAGCCAAAAGTACCAAGCAACAGGTGGAAAGGGAGTGGTATTCTGGAGGGGTGGTGTTTGGGTGGGTTGCAGCTCAGGGGCTTAGGTTTGTGGATGAGGGTTCTTACCTGCTGCTCTAGGAAGGTTCAGGATATGGTGTCTTCATGGAGCCGAACTGCTAGTTGTCTGTCCCAGCCATAAGATGAAAATTATTTTTCTAAACATTCTAAATCTTATCTAATGTTTTAGATTTATTGATGACATTTCGTAAAGTGTTTTATTAAGCAAAATATTATATAATATAAATATAATTAAAGTGCTTTTATTTAGTGGCCTCTCATAAAGTGTTTTATTAAGCAAAATATTATATAATATAAATATAATTAAAATGTTTTCATTTAGTGGCCTCATAAAATCATTTTTAAGTAATGTCATCAATAAATTTAAAACATTAGATACATTTATTCATATAATGTATTTTGATCACATCTATCCACCACTACCTCTCTACAACTTCTTCCAATGCCCTGACCACAAATTCCTCCCAACCTAGTGTTAATGATCCCTGAGTCCAATTAGTGCTTCTCATATAAGCATGTGTGTTAGACCATGGCAAACCTACCAGCAACCCATGCTCCAAAAGAAGAGTGACTCCCTCTTTCTCATTAATTATCAACTGCCAATAGTCTTTCTCCAAGGACTCTACTCTGAACCATGGTGGAATTTTGACAGGCTTGATCTCATGTATCTTGTGCAGGTAACCATAGCTGCTGTGAGTTGATATGTACAACAGCCATGTCAAAGCTTTCTCCCTCTGCCAGTTTTCACATTCTTTCCTTACCCCCTTCTTCCTTGATGTTTCCATTAGTCCTGGATGGGAAAAGTTGATTTAGAAGATTCATCTAAATAATCTAAAGAAGGTTACTTACACTTAGCACTTTGATTATGGGTCCTTTCTTACTATTACAAAAAAAAGCTTTTCTTACTTCAATTGAGAGCAATCCAAATTTATAGGTATAAACGTAAATGGTTAGAATACAGTGTGATAGAATGGTAATTTAGCAGAACAACAACTGGAGGTTACCCCCAGGGCCTGTGGACTTACAGTAATGGGCTTTTGACCAGGTAGATAGTAACCAGTATGAAATCCTCCCGGTGCAGGCCTTGTAGCCACTCAGAGAGGCACTGATTAATCCATAACAGTTATGCCACTATTGTATCTATGGGCACCTCCTACCAGGCAGGCTGGTATTGTAGTATGCAATGTCTAGTGTTGGGTAAGACCACTGATGTCTTTTCTCTCAGGAGCCTCATAGTACCTTCTAGTAGCAAGTAATCTGTCCAGAAGGAAGAGAGTTTCCTGGAGATTGAAGGCTGATTTCTCTATGTTGTAAAAATATTTCTTGTAATTAAAATGGTATAAAAGCAAAAAAGAGGAGGGGGGATGGGATAGGGGGTTTCTAGGTAGGGGAAATGGGGAAGGAAAAGGCATCTGAAATGTAAATAAATAAAATATCCAATAAAAAAAGCAAAAAAAAAAAATTTCTTGAAGGACAGAAGATTGACTGATAGCCTTTACCAAAATTGAGAGCCTTTCTTGTTTCCTTTAAGCCACAAGGCATGCAGTCTAATAAAATGAATATTACTAAACTGCAATTCAATTCTTTTAAAATTACATTTACCAAAAGTCATATTCAATCCTGATAAAATTTTGTGTTTCCTTCCTCATGTATTATTTCATCTTATCCTTTCAGATTTTTATTTTGTTTTTACAAATTGAAACCAAGTCATTTTGAACAAGACTATGGAAAAATCCACTGTGAATAATATGAACTAGGTATATGAGTTCATGTTAAATTAAATTAAACCCCTGGGAACAGAGTGACCTTTAATCCTTTATTTGATTTTTGTGTTTCATGCTTTTTTTTTTTTTTTTTAATGAAGCTTTGTTATGCTGGTGTCTCAACAGGCTATGTCATCCAAATAAGAAGGCAGTAATAAAGCACTGGTTTACCTATTTGGATTTATCCATATGATCTTGAGAAAATAACATGTGTGTGCCTTGATTTCCTCTGTAAAACAAAGAGATGAAACAGCATTACTGATTTTTGAAAAGATTTCATAATGTCATTTAATAGTTTAGCATTGAACATTTAAATTTATCCATGTAGTCTATACATGTCTTAATATCTAAAAATCCAAATCTTTTTAAGTTTTTCCATGTAGTTTGGTGAAATCACTGTGCTATGACTCTATTCCCAGACAAGTTCTTGGAAGCTCTCTTTATTACAGTATTCTATTATATGCCACCTAATCTTCTCTATTTAATTTTTAATAGACTTAATTGTTTAGAACGATTTTAGTTGCCCAGCAAAATGAAGGAGAAAACACAGTTCACACATACTCTACTCGCCTGACTAATATTGTAGCAAACCACTGAACTGTAGTTACAGTTTTTTTGTGAAAGCATTCTTAAGAATACTTTAGGTTCTAAAACGATCATGGATAAACTTGTTTCTGGTCATGTAGATCAACAATAAATTTATGGGTCATGTAGTAAGCCATAAATTCCTAGGGTAAACTGACTTCTGGTCACATAGACCAGAGATAAATTCATTGGTTATATAACCAGTCATAAATTCCTATACAGTGTGACCCTGAACTAACGGTCATGAGCACTGCCTCAAGACTAAACTGTAATCTTTCTACTTCTGTAAACACACTTGCTTGCTGCAGATGTTCATAGCTGATTTTCTGTCTGCATTGCAATTGTGGACTTTTGCTTTTAAAAATCTCAAAACAAATTTGGGATCATGGTTGTTTTTCATACTCTGCCTGGGACAACCTTGTAGATGGTGAATAAAGTCTCCGTATAATCTGGCTGGTTCAGACCTCCTCAGTGATTTGCTCTTCAGGCATCTCATGACAATATAGCCACCAATACGCACATGCCATTGCCATTCAAAGCTATTGCTTACTTTCAAATTCATTATTGATGTTGTGCATTTTCACAAATATTAGTCTCCATGCTATTCACATTTCTTTTTCTTACCCAATTACATTTACTTAAACATATTATTATGTGTTAGGCATTGTGGAAAGTCCTGGGTTATTGAGATAGATTATAATCAGTTACAGTCTAATGTGGAAGATTGAAAAGCAAGTCAGGGAAACAGTGGTTGCATTAAGTGAGTTCTTGCATTAAAATGCACAATATTATAGGTTCCCAGTCACATGCCAGGAGCTGGGAACCTGTAAGAAGACCTATTAATATCAAAGCTCACTGAAGAACTGTCTAGAAAAGAAAGACATTTCGTGCAAATAGAACAGACTATGCAAGAAGCGAGTTGAATTCACACAATTACAGTGGTGAGAATAAAGTGTCCAGATCAGAGAAAGAGATGCAGCTAGCGACCTTTGGCAGAGCCACAGCAGAAAAGGCCCGTAGGTGGTAATAAGCTCCTGTGCTGGATGACTTCAGTGCTCGCTGAGGAATTTTATGTAGAGAAGTAACACTATTAGGGACTTGATTTAAAAAACAAACAAACAAACAAACAACAATTCTGTGACCTCAATAGAAGCAGGAGAAAATTGCTTATACACTTGTGAATGCATGTGTGAGTATGTGTATATGTGTGTGGGTGTGTATGTTTGTGTGTGTGTGTGAGAATGACAGTGTACACAAAACACAGTTCATCTGTAGAGGTCAGAGGACAACAGAGGGAGAGGCAGAGGAAGGAAAATCCTTGAGAATCCCATCTGTGTTATGGTTAGTTCAGTCATTATAGAGCCTGTCTCAGCTCTCTTAATAGTCTCGGAATGATTTCTATCAGTAATTTGTTCAGATTTAGAGTTTTTTATTGCAACTCTGAACCCAGACCAAGCCAATGAGAATGTAAATGGTACCAACATTACCAACATTCCATAGAGCTAGATGGACATTATGACTTGAATATCTTTTTTTTTTTTTTTTTTAAACAGGGTTTCTCTGTATAGCACTGGCTGTCCTGGAACTCACTCTGCAGACCAGGCTGGCCTCAGAAACTCAGAAATCTGCCTGCCTCTGCCTCCCAAGTGCTGGGATTAAAGGCATGTGCCACCACCGCCTGGCCATGACTTGAATATCTAATTTCCCCTAGACTCCTGTGTTGAAAGCTCATAGCACTACTTAGAGAAATCTTAGAAACCTCAGTTCATGGGGCTTAGTTTGAGGAAGCAGGTCACTGGGGTCTGCCTTTCGGAGTTGTATCTTGCCCCTGTTCTTTCCTGTTTATCCAAGGTGAGCTACTCCATTCCACAAAGGTTTCTTGCTGTTATGGTGAGACTTGTCTCAAGCTCCCAGCAAAGGAACCAGACAAATATGGCCAAGATTTCCTCTACCCAGACAAATTAAGTCTTTCATCCTTTAAATTGTCACAGTGCCAGGAAGAAGTTGATACAAAGAATAAAGATACAAACCACATTATGGGATTTTTATTGTCTGTGTGGAATAACTTAAAGGTGTAATGAATGTGCACATTCCTTTCATGCTATGTCAAATCGTGAAAAAATAAACAGAACTTATGTTAGAGTACACGGTTGGAATACAAGACCACAAGATGTTGTGACAGGACAAAACAATCCAGAGGTTCCTCCATCTTGTACTCTTGCTGAGGCCAGTTCAGTTTTCGGATTTGATTTTCTCAATGAAGAATATGCTGTAAAACTACACAACTGTACTATAGGATGGACCCCAAGATCAAGATGCCCCTACTAACTTATCTTGTTATCTAACTTAACATCTTATTATCTAATTTAACATCTCTTCTGTTAAGCTGCTTGTTTCTGCAAAGCCCTATTGCAGCTGCAGAGAAGAATGCCAGACATAGTTTCTGCCTTCAAAACTTCCAGTGCTCCGGAGGTTACATTTGTCACTCAAATACCTGAGTGTAGATCTACCTGGCTGAAATAAAACTTTCGGTTGGATATAAATTGTGTCTGTCATCTCTGGTGGCTTCTTGCAGCAATGTCTCATCAGATCAAGAAACTTGCCCTGTAAAACTGAGTTTGATCCCCGGAATCTACCTAAAGGAAAGAAAGACTGACTCCACAAAGTTTTCTCTGATGCCATAGTACACATCATTCTAACACACACACACACACACACACACACACACACACACACAACACACACACACACACTAATAATCTTATTTTTATTTATTCTGCTCTCATACAATACATTTTGACTGTAGCCTCTCCTTCCTCCACTGCTCCCACTCCCCTTCCACATCTCTACTTCCCAGATCCACTGCTTCTCCATTTCCCTTCAGAAAAGAGTGGGCTTCCCAGCAGCATCAACCAAACAGGGCATAATAAGATGCTAAGACTAAGCACAAACATTCATATCAAGGCTGGATGAGGCAATCCAGTAGAAGGAAAAGGGTCTCAAGCACAGGCAAAGGAGTCAGAGACATCTCCCAGTGTTGCGAGTCCCACAAATATTCCAAGCTAAAGAAACTACAGCGTGTATTCTTAAGAGTTAAAGTAGACTTATGCAGGTTCCGTGATTACTGTTTTAGTCTCTGTGAGCCCCAATGGGCCCTGCTTTGTTGATTCTGTGGTCCAAGTTCTTCTGGTGTCCTTGACAACCCTGTCTCCTACAATCCTTTTCCCCCTTTTCTGCAGGGTACCTGAGATCTACCCAGTGTTTGACTGAAGGTCTCTGTATCTGTTCCCATCAGCTACTGGAAAAAGCTGAAGATGACAGTTGGGCTAGGCACTGATGTATGAGTATAGCAGAATAATTTAACTGACTTTTTTTTGGTGGTGATGGGGTTCAGTCATGTTTGGTTCTACCCTAGGACTCTGAGCCATCCAGTTTCTGGTTCTTGGCTGTCCAGACAGTGTTGAGCATGGGCTCCCTTTTGTGGCTTCAGGTTCAAGTTAGACCAGTCATTGGTTGGCCAATCCCACAAACTCTGAGCTACCACTGCCTCAGTGCATCTTGCAGGCAGGACAGGTGTGGGTTGGAGGTATTGTGGCTGCATTGGTGTCCCAGTCCCACTACTGGGAGTCTTGCCTGGTTATGGAAGATGGCTTGTTTAGGCTTCATATACTCTATTACTAGGGATTCTCAATAGGGTCACCCTCATAGGGTCACTGCACTAGGTTTCCACAAGGTCCCTAAAAGTCCCGCGATTCCAGTAATCTCTCCCAGTACTCTCTCCCTCTATTCTTCCCTCCTCAACCTGATTCCTCCTGTTCCCATCCCCACTTGCTCTCAGACCACCAGCGAGATCTATTCTATTTTCTCTCTCCAGGGAGATTCATTTGTTCCCCCATAGAACCCTTCTTGTTACATAGTCTCTTTGGGTTTTTAGATTATAGTGGGATTATCCTTTACTTAACAGCTAACATCCACTTATCAGTACATGTTGTTTGTCTTTCTGGGTCTAGGTTGCTTCCTTCAGGATAATTTTTCAGGTTCCATCCATTTGGCAGAAAATTTCATGATGTTGTTTTGTTCTAACAGCTAAGTAATACTCACTGTGTAAATGTACCACATTTCCTTTATCCTTTCTTCAGTTGAGAGTCATCTAGGTTGTTTCCAGTTTCTGGCTATTATGAATAAAGTCTCTATGAACATAGTTGAGCAAGTGTCTTTGTGGTAGGATGGATTGTCTTTTGGGTACATGACCAAGAGTGGTAAAGCTGGGACTTAAGGTAGATTAATTCCCAATTTTCTGAGTAACTACTGTATTGATTTCCCATAGTGTCTGTAGAAGTTTGTACTACAACCAGCAGATGGAGGAATGTTCCTCTTCCTCCACATCCTTGACAGCATGAGCTGTCACTTGTGGGTTTTGGTCTTAAACATTCTGACAGGTGTGAGATGGAATCTCAAAGTAGTTTTGATTTACATTTCCCTGACAGCTAAGGATGTTGAACATTTCTCTCAGTGTTTCTCAGTCATTTGATATTCCTCTATTGAGAATTCTGCTTACATATGTACCTTGTTTTAAAAACTGTATTATTTGGTTTATTGATGGCTACTTCCTTGAGTTCTTTATGACTAATAATAATAGTAACAATACTACTACTATTACTACTATTACTACTAATTTTAAATCAAGTCTTTTATTGTTCCAAAAGAATTCCCAAATTTTACTGACAACCTAAGGGTTTGTTTCTGGAGCTGGGTAATATAGAACTTACTAATTAGCCTGCTGAACTTTCAGGCACATAGATGCCATTCACAACTGTTCAGATAGCGTTGCTTTTGAGTATTGCGCCTTGCTGAATCATAGGCACTGAATTTTAAATAAGTTCAGCATCATTTCCTCAAGGATTAACTCATCATTCTAGACTTGAGAAACAAGTAATGCTTGTCTCCATCTGAACCTTGTAGATCTGCTTGTCAGTCAGGAAACTTCAGATTCCAACCAGAGACCCATTCTCCTGAATAATGATGGTGATGAGGGAGAGAAATGAATGTGACCAGACCTTATTATAAGCTAAGGCACAATAAAACCACTGCACTGAATGGCTTCATGGGTAGAAAGAATGGGGTATTTGGGGGCAGGAGGTCAAAGCTGCCATGGCTATCTCTCAGGAAGCAGAGAAAACAGCAAACTACAGCTGGGTTCAAGGTTGAGAGTAGGGTGTAGGAGGTGGGGATGGTGCCTGTTTTTTTTAAAATAATTTTTTATTGGATTTCTATTTGCATTTCAGATGTTATCCTTTTCCCCATTCTGTTTCTCTCTCTCTCTCTCTCTCTCTCTCTCTCTCTCTCTCTCTCTCTCTCTCTTTCTCTCTCTCTTTCTTTCTTTCTTTTGACAGGTGTTGAGGTTTAGGAATGGAATATATAAGCCTGGAAGATGGAGGTTTAGAGTAGGGGGTAAGGGTTTACAGGCCATGAGAGCATGGGAACTTTCATAAAAATTGTATTTTTATTTTTTGTACTGGTGTTTTAGGCACAGAGTATCTCTATATGGCCCTGACTGTCCTAGTACTCACTATATAGACCAGGCTAGCCTCACACTCACAGAGATCCTCCTGCCTCTGCCTTCTGAGTGCTAGGATTAAACACTTGAGCCACCACAGCTAGATACATGGGGATTTGGATATGTATCTGTTAACAGGGAGCTAGATGATACAGTGACAGATAAGGGGAGTAAGCAGCTCTTCCTGTAGATGAAAATCGGTTTCATAAGTTTCTGAAGGATGCTGATTTTAGGCTTCTTTTTACTTGCTCAGCATCCAGCCTGAGTTCAGCTTGTAATTGAGAGATTGTCAGTGGCACTGCCATTGCAAGAAGACCCAATTTGGATCTAAAACTCACTTTGTAGTGGAAACCCAGGGTAACATCCTAGGTCATGGTTTGAACATGCCTGTAGATAAGATAGTCTAGATAATAACCAGTTCCTTTCTGTTTCCATGCATGTGCCAATCTGGAGCCTTTTCTTTTTCTTTCCAGTGAGACTCAACTTTACATTGATGTGATTGATGTGGTTTTCAACCTGTGGGTCACGATCCCTTTAGGGGTCACCTAAGACCATTGGAAAACACAGATACTTACATGACAATAGTGTCTTACTATTAGCAAACTTACAGCTATGAAATAGCAACAAAAATTATTTTATGGTTGAAGGTCACCACAGCATGAGGAACTGTATTAAAGGGCCGCAGCATTCGGGAGGTTGAGAACCACTGATGCAAGGGTTCCTCTGGACCCTTCGCTATAACAGTACACTCCTTCTGGGTGATAATAACATTATCTGGAAGCCACAGTCAATTAACTGAGAATGGCTTTTGTTCTTGAAATAATAGGGCAAAGAGGGAATGTCTTTCATTGTTATGTTCTTGTAATCCCTAATAATGAATTATTATTATTATTATTATTATTATTATATTATTGTTATTATTATTTTATGGATCAGAGTTTTCTTAGATTCCATTCTTTCTAAATGAAATGATGTGTTTCTAATATCAAAAAACCCCATTTAACTGTTTCTGAGCTCATTAAAATCCTACCAACCGAAATAAAAAAGCAAATTGCCATTTGCCTTTTTATTGTCTAGAAATGACTCTTAGTGACACTTGATAGTACATTGGCTTTAGTTCTCTGTAACATACACAGATATATAAAAATTCAATGCTGTCTGGAAAGAAAATTTCCCAAGACTATAGTCCCAAAATCATTGCATAACATTTGTCATTCTATCATTTGCAGTCACACAGAGCACATCTTGTGCACATGATTCAGTTTACATTAGACAATGGAGTCCAAGATAGGGCTACATCCCTATCTTGAAGATGAATGTGAAGTGCATCCAGTAAGGTTTAGTTTCTTAAAATCTCTTTGCTGTCCTAGAGCTGGTGATTTATCACAGCATGGAAGGATATTAATTCATTTTTATTCTGAAGATAATCTTTTATGAGAAACTATTTATAATGGATATACTTTATGCACTAGGTGTTTATTTCTTGTCACAGCAGGTTTCTTTGTTTTATAGGAAGAAAATAAAAGCAATTAAGTGTTTTAGTGACTTTCCCACTGTGTCTTATTCCAGATTCTTAGTGCTGAAAACTGCTTTACTAGTTTAGAGAACATACACTTATAAGTGTGAGTCATGTGACTCACAGGCATTGCTGGTCCTTTGGGATACAGGAATACCACATCATCTGTCTTTCTGATGAATGGATGTTACACAGACACTCCCTCTTCCTGTTAGTCTGGCCTGAGTACCTACACCTTACTCCCTGATACCTGGCAAAGGTTTCTGTTGCCATTTCCTTTAGGAGGGTGAACTTCTGGGGCCGCAAGTTCCTGTTGATTGTGAGGCTGTGTTGAATGGGTATGCAGCCATAAGGTGGGGAAGATACTTGCTCTCCTGTATTTTCTGATGAAGTCAGTAACTAGCTGAAGTAAAGGGGAAATAAATCCTTCTGAAATTCCAGTTTCATAATTCTTACATCTGACTCATTTTTTGAAAAAATTATTTTATTTATTTACATTCCAGTCATTGCCCCCTCCCAGTCCCCCCTCCCACAGCTCCTCATACCATTCTTCCTCCCCTTTGACTCCAAGAGGGTACTCCCCCCATCCCAGATGGGGCCTCAAGTCTCTGGAGGATTAGGCACAGCTGCTCCCACTGAGGCCACACCAGGTAGTCCTTTGCTATATATGTGCCAGGGTCTTGGACTAGCCCATGTATGCTCCTGGTTGGTGGCTCATTCTCAGGGAGCTCCTAGGGGTCTGGCTTAGTTGAGACTGTTAGTCTTCTAATGGGATTGCCCTCCCCTTAAGGTTCTTCAATCTTTCCCCTAATTCAACTAGAGGGGTCTTTGACTTCAGTCCAATGGTTGGGTATAAGTATCTGCATCTGTTTTAGTTAGCTGTTGGTAGGGCTTCTCAGAGGACAGCTATGCTAGAGTTCTGTCTGTAAGCACATTATAGTATCAATAATAGTATCAAGCCTTGGTGCCCACCATCCCCATGAAATGGATCCCAAGTTGGACTGGTAACTGGACAGTCTTTCCTTTAGTCTCTTTTCCATTATTGTCCCTGCAGTTCTTTTAGATAGGAGTAATTCTGGTTAAGAAATTTTGACTGTAGGTTGGGAAACTCATCCCTCCACTAGGGGGCCTGTTTATCTACTGGAGGTGGACTCTTTGAGTTCCCTTTCACCAGTGTTGGGCATTTTGGCTAAGGTCACCCCTACTGAGTCCTGAGAGTCTATCACCTTCTAGATTTCTGGTACTTTCTAGAGGGTCTCCCCACCTCCCAGGGCTGCATATTTCCATTAATTCTCCTGGTCCTCTGGGCTTCTCTCCTGATCTGGCTCATACCTGATTCTGTTCATTTTCTTGTCTGTCTCCCCTCTCCCACTAACATACCTGTCTCCCTCTGCCTCCTGCGATTATTTTGTTCCCCCTTCTAAGTGGGATTAAAGCATCCCCACTTGTGCATTCTTGCTTGATAAACTTCTTAAGGTCTCTGGGTTGTATCCTAGGTATCCTGTACTTTTTGGTTAATATCCACTTATCAGTGAGTATGTACCATGCATGCCTTTTTGGGTTTGGGTTACCTCACTCAGGATGATATTTTCTAGTTCCATCTATTTTCTTGCAAAATTCATGATGTCCTTTTTCTTTCCTTTTCTTCTTTTTAATTTATTTTTTATTGGATATTTTATTTACATTTCAGATGTATCCCCTTTCACCATACCCCCCACCCAGAAACCCTGTATCCCATTCCCCCTCCTCCTGCTTCTAGGAGGATGGGACCCACCCACCTATCTAGTCCTATCTCCCTGCCCTCGAATTTCCCCACACTGGGGCATCTAGCCTTCATGGGACCAAGGATCTCCTCTCCAACCTATGCCCCACAAGGCCATCCTCCCCTACATATTCAGTTGGGCCCACGGGTGCCTCCTTATGTGCTCCCAGGCTGGTGGTTTACCCTGGGAGCTCTGGTTGGTTGTTATTATTGCTCTCCCCATGTGGCCTCAAACCTCTTCAGCTCCTTCATTCTTCTCTCTCACTCCTCCATTGGGAACCCCATGATCAGTTCAAAGGTTAGCTGTGAGCATCTGCCTCTGTATATGTCAGGCTCTGGCAGACCTCTAAGGAGACAGCTATATCAGGCCCCTGTCAGTATACACTTCCTGACATCTACAAGAGTGTCTGCATTTGGTGACTGCACATGGGATGGATACCCAGGTGGAGCAGCCTCTGGACGGCCCCTCCTTCAGTTTCTGTCCCACACTTTGTCTCCATATTTGCTCCCATGAGTATTTTGTTACTCCTTCTAAGAAGGACCGAAGCACCCATACTTTGGTCTTCCTTCTTCATGAGCTTCATGTGGTCTGTGAGCTGAATCTTGGGTATTTTGAGCTTTTGGGCTCCACTTATCAGTGAGTGCATACCATGTGTGCTCTTTTGTGGTTGGGTTACCTCACTCAGAATGATATTTTCTAGTTCCATCCATTTACCTAAGAATTTATTGAATTCATTGTTTGTAATAGCTGAGTAATACTCCATTGTGTAAATGTACCACATTTTTTATATCCATTCCTCTGTTGAAGGACATCTGGGTTCTTTCCATCTTCTGGCTATTATAAATAAGGCTGTTATGAACATAGTGGGGCATGTGTCCTTGTTATATGTTGGAGCATCTTTTGGGTATACACCCTAAAGTGGTAAAGCTAGGTCTTCAGGTAGAACTATTTCCAATTTTCTTAGGAACCACCAGATTGATTTCCAGAGTGATTGTACCAGTTTTCAATCCTACCAGCAATGGAGGAGTGTACTTCTTTCTGCACGTCCTCAACAGCATGTGCTATCACTTGAGTTTTTGATTTCAGCCATTCTGATTGGTGTAAGGTGGAATCTCAAGGTTGTTTTGATTTGCGTTTCCTTGAGGACTAAGGAATTTGAACATTTCATTAAGTGCTTCTTGGCCATCTGAGATTCTTCTGTTTTGAACTCCCTGTTTAGCTCTGTACCCCATGTTTTAATTGAGTTAGTTGGTTTTTTTGGAGTTTAGCTTCTTGAGTTCTTTATATATTTTTGGATATTAGCCCTCTATGGGATGTAGGTTAAGGAAACATTTTTTCCCAATGTAGTTTGCCGACTTGTCCTATTGATGGTGACTTTTGCCTTACAGATGCTTTTCAGTTTCATGAGGTCCCACTTATCAGTTGTTGATCTTAGAGCCTGAGTCAATGGTGTTCTGTTCAAGAAATTTCCCACTGTGCCAATGAGTTCAAGGCTCTTTTCACTTTTTCTTCTATTAGATTCAGTGTATCTGGTTTTATGTGGAGGTCTTTAATCCACTTTGACTTGAGCTTTGAGTTTGATAAATATGGATTTATTTTCATTCTTTTACATATAGATGTCAGTTAGATCAGCACCATTTATTGAAGAGGCTTTCTTTGTCCATTGTATGGTTTTGTCAAAGATCAAGTGTTCATAGTTGTGTGAGTTTATTTCTGGGTCTTCAATTCTATTACATTGATCGACTTGTCTGTCTCTGTACTAACACCATGAGGTCTTTATCATTACTGCATTGTAGTACAGCTTTAGGTCAGGGATGGTGATTTCTCCAAAAGATCTTTTATTGTTGAGAACTGTTTTGGCTATCCTGGATTTTTTTTTTTCAATATGAAGTTGAGAATTGCCCTTTCCATGTCTGTGAAGAATAACTGTACTGGAATTTTGATGGGGATTGATCAAATCTGTAGATTTCTTTTGGTAAGATGGCCATTTAACTATGTTAATTCTACCTATCTTTCCATCTTCTGAGGTCTTCTTCAATTTTTTTCTTCAGGAATTTGAGGTTCTTGTGATATAGATTCTGTTAATTTCGACTCTGTCTGTGCCCTTTAGTTAGTTTGGCTAAGGGTTTATCTATCTTGTTGTTTTTTTCAAAGAACCAGCTCTTGGTTTTGTTAGTTCTTTGTATCATTCTCTTTGTTTCTAATTTGTTGATTTCAGCCCTGAGTTTGGCTATTTCCTGCTTTCTACCCCTCTTGGGTATGTTTGTTTCTTTTTGTTCTAGAGCTTTCCAGGTGTGCTTTTAAGTTGCTAGTATAGGATCTCTCCAATTTCTTTTTAAAGATACTCAATGTTATGAATTTTCCCCTTAAAACTGCTTTCATTGTGTTCCATAACTTTGTGTATGCTGTGTCTTCATTTTCATTGAATTCTAGAAAGTGTTTAATTTTTTTATTTCTTCTCTGACCACGTTATCTTTGAGCAGAGTTGTTTAGTTTCCACGAGTACATGAACTTTCTGTTGTTTTTGTTATTACTGAAGTCCAGCCTTAATCTGTGGTGATGTGATACAATGCAAAGGATTATTTCAGTGTTCTTGTGTTTGCTGAGTCTTTTTTTTTTTGTTTGGTTTTTTTGGTGATTGATTATATGGTCACTTTTGGAAAAGATTCCATGAGGTGCTGAAAAGGAACTACATTCTCTTATTTTGGGGTGAAATGTTCTGTAGATATCTGTTAAATCTATTTGGTTCATAACTTCTGTTAGTTTCACTGTATCTCTGTTAATTTCTGTTTCTGTTCATTTGGGTGTTGAAGTTTCTCATTGTTATTATGTGAGGATCAATGTGTATTTTGAGCTTTAGTAAAGTTTCTTTTATGAATGCGGGTGCCCTTGCATTTGGGGCACAGATGTTTAGAATTGAGACTTCTTCTTGGTGGAGTTTTCTTTTGATGAATATGAAGTGTCCTTCCCCATCTTGTTTGATAACTTTTGGATGAAAGTCTATTTTATAGGATATTGGTGTCGTGTCCGCCTTGACCAGCAATTAAGACACAACATGGTTGGATCCTTCTCAGACAGCTTTATTCCAGGAATGAATCTTGACTTATGGACGGGGACCCCCAGCAGCAGAAATGCGCTGCTTATATATCTTCCCAAGGCAGGCTGGATGACGTGTTCTCTCAGGATAGGTTAAGCTGCCAATACCTCATTAGCATAAGCCCGCTCGGGAGGGACACGAGGCTGATGCATGCACAAAGGACTTGTTTACCAGTTTAGCTGAGCTGGCCACGCTGGAAGCCAGCTGCCTACATCGCCAGGTGCTAGTCATAAGACTTTGCAACCGTCCCAGGTGCTATCTTAAACACGGCTGCCTACATATTAGAATAGATACTCTAGCTTGTTTCTTGGGACCATTTGGCTTTAAAACTGTTTTATAGCTCTTTATGCTGATGTAGTGCCTGTCTTTGTCACTGATATGTGTTTCTTGTATGCTGCAAAATGATAGATCCTGTTTATGTGTCCCATCTGTTAGCCTACGTCTTTTAATTGGGAACTCAGTCCATTGATGTTGAGAGATATTAAAGACCAATGATAGCTAGTTCCTGTTATTTTTGTTGCTGGAGGTGGTATTATATGTGTGTGTATGTGATTCTGTTCTTTTGGATTTGTTGTGAGATGTTTAATTTCTTGCCTTTTCTTAGGTATAGTTATGCTCCTTGTTTTGGAGTTTTCATTCCAGCATCTTCTGTAGGGCTGGATTAGTAGAAAGATATTGTTTAAATTTGGTTTTGTCACTGAATATTTTGGTTTCGCAATCTATGATGATTGAGAATTTTGTTGGGTATAGTAGCCTGGGCTGGAATTTGGGTTCTCTGAGGGCCTGGCTGACATCTCTCCAGCATCTTCTGTTTTATAGAGTCTCTGTTGAGAAGTCTAGTGTAATTTTGATAGGTCAGCCATTGTATGTTATTTGGCCATTTTCCCTTAAAACTTTTAATATTCTTTTTTGTTCTGTGCATTTAGTGATGGAAGGAATTTCTTTTCTGGTCCCATCTATTTGGTGTTCTCTAGATTTCTTATAAATTTATCTCTTTCTTTAGGTTAGGAAAGTTTTTTTTATGATTTTTTTTTTTTTGCTTTTATACCATTTTAATTACATGTAAGTATTAAGTAAGGTCAGTTCTAGGTTGAGAAACTAGCAATACATAGATGCAAATAGTCAAGGAACAAGCAAGACAATAAACACAAATAGTCAAAGAACAAGCAAGACAATAAACAAAGTTTCGTGATCACTCCCTTGATCACTGTTTCTAAGGGCTTATCAGAATGATCAAAATATCTGAGCCTACTTCCCTGTCCTAGACCAAAGTCATTTTCATGCCTGAAGCCTACTTCTTTGTTCTGACCTAAGATTTATATTTCTGCCTGAAATGATTTCTTTGTTCTAGCCTAAGACTTAGATTCCTGCCTGAAATTACTTCTTTTTTCTAGCCCAAGATTTAGATTCCTGCCTGAAATTACTTCTTCGTTCTAGCCTAATGTCATATTCTTGCTAAGCAGCCCATTTCCTTGTCCTTGGCCAATGTAAGATTCCTGCCAAGCAGCCCCAAAAGCTTTCCACATTTCCCTCTTTTTATTTCATAAACAAAACTGAACCTGTTTTAGGTCATTATGCCAAGACTGCCTTCCTTACCCGTTGTGGGATATGCATTATCAAAAGCAATGTACTTATGTCTTAGGTTGGTAAGACTCTGTATAGAATCTTACCCATCTTTGGATTGCCAGCCTGTTAAATTAATAACTCTGTCTGGGGGTCCATTTTCAGTTTCAAGCCATGTAGTTTGGCTGCCAACATGTTGTTGTTAAAGACTGTCAGGGGCAGCCCTGCTTATACACTGAAGGCCTAAAATCAGCAATAGGCCTAAGTCAGCTTGCTAACACAAAGTCTTGGGTCTCTGTAGAAAAACACTGAAACAGATAGCTATAAGATATTGTAAACAGGCAGCTTTGGTGAAAATTTACCAGCCTGGATAGGAACAAATAGTCATAGGTCTTGTAACCACAAGTCATAGACCTTGGGTAGCCTTGGTGGATAGTACCAACTTAGATAAGGACAAGTAAATCACAGGCAGAGTCATAGTGACCTGTCCCCTGAACCTTCACCCAGATGATACCCTGTTTTGGAAGATATCTGTACTCCCCCTGAACACTTATGATCCTGTGTCATCCCCTTCCCCACATCTTGCCTTTTTGTGTGTATAACCCCTGTGTGAAAAAAGTAAAATCAGTGGTTTGATCAGCCTATAGATAAGCTGTCTTTCTTTATGTCTGCCCATTCCACCATTCTCTCTTTCAGGTGATCTCCCTGGACCCCTGTTTAATGCCCTGCTGGACTGGGCAAAAGACAATTCCATGATGGGCAGGAATAAAAGTATTCCCAGGACAAAATGGGCTAGCATGATGAAGCTATATATTCCATTCTTAAAGCTTGACCAAAATGGAAATACTGACCTCAAGCCATGGATAATTTTATCAGCATTATCTGCAGCATTGAAGCTCAGCAGAGCAGCATTCTTTAATTTCATAATCTCACTATGCAAAGTTAAAACATCCAGAGAGGTTTTCCTAATTATAATGACTATCATTGTAAATTTTAGAAGAAATACAACTCCATTGGTATTTGACATGAACCTCCTTCCAATAATTTGAATAGAATAAAGAGCATCAGTCTGAAGTTCCAAATGCCTATCTAAATCCTCTTGTATATTCAACACATTAGTAACACTTTTTTTTTTTTTTTTGCTAAATGATTAACAAAAGTAGCTGTCTTAACTTCTTGTGTCAAAGCAATTGCAGAAGCAGTGGTGCTAGTAATAAATGTAATTAAAGCTGTTATACCAGAAATAATCAAGCCCACTACACTCTTGCTTCTGCTTAAAGCCTAATTCGCTTCTTCCAGTACTTGCAAGCTTTTTTTTTTTTTTTCAGAAAACCAAGGTTCTGTAATACTCTGGGCAATAAGACAAAAGCTGGTTGATAGACCCTCATAACAGACATGCCAGGTTTCAACACACTAACACAATTAGAAAGTGTACAATCAATGCAACTTACAATAAATACTGTAGAAGAAACAAAAGTAATTTAAACTTGACAATTAAAAGAGCCTTAACACATCCACTGACTCTTGTTTGAAACCCAGATCCTGTCCCAATTTTATCTCTTGCTAACTTAACATCATAGAGAACTGCAGCTAACTTACAAATATATCTCTGAAGATGTCCAGATCCATCCTTTCAAATGAAGACTTTTATTTACAATATTGGATTGATTTCTAGACCAGTACATGATTGAGTCTGAATAACTGGACCCATGGCTCCAGCTGGTTCCTCCATTAATAACATTTAAGAGAAATACAAGAGTCATTATAACTTCTCCTTTTGATTTTCTGTCCCATGAGGTCTAAAAACTTGAGGGAAGTTAGCTTGTCCCATCTGGGATATAGAAAAGCAAAGGTGGGTCAGGAACATATGTCCAATACAGCTTCCCAGTCACCATTGTCAGGACAGTCAGCAGGCTCACAGTTCAGTATTATTCTTTGTCCCAGCATCAGCATGTCTCACCAATCACTCTGGCTCCTTCAGCATCCTACAGAAAATACTCAAACATTCCCTCTTCCCCATATTAGGTACCTGATTGGGATCATGCCATATGCCAGTAAGTGGATCCTTCCTTTTCACCTAGACATAAGTATCCCTAGTTGTAGAGTGCCATAGACACTTAGCAGAAAGTTCCTTGGCATCCAAATTTTTTAAAAATTTAAAATAAAAAGAACATGATTTAAATAAATTTGTGGTGTATGGGGATATACCTTCCCCCTTTTTATTTTAAGAAGATATTGTTTTAAAGTTCCATGGGCCCTTCCACAATACCTTGTCCTTGTGGATTATAAGTATTCTCAGTAATATGAGTAATATTAAATTGTTGACAAAAAGTCTCAAATGCCCCACTGCAATAGCCAGTTCCATTGTCATTCTTTTAAATTACTGGATATTTTATTTATCTACTTATGAGATGTTATCCCCTTTCCCCATTCCCCTTCCAACCCCTTATCCCATCCCCCCTCCTCCAACTTCTATGAGTGTGTGTACCCACTCATCCACCCATTCCTGCCTCTCTGCCCTCAAATTCCCCCACACTGGGGCATCTAACCTTCACAAGACCAAGGCCCTCCCCTCCCACTGATGCCTGACAAGACTATCCTCCACTACATATACAGCTAGAGACATGGGTACCTCCATGTGTGTTCCCAGGCTGGATGTTTAGACCCTGGGAGCTCTGGTTGGTTGTTATTGTCATTCTCCCCATGAGGCCACCAGCCCCTTCAGCTCCTTCAGTCTTCTCTCTAAGTCCTCCATTGGGGACCCTATGATCAGTTCAATGGTTAGCTGTGAGCATCCGCCTCTGTGTATGTTAGGCTCTTAGAGAGAGCCTCTACAGAGACAGGTATTATCAGGCTCCTGTCAGCATGTACTTCCTGGCACCCACAACAATGTCTGCATCATTTGGTGACTGCACATGGGATGGATGCCCAGGTAGGGCAATCTCTAGGTGGTCCCTCCTCTATTCTCCACTCCACACTTTGTCTCTGTACTTGCTCCTATGAGTATTTTGTTACTCCTTCTAAGAAAGACCGAAACATCCATATTTTGGTCTCCCTTCTTCTTGAGCTTAGTTTGGTCTGTGAGTTGTATCTTAGGTATTGTGATCTTTTGGGCTAATATCCACTTATCAGTGAGTGCATACCACGTGTGTTCTTTTGTGGTCTGCTTACCTCACTCAGGATGATATTTGCCTTAGAATTTCACGAACTCATTGCTTTTAATAGCTAAGTAGTACCCCATTGTGTAAATGTACCACATTTTCTGTATCCATTCCTCTGTTGAAGGACATCTGGGTTCTTTCCATCTTCTGGCTATTATAAATAAGGCTGTTATGAACATAGTGGAGCATGTGTCCTTGTTATATGTTGAAGCATCTTCTGCGTATATGCCCAGGAGTGGTATAGCTGGGTCCTCAGGTAATACTATGTCCAATTTTCTGAGGAAACATCAGACTGATTTCCAGAGTGGTTGTACCAGCTTGCAATCCCACCAACAATGGAGGAGTATTCCTCTTTCTTCACATCCTCACCAGCATATGCTATCACCTGAGCTTTTGATCTTAGCCATTCTGACTTGTGTGAGGTGGAGTCTCAGAGTTGTTTTGATTTGCATTTCCCTGATTACTAAGGATGTTGAATATTTTTTTAGGTGCTTTTCGACCATTCGAGCTTCCTCAGTTGAGAATTCTTTGTTTAGCTTTGTACCCCATTTTTAATAAGGTTATTAGTTTGTCTGGGAGTCTAATTTCTTGAGTTCATTGTACATACTGGATGTCAGTCCTCTATCTGATGTAGGATTGGTAAAGATCTTTTCTCAATCTGTTGGTTGCTGTTTTTTACTATTGATAGTGTCCTTTGTCTTACAGAAGTTTTCAAATTTATGAGATCCCATTTGTCAATTATTGATCTTAGAGCATAAGCCATTGGTGTTCTGTTAAGGAAATTTTCCCCTGTGCTTATGTGTTTGAGGCTCTTCCCCACTTTCTCTTATATTAGATTCAGTGTATCTGGTTTTATGTGAAGGTCCTTGATCCACTTGGACTTGAGCTTTGTACAAGGAGATAAGAATGGATCAATTTGCATTCTTCTACATGCTGACCTCCAGTTAAACCAGTACCATTTGTTGAAAATGCTGTCTTGTTTTCTACTCGATGGTTTGAGCTCCTTTGTCAAAGATTAAGTGACCATAGATGTGTGTATTGATTTCTGGGTCTTCAATTCTATTCCATTGATCTTTCTGCCTGTCTCTGTACCAATAACACGAAGCTTTTATCACTACTGTTCTATAGTACAGCTTGAGGTCAGGGATGGTAATTCTCTCAGAATTGTTTTTATTGTTGAGAATGGTTTTTGCTATCCTCGTTTTTTTTGTTATTCCAAATGAATTTGAGAATTGCTCTTTCTATCGCTATGAAGAATTGAGTTGAAATTTTCACGGGGATTACCTTGAATCTGTAGATTGCTTTAGGCAAGATGGCCATTTTTACTATATTAATCCTGCCAATCCAGGGGGTAGGACATCTTTACATCTTCTGAGATCTTTGATTTCTTTCTTCAGGGGCTTGAAGTTCTTGTCATACAGATCTTTCACTTGCTTGTTAGATTCACACCAAGGTATTTTATATTATTTGTGACTATTGTGAAGGGTGTTGTTTCCCTAGTTTATTTGTCAGCCTGTTTATACTTTGAGTAGAGAAAGGCTACTGATTCATTTGAGTTAATTTTATATCCAGCCACTTTGCTGAAGTTGTTTTTCAGGTTTAGGAGTTCTCTGGTGGAAGTTTTGGGGTCACTCAAGTATACTATCTGCAGATAGTGATATTTTGACTTCTTCCTTTCCAATTTGTATTCCTTTGATCTCCCTTTGTTGCCTAATTGTTCTCACTAGAACTTTGAGTACTGTATTGAATAGGTAGGGAGAGAGTGGGCAGCCTTGTCTAGTCCCTGATCTTAGTGGGATTGCTTCAAGTTTCTCTCCATTTAGTTTGGTGTTGGCTACTGGCTTGCTATATATTGCTTTTACTATGTTTAGATATGGGCCTTGAATTCCTGATCTTTCCAAGACTTTTACCATGAAGGGATGTTGAATTTTGTCAAATGCTTTCTCAGCATCTAGTAAGATGATCATGTGGTGTTTTTCTTTGTGTTTGTTTTATAGTGGATTATGTTGATAGATTTCCAAATATCGACCCATCCCTGCATTCCTGGGATAAAGCCTACTTGATCACGTAGTTGATTGTTTTGATGTGTTCTTGGATTCGGTTTGTGAGAATTTTATTGAGTATTTTTGTACCCATATTCATAAGGGAGATTAGTCTGAAGTTTTCTTTCTTTGTTGTGTCTTTGTGAGGTTTAGGTATGAGTGTAATTGTGGCTTCATAGAATGAATTGGGTAGTGTTCCTTCTGTTTCTATTTTATGGAATAGTTTGAAGAGAATTGGTATTAGGTCTTGCTTGAAGTTCTGATAGAATTCTGCACTAAAACCATCTGGTCCTGGACTTTTTTTGGTGGGGAGACTTTTAATGACTGCTCCTATTTCTTTAGGGATTATGAGACTGTTTAGATGGTTTATCTGCTCCTGATTTAACATTGGTACCTGGTATCTGTCTAGAAAATTATCCCTTTCATCCAGATTTTCCAGTTTTGTTGAGTATAGGCTTCTGTAGTAGGATCTGATGATTTTTTTGGATTTTCTCAATTTCTGTTGTTATGTCTCCCTTTTCAGGTCTGATTTATTAATTTGGATACTGTCTCTGTGCCCTCTGATTAGTCTGGCTAAGGATTTCTCTATCATGTTGATTTTTTTCAAAGAACCAGTTCCTGGTTTTGTTGATATTTTGTATAGTTCTTTTAGCTTCTACTGGGTTGATTTCAGCCCTGAGTTAGATTATTCCCTGCCATCTACTCCTCTTGGGTGTATTTGCTCCTGTTTTTTCTTGAGTTTTCAGGTGTGCTGTCAAGTTGCTAGTGTATGCTCTCTCCAGTTTCTTTTTGTAAGCACTTAGAGCTATGAGTTTTCCCCTTAGCACTGCTTTCATTGTGTCCCATAAGTTTTGGTATAATGTGTCTTCACTTTCATTAAATTCTAAAAAGTCTTTAATTTCTTTCTTTATTTTTTCCTTGACCAAGTGATCATTGAGTAGAGTGTTGTTCAGTTTCCATGTGATTGTGGGCTTTCCATTGTTTTTGTTGTTATTGAAGACCAGCCTTAGTCCATGGTGATCTGATAGGATGCATGGGATTATTTCAGTTTTCTTGTTTTTTTTTTTTTTTTTTTTTGTATGATTTTTTTTTTTTTTTTTTTACGTTGGTGGTATTTTCTGGCCCCTTGAGCTGGGAATCTTCATTTTCTTCTATTACTATTTTTCTTAGGTTTGGTCTTTTTATTGTGTCCTGAATTTCCTGGATATTTTGAGTTACGAGATTTTTACACTTTGCATTTTCTTTGACCAATGTGTCAATATCTTCTATGGTATCTTCTATCCTGTGATTCTCTCTTCTATCTCTTGTATTCTGTTGGTGATGTTTACATCTCTAGCTTCTCATCTCTTTCCTTAATTGTCCATCTCCATGGTTGGCCCCATTTGCATTTTCTTTATTTTTTAATTTTAATTGTTAGGTTTTGTCCTATTTTATTCGATCCTTTCATCTGCATGATTGTATTTTTCTGTATTTCTTTAGGGTGTCAACCTGTTTGCCTGTGTTTTCCTGTATTTCTTTAAGGAAGTTATTTATATCCTCCTTAAAGGACTCTTTCATCTCCACGAGATGGGAGTTTGGTCAGAATCTTTCTTTTACAAGTGTGTTAGGGTATCCTGGGCATGCTGTGGTGGGAGAACTAGGTTCTGATGGTGTTGAATTGCAATGTCTTCTGTTTTTTATCTTTTTGTTTGCTTTTCTTCTTCTTGTTATCTCTGGAGTTAACTGGCCTCTGACTGGAACAGACCTCCCTGGAAGCAAGTAGAGCTCTATGACCTGGGTTAGAGCTGGCCTCCTGGGAGGCAGGCAGTTCTGTCTTTGGTTATAAGGTGGGACTCCTATGTCTCTGATTAGAGCAGGTCCTCTGTGCCCCTGGCCAGGGCAGACATCCTGTGTTCCTAGTTAAGGCATACCTCCTGGGAAACAGGCAGAGTTTGCATTCCATGGATAGGATCTGCCCTAGTTATAGATGGAGGTGTAATTTGGAAGGATCATGTTCCTGTTTAAGGCAGACCTGCAATGTCCCTGGTTACTGCAGACCTCCTGTGTCCCTGGTTACCATAGACCTCTTGAGAGATAGGCAATCTGTGTCCCTGGTCTACTGCAGACTTCCTTGGAGACAGGCAGGCTGTGGGGTGTGAAAGGGTATTGGGCTCACTGACCTGGCCCCGGTGGAGAAGCAGACCAGAAGGAGGTGGAACTCATCAGGGACAGTGAATCCCATGTCAGCTGGGCTCTGTTGGTGTCCCAGCTGGTGTGGATGCTTGGGTGAAAGGGTCATCTGCATCCCTGGTTACTACATATCTCATGGGAGACAGGTAGGCTCTGTCCCTGGGTACTACAGACTTCCTGGGAGACAGGCTGTAGGATGTCCATCTGACTCATTTTAAAAGTGGGTTGGGAGTTAGAAACTAATGAAAGTGTGATAGAGGCCGCTGGACGTTTTCATCTCGATTTGCCCATCATATACAGGTGTGCCTACTATGAGGCAGAGAAGACAACCAATACTGGATGAAGCAATGTTAAAGAGGGTCTTCACGATTACTCCCCAGGAAGTTTCACAAAGAAGTCTAAAAAAGTATTGTTGACCTTATTTATTATTTATTTATTTATTTATTTATTTTTTGGCTAAACTTGACCTCTGCATAACTTTTATGAGTAATCAGCTTTATCTGTACTTTACATCTCCTGGTCAGAATCCCATGTCTTATCCTGGAGCTCCTGCAATCAGCACTGAAGCCACATGCTCCTCCAAAAGCTGCAAAGGACCTTCTTGGATTTCATCATGGCTAGGAAGAACAAGTTATCTTCCAAGATCTACTAGGAGATCTTTTCCCTATCTAGGAAGAATGATTGGATACCATGTTGCTAAAAGCTATGGTATCAGCCTTGACCAATGTTACATACTTTTTCAGATGTAATCCTCAAAGACCCTTATAAGTAATTTCATAATTAACTCTTCTACATTCAGTTTTGGAAACAGACTAGTAAGTTTCTAAAATGTAGTCAAGGTGCATAGGAGACAGCTTTGAACAGCTAATATTTGGGAAAAGAATGTAATCCTACTCTGCAGGTGTAGTGATTACCCTGGCCATTGTGCATGTGAAGTGTGATATAGGCCGACCCTGAGAGCGCATGAATGTAGAAAACCAAGGTGTGTGGTGGTTGTTGACAGTGTTTATTGTTTTTATTGTTATGTATGTGGGATGACTGCCTTTGCAAAACTATCTCTGCAGGACATTGAATTTCACTCAGTAAGTTCCTCAGTTGTCTGGCTCAGGGTACTAGCCGAGAGAAAGACAGGACTGAGTAGTCCCTGGCATCAGGATTCTGCAGGTAACTGTTCAGTTGTGTCTCCTTTCATTGACAAGGTAGACCAAATTGTTCACACTCTGTGTCCAGCCACTCATAGATTGATTTAAAAGGGAGATAATGACATTCACAGACTTACTAATTGTTCCTGAGGTCTAATATTATAATTTCAAGGTTAGATAATATCTTCATTAAAACTTTCAGTGAATATTTTAAAATACAATTTTCCCAATGAAAATGCTTAATGCTGCATAAACTTACAGAGCAAACTATGTGACAAGTAATTTTGTTTTGTATGAAATATCTAGGGTGGCATTCTGTGGGTCCATGTCCTGCCCAGATGCTGTGCATGGCTGCTTGGATTTTGACTGTACTTATCCCAGGCCACTGCAGGCTGAGTGCCGCGCTTCAGGGAAGTGCCTAGACACTGCTCTTTGGGTGGGAAAACACAGTCTGCAGCCTGAGATGTGAGAAAGACAAGGGTGGTATTCCCTAACTTCCAGGCATCTAGTCACTGCTAGAAAACTGCACAGAGAAGTCAGGAATGAAGTATTAGGAGTCCATGGGCCAGGTATGAGGCCAGGACCACGTGTTCCTAAACTCCTGGACATCAGGTATTGTTGAGTCATGAGGAGTTGAGAGCAGAATTGTAGAGCTACAAAGGAGAGCTCCATCATAGCTCAATGGTGATTGTCCTTAGCTTGGCTGCAGTTGTGGCTGAAAGCACAGAGAGGCCTTCTGTGGAGGCTTAGGCTGCAGCTCAGTAGTCAAAGACCCCCTCAATTCTCCCAACAGTGATTCTTTTTTTTTTTTCCAGTTGAAAACCATTTATTACTGAGGAAAAAAAATCTAGCTACAGGGTAAGCTTATACATAGGTGTACTTTTAGGGGGTATAAGATTTTTGCTTTGTACCATAAGTATGATTTTCGTTGTAGATATTTTAATATGTCTTATAAAAAAGATTTATTTTAATTTTATGTATGCATATGTGTTTACATGTGAGTATGTGCATGTGTGAATTCAGGTGTCCAAGGCAGGCAAGAAGGCATCAGATCCCTTGGGGCTGGAGTTGGGCAATTGTGAGCTGTCCTGTGGGGTGCTGGGAACTGAGCTCAGAGCCTCTGCAAAAGCAATATGTACTCTTAAGTGCTGATCCATTTCTCCAGCCCTCATAGATGTTTGTTTTCAAGACAAAATCGCAACCATTTGATTTACCAAATGAAGACACAGGAGTCAGATGCTGTGGTGAAAGCCTGTAGCTCAGAGAGGCAGAGAAAGCTGAGATGACCTTCCTCCTCCACTGTTATCCCAGGAGGAGAGAGTTCCTTCTTCTCCACGCTGTCTTAAATACCCTTCAACTCAAAGACCCTCCTTTCTCTTTCCAGGCTTTTCTTATGTTCACTTACTGTTAACTGGTTGCTCACTCCTACTCTTGATCTATCATTGACTTTATTTAGCTCTTGTTTACAGAAAGCTCTTGGGTTAAAGGTGTATGCTAGGGTTGAGACACACCAGCACAAGAAATAGGTTTTTCCAGTTCACAATCTCAGAGTTCACAATGTGATCAAATATCCTATAACACACAGACGTCTTTTAAAAAATGAAATTCAAGATGTTTCCTTATTTTTTTTGTTCGCTGATTATATATATATATATTTCAAGTAAAAATTACATTTGTTAAATACATTTTCTAGGTCTTTCAATATGGTCTTTTTTTTTTTTTTTTTTTTTTTGGTTTTTCGAGACAGGGTTTCTCTGTGTAGCCCGGGCTGTCCTGGAGCTCACTCTGTAGACCAGGCTGGCCTCAGAAATCCGCCTGCCTCTGCCTCCCAAGTGCTGGGATTAAAGGTGTGCGCCACCACCGCCCGGCATCAATATGGTCTTCTTTACTAATATTTTGTTGAGTTCTTCTTTAATTACCCAACAGTGATTCTTGATGAAAGAGATAGTCCATGGTTCTAAACTGTTACTGGTTGTTCATCAAGGAAAATGCATGCACACCGTACCTCTCAGGGTGAACCCAAGACTAAATACCTTTTGCTGGAGGAATTTCTGGGAAGGGAAGCTTATCCGGTAAACTCTCAGAACCTCTAGGTACCTTATTAGCATGGAGAGCTCTGTTCTGGGCCTAGGTGACCACAGGTCACGTTTCCTTATGTGAGAAGTGTGGCATATGTTCCAGACCAGGAATTTGGTAGTGAGCAGAGAGGTGCCTACTTTCTTAGGTGTCAGTTTCTGGGTCTCAACCTCCTTTACCCACCAAGATTCCTGGCATGGTTTACTGTCCCACAGCATTCTAGAGGACACAAAGCAAATGCAGAACCTCAAGTAAATGCAAACAGAGGCAACATGCTTCTGAAACTCTTATTACCTAAGAGGTCAAAATATCTTCAGTAAATAGAGATTACCTTCCATGTGGATATATCTGCATGGATATATCGGCTTCCCTCATCCTGTTTGTATTTTCCAGAGCTCAGTCAGGGATGAGTTTTCTACTGGTGGCAAGATTAGAATTGTCATTCTACATGCAGGCAGAAAAGAAAGTGCACAGATTTTGAAATTTAAAAATTCAATTGACCAGAATGTGATTCTGCTTCTAGTTGCCTTGTGTGGACAGTTGCAAATGACATCAGTGATCAATACCTAGCTGACCTCCCTGGTCAATACATCCCACCCAGTGTCATTGGTCCCATTTCCTTTCCTGGAGAGAAAGCATGAGGAATTTCTGAAAGCAAGAAGATGGCAGTAATCACACAATTTCAGACCCACAACTGAAACACGTGAGTGTTCAGCTGATAGAAGGAAACTCTGGGTGGGATCTGAAGATCTGGGTGATGGTGTGGCAGTTACTGATCATCAATAAGGTCTGGGAGAAGCCATTCCACCATTCCGCACCTTACTGTCTTTCTTTTCAAAAGGAAAGGAAGAACGATAAACTCATCATTTCTGAAACCACTTCAGTTCTGGCTATGATACGTGATTGACAGTGAAACTTAACATGAAAAGCCAGATTCGTCATCCTGCTTTGTTCCTAATAAGTGTGGCTGCAGAGAAGTTATTGGTCTGTATTCCTGTTGTCAGTTAGCGTCCCAGCTGTTCCATAGCTGAGCTTCCTCCTCCATCACTCCATCACTCCTGTGACTGATTCTGTACTGACAATCAATTGTCTTTTGCATTAGCTCCAGCCACTTGAATTCTTTCACATATAGAAAGGAAATAAATTTATTTTCTTAGAGAATTTTACTTCCCCTTTAAAAATATAAAACATTTTCTAATACTAGGGGTAGGTACATTTATATGCATACTTAATAAATTTAAAAAAATCTACTTTCCACACTTTATTTTTCATTTCCCTCAAAAGTTGGCCTTTCTTTATTGCTATAGCAACCTCCAGTCCATGACAAATATGAAGAAATATAGGAAGAACAAGCATACAGTCTGTACTTATATTTTATAATTTTGAATGAAGCATATGTTGCGTCACAGGATTGTCCTGAGAATTAAATGTTAATTCTCCCTTACAGGACAACACAACAGGCATGATGGGCTTGATGTCAAATTCTTGCCAAATAAGCAGAATTCCTTTATATCTGATATAGTCTCTCATAGAGACAAGAAAAGAAGCACTGAGTTCAAACACTTAAGGCAAGGCTCTCTGAAAGAAAAGTTTATTGAACTACTGAAGATTCTAGCAGGAAGAGGAGGGTCTTAGAACACATTCTTCAGCAAATACAGTTGACATTTGGAAACATGGAGTAGGTACAAAAGATTCTTGTCTTACCTCAAAGAGTGTTAAGAGAGAGTTTGAGTGACTATGGGTCAGGAAACAAGAAACTATGTTATCCCAGGTTCTATGTTCCCTCAGGCAAGTAGTTTCATAAAGTTGCACAGCAGCAGAATAAAGAAAGTCAAAAATTAGGCATTTTATAAAATACATTGATGGAAAAATCAGAGACGAGGGTTATAGTGAGGTAGATGAATCACTTCTATACTAGCTGATGACAATCTTAGTTTTGGGGTTGGTAAAAGCTTAGTTTCTGGGTCTGGTAAATTTTAGCTTCCTGATTAGATGAAGGTTATTATATATTAGTTGCAGGGTACTAGTGCTGGCACAGAGATAAGGAATGGCTATCTAGGGGACTAAAACTAGCCCAAGATAAGGTACTTAGGCTTTGGACCTGCAACTTTCCAATCTTTCTGCATCATAGCTGTTCTAATTAATTTTTGCAGATACAGCTTCTTTCCATGAATTCTCAGTCACAATGCCTGTTAGATCAAGCATGAAGATTATCTTTATAATGAAAACTTGGGGAACAATGAAACAAATTGTTTATGTCAAGCCTATGGTGTTTTATTGATGACAGGCATGGTGAAGGTGTGGGGATAAGTGAGTCTTTAAGGAGTAACTGTTGCTCTGAATTGTTTGGGGTTAATGATGTCAGATTTAGGAATGCTTGCATTCATCTGTCAGGGCTGTGATTTCATATTTCAACAAGCATTCAGCAAAGTGAAATTGCCTTTTTAGTCTAATCCAGAAAGTGGATTGTCTTTTAGTTTAGCCCACCATTGCTAAGTAATCCATTCCCTTTCCATTTTGTGACTCTTGCAATGAAATTGAAGGCATTATAGAATTTTTCTTTTATCAATCAAAATCCTAAAAAATCTCTACAATAATAATAATAATAATAATAATGGAAATCATGTAAAAAGAGTGAGAAGAACCAGAGTGAGGAATAAACAAAGATATCTGATATCATTGAAATTGAACAAGCATTGTTATAGTTTTTTTTTTCTGGTGTGATAAAACCTCATGAACAAGACAACTTACAGAGGGAAGGATTCATTTGGAGCTTGTGGTTCCAGAAGGGCAACCATCACGGTGATGAGAAGATGGCGGCAGTCAGGTATGGTGTTGGAGCAGTAGCTGACAGCTTAGAGATCCATCCAAAAACAGGACACAGAGAGTTAACTTGATGTGACAGAGTCTTCTGAAACCTCAGAGCTCTCTCCCAGTGGCATTTTTTTTTTTCCAGAAAAGGCCAAACCACCTAATCCTCTCCAAATAGCAACCAACTGGGGACTGAGTGTTTAAATGCCAGTGAATATGGGAGATATCTCATTCAAACAACCACAAGCAGTGTAATCAGAGCAGCGAGCAGCTGTTTCACAGTTATCAATTAACAGAAAAAAAAATATTAGCATTAAGATGTTAGGTATTTACAAGGTCTTGGGACAAAGTGGTCCTAAGGTCTCTTTGCTATAGAATGTATCAGAAATATAGCTCAAAGGCTCATGTTACCAGTCTGGAGCACTACTGAGACATAATAGCATTTTATGGAGTTGCAGTTTGTTGGAAACACATTTCATCATGGGTGGTGTGCTTTTGAAAGGTATTTGGGGACTCCCAGGCCCTTCCTTTCTCTCTTCACTTCATGGACACATTCATTGTCTCTATACTCTGCCTCACCATAAGCTCCAAAGAAACGAGTGCTGACCAGGGACTTAAAAAACAAAACAAAACAACAAAACAAAACAACCCCCCCCAAACAAAAAAAAACCCAAGACTCTGAAACCATATGCCCAAATAAGACTTTTCTTTTTGCAAGCTGTTGACTCCTGCTATATTCCACAGCAACAGAAAGTTCACGACATGATCTGTCTCAGAAGTTAAATAGAGTGACTAATGCGATCCAGAGTAAGATGAGGATAGAACCTGATGCAAGTGAGTTACAAAAGTAAAAAGGAAGACAGGTGGAGAACGGTCAAGGTCAAAGTTAAGCAGTCTGTGTTAAGCCGTCTGGCAATTATAGGAAAGAGGAACAATGGTTGCTTAAAGAAAAGCTACTATGTAAGGAAAGAATTTGTTCTGTTTGTACTGTTTTCTCAGAAGGAAGAGACTTGAATATACTTACAGGACATACAGAAATAGGAAGAGACCAGGGAATAAGGCCAGGGGAGGTAGTGAATGGGGAGGAAAGATCAGGAACATGGAGCACTGTTACTGTTGACCAGAGGGCTCTCCTGAGCCAGAAACGTGTGAGTACTCTGAGAATTTTTATCAGTTCCAAGACAGGAAAGGAAAATTCAGTCACATATATAACAGTCCATGGGTTTTTGTTTATATTCTTTAAAGAATTAGAAAGCAGAAGTATATGGAAAGTGTACATTTCATACACGTACTTGAAATAGTTTTAACCTAGACATGCAGACTTGCAGCTGACATTGAAGTATGGAAGCCATTCTGCAGCTAATGAATGACATCAAAGCAAGGTAAGGCAGCAAAGTGAGGCTCTAGGCAGTGACCACAGAAATCTGACTCCGAAGAGCTGAGGTTTTCTTTTAAAGGCTAGGTGTGATCAAGGTGAGTGGTCCTCTGGCTCTAGGGTGAGCAGTCCTCTTGTGTGTGAAGACTTTATAGAAAGGTCCCTTTGACATCAGGAGTTCCCAATTCTCTCTAATCTGTTTATTTTATATATTTATTTTTTTTGTTATATTTATTTGTAACTGTGGGGGATGGTATTTAGGGAAGGTTAGTAATGTCAGAGGATTTGAGGAGAGACCCATGCAGGAATCAACAGTTTGGTCGTGATGAATTAGTTCAGAGTGATAACAAGAAAGAGAAGTTGGAGGCAGTGGTGGAGGGTGAGGGTGAGGAGTGGAGGGAGATAGCGCTGAAACTGGCAACCCATTAGGAAGACATTACTTTGAGACTCCAAACACTATAGTGACAGCTTTGGTGAAAGCTCTTGGCTGAGTCACACCATGGCAGATGGCATCATGCTGGAGTGTGAAGAGCATGGGTGTGTCCCAGGGGTGGGCTGAGAGCCAGAGACAGGAAGGGTCAGTCTTGAATTAATGGCCACCCTATGACTTCTGTACTAATTCTTTCCAGCGGCGATGACCTGCATAACCTCATGACTCTTTAAAAAAAAAAAAAAAAGACAGGATTTCAGGTAGTCCTAGCAAGCCTGGAATTTACTATGTAGTTGAAACTGTTCTTTTAGTCCGGAACCTTTTGCCTCTACCTCCCAAGTTCTAGGATTATAAATTTTCCACTGTATCTGACTTGGTCCCACTTCTTAAAAGTTTTAACACCTTTAATACCACTGTTGAGGACCATGCCGCTAGCACATGAGCTCTTAGAGTGAAAACCATAGTCTGACAAAGGGGAGTAGCCTTAAAGTGTTTACATCTCCCAAACTAGAACATGTGATGTCTTAAGATGAAAAGCATTTGGGTAAATGTTCAGATGTATCTTACAAAAATTTGAGAAATAAAAGAATATTATCCACTTTACCATGTTTTGAAAAACAATATTTATAACAAACATCTACTTATTATTACTTTAATTCTACCATAGAATTAAATTCTATCTGTAGTTTATGCTCCTTTTGTGATTTCTAATATTTTTTATTTATGTATGTATTTATGCACACATATATATGACAAATATGCATACATTTAACACGTATATACACAGACATATAGGACATATATGCCTATACAAACAATATATAAAAATATATATACCACATATACACATACACTATATACATACACACATGCAAATATATGCACACAAAGTATATACACACAACACATATACACATCATATATACCTAATACATATACACATTATATATATGTATATATAGACACATATACAGACACACAACCTATATACTCAACACATACAAACACATGCAACATATATAACACATATACAAATTAAAATATATACTTGAAATGGAGGCATGTAGGTAGATTAAGGTGACTCTAGGTCTGTGAGTCCAATAGAGCTTCCTGAAGACAGTGAAAAGAGCTGGACAGGGAGTGCCAGCAAAAGAGAAAGAGAGAGAGAGAGAGAGAGACAGAGAGAGAGAGAGAGACAGAGAGAGAACAAACAAACATGCTGGAAGTCAGGAAGTCACAGGCTTTTGTGGCTTTATGCTGGGAGTGATGTTCCATCACTATTTCTGTATTCACTTTGATAGAGGAAAACCATTAGGTCCAGCCCACCTTCAAATGCAGGGCATCACTTACAACAGGGCACACAAAAATATATGAAATTTCACACAACTGTTTTATGAAATGTTACCAAAATTAAAAGAATTTAAAAATAAATCATATATCATTGAGGCATTTTTGTTTAGTGAAACTATGATGAAAAGCCTGATATAAACATCACTCATCACTCCTGAGGACAAAAAAGGGTAATGCCATTGAAAAGGTAAAGGTCACACCTTGATAGACTCCATGGCAACTGAATTTCTCAGGCTTCTTCTCTACCACATAGAAGGCACAAGTACTGTGCTTTGTTATCCTTGGGCTCCTATGTCTATGCTAGGTATTTCACAATGATTAGCAATTTGTTATGTTGTTTCTTGGCTTGTGTGTGTGTGACATGTGTGGTATATTGAGTGTATTTGTATATGTGTAGTGTACATGTGGGTGACATATATATATGTGTGTGTGTGTGTGTGTGTGTGTGTGTGTTGTGTATATATGGTCTATGTGTTGTATGATATTTGTATGTAGTATATGTGTGCAACATGTATGTTGTACACATATATATGGTATATGTATGTGTGTTGCTTTTATGATGTATATGTCTGTGGTATATGTACATGCTATATGTATGTGTGGTACATATGTAATATATATGTGTGTGGTGTTAGTATACAGTGTGCGTGTTATATGTTTATGGTGTTTTTATGAGTGATTTCTGTGTGTTATGTGTACGTGGTATATATGTGTGGTATACGTTATATATGGTATATACATATGGCATGCATGTGCATATGTATGTGGTGAATGTGTATATAGACTATGTACATGTGTGGCTTGTGAAAGTCTCGTGAAGTCTGGGCAGTTGAGTTCTGGCCTGGTATTCATTCACACAGGGTCTAGGATGCTAAGATAGTGGGTGCCAATATGGATCACAGGACCAGTCAGGTAGCAAGTTGGCCTGAACATGGAGCCTTGAACCCTAGTATAATATCAAGTATGGGCATATAGTGTACAACAAAGTCAAATGGTCCTTCCACTTCTCTAACTGACTGCCTACAACTGGGTGATGCCAGGCATGAACATGTAGAACTGTCCTCTCTAGCATCTTTTGTATAGATTGTTATATTATCATCTTGATGCCTTATCTCTTATGAACTAAATTCGCAGACAAATTGTTCAAACTGATATTTTGTGAGAATTTGAATGTGAAGATTCCATTCTTGAAATATCCTGTCTGTTTGTTTACCTTTCGCCATATTACAAGACTTAAGAAAGTTAATAAGAATATAGAATGATATAAGGGAAAAAATAAGAAAGGAAATGGGGGTCTGAAGAAAAACCAGGCGAAGCTGTAGGTAAGTGGAATTTGCAAGGTTCATTGTACATTATTGACAGAGCTGCTCAGTAGGTGGGGACACATGCAGGGACTTGTCAGGCTTTTAATGTTGCATTTTGCTTTGGACTGAGAAGTCAATATGAGGACAGTTATGCAAGCCATGTCACTCATGATCTATAAGGTAATAATAATAATTGCTATTATTGTGCAGAAGTATAGTTAAGTGCAGAGGCAATGGATTGATTCCTTAATAGGCAATGAGACTGTCTCTGTACTGATCTATCTACTAAGTTAAATGCTGATGTCAGTTCCTTGAAAGAGTTACATTAGCTTTTTGAACTTTAATGCCACATTTTGTTGGTTGTAGTACTTTCTGAGAAACATTTAAACATGTAGGGAGAGTTGAAAATGATACAATCAGATCACATAAGGATTTATGTATTACAGGCTCCTTTAATCTTTATTCTCAAGGAAGCTTGGCTATCTAATCAACTTTCTTATCACATATATGAAGAAACTGATATAGACAGAAGCATGCACAGAATCATACAATAAATTGTCGCTACACAGTCAATGTCACCAACCAAATCTAAGGTTGAGATATTTTCAATGAAGATAGTGAATGAATGAGGTCAATACTTATAATCTCAAAGGAAAACCAATGATGAATATCCCACTTTTCTTTCTGTTGCTGTGATAAGCACTGTGATCAAAAGCAGATTGGTGAGGAAAAGTCCTATTTGGCTTATAAATTAGCTTAAAATTAAGAATGAATTAATATTGGTTCAAGAGTTTATAATGGAGGGAAGCCAGGGCAGGAACTCAAGTTAGCGATCTGGAGACAGGAAGTGAAGCAGACACTATGGAGGAAAGTTGCTTACTGGCTGACTCTTCATGGTTTGTTCAGCTTACATTTTTACACAAACCAGCACCATCTGCCCAGAAGTAGAACTGCCCACACTAGAGTGGTCCCTCTCACATCAGTCATTAATCAAGAAAATACCTACAGACTTGACCATAGACCAATCTGATGGAAGCATTTTCTTAAATGAGATTCCCTTTTCCTACATGATTCTAGTTTGTGTCATATAGGCAAAATTTAATCAGCACAATTAATTTCTTTTTACTTAAGGAAGAGTTGGTTAGATAAAGTTTTATTAAACAGGTTGTTATTGTATATAGGATTTGAGGGAGAGTTTGCATAGGGACATAAGGTTCTGGTAAGAGTGAGTTCAGGTCAGTCCAAGGGGTACAGTTAAAATAATTATACAAAGAAGTGAGCCAACAGTGTACTGCCATAATCTTTTGAGGCAAGTTCCATGGAACCAGATGGTTGTAGCGTGGTAGGCTTTTAGAGGGTGAAGTGCCACTGACTTGACTTTCAGAAGCCAGTTCCCTGAAACGAGTTGTCACTGACCGATTAGGAAGGTTAAACCATCTCTCGTGGTCCTTCATTATTATGGTTACAAAATTATTGTTTCACAGGAGTATGGGATTTTACTTTTAAAATAAACTTCCAGAAAAAAAATTGTTCAGAATGGAGAATAAATAATTATGTAGAAATTTTATTTATACCACACAGGAAAAATATAGAGAAACAGAAGGAAGCCTAAGAAGAAAGAAGGCATGTTATGTCCTTACAGGAGAGAGACCATTTTCCCTCCACATAAGCAAGGAGCTATAAATGGAACATCTTTTCTTTTTCAGTTGTACACTGGAGATTCACAGTTTCTCCATAAATGAGCCTTTTGGCTCTTGGTATTGGATTCACATTTCTCCGCTGAACTCTTACTGTATTTCCTTCAGAGATATATTTGACTTTTCCTCGTCATTTTACAGAAACATCATAGGTCACAACAGTGCCTGATGAATCATACCGTAGTCCTTGGCAGAAGATGTGCAAATGTATCTCTCTGTTCTGTACTTTTCTTCTTTCCCAAATCTACTTAATGTATTTTGTAGGACATTAAACGCATCATTACTGAAGTTAATCACAGAGAAAGGAATGCCATTCTTCCATGACTACATCACTTTGGGAGTATGATTGACAAACGAGTGGCTCCCTGTGTCTGGTGTCTTATAGCCAGGTTCTTTGGTGAAAGCATCTATGCTTTTACCAAGCCTTCTTTGATTGGGCTCCCTTTCATATCTTGATTGAGCTCCCTTTTGTATCAAGAACTCATCCCTTCATTTTGAATTTATGCCATCTCCCATTTAAAGAGATGCCATGTCCCTTGTATTTATCACCTGCTTCAGAGAAAGCTGATTTTGGTATTAGTGTAGGATTTGACCACTTTTCTTTTCTTTTTTTAGAGAGTAATTAAAATTATTTGATCGTTACCTTATACAGTGACAAAGGTAGTGAAATGACTGGATTGCTCACTCTCTTAACAAAATACAAAACTCACAACTGAATAGTTAATGGGTCTCACCTCAATCAGTTCTCTAGGCAAGAACTTTTGCTTCAGCCATGTTCAAAATGTTCACAGCACCTCTTATCATGAAATGCAATCATCTGCCATTCTCTAAAATGGGCTTCATAAGACAGAAGTTCTTCACTGACCCAGTTGGTTTGATAACTATATGCATATCACTCCTAGCAGCCAAAGAGTAGGAATTCAAGAGAGGAAGAGAATATGATAAATGACTTCATGCCATTTTGATGCTAATAGGTCTTGGACTATAATTTCCTTGATCATACTTCATGAGGTCACAGGACACCCTGACTGAAAACCAAAAACTGAGGTCAATGACTCAGTAGCACACCAGAGATGAGCATTCAGGTTCACAAACTGACCATATATTTATAACATGGGGAAGCCACTGGTGATCCTGTGCAGATTGTCCCATGTAGAAATGCAGAACTGTCTTTCAGATACCACAAGACATCTGTCTCAATTATTCCCTTGTTGTCCATGTCATGTCATCTCCGGTGTTCTGAATACTTTGAACACCATTTTGATTCCAATGCATCAAATGGTTTCTAAAGCCATGTGTTCTGGGGTCCCATGATGTATCCCCCTCCCCTTGACTTTGATTTGACTGCATCCAGAAGTAACCTTCTGTTTACTGCCATCATTGACAAAGTCTGATCTTCCTGTCATAGACAAAATGCCTACAAAACTGAGGTTAGGGGACTGTAGCAAGGACAATTGTCTTGGACTGCCTTTTGGCCATGAGTATATCAAGAAGCTCAGGACACACTTGGGAAAATCTCTCCATGAGGACATGACCATGATGACCATAGCACTCTAGAGGGGCAGGTACAGCTCTATAGTCAACTTGCTGAGATTGGCCATGCATTGCAGAAAGTCCTTCATTACAGGACTGGAGAAGTTGTTGTCATAGAAATTGATCACAATAAGCTGGGAGCCCGGGTACATTGAGGTGAGCATCCTTCATATTGCAGTGCTCCAAATCTAGGCTATGCAATAGAGTCTGCTACTTTCTATAGGAGAATTCAGAGATGTGTGAGACTTGACATGGATAACACTACACCACTGATGTGCAGGTGTTTCAGTGACAAAGCCAGTTACACTGTGACAAGTTTTCAAGTCTAATTCTGAGAGATGGCAGAGAGTGATAGACAAAGTCTCCAAGGAGGCCCTCAGGCATTTGAATAACTCTTTTATGTGGTCATCGGAAAAGCAGACATAATTCATGTAGAGATGCTGGAGATGGTTGAGTTTGGAGAACTGAGAAAGGGATTTGGCACTACCCTTCTCCTGTTTGTTTGCCAATGTATCTGAAATTATGTCCTCATCCAAGTAGATGCAGGTTAGTTGTAATTTGCAGAGATCTCGCATCTTTCCAAAGTCAGGTGCAAAGAGACCCAGGAAGGACACAAACTGGTTTGTGCATAGTTCCAATTCATTGATATCACTTGGCTTGAAAACTTCTAAAACTCCCTGATAATCTGTACAGGGAGGTGACAAATTTACATCTTTGGACAGCATAGCCTCAAAGAGCCTTTTCTCTGCTGGGCCTATGGCAGCAAGCACGTTTGGTGTTCTTTCAGAGAGAAGCAGAGGCTCAGCTCAGTGACCTTCAAATACTGCCTCAGTGCTTTTCTAGGAATGTGCTCTGCTACTTGCTTCTTGCTCGAGTCTCTGCTGAGTGGACTCCATCCTCTTTCTAGCCCATACATTCTAGAAATTCTGGTGCACATTCCTCAAGCCCAACACTCGAAGCTTCCACCTTCTAGGACAAACATTCTGTGTCAGTAGTATATCTATGCCATCCAACACAGCTGGCAAGGGCTTCACATCAGGGTTTTCATCAGTGCCACCACAGGGAGGCAGGAAAAGGGCCAGGCTGCCACCATTGCCTTCAATATATCTGTGTGTCTGTCATTAAAGGCATCTTTGAAGAGTGATAGGAAAAGCATAGTGGGCATGTCCTCCAGATTGGAGAAGTCTATGGCATCATTCCTCAGCAGCCCCGCCAGTGCCAGCTGCCGGAGTGTAGGAGAGTTGTAGGTGCTCATCCTGATAGATATTTAATTAGAAGGAACCTGATATGGACACTGGCTACAGGGCTTCTACTCCCATCAGAGCAGCAGGGCCAGGCAGTGACTCCAGGCTCCAGGACTCTGACCATTTTACCACTTTTCTACACAGCAGTTTGTTTCAGTGCTAGAAGTTTTGAGTTCTGGTTCACAGACTTTACCCAGGTATTGTAAATTTCTGGAAGTCAGGGATCTCTCCCCTCCTCTTGGGGCACATATTTAGACAGCACATGGGTCAACACATTAGTGATGGCAGGCATATGGTAGGAGTCCATCACCTTAGAACACCAGTGTTAAACAAAAATAAGACCACTGGATTAAAGTTTTTAAACTAGACATCATCAGACTAGAATAAAGGAATAATTCATACTAAATGCCATGCGAACAAATGGAAACTATAATGGGCATTTATAGTATATTTTAAAAGATCCATTTCCTCTGAAAATAGGAGTTGTAGTCTATTTATCCTGCATAACAATAGCCTTCTTTGTTAACATATGCACACACACACAACACACACACACACACACACACACACACACACACACACACACACTTTAAAACCTCAGTGAAAACATCTCTCTCTCTCTCTCTCTTTCTCTTTCTCTCTCTCTCTCTTTCCTTATCTCTATCTAATATGTAGGCATTGTTATGATTGTTACATCTATGAAGATGTATTTAACAGAAGATCCTTTGATTCTGATATAACAAACCCTTCTTTAGTAACCTCTTTAGTAGACCTGGCATGAATCTTATTTCATTTTGATTGTGACAAATGTCCTTCTGTATCTCTGAATTGTCTTCACAGAAGACATCTTTAATTAACCACTGTGTGATTGGAGTTCACTGATCCTCGGTACTGGGATGGACTTGTTCTATTGGTCTGATATGATCTCATACTGTACAGGAATGACAGACAACTGGAAGTCAGTGTTAAAACTCCTTAAGCTAATGCAGGCTTCAAAGAGGTTTAGTAGATGAGACTCTTCAGCAGAGATGATCTGGAGCCCATTAATTAAGCTGAATCCTCTCTGTTCTACAGATGATGATGAGTGCCTCCCTAGATGAAAATATTTCTGTGGTCTTTCATTCCATATTGCTTTGGGAAAATTACACGTGCTCCATACCTTAATTTGCTCCACAATGTTTTTAGAAATTAATTGAGAGGTTATACAAAGTACTTAGTTTTCAATTAAGAATGACAAATAAAAACACATGCTTACATAAGTTTGGATCACGTAGACTGTTAAGATTCTGGCATGAGACAGAGTAGTATGGTAACAAATTCATCGGGCAGCTAAATGAAAATTATATGCACCACAATATGACAAAGGGTCACCTGTTTAAATCACCTGCTTAAACCTTATGGTTCTTATTTGCAGGTCTTAGATAAACCTTGAATCAATGTTCAGGTTTTAGGTAAAGCAGTATATATAGCTGTTTATTTGGTTTAGCCTTGTATTTTTTTTTCTTCTAGATGAGAAATGAGTGGGGCAGATAACTTAGATATTTAGATTCTAGGTAACAACAGCTAAAACAATAAATTTGAGCAAAGCACACATAGCAAAGCCATCTTCATACAAGTAGAAAATCAGCAGAGGTGATCAATGAACAGATAGGCAAAAGCTGTTTCATGTTAACTGTTATTACTGTCACCATTATCAGGCCTTTGGTTATGTTCCTTCTGTGTCCCTTACACACCAGATATATTTGTTTCATCTGTGAAATGCTGCTTAGCAACTGCAATAAACAGAATGGTTAAAAAGTGATTTGTTAGTTGTTTGTCTCTTCTGGGGGTTAGCCAAGGATTCTCACACCCTTACCTTGGCTGAACGCTGCCTGGGAGGACCAAGGAGGCCCTATCCATGCCAATGGTTAATGCCAGCTGGCAGTCTGCATGCTTTGGCTCTTTTCTGTAGTAAGCAAAATAAGCTTCCTGATGTGGTAATCTCATGGCAAAACATTTTTCTAAAGGAGGAAAACAGATAATTCAGTATCTGAACTAAAGTCTTGAAACTTGCAAACTCTATTTTTCCCTTTCAGTTGATGAAATTCAAATGATCAAAAGTCACAAAACTGGCCCATATCCAAGAGGTAGGCAAAGTTAATCCAGTTTTTTTCTGGATTGCAGAGGCCTATGTACTCGGGAATGAAGGACATTATCATTTCATCACCACACAATCACTTGTGTGTTGTGTGTGTGTGTGTGTGTTTGTGTGTGATATGTGAATATATTTATGTGTGACTGCATGCACCAATGTGTATATAGAGACCAAAGGAAGACATAGGGATGAAGAATGGGCCAGCGAACCCCAACAATCCTCTTTTTTCCACTCCCTACATTGTTGGGGTTGTAGGCACACATAACCATGCCCTACTTTTTACCTAGATTCTAGGGATTTGAACTCAGGTCTTCATGCTTGTGCAACAAGTGTTCTTATTTACCAGGCCATCTTCTCCCTTTCAAACTTTTACTTCTCAAATATGTCCTGCTTATACTTTTTTCTACCTCTTCTGTTCTCTGTGTCCAAGGGGGTGTTATTTAGTCTGTTGAAATAGCTCTAAGTAGTGTTTGCCACTCTCAGTTTTCTACTCTTATCTCTCCATGCAGATAAACACATAAAAACCAACACACACACACACACACACACACACACACACACACACACACACAACACCCCAAGTGATTCTTCTAAATGTGTATCAGATCATGAACTTCCCTTGTGAACAGTCTTTCAGTGGTGTTTCAATGTTATTATACCAGATGTGAAGTCTGGGTTAAAGTAGTCTACTCCTCCCTGTCTCTGGCTTTATCTAGATCTTTCTGTCTGATAACATTGCTTCTGCCAATTCAGCTGAAGCTCAGGAAAAAAGACACTCTGGGCTATTCTGCTTTCTGGAAGCATTGAACTGTCACAGTCTGTTTAACTTTGGGCAATTTTTTTTTTTTTAACTTTCTGCATTCAGTATCCCATTGGCCTATTTTGGTCATCACTCACATCTCAAGCAGAGCAAACATGAGCTGGCAAAGGGCTTTTGACTCTTTGGAAATATTTATATATTTTTATGATACCGTGTTTTATTTTATCTGATCTCTTTTTATCACCTCACCTGAGCATGCACTAATAAACGTGATTTTCCTTCCTTTTTAATAACACATTTTATGTTCTATAAGAACAGGGAAGGAAAAAAAAAATGAAACATCTTTTGGGCCCTTTATATTCCAAACATGTTGAACTGTGCCTGATGCATAATAAAACTTCAGTGAATGAGTGAATGAACCACTTAGGTAAACCTCTTTTAGGTAATACTCTGCATTAGAATCCAAACCACCACTCTTTCTACTATCAGTGGACAAGCCAGTTTAGTGTACATGGTATGACACTGGGGTCAAACTCTTTCTATTACTTTTGAAGCAAACCAGGAACCAAGCAGCTTCTTCATAACTTGTGATTTATCCTATGCAAGATTATGTTTGAAGTCCTCACTTCTTTACTTCAAACAACTGATGTAAGAGAAATGAAGGAACTTGCAAGCCTTAGACGAAATTCACTGTAAACCAGACACTACGTAAGTACTCTCTGTTTGCCTTAGTCATGATGAGTTGAAAGCTTGCCTCAGTGCCTGACAGATTGTCTGGAAGATCATGGGTTATGATGACAATGGCACTTGTGAATAAAATAAAGGCACAAGTAGAATGTTATGTCAGAAGCCCTAACATCTCCCTGGGATTTGTCTAAATCACTGACACATATTTTTAAGCATGATAATCTCTTTTGCCACAATTAGAGAAATGACTAATGAAAACAAAGCCTCTATTTAGACATTATTTGCAATTTAGTTGATTTAATTTTTTTTAACATGTATAAATATTTTGCATGAATATATGTCTGTGCCTGGTGCCCACAGAAGCCAGAAGATGGCATCACATCCCTTGGAACTGGAGTTACAGGTGATTGTGAGCTGCCATTTGGGTGCTGGGAATCAAAACCAGTGTTCTTTGGAAGAGCAGCCAGTGCTCTTAACTCCTAATCTGTCTCTCCACCCCATAAATTTGTTCAATTCTTTTAAAAAACTTTAATGATTCTTGTGTTTTCACATTATGCATCCCAATCACACTCATCTCCTTGTCTCTTCATATTCGCCCTCCCTTTTGCTTCTTAAAAGGCTCAAATTTCCTTACAAAGTGGGGCGGACACTGCTTCTGCTTTTTACTGAGATAAGAATCTACCAGCTACCTATTATAGCACCACAGATCTATGCAGTAGCATTGTGCAAAGTGAAGTATGCATTGCTTTGACACCAATAACCCTTAGGTGTTATTTTTACTCTTGTTTGGGAGATGGCTAAAGTTTCAACTGCCAAATGAACTTGCTCAGACTTCGTAGTGCAGTTAGTGTTTAAATCTAGACCAGTTTGATTCATTACAGCATAGGCCATAAAATTTCATACCTATGTTATCTTAACATTTTTTCTGAATGTTGAGATAAAGCAAACATAAGGGATGAAGAATAATTTTTGGCTCACAATTTAAGGTACAATCCATCATGACAAAGATATCAAGGTGTCAGCAGCTTGAAGCAGCTAGTCACATCACATCCTCAATTAGGAAGCAGAGAGATGAGTTCCTCAGCTCCCCTTCTTGATTTATACAGCCCCAACTCCCAGCACAGGAATGGTAACAACCATTGTGAGTAGGTCTTCCATTTTCATTAAGGTAATTGAGATCCCATAGGCATGCCTAGAGGCCCCTGTCCTGGTGATTCTAGATTCTGTCAAGTTGACCATTAACATGCACTATTACATATATATTTAGATTGAGAGCACAAACGAAGCATCAGATGATATGGCCGAACTATAGAGCATACAGCATTTTTAGAGGCATCCTTGTTTGTGTTGCAGCTCTGAAGAGCAAGGCTTCCTCTACAGAAGTTCTTCTCTAGCTGAGGGAAACATCATTCCAGTGCAAGTGTAACAACTCTGCTCTGTTTTGGGATGCTTTCCCAGTGAAAGTGTTACAGCGCTATTCCAAAAGGCATCCTGGCAGTCAGGAGCCAAGGAATACAACAAAGTCACACCACACAAGAAACCTCATAAAAGAGATTTATTGGGAGGGACAATCCAGGAGGGCAGCTGCCTTTGCTTTGGAGAGAAGCAGCAGAGAATTGGGCAGAACCCAAGATTTATATAGGGTTTCTAGCGGGCAGGGTGAGCTTTCCAGGGAGGCCTGAAATTGGAAGGATTATATGGCCTGAGTTTGGGGGCAAGCTCAGGGATTGGTGGGATTTTTTTCTTGTAGGGCAGGGCCTGGCCACTCTGTGGTGCTGGAAAGGGCCAGTATAGCCATCAGAAAAAGACTATGGTGGTCCTTAGGGAAGTCTGAAGGTGGGGCCTGACCACTGGAGCTCCTCATGCAGGGGTGGTGTACTGGCTGGTTTTGTGTCAACTTGACACAAGCTGGAGTTATCACAGAGAAAGGACCTTCTTGAGAAAATACCTCCATGAGATCCAGCTATAAGGCATTTTCTCAATTAGTGATCAAGCAGGGAGGGCCCCTTGTGGCTGGTACCATCCCTGGGCTGGTAGTCTTGGGTTCTATAAGAAAGCAAGCTGAGCAAGGCAGGGGAAGCAAGTCAGTAAGTAACATCCCTCCATGGCTTCTGCATCAGCTCCTGCTTCCTGACCTGCTTGAGTTCCAGTCCTGACTTCCTTTGGTGATCAACAGCAATGTGGAAGTGTAAGCTGAATAAACCCTCTCCTCCCCAACTTGCTTCTTGGTCACGATGTTTGTACAGGAATAGAAACCCTGACTAAGACAGGTGGGGTAGGTGGGGAGTTGAGGGGGAAGCTGGCCATTTGGGTGCCTCGAGGGTTTACAAAGCTTACAAAATATGCAAAGTTTACAAAAACACCCTGCCTCTTGAGTTGGCACGAACAGCTAACAATTCTGCTGTGGGAATCTTTTTGCAGTGTTGATGAGAGTGGAAGAGAGGAGATGTCACAGGTAGACTGAAGTCAGGCTAGCCCCTGAAAAGCTAAAGCATTAGATTTGGTTTTCATTCTCATTTTATATACTAAAACTACAAGTTGGGGTGGGCAAGCAAGGGAAATCTTACAGAAGTAACATGGAGGACAGCAGGTTGCTAAGGGCAATGGCCAATTGTTTCCGCTATTTCTCCAGGTCATTCTGTTCCAATAGGAATTGAAAACATGCTTAGCGATTAGGCAGTAGAGCAATGCTTTAAGTAAACCACTAAATAAATCACTATGGCAGTATATAATCTTTTTTTTTATTTAGGGAATTATGCATAGCTTTTATTTATTTATTTTTAAATTTATTTAATTATTTAAATCAAATAATAATTTACTTATTCACACAGGGGTTATAAACACAAAAAGACAGGATGTGGGGAAGGAATGACACTGGAGCATAGGTGTTCAGGGGAGTACAGATACCTTTCAGAACAGTGTATCAGCTGGGTGAAGGTTCAGGGGACAGGTCACTCTGACTCTGCCTATGATTCACTTGTCCTTGTCTAAGTTGTTACTGTCCACTGAGGCTACCTATTTACAAGGTCTATGACTACTCAGGCTGGTAAATTTCCACAAAAGCTGTATGGCAGTATATAATAATAAGTCTTTTTTATATATACCTTATTCTACTTCAGTCTCAACTGAAATCAATCGGCTATAACAAAACTTCTACAATAGAACACAGACTACTATTCAGAAATCTTGTGGCGTAGAAACTGAAGAAGTTCAATACTTACCTTTGTTCAGCATTTTATCCTCACTGGTGATCAATCTGCCAGCAGGCACAAAGTCAGCACCAAACAATTATTTCTCTTTTTCTGTTTTTGTCAAATTAAATTGCTATAATTATAGTCAGTGAATTTCAATGGCATGTTCTACCCATCACCATGTGTAGGAAATGAATGGCCCAGGACCTTTCTTTAGCACATCATAGATTTCAACATAAATTGGCCTGTGTGAGAAATACAGGGACAGAATAAACAGAAATCACACAGTTCTCTTGACAAAAGTGAAGGCAGGAAGATGATGAGAGAACCTTCCTTACTTAGTACACCTCAGCCCTGTATCCAACCTCGTGCATGTCAGCTGCTACTTTTATCCTGTGGTAGTTCAGTATTTAACAAAGTAAAGCCACCAATACGTTAAAATAGGAAATCAGTCGTAGCATCTGTCCAAGCCTGAGAGTGCTTATTTTAACTTTTTGCATGGAATGGAATAGGCTTTTGCATATGTTAGGCAAACATGTGTTAGGCAAACATCCACCACTGAGCTGCACCCCAGCTCAGCACAGCATTTTTATGATGCAGGAGCAGTTAGTGTGCATGTTTCCAGGCTCTTCTTCTCCAGTGCATCATGCATTAGGTTCCCACCCTTGTGGTACAAAAATCAGAGAAATCAATTTTAAAAAGAAACAGCTTATTTAGGCTTTGTTTTCTATGGTTTATGCCAAAAACATTTGACTTGATTCCTTTTAGGATTGTGCTGAGACAGTGCATCATGGTAGAAGTGTGTGTTGGTGGGAAGTTGCTAACCCGAGGAAGGGGGGCAAGAAAGAAATAGAGCCTTTAAGAATATGTTCTTCATTAATCTACTTGTTCCACCTACTGTGCACTTCCTACAGTTTCCACTACCTCCCACTAGTCTGTAAACCCCTAACTACATTCATCCATTGATGACCAGAGCTCATTGACACTCATCCCCCAGATTCCCCAGTTTTGAATACTATTTCACTGTGTGTGGCCCAAACCTTCAGCCTGTGAGCTTTAGAGGCAGATGTAAGATCTAACCCACTGCATAGCTCTTTTGTGAATGCAGTTTTGGTGGGAAATCCAAGTGTTCTGGTAGTTATAGGGTATTAAAAAATAAAGAGGGACTAGCCTGATATCTCCATGGATAAAAATGTTTGCTGTTCAAACCATGACCTGAGGTTCATATCTAGAACCTATGTAAAAAAGAAATTAAGATAGCTCAAATTCATTCTGGAATAACAAAAAACCCAGGATGTCGAAAACTATTCTCAACAATAAAAGAACTTCTGGGGGAAATCACCATCCCTGACCTCAAGCTGTACTACAGAGCAATAGTGATAAAAACTGCATGGTATTGGTACAGAGACAGGCAGGAAGATCAATGGAATAGAATTGAAGACCCATAAATGACCCCACACAACTATGGTCACTTGATCTTTGACAAAGGGTCTAAAACCATCCAGTGGAAAAAAGACAGCATTTTCAACAAATGGTGCTGGTTCAACTGGAAGTCAGCATGTAGAAGAATGCAAATCCACCTATTCTTATCTCTTTGTATAAAGCTCAAATCCAAGTGGATCAAGGACCTCCATATAAAACCAGACACACTGAAACTAATAGAGAAGAAAGTGGGGAAGAGTCTCAAACACATTGGCACAGGGGAAATTTTCATGAACAGAACACCAATGTCTTATACTCTAAGATCAAGAATCAACAAATGGGACCTCATAAAATTGCAAAACTTCTGCAAGACAAAGGACACTGTCAATAGGACAAAAAGGCAACCAACAAATTGGGAAATGATCTTTACCAATCCTACATTAGATAGAGGGCTGACATCCAATATGTACAAAGAACTCAAGAAATTAGACTCTAGACAACCAAATAACCCTATTAAAAATGAGGTATAGAAATAAACAAAGAATTCTCAACTAAGGAATACCGAATGGCTGAGAAGCACCTAAGGAAATGTTTAATATTCTTAATCATCAGAGAAATGCAAAGCAAAACAATCTTGAGATTCCACCTCATACAAGTCATAATGGCTAAGATCAAAAACTCAGGTGATAGTAGATGCTGGCGAGGATGTGGAGAAAGAGGAACACTCCTCTATTGTTGGTGGGATTGCAAGATGGTGCAACCACTCTGGAAATCAGTCTGGTGGTTCCTCAGAAAATTGGACATAGCATTACCTGAGGACCCAGCTATACCACTTCTGAGCATATACCCAGAAGATGCTCTAACATGTAACAAGGACATATGCTCCACTATGTTCATAGCAGCCTTATTTATAATAGCCAGAGGCTGGAAAAAACCCAATGTCCTTCAAGACAGGAATGGATACAAAAAATGTGGTACATTTACACAATGGAATATTACTCAGCTATTAAAAACAATGAATTCGAGAAATTCTTATGAAATGGATGGAACTAGAAAATATCATCCTGAGTGAGGTAACTCAATCACAAAAGAACACACATGGTATTCACTCACTGATAATTGAATATTAGCCCAGAAGCTTGAAATACCCAAGATTCAACTCACAGACCACATGAAGCTCATGAAGAAGGAAGACCTAGTGGGGGTGCTTCTATCCTTCTTGGAAAGGGGAACAAAATATTCATAGGAGTAAGTAGAGAGACAAAGTGTGGAGCAGAGACTCAAGGAAAAACTATCCAAAGATCCCACCTGGGGATCCATCCCATATACAGTTACCAAACCCAGACACTGTTGTGGATGCCAAGTAGTGTATGCTGACAGGAGCCTGATATAGCTGTCTCTTGAGAGGCTTTGCCAGAGCCTGATAAATACAGAGGAAGATGCCTGCAGCTAACCATTGAACTGAGCATGAGGTCTCCAATGGGGTCCCTAGTCGAGGAGTTAGAGAAAGGACTGAAGGAGCTGAAGAGGTTTGCAACTCCATAGGAAGAACTATAATATCAACCAACCAGACCCCCCAGAGATTCCAGGGACTAAACCACCAACCAAGGAGTACATATGGAGGGACTCATGGCTCCAGCTGCATATGTAGCAGAGGATGGCCTTGTCAGGCATCAATGGGTGGAGATGCTCTTGGTCCTGTGAAGGCTGGATATCCCAGTGTAGGAGAATTCAAGAGTGGGGAGGTTGGAGTGGGTGGATGGGGGAACACCCTCATAGAAGCATGGGAGGGGGACTAGAATAGGGGATTGGGGGAGGGTACCAGGAAAGGTGATAACATTTGAAATGTAAATAAAGAAAAAAATAAAAAAAAAAGAAAAGAAATTAAGATGGAGATCTCACCTATCATAGCCTAAGAATAGAATAAGTAACTGTTTAACAAATCATTTATTTTTATGAGATCTATCTGCTAAAACCAATGAAGCATAATAAATGTAATTAAAGATTATACAGTTAAACTGAAAGATCTCTGCTGTCTGGGAACTTCCTCTAAATTGAAATATTCCTTCTAGTTAGAGGCTCATTAACTCAGGCAGTTAAGCAAACTTACAAGTGTCAAGAAGTAAACAAAAATGTTAAGTTTTTGGAAGATTTCAAAGCTTACAAGAGTCATAAGACTCCTCCATCAGGGTAACAACTGCTGGAGAGAGGAGACACAGCTAAGCTACCTGCATGTCATACAGGGAACCCTATGGATCCAGCTTTCATGTGTTGCCATGCATGGTGACATGGGCTTTTCAGTGATACATCTATCCTTGAGTCGATTCTTCACTTATATAGTTCAGGGTCTGATTTAGGGAGTAGTGCTACTCACAATGGGCTTGGTCAATTAAGAATCAGGAGAATTCCTGCCATTGAAATGCACATAAGTTAACCTGATCTACACAATTTCTCAATTTAGATTCTCTTCGTAGGTGATTCTAGGTTGTATAGAGTTGACAGTTAAAACTGGCCATTCTCCTGCCTCAGCCTACCAAAGAGTTTGAATTATAGGCCTTGTCAACCCCAGTTCAATAATCTAGTAGAGTTGACAATCGAAAATAACAACCCCAATACAGGAGAAAGGATATGGACCCTTATATATATAAGAATCAACTAAAAATGGATTACACATAGGATTTAAAACTAGCCAGGTGTAGTGGCACACATACTTAATCTCAGAGCTTGAGAGTTAAGAGGCAGCTGAGTTTGTGAATGTCAGGACAGCCAGGACTTCATAGTGAAACCCTGTCTCAAAAACAAAAACTCAAAATAAAAAATACATCTATAATGGAAAATGCAAATCAAATCCACAAAGATATCACCTTACACTTATTAGATTGGATATTAGATAACAATCCACTGTGGGTTTTAAAGCCATGAATACATTTTGTCTCATTTTTCTAGTCTTTTTTTTTTTTCCCCATAAAGCTTTTAAGTACATGTTGAGTGACTTTTCACTTGAGTACATGGTAGGATGCTATTCATTCAATACTTTCTTGTTAGATTGCTTGAAATAAAATTGTTCATTAATGTGGAGCTTGTGGGGTTCTGCTTGGGATTTAAGAATAAAGATTTGGAGACATCTGTAGAGCATAAGGCTGTTGGCCTGTTTGCTGGGACAGTTCCTCAGCTAGCCCACCAGACTCAACCCAAATTCCCTGCCATAGCACCTCACCATGTGGCTCCATTTCTCTACCTCCTTGCCATGCTTCTGTCTCCCACTTCTGTCCTTCTGTCCTCTGTCCTGTCGTTCTGCCCCAGCTCCAGGCACCAGCTCTTTTTTCTGCAAAGGATCACACTCCTTATCTATCCAGTCTAAACTGATCAGCAGCAAGGCAATGCTCAGTGCATCTGTCTGTGTTGCCTTTTGGCACTGAGGGCTATGTGACCTTCATCAAAAAAAGAAGCTTGCTTTTTAACATGATAATCTCAAAGAATCATCTTTTGGGCAGGTGAGGAAGGACAAGAAGTTACAGTAGAAAGCAGGTAATGGACCATGGAAATGACAAAACCAGCTATCCTGCCAGTACTTGCCTCTGCCAGCACAGCAATTAACATTTGAAAATACAGGGGCACACCCACATACCCATTTGATATAATATGTGCAAGTGCAGGTCACCCCAACAGTTCATTAGTAAATTTATATCTTAGTGCAGTGTATTCTATTTTACAAAAAGCAACTGGTCCATCGACTGGGGTATTCTGCAGTGTGCTTCTTCCTCAGAATCTCTTGGAAACCAGCTACAGGATATCCTTGGATACACAATCCACAGAAGTTAAGTCTGCCATAAACAGCAAGATATCCACAGGAGGGTGGGGAGGTGGGAGTGGAGGGATAGTTGGGGGTAAATCCTCATAAAAGCAGGAGGAGGGGGAATGGGATAGGGGTTCCTGGGCGGGGGTGGGGGAAGAAACGGGGTAAGGGGATAATATCTGAAATGTAAATAAATATCCAATAAAAATTGAAAAAAAAGATATCCACATATAACCTAGAAGTATCCTTCTCAAACAACTTTCTGCTCGTTTAACACCAATATAATGCAAATGCTATCTAAACTGTCTGCACACGTTTAGGACAGACAGTTTCCCCTAACGTTTTTGTGTGGAACCTGTCAACAGAGAGGACAGCTGTTTGCTTTAGAAAAATCCTGAAGTTTGGGGTTTTGAAATGCTAGTAAGGCAAAGAATTGGAGAGTTTAGTTAGAAACTGAGGCGGCTTTGTTCACGGTAACTGGCATACATGTAGCAGTTGTATTCCAGTGTTTTAAACTGAGATATTCCTCACCTTGAGTGGAAGTGACTTTCTGAAGAACAGCCTCACTGAACTGGTAGGTCAGCTGTCTCAGGATTTAGGTGATGTCCCCATTCCTGGCAAAAGAAATGTGTCTTTGATTTTTGTCAGTGCACTGAATACAAGACACCGTCTCAGAACTACACAGGGATTCTCTGTCCTTTCCTTTCCTTTCCTTTCCTTTCCTTTCCTTTCCTTTCCTTTCCTTTCCTTTCCTTTCCTTTCCTTTCCTTTCCTTTCCTTTCCTTTCCTTTCCTTTCCTTTCCTTTCCTTTCCTTTCCTTTCCTTTCCTTTCCTTTCCTTCCTTTCCTTCCTTTCCTTCCTTCCTTTCCTTTCCTTTCCTTCCTTCCTTCCTTCCTTCCTTTCCTTCCTTTCCTTCCTTTCCTTTCCTTTCCTGTCCTTCTGTTCCTGTCCTTCCTGTCCTGTCCTGTCCTGTCCTGTCCTGTCCTGTCCTTCCTGTCCTTCCTATCTTTCATTTTCTTTCTTTTCTTTCTTTTCCTTTCCTTTCTTTCTCTCTCTCTCTCTCTCTCTCTCTCTCTCTCTCTCTCTCTCTCTTCTCTTCTTCTTTCTTTCTTTCTTTCTTGGTTTGATTTTTCAAGACAGAGTTTATCTATGAGACCCTCACTGTCCTGGAACTCACTCTGTAGATCAGGTTGGCCTTGAACTCACAGAGATCCAAATGCCTTTGCCTTCCAAGTGCTGGGATTAAAACTGTGTGTGCTACCACTGCCTGGCTGCACAAGGATCCTTAAAGATTTTCAAACTTGCAGCTCCTTCCTGTCCTTTTCTCTTCTTTGCTGGACAAGGTTGGTTGTACAGCTGGTTTTACAGTTTTTGTTATTTTGTTTTGTTTGTTTTGCAGAAATTGATGGAGTTTTCCAGATTCAAGTCTTCAGAATCATTGTTACACATCTCCATTTACAAGTGGGCTCCTCTGTAGGCGACACTCATGTCAGAATTGTTTCTCACCTGAGGATAATGGTTAATGAAAAGCATGTACTTTGTGTGTGTGTGTGTTTTAAGGAGTACTGAAGTTCTCCAATTGAATGCTATCTCAATACCCCCAAAGTGTCTTCAACTGCTTGACTTAGCTTGTTCAATGCAAGTCCTTGTTTATTAATTAATTGTAGCATATTGAACTGAGGATGAATTTCAGTGGTAAAATACCTACTAGCAGGCAAAAGGTTCTGGGTTCTGTCCAACACAGCCATATATAATATATAGAAAATTATATATGGAATGTAAAAGGATAGTTTTTTCATGAAAAATAAAATAATAAAATATGTTGTAAATTGAGTGCAAGGTTGCATTAGCAAAAGAAAATATGGTTTAAAGTCAAGAGAATTGGCAGAAGTATAATTATCTGATTTTCATAAAAGATCAGGAGAAAATAATACTGGTGGAAGTAGGCAGAGAATTAAAAACAAGAGGTCCAAAATACCTTTAACAGTTTAACAAGGTGTAAGGGTCAAACTCAAACCCAAACTCAAATAGTATGCAAAAGCAAAGAGTTTTTATTTACTTGAATTTCCTGCATTCACAGTTTCCTCCATTCAGGAATGGAGACCCCCTAGTGGACTTGCAGGCCTAGCTTTTATTGTCAGTTAGGGGAATTCCAGGGAGGGGTGTGTGCCCTTTTACCTTAATTGGTTAGCTCTATTTCTAGGAGTCTGCCTGATTCTACTGTTGGTTAGCTCTGAAGATTTCCCAGGGGGATGCTTCCTTGTTCTAGCTACCTATTCTTAATTCAGGTGGATGACAAGATGTCCTGGGATTGGCTGCCCATGACTGTGATTTGCTGACCACAGGTTCCTGGACCCAGGTTCTCAATTCTGGGAAACTTAGGCCTAGTCTTCCAAACTAAACTCTCAGTTGGCATCCTGTAATGGAGTCAGCCTTGTCTGAGCTTGGTCCTTTCAAAGGATGGAATGAGGTTTTGTCTACATTGGAACTTATTTATAATGGGCTATTTCATTAAGCCATATTATTTCATGCATGCATAGAAGGTGAGTAATTACTACGACTGTGATAATAAATGGAAAAATAAAATGAAAGGCAAAGAAAAGTGTGAAGGAATATTATTAATTGATAGTCCCCAGAGCTGCTTGACTAAATGCACAGGGAAGGTAAGAGGCAGCTGAAGATTGTTACTACAAATCTTCATTTGTAGTAACAGTTGCTCCTGAAAGGAGTATTTGCCATTACAGCAAGTCAGAGCCTATAAATGCTTCCACTATAACTGATATACTGAATATAATTCTAGGGCTTTCAGCTTATAGAAATGTATACAAACCATAGTACAGTCTTTGTCCTTCATGAAGAAATGAATAGATGAAAAACCATAAAAGTTGCACTGTGTATGACAATACCGAATGATTCAGTTATAGCTGACCTCTTAGCCAAATATGCATAATAGATGCTAATTTTGTGTGTGTTACACATACAGTGAATTGCCAGGGATCATTTTCAGGATTAAACACATGGTGATCAGGGAACCAAATTTTCATAATGCTGAAATATTAGACAATGATAGTATATCAGTGAATGTGTAGTTAATAGTTTTGATGAAGGGCAAGTTTTCAAATATTGGTCAGTAATGTTTCTATAGATGAAGAGCAATGATTATTTTCTACAGTTGGTCATTGTTTAGAGATCACATAAAAATTATAGAAGGAGATAATTATCAGTAATAATGTTTTGGTGGATTTTTAAAGGAATTAATTATATTTTAATTAGTTTGGGGGTTTGAGTGGTATTTGACTATAGTATGGCGACAGAATTGTAGGGGGTCAAATCCAGTCATCTGAGGGATACTAGTATTAGGAGTTTTCCTGGAGTTGGTCATGTTGGTGCAATTAGAACATTATAGTTGCAATTGTTGTAGAAGTTGCTGAATTAAATAAAATGGGAGACAGAATAACTTATGATGGTGAAGAGAACGATCTTGACAGGCATGGTATAGATCATTGGTTAATGGTTGTTGCTGGCAGGTTTTTTTTATGTACTTCTTTTCAAGTATTTTTGTTGTTATTAAAGTGCTGAAGGAAATTAAATGATAAAGAACATGATAGAAATTAATATAATGAAGAAAGAAAGGAAATACAATATATTCTTTTTGATTTTATGTAATTTTTTGAAGCAGATGTTTGAATAGTTTTAGGAGCTACTTTTCCCAGTCACGTCTAGATTTAAAACTCTATTTTTTAAAAGACTCTTGATTTTTATCTACAAAAGTAATATATAGATCAAGTATGCAATTCAGAAAATAGGCAGTTTTGTCATTGACAAAATTCTCTGCTATCTGCCATCAGCTAGTCCCATTATGATGTTCATTTGCCAGGCCTGACTTTGAGACAATCACAGCTGTCAGCCTTTTCCATTGAAATATGAATAGTAACAGAATATCAAACATGGTTATTCAGTCAATTGGATGAGACATGCTAATTACATTAACAGACATAATAGCAACATGCAATATTAACTGTAAAAATTATTCTTAAATATATATATATGTATATATATATATATATATATATATATATATATACAACATATAATTATATATTCTCTTAATCTTGCTACTTAAAAAACTGGGGTGGGAGGATTGTCAGCCTGGGCAAAATATCAAAATCCTGCCTCAGAACAACAACAACACAAGAACAACAACACAAGAACAACAACAGAAGCAATAGCAACATTAACAACTGCCAGCAACAAGAGGTAAAGTTACTTGCTGTGTAAACCTGACATCCCGAGTTCAATCACAGAACCACTTGTGAGAAGGGAGAAAACAGATCTCTAGAAGTTGCCAGCCACCCCCATCACACCACAAATAATAAATGTAATAAAAAAACCCCACAATAACAAAATTTGTTACGGAGCTAATTCTAGTCACTTTATCTTCCTATTTTCTAGGTATTTTCCTTTTGTTCACGGTCTCTCTATATACTCTAGCCTGTCTTCAAACACTTCATCCTCTTGCCTCAACCTCCCGAGTTCCAGGATTATAGTTATTAAAACTCTATTTTTAATGATCCTAAACTTTTAAAATAAGAATTTTGGTAAGCTACAGTTGAAAAAGACTTAGAAGTTTAGAGGTTACATGTAGATGAAGATAATTTAGTTATGAGATGAAGGGTTATTAGGCTAACATATTTGATTATTGTGAAGCCAAGATTTATAATAAGAAAACTTGATAGAATGAATGGTATAATTACTCAAGGACTGTTTAATGCAGTAATATTGTCTAAAAATTCTATGAAGATGTTTTCTAATTATATGATATTTTAAAAGGTTAATTTTCACTTGTGTTAGCATATTAATCAGGGTTTTCAAGAGGAGCAGAATTTTAAAAATGAATCTATGTCTGTATGTATAAAATAAAAAGGAGATTTATTAGAATAGCTTACAGGCTGTGGTCCAGCTAATCTAACAATGGATGTCTGCTAATAGAAGACTTCAGAATCTAGTGGCTGTTTATTCTATGAGGCTGGATATGTAAGTTTGTCTTCAGTATGTACTAGAATCCTGAAGAAGTAGGCTCTAATGTCAGTGAAGGAATGGACTTGCTATTGAGAATGAGAGCCAGCAGACAAAAAGAGAGAACTTCCTTCTTCTGTGTCTTTTGCATGGCTCCCAGCAGCATTTGAAACCCAGATTAAAGGTGGACCTTCCACTTTAAAAGATCTGTATTAAAAGTTTTTCATCCTACCTCAAAGATCCAAGTTTAAAGTGGGTCTTTTTACTGAAAATGATTTAAGAAAAAAAAAAACTTTTACAGATGTGCCCAGAGTTAATTTGAGTTTTAGTTAATTCCAGACACAATCAAATTAACAACCAAGACTAGCCATGACAGTTTGTAAGTGTAAAAAAGCAACAAAAAAATTATTTCATGTTGCTCTACACAGCTGTTTGGGAAGTGTCAAAGAATGCAATTAGTGGGAGTCAGCTATTCTGTGACATGTTGGTACATTCAATGCTAAGGTCTTTTGCATACATTCTTGTTAAAATGGTATCTTGTGGTATTCTAGTAAATGGTAAGTTTTTACTCATAAATGAGAAAGCAGTGCAGTTTTTGCTGTGCCTCCTATTTTTCAGATGTGTTTATTTCAGATGTAGTTATTACTGAGAGTGTAAATGGTGTATTCTGAATATTATATAGTATGTCTTTCAAAATATAATGTGTGTTCAAATATGAAAAAGTTGGCTGGATGGGAATAAAACAAAGGATGTCTGAGGCCACCAGAACTGCTTTGGAGCTCTGGGGAGTTTGAGAGACACACCACCCTGACTCTGGGCAACAGCTGGAGACAAGTCTCAACAATAGTCCCATATTTATAGTGTTTCAGAAACCAGAACTTTGAACCAGGCCAATGACTCACTGTAATAAATACTTGCATGTAAAGTTGTTTGAGTAAAAAAAATATACTATGTGCCACATATAATTTCCAGTGCCCTTATGATAAGCAAATATGCCATGGACAAGTATGAAAGATGGAGGAATCTTGGGAGTGGTGAGTGCACAGTGGAGACAGTTGGAACTAAAGACATGATGGTGGTAACTGATGTGAGAGAAGGCTGCTGTGGACAAGGGACATGGCCTTGCTGAGTAGAACCAACAAGTGGTACACAGCACCCTTGAGCTTCTGAAGGTTCTGATCTTAAACACACTCCCCAGACACATGAGTTGTCTGAAAATTGAAGATCAGTTTTCTTGACTAGACCTCTTCAAAAGACCTCTATGGTTCATGCTGAGCCTGGGGGTCATGTTGGTATCCTTGGTCTTCTGCTCCAGGCCATGTTGAAACCAAAGGTTCATGTGGGTGTCACTGGAGGCCACAATTATGTCTACAGGCTGGTGCTACTGCCAAGAGTCAGGTAAACATCTGTAGTCTGTGCTAACACAGGAAGTCATATTAGTGCCCCTGGTACAGATTGCTGCTTGAGATCATGTTGATGTGAATGCCTATGCTGCTACTTGAGAACATGTTGATGTCTGTGGTCTATGCTGCTGCAGAGAACCATGTCTGGGTCCATTATCCTTTTGCAGCTGGGGATCATGATGATATCTACGGCCTATGTTACCACCAATTGCCAGGTAGATGTTGCTGGTCTGTGCTAATGCCTGAAGCCGTGTTGATGTCCATGGACCAGGCTGCTGCCAGGGACCATATTGGTATCTGTAGCCCATGTTGCCCTGGAGGCCATGTTGATGTCCTTGGCCTGTGCTATCGAGGGCTATGATGGTGTCCATTGCCTGTGATGTAGCAGAGTGCCATGCTCATGACCATGGTTTGTATTCCCACCAGAGACCATGCTCAGATTCATAGCACCTGCTCCTGTCACCAGAGACCATGTGGAAGTTCATGATCCATGTTCTCACTGACTGTAAGGAGCAAGAAACTACTTTTGCAGTGGTATTGATGACTGCAGACTCACAGTTCAGAAAGAGGGACATAGAAGGCTTATGTGACAACCTCCACTCAGTCCTCCTCCAATGTAACAGAAGCCATTGAAGAAAAGTCTTCAAGATTGTGATAAGGATGCTGAAATGTAGATTTTCACCTTCTGGCAGGGCTTAGGGGGTGAAGGGGCAGGGCTGGACTTGGTTTTCTACAAGGGGTTGGCCCCTGTGAGTTTGACTATGCACCAGTGAATATGTAGACAACACAAATAGGATTTTTCTTCTTTTTATTGTGGGGGGGGGGTGTCACAAGGAGGGGGCAGACCTGGAGGACTGGGAAGTGATCAGAGTACATGATGTGAGTTTCCAAATAATCAATAAAAGCATTATATTGGAAAACAGTCAGTAGGGACTGATCCATGACTAGTATTACTGCTAATACTGGTTGACAATAATGGAGATATCACAATTACTTTAATGTCATTTTGTGTTAAAATATAGATGATATGGATAATGTTTTTAAGATAAAATGAGGGCTTTGAATGTCAAATTATCATTGAATAAAGGATAAAAATGGATTGCTAAAAAATTCCTTTGCTATGCGTATCATACTGGAAGAAAGCAGAGCTGCTATTGGTGTGAGACCCACTGTAGAGAGTGAGTGTAGTCCAGGCTGAAGAAATCTGATTGATTTTTCCAGATGTTGATAATAGAAGGCCAATTTGTAGGAGAAAGTTCAACTTTTCAACTATGAAGAAAGGTATTGAAATTCCCATGAGTTAATGTTTATAAGAAATCATATTATAGATAAAATAAACCTAGCATGTCAGCAAGTGTATAAAGTAGTTGGTAGAACTACTGTATTAACACTGTTCAGCCATACTATCACCCAAGGAATAAGGATGACACGATTCCTACTCCTCATCACCAAAGGGTTAGGACAATTCACTAGCAGTGATTTAGGATGAAAAATAATAAGAAATGTATGCAAATATTAAATATTGTTTGGTGTCATGAGTATCTATATTCTACACAGAATTCGGTCAAGTGATAAAGTTACTACTTCTCAGTAACTACTGGTATGATTACTGAGAGCAGTCTCATTTAAAGCTAGGGCTTATGCTTCTACTTTGAACATTGTCTATTGGGGATGATTTCTTTCTGGCTTGAGATAAATTTTAATATAAGAATCATACAAAAACTAAGTTAATTTAATAGAAGTGTTACATGTAGCTCAAATAGAGTTTTTCAAATGAAGATTGGTAAAGGAAATTGTAATAAGAATTATTAATATTATAAATATTGATAGGATAGTAGAAAATATTAAGTTTATTACTTTTATTCGAATTGGTACTATTTTTGGCTCCTAACTTCAATGGATAACACTGTCCATCTAACGGTTATGAAAGCCATATTGTTATGGCTGAATGAATTATCAACTTTCATTTTTCCTGACAAAATAAGAAGCAGGGCTTCTCTTATTAGAGTCACAGTCTAATGTACTATTGGAAATTATACAATAAGTTAAGATTTAAAGATAAAGAATTTAGATAGTTATATGTGTAAATTCTAAAAGACTTGTGAAAAAAATGGGTCAATTTTACTTATGTGATACACAAATTTTTTGAGAGCATTATAATGAATGTATTAAAGTTTATTAGGAATGAAGTACAAATGATCAAGAGAATGATGATAAAAATCACAAACAGTTCACAGATAGTGAGTGGATAGGTAGAGTGTAAGACTGACTAATTGTATTACAATGACATTAATGGCAAACTGTAATCCTTGGTGTGGTTTGGTGTGAATTCATCTGTGATTTGGATTAGTGAGGCAAATTAGTACTGTTGTTGTGAGTACTATTTTTTATTATTATGGCCACAAGCCCTTGGTGATGTCATATTAACAAGGATACTACAATTGTGTGTATCGCTAACAGATCAATAGACAATAATTTTAGGTCTGCTTGATATAGGTGAATAGAACTCATAAATACATATCCTCAAGATAAATTTGAGCAAATATGCCCTACTATTAAAAAGACAGGCTTCTGAATAAGGAAGATATGGATTTAAATCTGACTCAGCTCTTAAAATGGGTAAGCTTAGCGTAATCTCTTGACTATTCTAGCCCTTGTTTTTCTTATTTAAACAGATTGTTTGTAGGGAAAACAGAATTTATTTTGAAACTTTTAATACCACACAGCATGAAAAGGCTATGATAGTAGTAATTACACTGGGACTGAGCACAAACTCTGATTGTTCTGAGTACATGGGCATGTGTCCATCTTAGTTTACTGTGCTGTGGTGATTACAGATCATGCCTGAAGGTTGATGCTAGCTTAGGCTGAAGTGGGCACTGAGGATTTACAAACTGTGTTGTTTGTACTCTCTTCCCTCTATTCTGCTTTCCTGGTCCATAGGTAGACTCTCATTCAATATCAGTTAGTCAAAACTATTCTTCTCAGTGTGACCTCCTAAACTCTTGTTTGGACAAACATCTGAATTACTATGGACAGTGATGTTGGATATGGAAGTTATCATAATCCTGCTGCTGATTCCTGGATCCTCTCATTTCCATGTGGCTCAGATAATTTCCATTTGACAGAATTTTTCTCTCTGTGCTTGCATGAGACAGACTAAAAGAACTCCTAATCACTGGCTTGTGAGATTCAAGGCATCAATACACCATTCCATCTCTGGTAGAGTGGTTCTGTGGTGTGGTGTTTCAAAGAGTTTTCAAATTAATTAATTGGATTTAGGTCCAATACCTATTTCTGTGATTGGCTCAACTGTGAATTGTATTTTTCTACTGTGTCACAGTCCCACCCCATTGTCTTGTTCTCTATCCCTTTCAAATCCATTCAATTTTTGTCTTAGACTCTGCTTTTGGGAGAACACAAGGAGTTGTCCTGGGTAGAAAATAGATTGAGTTTTAGTTGTTTCAAGTAGCCTCAGTAGAAGCAAAGGAAAGGTAGATAGATGCTTAACATTTTTTAAATGCTTTCACAAAGATAGTAAAATCAAGGCTGTAGGCTTCTTGTTAGTAACTATATAAAAACATATGTCTTGACTAGAATTCTATACATTATGGATCCTCTGTAAGGTAATGTTTGGATCATGATGCATCACCTAGCAAAAATCAGACTGAGAGACTGTGAGGATAAGTAATGGCAGTACTGAGTGTTTTCTCCTTCATTTTTCATGCAGTAGAAGTGCTAACTCTGATAATCGCTTGGAAGCAATGTTCCGTGGAATCCATAGTCACAGTTCATTTTGTTTTCTATGTGGCAAAAGCAGCAAATCTAATTAATATATATACATAAAAAACCAAAGTACTGCTGCATACACAGTGGTCCCACTAATACCAGCCTTGTGGTTTTCTTTGCCAGCATGTGTTAACTTGTTCCAATTCTCTTATCTTCCAAAATGCTCTACAAACTTGTCTTGTTAAGATAAAAAAAGAAAGAAAGGAAAGGAAGAAAGAGAAGAAGAGAACAATTTGTGAAAAAGATGGGTTAAATTTTCTTATGTAATGTACAAATTCTCTGCTGCAATTGAGGAACAGAGGGTAAAGAGCACTATAAAAAAATATATTAAGGTTTGTTAGAAATGTAGTATGAATGATCAAGAGAACAATGATAAAAATCAATAGTTTTAATTTAAAAACTAATCAAAAATCAATTTATAATTAGTTTTTCTAGGTAATCCTGACTATCCTGAACTAGCTATGTAGAGCAGGATAGCCTCAGACTCATTGATAGCTTGTCTCTGCCTCTAGAGTACTGTGATTTTAAGGCGTGTACTACTACCACACCCAGCCAGTTACCTTTATCTCCGCTGTAAGCCCAACAATATTTATGGGGATACGAACCAACTTCTTTTGGATGGTGTGATGATTAGTTTTAATTTTCAACCTGACATAATCTAGTCACATAGGATCCTTGAGAAATTTTGTAAAGGTTCGTCTTAATTACATTAGTTAATGTGGGAAGATGCACTCATTGTAAGTTTAGGGAAAACTTGGAAGAAAATGGAGCTGAACACGAGCATTTACAAATTAATTCATTTCTTTCTGCTTTGTGAGTATGAATAATGTGACCAGTTGTCTCTAGCAATTTTCACTGTGATTTTCCCACAGTAATGGGCTGTCACCTGGAACTATGAGTTGAAATTGCTTTTGTCAGGAGACTTCCTTATAGCAACAGAAATGAAAAGTAAGACATATCTTAGCTGGTCTGAGATTTGGGGTTCTTTGCTTTTTTCATTTCCAATGGTCTCAGGCAATGTATTTTGTGTTCTAGGTTCAGTTTTGGTAATTACCTCTCAATGGAATACCTATTGAAGTTAATAGAAGGTATTGTAGTATTTGTTCTGTTCCGAGAAAAGCAAGCATAAGTGTTATTACCCATTCTTTGCCACAATGTTTCTTTAGTACTTATTTTCTAAGGCTTCTCTGTGTGATAGAAGGATCAAAAGTAATCTTAGCTTATGCCTGCAAGTAGCAAGAGTTTAGTTGTAGACACGAACACGTGGACAAATAATTATTAAAAGATTTGTTTTAGACTGAAAGTAATTGTGGCTGAAAAGAAAAAGCATTCTCTTAGATGACACATCTGTATTTCATCTTAGCTTTGTCAAAATAATTGTGCATGTCCCTTGGAGATTGTCTTTGTTTCTGAACTCTTGCTGTTTTTTTTTTTTTTTTTCTGTGCTACAAATCTTCTTCACTTTGCCCAGGGCAATTAAACACTGGAAAATAGTGCCTCTGTCCCCTTCAGGGCATAGAGGAACTGAAATTTTAGTCCACATAGAATCTTATAAATGAAGGTCTGTGGTGGTGTTAGACATAGTAGGTAAACAATGGAACCAAGTCAAGTAATAAATGCATAAACAAAAGAAGTATATAGAAGAGTTGAGACTGAGCTGAAACATGAAGATCAATATAGAGGGGCCAATCTGCGAAGAAGCTTGGAAACTCTTCCTTATCTATGCTTCATCTAATGAGAAGAGCTAGTGAGAAATTTTTTGAACTTCACATGAGAACTGGAAGGACTATAAAGTTCTATATTTGTGTAGTAAGATGGTTTGAGGGATCTGGTTCTCACTTCACTAGCCCATTTCCATTCCTGGAACTGTTTTTTTTTTCTTCTTACTAATCTGTCTACCTTTCTCTTTCTATTTCGAATTGTGTGTCCTGGTGCAATCTTTAACCCTGGGACATAAGAGCCTGAGACTGGATGTTCTCTGAAATCAGACCTACAGCTTAGCACTGTTAAAATACATTTTCCTCAACAGGCTGGGCTTTCTCACTGTTGCCTCTGCCTTCCATGGCTGATTTTAAAAGCATAAGTTTTTTTTCTCTCTCTCCTTTCTCATAGTAGCTGCAGGGATATCTCTCTTGCTTAGACTTGTTTTTCTCTCAAACTCTAACAGGATTGCCCTCAATATTTCTACTGATTCCATTTTTAAATGATTGTACCAATGAGATCAAGAATCCAAAAAAGGGAAACTGAGTTTTTTCTGGGTAACAATATATGTCAGTATAATATAGTATCATACTGATATACAATATGGATGAACATGGAAAGCATTAAACCAAATGAAAGGAGAAATTACAGAAAAATGTACTGTATAGTTCCACTTACGTGAAATATTCAAATACATAAATCTATAGGGACAGGAAGAAGCTTAGCAGTTGCCAGTGGTGGAGGGAAAATAAACCTTAGAAGACATTGAGAACGGGCATGACGTAACTTTGTAGAGTGATGGAGATCTTTAGAATGAGTTCCTGGTGATGCTGTCCAAATGTAAATGTACTGAAAACTATTGAATCACAAACTTTTAAAGGTTCACTTTTATGGTACAAGTTTGATAATTTTTTAACATAAATTTTATGAAATACATCTCAATGTTAGATGGTTATTAGTGCTTTGGTGGTTTAGGGGTTACTATGAATAGATCTTTCCTACATAGATAGTTTAGAGCCTGTTTTAAAAAAGAAAATTGGAAAAAACCAGGACTTTAGTTGCTGGTCAGAAGAATGGGACCTAAGCCATATCTCTTGTTTTGGGAAGAGATTTGACATCCTTAACTTTCCAAAATGACAGAAATGAATAACTATGGAAGCCAGGCTGAAGGAGGCTGGATTTTAGATGACTGCTATATAACAGGAGGTTTACAGATAAAGAACAAAGACACATTTTTTGGCACCTCCAGAAAGGACAAATCTAAACAGGTTATCAGTCACCTAGACAAAAGAAAGTCCCCCATGTGATCTTATGGAGATCATAAGGACTAGGGAATCAGGGGACACAGATCGAGGTCCTAGTCACATCCATATAGTTGTTATCTTATAATATAGATTTTGAGGGTTTATTTAATATCAGGACATATACTATGCATGATTATAATCCATGTTGCTTCTCTTCTCCAACTAAACACCTGTGTATTTATACTCCATAAGAGCAGGACTCTACAAAACTCACATATTCTCTTGAGTCCCTTTAAAATTGCCATATCATTGTTTATAAAAGCTCCAGTGAAGTGGAAGAAATATGTAAAAAGAAAAAATGCCCAGTATAACTCCACCATAAAACTATTCCATTAAGTCATCACAGATTTTAAAATGAAGTTTTTTCTAGTTTCGTATATTCCATATATTAATGCTCTATAATACATGTAGCTAACAAAGATTTCCCCCTTTCTGTAGTCTTCTCTTGATTTGATTGGTGGTTTTCTTTGTTAACTGTACTCAATTCCTGAGCAGATGGGATGGAGTCCTATTCCAGAAGTCTGTTCCTTCACCTTTATCTGTAGTGTATGGCCTGTGTTTCCTTCCAGCAGATGCAGTGTTTCAGGTTCACCATTGAGATCTCCGATCTGTTTGGAGTTGATTTTTGTACCGGGTGATAGGATTTTGTCTAACTTCATTCTTTTAAATTTGGACATCTAGTTTTCCCAATACCAGTTGATGAAGATACTGTCGCTCCACCAGTGACATCTTTGTCAAATATGACATAGCTGCAATTACTCACACTCATATTTGGGTTTCCCCTTTGGCTTAGTTACTATATATATGTCTGTCTTTTGTGCTAGTTCCATGGTGTTTTATTATAGCTCTGAAGTACAGAATAGAGGAATATGGTATGGCCAACCTTCTAGTATTTTTCTTGGCTTCAGGATTGCCTTGGCTATTTGGAGGTTTTGAAATTCCATATGAATTTCAGGATTTTTTTTCTATTTCTGTAAAGAATGTGATGGGGCATTTGATTGAGATTGTGTTTAATCTTTAAAACGCTTTGTATATGATAATCATTTTGAAATTAATTTTAAGAACCCATGAACAGAAGAAGCTTTCCCACCTTCTTTCCACTGTATTTCTCAAACATTTTCTTCAAAGAGTTGACGTTTTCACTGTAGAATTAAAAAAAAAAAAACAAACAAGAAAACAAAGGACCCAATTAAAAAATGGGCTGCAGTTCCAAACAGGGAGTTTTCAAAACACCAAAGAAATTGTAATTAGCAAGTGGAGGAGTCTCAGAGCAGGAATGGCAGCAGAGTGGAGTTCACACCCATAGATCCTCTTCCCAAGAGAAACACACTTGCTGGAATTACTGAAACAAGCAGAGCCTCCCCACCCATGAACACAGCCCATGAACTGATGAGCACTGAAGCAGAGGAAAACACGAAGTGCCAAGCAGGAGGAGACGCTGATTGGAGCTGGGACGTCTACTTCATTTCTTATTTTCATGTAAGCTTTGTGTCCTTCCTTATTCAGATGTTGTGTTTCGTCTTGAATCTCACCTACTAGTCTTCTATGACTCCCCTTCTTTATCTGTACCTACTCTGCTCCATTAACGGTACTATTTCTCACAAGTTTAATCAAGATCCTTGTCCTTCAGGCTTCACCTTTTCTTTTCAGTTTTCTGCTTCCATCTTCCTTTGGATACTTCATTACTCATGTGTTTAGCTCTAACAAGTATTAAGTATGCTTTCTGCTGACACGATCTTTTTGCCACCAACTCTGAACCTTACGCACAAGTGAACTACTTACATGTCTTCTATCACAAGTTAACTCTATCAAAGCATCCCCACCCTTTAGGACATGTAAACCCAAAAGCAGTCAACCAACCAAGAAGACTCACAGAAAAGAAAATGAACAACAAAAAGTAGACAAAAGGGAAAAACATATCCACCTATTCAGTGGATTCACAAACACAGCAAAGGAATTTTAAAAATGAGGCAATAATCACCATGCCACCTCAGTACCAGATTGGGAAACGGAGACAGATACCTGCAGCACATTGGCCAGCCCCCCTTCATTTGATGGGATCAATTCAGTGAGAATTCCAAATCATTTGCATTTAACAGATAGCTCCGGAATATTTCATACAACAGCTCGGTAACAGGCATTCTTTTCAGTGACCCAGCACCTCCTCTAGAATCAATCAGATTGTCAGTCACAAAGACACCTTAGCAAACAGAATGATTCTTTGGATCTTTATTAGAGCTGTGTAAAATAAAATTAGAAAGAGTAGGAACACACCAGACTACACAAATACTTGGAGAAATCAAAAGTGGTCTATTAGAAGAACCACTAAGTGAAAAGATTAAAGATTTCTAGAATCAGGTGAAATCAAGGCACAGCTCAAAAAAAGGAAAGCTAAAAGACTATCTGCCAAAGTGTTGGTTCCTTGGAAGGATAAACAAGAGAACAAACCTCTAATCAAATGAAAGAGAAAGTCAAGCCAATTCAATAAAATCAGAGGTGTCACAGCAGACTCCAGAGAAATCCAGAGGATCATAGTGGAGTATTTAAAAAACTTTAGTACAAAAAGTGGGAAATGAAGATACACTGGCTAAATTCTTAAACAAGTATGACATACAAAAATTAAATCCAGACCTCATTATAAGTGAAGAGTCATAAGCAACAATAAAGGCTCTCCACAGACCAAAGTCCAGGATCAGACTGCTCTCCACAGATGAAAGCCCAGGATTTGATGGATTCACTACCAACTTCCATCAAACATTCAAAGTAAAGCTAATACCCACAGTTTTCAAGCTTTTCCATGAAAATAGAATGGGAAGGAATACTACAAAACTCTTTCTACAAAGTCACCATTACTCTGTTAAGGATACAGCAAACTACATAAAGACACAATAAAAATTAAACTGTGTGCACCAATTGCCACGATGAAAATAGACACAAAAATTCTCAACAAAGTACTTGCATAGCAAATTTAAAAATACTACAGACAAGATCATATATTATGACAGGCTGTATCATTTCAAGATGCAGGTAGGTTCAACATAGGCAAATCAATAAATGTATGACAAAGAATAGAGTTAAGGATCAATAATACCAAGTGATCATTTCAACTGATACAAACAAGGCAGTCAGTGAATTTCAACATGTTTCCCACAAAATTCCTAAAGAAATTATGAGTAGAGAAGTAAGTTGTCATAACACAAAAAAGGCTATGTATGACAGTCAACAGTTTACAAAACAAGAAAGAATTGAGACTTCCTAAAATCTGAAACAAGACAAGGGTGCTCACTGTCTTTATTCTATTTCAGTAGGAAAAGAAGAGGGTAAATTTTCAGATGATATGATTCCTTATTCAAGAGTCCCTAAAGACTCTATAAGAAAAATTCTAGATCTGATAAATACCTTCAGCGATTTAACAGGATACAAAACTTAACTGACAAAATTTAGAGCTTTTCAATATAATAGTAATGGACATGCCAAAAAAAATTAGGAAAAATATCACATTCACAATGGATTTTACAAGAAAAGTAGAAATAAGCCTAACAAAGGAGGAGAAACATGATGGAAAAGTTTAAATATTAAAAAAAGACACTAGAAGATTTAAAGGCCTTCTTTGTTCATGAATTGGCAGAATTAATATTGGGCAAATGTTCACATTATCAAAGCAGATAGATTCTAAGTAATATCCATCAAAATTACATGTCAGCCTTCACAGAATTAGAAAACAAATTAAATTTATATGGAAACAGACATCTCAGAATAGCCAAATTAAACCTAAGCAGAAAGAACTATTATAGTGCCTGACCTCAATTCTGCTGTGGAAGCATAATGACAAAGACAATGTGGTAGTTTGGATAAGAATGCCCCTCCATAGGCTCATATGTTTGAATGCTTAGTCATCAGGGAGTGGAACTATTTGAGAAGGATTAGAAGGTTAGGAGGTGTGGCCTTCTTGGAGGAGGTGCAGCCTTGTTGGAGGAAGTGTGTCACTGGGGTGGACTTTGAGGTTTCAAAAATCTCACACCAAGTATAGAATATATTTCTCTCTGTCTCTCTGTCTCTGTCTCTGTCTCTGTCTCTGTCTCTGTCTCTGTCTCTGCCTATGGATCAGGAAGTAGCTCTCAACTACTGCTCTAGTAGCTGTTTATACGATGCCATGTTCCTTACCATGATGATAATAGACTAAACCTCTGAAACTACTAGCAAGCATACAATTAAATGCTTTCACTTATACTAATTGCCTTGCACACAGTGTGTGTCTTTTTATAGCAATTGAAAAGTGACTAAGACAGTATTGTAGTGGCACAAAAACATACATGTGATAAGTGGAGTGGAATAAAAGAAATAAAATGGGAGAGGGGAATAAAACAGAAGCAAATGGAATTCATGGGGCATGATAGGATAAGGCTAATATTGTGGAGAAAGAAGGAGGCCAACAGGAGGCTGGCAGGGAGAAGGGCAAGGGTAGAGTGATTGGTGAGACAGAATCCATCACAATGTCAAATCCCACGGCTTTGCAACATTCTGCTTGTTCAATCCAAGGCTTTGTTTACAGGGAAGGAAGGAGATTATACTAAAATTAGACAATTAGGAGGCAAGGATCTTGGAGGTGGACCTTCTCCTGACCTTAAACCCATAACGTCTTTTGCCCTACTGATGTTTGATAGGACCACTGTACCTTGACTCATCTGCTGAGTAGTGGCCTGATACAGAGTCTACCATGCTCTTTATGTTTCATTTCATTTGAGACTTGTTTTTTTAAGTTTTGTACCTCATCTTTTATTTTCTTTGCAAATTCTATTCTTCAATTTATTTTCCTGCCCATCTACATTAAATTTCCTACACTATTCATTTTGAAGATATTCTATTAATGTTTTTAAGAGCCATTTTTAAATTCTTTACTACACATACTTCCCTAACTAATGTCACAAATCAATGTTCTCTGCTGGACACTAGAAGCCATCCACTCTAGTTCCGCTTCTCATATGCTAGCCTACAATTGTGTTTAATGAATACTATGTTGCTATGGTCATTATTGCTATTATCTTTGAGTGAATGTTCATTTACACTTAATAATGTGTTCACCATGTCTCAGAGTGCCATTGTTTCTTGAATGCCACTCTTCTAGCTTCTATTTCTACATTATTAAAAAAAAAGTTCTTTCTTTTGGTGAAATTGATTTAGTGACAAATGCTCTCAATATTTGCTTGAATGTCTCTTTGTTGGCATTTATCTAGGCATAGAATTTTGGGTTGGCTCTATTTAAAATGATGACGTTTTATCTCTTTAAATAACAAGTGAGCTGACAGTCTGTCATTCGATGTTTTGTTTTTTTATTTTGATTTTTTTTTCAGCAAGGCAAATGTAAGTGGAATGGTTGGTTTTGTTTGAAGACTGTTAAATTAGTGTTTTTCCCTTTCACTGCAATAAGTCACGATGCACATTGGCTGTGATGCATCCCATTTTTGTGTGAGAATCTTCCATCAACCAGACAATTCATTCCTCTTTACAGTTTAGAAAAACCTTTATGTATATAAATACATGAAAATATCTCCAGTGTACTACTATATATACAAATGCACATGCATACATATGCAGATATATGTATGATGTGTATGCTCCTATGTATATGCATATGTAACATATATGCATGCATGTAAGGGTATATTTAATGTTACAGAGGATAATCTGGTGATTTAGAGAAAAATTATTGGTGAGAATCTGAAAGTATTTTTATCCCTCCTATCTCTGTCCCAACCTTTTATGTCATGTTAGATTTATTGTCTAGACGCTAGTTCTTTCTGACGTTGAGTTTAATATGCTGCTTGCTGAATTTTATTCTCTGTCATTCTGAGAACTGGACTCAGGGCTTTTTACAGGACTGACTAGCAAGCCAGCCCTAAATTTAAGCGTTTTTTTCCCTAAGATTTATTTTTGTCATTTTGGTGTGTGTGTGTATGTGTGTATGTGTGTGTATGTGTGTGTGTGTGTGTGTGTGTATGTGTGTGTGTGTGTGTGTATGTGTGTATGTGTATGTGTGTGTATGTGTGTATGTGTGTGTATGTGTGTGTGTGTATGTGTGTGTGTTTGCCATTTCTGAAGGTTCTAAAGGATTCCATTCTTGCTTTCCTCAACTCTACTGCTTCAGAAATCCTGATGTTTCATGGTTTGTAGTTACAGCTTTCCATCCTTTTCCTCTCCTTGCTGCACATATTTTTCTTCTTGATGTGTCTCCATCTGCACCCTTTCCTTCTTGTTAGATGCCAAGCATTGAATTCTGGCCTGCTGTTGTTCTGTGTGAGTTCACCTAAATTTGATTATGTTTATGCAAACCCCATTTCCAAACAAGGTCACATTAAATACTGAGTGAAAGCTAGATTTCAAAATATCTTATGGTTTCTCTCCCTCCCTCCCTCCCTTCTTCTCCTCCCTCTGTGTGTGTATTGCATGTTATATATTGTGTGTATTTTGGTGTATGTGTGATATGTGTGTAGACTGTGTGATGAAGTGTACGTATATTGTGTGGTAAATATGTATTGTGTATGTATGATATGTTATGATGTGTGTGTGTGTGTGTGTGAGAGTGTGTGTGTATAAAGTGCTGTTTGTTGTGTGTATTGTAGTACTGTATATATAATATGTGAGTAGAGCATGTGTATATGGTATGGTGTGTATGCATTGTGTAGTATGTATGTATAGTGTATGTATGTGTGTGTTGTGCTGTGTGTGCATTGTGTATTCTGTGTGTGTACATGATATGAGTGCATGTATGGTATGGAGTATGAGTGTTATGAGTTATAGTGTGTGTGTAGTATATGTATGAGGTATGGTCTGTCTGTGTAAGGGCTGTGTATGCATTGTGTGTTTGTGGTGTATGGGTGCATGTATGGTATAGGTTATGTATGGGGGAATGTTTGTATGATGCTTGGTGTGTATGTGTGTGTACATGTGTGGTATGTGTATACATATGCATAATATTGAGTGTGTGTATGTGGTTTAGAGTGTGTGTGTAGTGTGGCGAGTAGTTATATTCATGGGTGTGTCTGCCTAGGAAGGTCACAGGAAAAGGTGATGCTATCCTTATTACTTTGCATTTTGTTATTTTTAAGACAGGGTCTCTTGCTGATCCTGAAGCTTGTCCATTTGGTTAGGCAGGTGGGCTAGCTAGTCAGTGCCTAGAATCTGCCTGCCCCTGCCTCTCAATGCTGGAATTACAGGCATGGCTGTACTCAGCTCTTTATGTAGATTTAGGGGATTTCCAACCATGCTTACATTGCTCTTCCCCAATAAGCCATCTTCTCAGCATACTTTAAGCTCTAATAGCAGGTGTAGTTTTTTGCATTCTTTTTAAAACCAGAAGATAATTGTTAACATGTATCACATTCATTTTTTTTTTTATCATCCTTAAATGTCAAGCCTACTGGTGGCTGAGACTGTAGCAATGTCCAGGATAAACTACTTTCCCAAACAGAGAAATGACCCATCCCAGAAGAAAAGACTGCATAGAATTCAACTTCAGATAATTAATGTTAATGCAGCTAATAAAATGACAAAAATTGAGAATTCTTAAAGTATCATAAAAGCAAACTAGAATTAATATATTAAATTTTATTTGATTACAGTGATTATATATTTGTCATTTTAGATTTCTATATTTTTGTTTCAAGATTGTGTAGCAGGAATCTACTTATTTCAGGATTGCCATTGTGCTATGTTCTTTATTCTCCTCCTTTATCTCAGTCCCAGGCTCAGGATGAGGACTGCCTGGTAGATGCAGCCTAAGAGTGAAATGCCCCTTTTCACATAATGCAGCTGGCCAGTTCCTGAGAATTGATTTTGCTCTGCAGCATGAATGAAGGCCTTCAGCGCATGAAGTTATTATTTCCCTAAAATCAATCTATTTCAGACTCCACCGTGGGAAGAAGAGAGTAACAAAGGCCGCACAGCTTGGACGGCTGTTTTCTTAGGGGAACCAGGGCTTGGTTGAAGGTTGTGAATAGTAGCAGTGCAAGGCTATTACTAATGGTAAATGAAGGCAATGCTGTGATAGTATGAACCCTGGGAAGAGATGAGCTAAGAAAAAAGAGCATTGTTTTTTTTTTTTCCCCTTTAGAAAAAAGAAAGAATTGAGGATAACATGAGAAGCCGGTTGGAGAAGCGAGGTTGTTGATGGAAGGCTTGGTGCCACTCTGAGCAAACAGAACTCAGTTTTTATGGTAACTCTGTGAGATAAATCTTAATGTTTAGATGCTTCATAAGTTCCCCACAGAGCTGGTGGAGGTGGGGTGTGGAGAGGGTAGACTCGTTGCTTCAGCAGCCCTGTGTCTCCTATGTTACCACAAACATTCCTTCTTTTTTCTTTTTTTTTTTAACATTTCTTAAATTTTATTTCTTCTTGTTCATTGTCTAAAAAAGGTCTTTTATTAACAAAACATATTTAAATGCCATATTCTTTAGATATCTGAGGTTTTTGAAGACCTTCTACCTATCTGTAGTATATCTGAATGGTTTGTTTCTAGCTATTCATTGTCTGTTGAACCTAGGAAACATATTTCTGTAATTAACTAAACTAGTATCTAACATAATCTGTAAGTTTGATTTTTCTGTTTTATTTTTTTCTCTTTTTTGTAAATCAAATTATAATTTCTTATTGACACAGGGGTTATAAACACAAAAAGACAGGATGTGGGGAAGGGGATGACACCGGAGCATAGGTGTTCAGGGCGGGATTACAGATACCTTTCAGAGCAGGGTATCAGCTGGGTGAAGGTTCAGGGACAGGTCACTATGACTCTGCCTATGTTTCACTTGTCCTTATATAAGTTGGTACTGTCTGCCGAGGATACATATTTGCAAGATCTATGACTACTCAGGCTGGTAAATTTCCACAAAAGCTGCCTGTTTACAATAGCTTATAGCCTGCTGTTTCAGTGTTTTTCCACAGAGACCCAAGACTTTGTGTTAGCATGTATGTATGTCAGCCTATTGCTGATTTTAGGCCTATGGCTGATTTTAGGCCTTCAGTGTATAAGCAGGGCTACCCCTGACATATCCTCTCTTCTCTAAGTATAGAAGGGCGTGGCGATTCTAATCTTGGAAGGTGGGGATAGAGGCCTGACCTCCAGTAATTGAAGGGGACCTGGCAATGGCTCCAGTCCTCCTGTCTTGTCCAGTGAGGCATGGGGCCATACCATCCTGATGTCTTTTTCCTGGAGAGGGGATACTTTTGACATCAACCCCTATGCAGTCAGGCTTGTCCCTCAGGGAACCCAGAGAGATATTTTTAACTTTTATTTATATTCCTTTGCAGTGCTTAGGCTCACAGGCTAAACAAGAATTCAGATTGCCAGTCAGAGAGGGTTCTGGGTGGTCCCTCTCTGCTTGGTCTAGGGGCGGAAGTCCCCTCTTTTAGGTTGGGTGGAGATGGGTTTTGGGAACACCGTGGATAGAGTAACAACCTTATCTTGAGTCTCGTGTTCCTCCATAGCATAGCTAACTTATGACAATGTATCTGAATAGGTTTTGCTACCAAATTATCTATCTGTTGTATCACAAAGTTATTCAGTCTATTTAAGGCCCAGGGACCAAACAAAATCAGCAAAAATAACCCAATTAATGGTCCCAAGATGGGAGGAAGTAGGGTTGACAACCATGGAGAGGTTGAAAATCAATTCTTATACCAGCTCTCATCTTTCTCTTTCACTCTCTGTCTTTTCTCAGGGCCTTCTCTAAACCTTTTTCATGCACTCTTTAGCCATCCTTGTCTTGTCTATGTAAGAGCAACATTACAAGAACTCTGAAAAATTGGTTTTAAAAATAAAAGAAGGGGAACTGTTTCCCCCCGGAAGGAGTCTTCTGAAACACTCTTCATCATGCCTTGTTTACTTTTAACTCTCTAAAACTGAAAGCTCATGACAAATCTACTGACTGCCTCTCGCATTGCTGAGACCAATAAAAACTATGCCATAGCTATGTGGAAGGACCCTCTTACCCTTAAATGGAATGGGCTGGACCCAGTTCTCATATGGGGCCGAGGATTGATATGTCTGTTTGATACCACAGAAGGCACAGCTAAAAGACTGCCAAAAAGATTAATGAAATAAATAGATACCCCCACAAAGCCAGGCCCAACTATAAATAAGATGAATAACAATTGACCTCCAGGGAAGAGAAATCTCCCTGAGAATTCCCTTTTATTTCCTTTCCAGGTAAAAATGAATCAGCCATGATGTCTGCTGGTAGAAGTTCTAATCCTGATGCTGGCCTCTAGACTTACACTACTCAGACTTTTGATGGCCCATTGACAAAGACACCAAACAGCTAGAGATTGACATCACTAATCTGAAGAAATCCCTCGTTTTGCTGTCTGAAATGATCTCTGAAATTGCAAAGGACTTTATTGGATGTGATTTACTCTTTTACAATAGAAAAGACTGTGTACAGCTCTCGATTGTGTACAGCCCTTAAACAAACTTTCTTTTTCTTTCTTTCTCTTTCTTTCTTTCTTTCTTTCTTTCTTTCTTTCTTTCTTTCTTTCTTTCTTTCTTTCTTTCTTCTTCTTTCTTTTTACTTCTTTCTTTCTATCTTTCTTTTTTCTATCTTTCTTTCTTTCTTTTTCTTTCTTCTCTTCTTTCTTTTTTTTTTCTCTCTCTCTCTCTCTTTCTAACCCCTGTATTTGAATTGCCCATCTTGACTTCTTAATGGCCTATCCCATCAAACAAACCATTAGATATAATATAAATAAAATTGCAGTAAATTAAAATAATAGGAGGTGAAACTGTTTTTGAAAATTTAATGTAAGATTAATAATAATAGGTCTTAAAACCAGTTTTGTTTTTTGGGGAGGGATATTGCTACTAGCAAGTTTACTTGCAGATTGAAAGCAAGCTAAGTTGAGTTCATCGAGTAGAAAACTAGGTGGCTGAGAAAATTTTACAAATCATCATTAAAATTTTTCAATTGCCAATTTGTAATTCTGAAAACAAACTTCATTTCCCTAGAGGACAGTTAGATACTGCAGCATGGGGGGTGGTGGTGGTGGGACAAATAGTTTCAATTATTCTGCATCATAATTTGATAATGTAAATATTTGGACTCCATTTTAATGAAAATAGTTATATAAAAAGAGGTTAAGTATTTCATTACCTGAAAGTCTTCAGCATACGTACAGAAGGAGCAGGTTTTAAGTGCTATACAAAGTCAGGACGAGTGAAAGGATGTAGTATTGATTTTATGGCTACAGATAAAGCCTAACAGGAATTGTAAGCTAGAGTAAAGGCATCCTATTCTTGTAATTAAAATATAAGATTTAGATTTCCTTTTCAGTACTTTCTCCAAAAGAAAAAAAAAAGAAAACCAAAAACATATTTATAAATTTTACTTGAGCAAAGAATAATTAAGGAATGAAGCCACACTCTGAACCAACAGGGTTTTCCTGCATCAGCTGATGGGAAATGAATGCCCACCCCATCCCCTGATGGTCCCTACCTCCCATCCCCCACCCCGATAAAAACCTCAAGAGCAGTGTGGTGCTAAGTAATGTTAGAGTTGTTTTTTTTTTTTTTTTTAATTTAGAAAGCACTGAATATTATTTTTAATTAAAATGCTACATCATTTATCCTTTCTCCCCAAATCTCCCATGCTCTTTGTTCCTCTCAAATTCATAACCATTAGCTTTAATTATTATTGATATACATACAAAGAAACAAATATAAGCACACATAAATACGTGGACATGGAAAATACACCAAAACAACCTACTGAGTCCATTTAGTATTGTGTATGTGCATGTGTTCAGGACTGATTATTAACTATTGAATAACCATTTAGGAAGATCATCTCTGAAGCAGACCCTTTTACTCTTAAAGTCATTAATTTATTATAGCTTTTTATCTAGTGGTAAGGCCCATGAGAGTTCCCCAGTCCTTGTTGACATGTCAAATGGTATACTCCTTGTTCATGTCTTATTTAGGCAGCATTTTATTGAGATTTAAGGAGCAGAAATTCTGAATCATAGTTAGAAGGCACACTCACAAAGACTTCGTGATCCTTAGCTAAATTCAATTTTTCTACCTCTTCTTCTATATGTTCCCTGATTCTTAGGTGCAGGAGTTGTTGTAGATATTTCAAATTGTGTAAGGCATTGCAAGGTCATTTATTCTATGTCGTTTTGATCAGATGTGATATTCTGTAATGATCTCTCTTCCTCTCTGCTGCATGAAGAAGATTCTTAATGAGGGCATGAGAGCTACAATTCTTGGGGTGTAAGGATAAGTATTTAGAAAGCATTTTAAAATTAAAATGGTTTAGTAAAATAGGTAGTAGTACATTCTCGTTTAAGATCCATGAACTCACTAGGTGATTGTTTAGGTTTACAGTATTGAGCATGAATTTCTTCCTGATATTAAACTACTGTTAGCTAAATTTACTGTTAGTTGAGATATAAGAACCACTACTATACCTTTTGGGACATCTTGCCATGCTTGTCATTATTTTTATTCATTAACATCACAGTTGTAAAAGAGAAGAGTATTGTTTTTACTTCATTGGAAGCTTCTCTTACGTTCCCAGACTATGAATTCTAGTCATCATCAAGGAAGAGATTTTTTGGTCAGATACAGCTAGAATCCTCCAAGACATAAGGTCTAAAGAGTGTTAAAATAAATTAATAAACTGTTTTTCCTTTCTGGTTCAGCTCCTGTCATGATGACTCTAATACTAAAATTTATTTATAAATACCTAGACATAAGCTTTGGTTCATTTTCTGACTAGCTCATAACTTTATTTAATCCATGTAAACTATTTTATGTCTACAACTTGATTAGTTACCTCTCTTTCAGTCCAGGCATGCTTCTCTCTTAGCCTCAGCATATCCCTCAACGTCCCTCTGAGTGTTTCTACCTCCTGGTTTATGTCTAGACTCTGTTCTTTCTTGGTCTGTACGTGTCTCTCTTTTGTACTCTTACTGTTCATAGAATCCTTTCTTTTACTGCCAGTGTCCCAATTCCTATTTTCTGCCTCAGTTCATTGACCATCTTTTTTTTTCTTTTCTTCTTTTTAATTGACAGGTGATGTTTATAAGAGATTCTGACCATATTTTTCAAATGGTGTCTGCCATAGGGCATACAATTCAAGTTTAGTTAAGTCCAGAGTGAGAGGCAATGTGGTTATATTTGCACTAAATGTCAGGTACAAGAAGATCTCAGGGAACATATAAGAGGTGGACACACAGATAACTGCCATGTGGCAAAATGTAGATTAAAATAAATGTGTTATTTTTGGTTGAGAGCCTAGCCTTTATTGGCTGAGCCATCTCTCCAGCCCACATATGTAGCAGATAATGGCCTTGTTAGACATCAATGGGAGGAGAGGCCTTTGGTCCTGGGAGGGCTTGATGTCCCAGTGTAGGGAAATGCCAGGGCGGGAGGCAGGAGTGGGTGGGTAGTGGGTGGGTGAGCACCCTCATAGAAGCAGGGGTAGGGAGGATGGGATAGGGGGTTTCCAGAGGAGAAACTGGGAAAGGTGATAACATCTGAAATGTAAACAAATGAAATATCCAACAACAACAAAAAAAAAAATCAAAACTAGGCATTAAATAATCTTTCACTTGTCTTACAACTCCACTGATCCTTTTTATGTTTCTAGATCAATTTGAAAAAAAAATCGGTTATCTTTTTTTCCCCATCCCCCACCCCGATAAAAACCTCAAGAGCAGTGTGGTGTTAAGTAATGTTAGAGTTTGTAAAAGCAGGAAATACATGTGGCTTTTTTATTAGAGGCAGAAGGCTAACTCTAATTGTTTTATATGAGTTGATTTCTATTTTACATGGGGAGTGGATCCAATTGCAACCAGCCAGCAATCCCTGTGACCAAGGCAATCTGACTCTTGTTTTTTCCCAACATTACTTTATTTGCAATACTGTATGCATCTATATGCCTGAAACGTATCATCTGAAATTTTTATTCTCTTATCAGATTTATGGATTTGGCAAACCAAATATTGGTTCATTAAACTACACAGCAAGTTTAGAAGTCACCTCACTTATTTTTCAACTTATATCATTTTATCCACTATATGACATAATTATTTATAGGGTGAAGATCTTTTAGTGCAGAACTTTACAGACACAGGAAGCACCAAGTAATTACCTTCTCACTGAATGAGTCCACTGAAATTACTCCCTCCTAAAGTTCAGCTCTGTTCCTACTTTGAGTGAATAGCACTGTTCTTTAACTGGTTATCATGACCAGTTTGACTTGAATCTACTTTATGGAGTTTATTTAAACTCCAGTTCATAATATTTCCAGTGAGTGATGACTTACCATAAAACACTGCCAAAGGATTTCTCTACTTCTGTTGATGTGAGGTTGGCAGTTTTATGAAAACCATCAGTTTCTGACTTGGAGTTTGGGAACTGCCAGACCAGTGGTAGGACCATGGAGTGTCAGAGTCCTTACTGCAAATCTCCTAGAATTTCAAGACAAGTAGCCGAACAACAACAGCAACAACAAAATGAACTCATTGTTGATAACAAAATGAAAATGGTTAAAGATCAAATGAGAGTTCCTTGCAATAATGTTGCAGCTGAAGGCGGGGGTGGGTGGGTGGGTGGTGGGGGGTGGGGGAGGGGTTGGTTATTTCTGTGTCATATAATAGTTTTTGATGCTTGTGATTGTGAACAGAAACATGAGTTCCATACACTTTCTCAAATGTATGTTAGTAACATAACTTATGAAATACAGCTCAGTGATTGCATGTAATTTAACACGTCAGATAGCCTAGTAGCCCACATATTTAGTATCTTCTCACATCAACAAAAAGGCTTAAATTAGAATATGTTTTTTGGGAAATTTATTGAAAATAACAAGGGCTTAAAATTTCTAATCAAAATACAATCTGTGAATACCAACAATCATTTCATTGAAGATATTCATAATTAAGACTTGAAGGGAAAATAAGAAAATTACACAGGATAGAAAATTATCTTAGTTATTTTCATAGAAAGTTTTTCTTAAGTGATAGCACAGGAAATTATTTTAACAAAACAATCTTTGTTTCTTAGGTCAATTGAAAAAGGTGAATATATCCTACCTCTTTTATCCAATTTCTTAATGAGAACAGACCTGTACTTCAAAGAAACATTACTGTTATAAAGAAGACTTCATTTTAGCTTTGTATCAGTCTACTTATAAGATTTAAGGCCATGTTTTAGGCAACATTATAAACAATTCCCCTCAATTTTATAGGTCGTTTGACTGTACATAAAATCCCTCTCGAAAAATTTTGTCTTTCAAACCTATACTATCTTGTCTATTCAGTTTTCTGTCCTATTGCAGCTTTCTATGTTAATCTGAAATAGTTTTACTTACCATAAAATTAACCTCTTTTTCTTAGCAAACTAAAATAAAAGTCAAAACAAAACAACTCTTTTTTTTATTGCACAAATACATCTTATTTTATTTGAGTACTTGCATTAAAACTTTCTTTGTCATTTCCAGAAATTTCAATAAAATGAATCAAAATGCCAGTAGGTAGTTAAACAAATTATCATCTAGAGGTTTGTCGGCTGGTCCTATTACTTGATAGGCTCAGAACCACTGCTTGAAAGTATTCTTGGGACTGTCCAACTGAAGGTGGACTCTCAAAATTTTACATGAAGATGAGTATTCTGAAGAATCTTAAACAAATTTGATACAACTGGGTTGATCTGGGGAGAGATTGGCTCATTTCTTTTTTTTTTCTTTTCTTTTTGTGATTTATTTTTTATTGGATATTTTATTTATTTACATTTCAGATGTCATCTCCTTTCCCCGTTTTCCCTCCCTAAAATCCCCTATCCCATCCCCCTCCTACTTTTTGCTTTTATACACTTTAATTACATGTAAGTATTAAGGTCAGTTCTAGGTTGAGGAACTAGCAATACAATAAAGGCAAATAGTCAAGGAACAAGCAAGGCAATGAACACAAATAGTCAAAGAATAAACAAGGCAATAAACAAAGTTTTGTGAACACTCCCATGATTGCTGTTCCTAAGGGCTTATCAGGATTACCAAAATATCTGAGCCAACTTCCCTGTCCTAGCCCAAAATCATTTTCATGTCTAAAGCCTACTTCCTTGGTCTAGCATAAGATTTAGATTCCTGCCTGAAATTACTTCTTTATTCTAGCCTAATGTTAGAATAGTGCTAGAAGCCCACTTCCTTGACCTTGGACAATGTCATCTTCCTGCCAAGCAGCCCATTTCCTTGTCCTTGGCCCATGTCAGCTTCTTGCCAAGTAGCCCCAAAGGCTCTCCGCCTCTCCCCCTTTTTTATTTCATTAACAAGACTGAGCCTGTCTTAGGTTATTCTGACAAGAATGCCTTCCTTACCCATCATGGAATATGCATTATCAAAAGTAAGCACTTCTGTCTTAGGTTGGTAAGGCTCTGTGCAGAATCTTATCTGTCCTTGGCTTGCCAGTCTGTTAAATTAATAACTCTGTCTGGGGTCCATTTTCAGGTTCAAGCCATGTACTTTGGCTGTCAACATGTTGATGTTGTTAAAGACATGCTTTAACATGATGGGCAGGAATAAAAATATTGCCAGGACAAAAAGGGCTAGCATGATCAAGCTATATATGCAACACATGAAGCTTGACCAAAATAGAAATACTGACCTCAGGACATGGGTAATTGTATCAGCAGTATCTGCAACATCAAAACACAGTAGAGCAGCATTCTTTAAATACATAAGCTTACTATGCAAAGTTAAAACATCCAGAGAGGTGTTAGTATAATGCCAAATACCCTGCAAGTGTCTTTCAACTTTTTCCTAATTATAATGACTATCATTGTAAATTTTAAAAGTAACATAATTCCAATGATATTTGGTAAGACACTCAAGATGGCTCCTTACTCTTAAACTCTGAACCTCCTTCCAATAATTTGAATAGGATAAAGAACATCAATCTGTTGTTCTACTAAATGCCTATCTAAATTCTCTTGTATATTCAACACATTAGTAACATTTTTTTTTTTTGCTAAACAATTATCAAAAGTCTTAACTTCTTGTGTCAAAGCAATTGCTGAAGGAGTACTAGCAATTAATATAATTAAAGCAGTTATACCAACAATAATCAAGCCCACTACCCTCTTGCTTCTGTTTAAAGCCTGACTACTTGCAAGCTTTTTTCAGAAGACCAAGGTTCTGTGATACTTGGGACAAGAAAACAAAAACTAGTTGATAGACCTCCATAACTTACATGGATTGGCTCATTTCTAATGAATTTAAAATAACACAAGGTCAGTGGGATTCAGGATACCTTGAACAATAGGAAGCTAAAATAACTGCTTTCAGCCATGGCTGCATACAAACTCAGCTGTAGAGTTTGAAAAGTGCTGGTGTTTGTGTGCTACCCATGCATGTTTTCATGTAACTAGTTTAGAACAAAGACTCTTTAAATGTTCTCCTGCAACCAAAAAAACCATTAGAAATAAACCCTACAGGACCTTTTGATCAGCCTCATAGTTTCAGGTTTTAAATTCATATATTTGATTCACTTTGAATTGATTTTCATGCAAGGTGAGAGATGTGGACCTAGTTTCATTCTTTTGTATGTGAAAAACCAGGTTTCTCAGCACCATTTGTTAAAGAGGCTGTCTTTTTCTTCAGTGTATGTTTGGATCACTCAGTTAAAAATTAGGTTGCTGTAACTTCATGGGTTTACTTCAGGGTCTTCTATGCTGGTCTGTTGTCCTATAATTTGTTTTGTATAACCATCATGCCACTTTTGTACCATAACTCTGGAATATAACTTGAGGTCACATATTCCAGCAGTGTTCTTTCTGCTTGAGTAGTTTTAGCTATTTGTGGTCATTTGTATTTCTATATGCATTTTATTTTTTTTTCTAATTTTATCAGGAAGGTCATAGAGATGTTGATGGGCATTCTTGAATCCTTTTGGTAATATAGGCAGTTTCCCATGGTTAATTCTGCTAATCCATGAGCATGGGAGGCCTTTCCATCTTCTAATGTCTCCTTTCATTTCTTTCTTTAGTGTCTTAGAATTTCCACTGCAGAGCTCTGTCAACTTCCATGGTTGGTTTATTCTTGGGTTTTGTGAATGTGATTCCTTCTTCTGATCTTTCTTGGTGAGTTCATTACTGGTTTGTAAGAAAGAGGCTGATTTTCATATGTTTACTCTGTATCATGCTACTTTGCTGGGGAAATCATTTGTCGTCTAGGAGTTTTTATCGGTCCTGAAGTATACAACTAGGTCTTCTGCAAACAGGAATATTTTGACTTATTCCTTTCTTATTTCTAGCCCTTTTATTTCTCTCCATTGTCTTATTGTTCTCGCTAAAACCTTAAACATTATGTTGACTAACAGTGGAGAAAGCAAGGACAGAATCTCAGTCCAGATTTAGAGGTTGTACCCTCAGGTTTGCTTTAATCAATTTCAGATTTAGTAAATGTTGGCTGTATCCTCAAACTATAAGCATAGGCAAGGAGTTTTTGAACAGGAATCCAGTTATACAGGAAATATTCACAAAAATTAGAAAAATATATGAAATTAAGAAGTATCATTGACCAATTACATTAACATTAAGAAACACTGACCAAGAGAAGAGATCCTACAGAATAGGAAAAACTGTTTTCCAACTATGTATCAGATAAGGGATATGTAGGATAGTAAGAACCACAAAATTTTAACAACACACAAGAAAGGAAGGAAGGGAGAAAGGAAGAAACCATTTAAATCATTCAACCAATAATCTGACTAATGAAATAACCGACTGTTATCAAAAGAAGAAATACAAAATTAAATAAATACTTGAAGAGTTAACATTCTTCCCTCTCAGGGAAATGCAAGTTAAAGCTGCTGTGAGGTTCTATGTCATCCCGGTCAGAATCGCTATCATCAAGAAAGCAAATGCCGGAGAGAATGTGGGGGAAAGAGGAACCCTTATTTACTGCTTATATGAATTTAAACTTTTTCAATCTCTATGGAAACCAATATAGATTCAGCTCTTTTAACTACCATGTGACCCAGTCACTTCTGGATATACACACTGAGACCTTTAAATAAACCACAGAGATACTTGCATTGTTAGGAAACAGAATCAGTTTGGATGACCATCAGCATATGAATGGGAAAAGGGAATTGGTACATATGACAATAGTATTATTCTTATCATGCAGCAATAAAGAAAACTAAAATCATGATTTTGCAGGGAAATAGGCACAACTGAAAATCATTATGCTGAGTATAATAAGCCAGATATAGAACTAGATTGTGTATGAGCATCTTTAAATATGTGTGCATTTGTAGGTTACAAAACCACAAGAGAGACCATAAAAAATATCTCACAAAGAGGAGGGAGAACCTGTTGAGACCATATCCAGAGGTTAAGCAGGGCCCCCTGGTTGAGGGATGGGGTCACCCATCCATCTCCAAAATTTTAACCCAGAATTGCTCCTGTCTAAAGGAAATACAGGGACAAAGAGTGGAACAGAGGCTGAAGGAAAGGCCATCCAGAGGCTGCCCCACCTGGGGATCCTTCCCACATGCAGACACCCAACCCCAGAAACATTGCTGATGCCAAGAAGTGCTTGCTGACAGGAACCTGATACAGCTGTCTCCTGAAAGGCTCTGCCAGAGCATGACAAATACAGATGCAGATGCTCGCAGCCAACCATCAGACTGAGCACAGGACCACAAAGGAGGAGTTAGGGGAAGGAGCTGAAGGGGCCTTATCTGGCATCAATGGGAGGGAGGCCTTTGGTTCTTTGAAGGCTTGATGCCTCAAGTATAGAGGAATGCTAGGGCAGTAAGGTAGGAGTGGGTGGGTGGGGTAGAAACATGGTAAGGTGTGATGGGATAGGGAGTTTGCAGAGGGGAAACCTGGAAAGAGAATATCATTTGAAATGTAAATAAATAAAATATCCAATTTTAAAATGGGGGGTGTAAGAGACCTTAAAGGAGATGAAACATAGGAAGAGCAACAGACCACATGTAATGGGAAATCAGAGGGGACCAATGGAAGGAAAGGGAGGCAGCTAGAGCTGAGAGTAGGTGTAGAGAAGAACAATGGGGACAAATAAGAACATGGAGACAGGTAAGAACAAAGCGTAATAATACATGTATAAAGACATCATGAGGAAAGTCATTGCTTTGTATGCTTTAAAAAATGTTCATTAATAAAAGAAAAACCTGTGGGTTGTGGGTGGATCTCAGAAATCCAATGCCCCTGGCAAGAAATGCCTGCTAGTAGATTTGATTTTGCATGCCACTTTCTCTGGCTTTCCAGATGTTCAGGCCATCTGTGCTGACTCCCTTCCCTTAGCGGCATCTTCCATTTCCCCTTTCCCTCCTATGTATAACGATAAACCTTTGACTTTCTGTAGCAAGCAATGTGTTATAAGACATGAATGTCCCGCCGTGCTAGATTCTTCATGCCACCAAGAATAGCAATATGAATAATTTTTTCTCTTAATTCAGGAGAGTCTCATCCACCACATGGTGAAATTGGTTTCTGTTTCTGTTTGCTCAGCCCCCTCCTCTCTTAAATAGAGCCTAGGGCCATACTTTCCCAAGAATCTCTTTGGAGAGACCCAGTTGTACTATTGATAACATTGAATATATTATAGGTACACTTGCGTTCCTCATGTGTGAATCTATGTTCAGATGTATGATTCTCATTGGTGTTAAAATTTAACTTTACCATCCATCCGAGAGATTGTATGATTAAAGATAGAAATAGAAGACTTCAGTATCAGAAAAACAAAGGTGAAAGTTTTGCCTATTATTTACTAGTTCTGGAAATTTAGACAACTTTTCCATCACAGTATCTAAAAAAGGGTTAATTTTACTTTCAGGAAAGGTAAGGATTAGGAATGTGAAGTTAAATCATGCTAAAAAAAAAATCTGTTTTTCTCATCCTATATAACTTTGCTACTGCATTGGAAATGTGGTAACTGCCATTTTGCAGTTAAGCAAACAGGTAAGAGTGACATGCCCATGTTGTTCAGATTGTGTGGGATTTTGCACACAGAACCTGGTTTCAAAAACATTAGATAAACCAGAAAGTTACAAAAGAGTATGAAGTAAAAGAACAAGCCTTTTAATACTAGGCTTCTTGAGACTCAACAGCGTGTGTTTACAGCAAAGGCTTTGTGACTAGGGCTGCTTCAATCTCTCTGTGTGCCCTTTGAATGTTATCTTAGCACTGGGATGCCACATAATCCTCTCCGATAACAATAACAGAAGTCAGAACAGTTAGCAAGGTTCAGAAGTCTTTTGAACAGTACATGGAACATTTGGTGCAGTTATGTGTCCACTCATAAAAAGCTCGGTTTAACTTGGGTTAATTTGTAAACTTTTTAAAATCCAAGTATGATGTAACTTGGATTAACTTGATGTCACCTTTTATGTCATACTTATTTCTAAAGGAGCAGATTCTAACTCCTGTTGTAAATTCTTGTTATAATATGTTTTCTATCCAATTTCCAAGCTGGGAGACAGGGACAGGGGAGGGCTCCTTCACAGGTTCCTGGCAGCTTGCTTGCCTTCCATGTTCCCATGGCAGGTTCCACTCATCTGGTCAGGCACAGTCAGAGAAGTTCTCATAGCTTGCCAGTATAAATTAATAGTAAGAATTGACAAACGGAGTCATCAAATTGAGCTTTTCCTACTGTGCCTCAAATTCTCCCTTGCCAAAGTGCAGGCTTTGCCTGCATTAAAGGAAACAACATACAGGATGAAGAGCCAGCCTACAGGATGGAAAGAATGCAAAAAAAAAAAAAGAAAGAAAAAAGAAAAAAAAACAGAAGAATAAGTAGAGGCTTGAAGGAAGAAGGCAAGGCTCAGTGATTAAGCCACTGGCTGCTCTTTCTTGCAGGAGCCCTGAGTTTGATTCCTAGCACCCAAAAGCAAGTTCTAGGACATCCTGCTCAAGAGAAAAAAAACAATATATAGATGCTTTATTTCATACACAGATAATGGGCAATGTTCTATTCAATAGTTTCTCTCGTAGCCTGGTCTAAAGAGTAAATTCCAGGATAGCCAGGGCTATGTAGAGAGACCAGCCATAAAAAACAACAAAACAACAATAACAACAAAAATGACAACTCATCATTTGTAATGTTGAACCTAGTAAGTTGAAATGCTAAAATTAAATAAAATAAAACTCTTAAAATTAAAAAAAAAAAACTTGCCTCTACTGGGTTGTCTAATGGAAATGCTTCACAACCAATTCCTTACTAATTAGAAGCATGATGGATGCTTTATTATTGCACATCATTTTATATCCCTCTTTCTTGTGAGCCTAATAGAGAAAAATGTCTATTCCATAAGGAAAAGTAGAATTGTCTCCCTACCTCAAGGTCTTAGTCATAGCCACAGAGCACTACACAATGCAGTGATGGATTTCAGAAACTAGGGTGAAAAAATCTCTGAGAATCATATTCTGGCTGCACATATACACCATCCATGAGTTAGTGTATCTTAGGTATATGAATGATTGTATGTTTATGTAAATTGTTACATTAAGTGACAGGATGTTCTGCTATGCTGGGGCAGAAATGCCTATAAGCATTGAATTCAACTATTTTTTCAGACCACATGTTCCAATAAGGAAGATCTGAACATAGGACTTTATAAAATGAATTTTCATGGTGACATGAAAGTTGTCCCTTCCAGAATAAGTAAATGTCAAATTGGATCTAGTAACATGTATTCAGAAAGCAAAGAAACTAAATTTCATAGGGTGGCACACACTGTGTTTTAGGATAGTTTTGAGGTTTCTTTAATTTTAATTATATTTCTCTGTTGTTTTGTAGATTACCATGTCAACTCACTAACGTGTTCATGCACTACATAGTCTGTGCTTTCTGATGTTAAGACATGGAACAAGAGGTTATTTTCTGGCAGTGGGATATTATGGTTGAATATAAGACATACATAGGCTAATTAACCTGTGGAAGTCACACGGCTAGAAACATGCAAATCAAATGGTAAGTATATCTTTGAGTATTATAGCTTTATTCTTATAGTGATCACATGAGAATTAGTCCTGGTTTCTGAAAAGCAAGAGTGCTTCTGTCTTGTTTAGCAATGTTGAAGTACCATAGTAATAGCAATGAGGAACTGAATAGGGCATAGCATTTTATGCAAAACTTCCTACTCCAGATGTCTGAAAAATTAGAATCGATGTATAAGACAGTTATACATGAACCCTAGTTTGGTAAAATTGTCATTGCTGCTGCTTTTACATGTGTGCACGCGCAAGCACACACACACATGCATATGCAAACAATACATAATCCTTTTTTTCTTTTAAGAAAGTTACATTTGACAGGTCAAATCTTCTTACATAGAAAAAAACCCAGGTGTGTAAGTTGTTTATCAAGGAAAATCATCAAAATTTCAATAATTCCAGGGATGACATTATTTTCAGTGGTTTATTTTTATACAAGCAGAGAACCCCATGCTCTCTTAAGCCTGGGAGCAGACAGGGGAACTTAACATGTCAGATCTAAGCATCAGAGTTCTTTGTGATCTGTAGCCTAGAACAGCATCCTAACCTGAGGCTACCTCTCTGTTCCTTGGATCTTTTTCCAAGGCTGTCTCAGTTGTGTTTGGAGCTAACCTGAGCTAGCTCCTCTGTATAGCATCCTGACTGTTGTTTATACCTTGTTCTTCTCAGAGAAGTGGGGAGGCCTTCCCTAATCTAGTCTATGTAACATATGGTTACTGAGTCTTCAGAGCAACACTCGCTTATCCTACATGTGATAAATGCCCCTGGAAATTCATTAGCTTCTGCTCATCTTTCTCTCTTGTCTCCTCTACCTTAAGATTAAGGAACATAGATAATTCATTTTCTCCAATTTTCTGCCTTCCCTTCTTAGGAATTATTATAAGCTCCTACTGCTTGCATATAGTCATTACTGTGAAAAATTAAAAATTCAGTAAATGTGAATAGTTTAAAGCAGTTGGGGAAGGGAGTCCCAAAATCAGATAAAAGGGGAGGACTCCTACCCTCTGGGATAGCCAATAGGTGAAGAACATTAGGCTGTTGATTGACAGAGTTACTTATAAGAAGTCCATTTGACCTATGAGAGGTGGAGAGGAGTTGATTTCCTTTTTAAGTTTACAAAAGGAAATAAGTTTTAGACATTTTGGCTTTACCATTATTGTAGTATTGTAATTTTACTAAAACCCACCTATTCACACGTTTGAGTCATAGCGGAAGCTAGGGAAACAGTTATAGGTTAAAAGGATGAACACTCTTTAAGGTGAGCTCAGGGAAGACAGAAACCTTCTGTGGAGCAGAAGAGGAAAAATCTCACTTCATCTTGATTATTCAGTATGACTGCACTCTGTGAAAGAGGAGCTTTCCCCCTCTACCCAGAAGCCTGGAGGTATATAAATTTAGCATAATGAGAAGCACTTTTAAGTCCATACTTAGAAGACAACCAAAGGAAATTTCAGATCTTGAGCTTGTGATTATAATAGTGATCATATACTGGAAACTTACCAGACTTGAACTAATAAGGTTCAGATCTCCATTGATTAATGTTAACGCTCTGAGCTTTGATGTCTGAATACAACAGTAGCATAGCAAAGGGAAGAAATCTGAAGCAGTTTCATTCCTTTTCTATGCCTTAAATCACTTTCTTATAGCCGTTTAAGCTCTCTCGTCCTCCAACCTTCATAACTTGCATTTACCAATCTTACAACACCTTCTTCGACCCTAAAACACTTCATTACATCATCACAACTTAAGCTTCTGTATCCTCAGACCTTTCATAAGACCTTCTTTTCCTATCCAATTATTTACATAAGACACAAGTGGTTGATTACTGGGAACAGTCACTGTAAAGTGAGTTCCTATAGATAAAGGTATAGTAAAAGGTTCCTTTGAAAGCTGTTTTCTGAGTCTGGAAACAAGGCAGACTGTGTCTAGACCGAGTAGTAGCAGCTCTAGGAGAGTGAATCTTAAGTCTGAATTTTACACATGAGGAAGACTGAGAGGGTATCTGAAAACTTGGTTTCTGCTGTTAAACTAATAAATTATTCACCAGTCTAGTTATCAAACCCCTCAGAAAGCTGAAAAGAATAAATTTCACCTGAGTAAGCAAGAAGTGCAGACCAAGCAGCTTCTGAGTCTATTAAAAAGGACAGAAGCTTGTCTACTACCTGGGAGTTACCCAAGGTTCCTCTGTGGTTGGTGGGGTTTCCATGTTCAGCTGTCAGGCCCAGAAGACTTGACAGACTTTTCTATGAAGCAGGAACTCTGAAGGACTGTCTCTTACCTTGTCTAGGCAAAGTGAGACAGTCACACTCCCAGTGTCCTGCTTATACACAGTTTTGACAGTGTGCTGTCAGCAGTTGAGTGAAAGGGCAGTTTATAGCTCAGTGCCCAGCCTTGCCACAATTAAAGAACGTTTCAGGTAGAGGTTATTCTGTGCCCATTTCATTATCTTCTTTGGAGACGGGTGCTGCCAGGAGCTGATGTGTCGTCTCTCTATCACAAAAAAAGCCTTTTTATTAAAAATTTTAAATGCCACATTCTGCATATCTCTGAAGTGTTTGAGGACCATCTGTCTATCTAAAGTATATCAAATTAGACAAACTTCGCTTGTTTCTAGTTACTGACTTTGAAAATGTATGCAGGAGGCTTAATAAGGCTTGTTCCTGTAATTAATTATTTCTGTTCTTACATGACTAGAGAGTTCTCAACGCATTAAAGGATTTGATCATTTATAAAGTGATAACTACCAATTTGCAATTCTTAATTATCATGAATAATTTCTAATAATTTAGTAGCTTTCATAAGGCTAGGACTTTATATTACACCCCTGATAGATGAAGTGATTTTGAATGAAGGCCTTCTAATATCAAAATAAAACTTTTAATCATAGATGCAGTTCATAGAGAGTCTGGCAACTTTGCTGATCCTACTATATTGTACCATTATGAAGTATTTCAGATTTCTACATGGTTTACTTTATCCAAAAAGCTAAAGTTTAAAATTCAAAGAAGCTACACCAATATTGCTGTGAAATTGAGTAAATCTTAGGAGTTTTATAAATCTTGATTAAAGACAAAGAATCTAGGTAAATATTACTGTGGACCTGACTAGATCTTGAGTGTCAAATATTACCTTATTTATCAAATATATGTTGTTACATTACTAAATTTTCTTTTTAAAAAGATTTACTTATTTTATTTATTTGAGTACCCTGGAGCTGTCTTCAGACATATCAGAGGAGGCATCAGATCCTCTTACAGATGGTTGTGAGACATCATGTGGTTGCTGGGATAGGAGGTTTCTGAAGGGGAGACCTGGAAAGGGGATAACATTTAAAATGTAAATAAAGAAAATATCCAATAAAAGAAAAAGATTTTAAAAAAGACTTTACAACATAAATTTAAGACTTTTTTTTAAAATTTTGTTTTTGAGAGTAGAATGCAAAGAAGTCAAGAAGCAAAAGGTTTGTTTTAAGGGTGGGGAAGTGGAACCTTAAGTGCAGAGCAGAGCAAGTTTAGATATAAGATATTTGGGGATCGTTCGTCCAGTGACCTGAGAATTTGGAAATGAGATGTGCCAATTTCTGGCCAAGTTGTTATAAATATGAGTCCTTGAAGGAAGAGAGAGAGTGAGCATGTTTAGCTTAGCACAGCCTGGCTGCAGAAAGCCAGGAGGGGGAAGGGCACAGGATTCATGTGGACAGGTTGTAGGGGCCAGAGCCTTGGGAAGGACATGGCAGAATTTAGAATTTGAAATCAGATTCACAGACAAATAATCGGCACGTACCTCAGCAGTAGCTCTGAGAGCAGACGCTGTAGCAGAAACCATGTGTTGAGTGAGCTGCAGTTTTTGCTCTTATCTGACTCTGACTTGTTGCAAGCTTTAGTCAAGAGGCTTACGCAGTGTGGGGAGGAAGATGAGAAACAAACTAACAAACAGAGCTAGGAGGGAGGAAAACAGAATAAAGAAGGAAAAATTTCTTTCATGTTTCCCCAATTTGAGTGGTATATTGTGGCCAGGTTTGGTAAGTTTAGGAGTTAGGTGTTCCAGGATGCAATTTCCATCAGTGAGGAGTCCTAGACCTGATTCCGAGGCTTCCCAGGGACACAGGGGAGACCAACTGAGAAGGTATGAGCTGTCCAGGGAACCATCATTCAATGGACAGGGGCTAGGGCTAAGCCTAAGGAGACACGATTTACCTGGTACCAGGATTTTCAAGAAAAGTCAAGAATGTGAAAAACCATACTGGAAGAACAAAGCCTCATCCAGGGAAATGGACAGACTCAGAGAAGCATTTAAGACAAGTAGAGAGAGAACTCACCAATTGTCTGGGTTGGATGGAGTGTCTGGTGATCAGTGGACCAGAAAGATCTGTTGCAGGTTCAGTGGGCAGGTGGGTTTCTAGTGTGCCTAGACACCAAGAGAACTCTGCCCCTTCCCCCCCAGTTTACGGTCCCAATGTTATGAACTATAATGCGGTGAGAGGGTACCTTTGACAGGCCTGAGTGAAGGTATACCACTGAGAAATTATACTATGCATCAGATCTGGTGTAAAAGGCGAGAGGAGGGAGGAGAGGACCTAAGAAAGGGATAGAGGCAACAAGAGAATCATGAAGGCAGAAAGAAGGGGGACAAAGAGGGGGCCCAGAGAGACAGACAGATGTAGGGAATGATGTAGGCCCAAGAATGGGCACTCGTGGGCATGAGTCTCTGTTGCGTTGTGGGTCCATGTGTCTGCCATGATGCAGTAGGCTGGGATGGTAGTTCAGCATGGCAGGAGCTCACGGGATCTTGGCTGAGTTTATTGCATGCAACACCAGGGATAAGGGGGGCCACGGAAGGTTTGGCTGTGTTTGTCTCACACCGCACCAAGTAGACACGGCTGGGTTCGTACTTGGGCGGGGAACGAACTCAGTCTGGTTCCATGGGGGTGCAGAGCTCTTGGATTGGGGATCCCTTTGCCAGGAGGCGGTTAGGGACCGACTAGTCTCAAGCCTTGGGCTCTCAGACCACTGAGAGGCCGCGGAAGGACTGAGACTTGGGGGCATGTGGGCACATGACCAGCCAACCCACAGCCAAGAGAAAAAGAGGAAGGGGGAGGGAATGAAAGAGATGCCTGGCAGCACCCCGAGGAGAGATTATTGGTTACAGTACTTGCTTAGTAGACTTGGCGGCCTGGTTAGCTTGCTTGAAGATGTGGGTCCTTGTGGTTGTCTGAGAGACGGCTGTTCAGCTAGCTTGTCTGCAGTTGCTTGGCTGTTGGGGATCCATGTTGGTGCTCCAAAATGTGGGAAAAAAACAGGGGGGCAGCCAGCAAGGCCCAGGCCCACGCAGCAGCGGGCTGGGACCTGCGAGGTGGAGGCTGCCTGGAGCCTCCAGGCAGCCTGTCTCTCATACCGGAGGAAGGTCCCAGGTTCCACTGGCTGGAGGCTTCGGTGGCGGCAGGCTCGGCAGACCCCAATGACACGAGGAATCCTTGGTTCCAAAAGGTTTATTGTCATGGCGGATGGTGGATGGATCTGGATGTACCCCCCAAACTCAGGGCAGACCTGAGTTAAGTAGGAGGGAGAAAGGGGGAGGTTCTGGGAGGAATGCTTAATTGGCTCCTCCCTCTGACCTTCATTAGTATGTAAATCTCTAGGGCCTGAGGCCTGTAGTCACACCCTCTACCTGTGCACTTTGGGAGGGGCTGTAATGGCCTACGTGACTGAACAATGTAGGTCCATGGAGATTAGACTGCTTTTCAGGAACCTGAGTTCTGAGGGCATGGCCAAACTCCTGCCGTTTCTCCCTTGGAGTCTCGGGTTCCAGGCCCATGCCCAGCCAAGAACCAGGATACCCTTATGCAGTCCCACAGACAGAGAGAGGTAGATAGAGATAGACAGAGAGAAAGACAGAGACACAGTAAGAGACAGAAACACCAGAGACAGAAACAGAGATAGAGCAGAGTATGGAGAGACAGAGAAGAGACACACACAGAGGACAGAGACAGAGAGACAGAGAACAGAAAGAGACAGAACACACAGAGAGACAGAGAAATAGAGATAGAAAGACAGACAGAGTGAGGGAGAGAGAGACAGAGAAGAGACAGACACAGAGAGACAGACAGAGACAGAGCAAGGGAGGGAGAGGAGGGGAGGGAGGAAGGGATAATACATAGAAAAACACCCAGAGAGAGCTGAAGTGGAGTGGCCTTCTTATCTGCAGCACACCTGATGGCAGGTGACGGTGTACTCAATTGCTAGTTCCCTGAGAGCAGTCCAGAGGAATGGCCTGTACACTAACAACTTCCATGCATTGTCATCTGTACTCTGACCTACACACACCACAGCATGAATGCACACCACATGTACACACAAACAAATAAGTTAACAGGTAAGGGTAATACAATTTTTAAAGTTTTTTCCCCTAGATTAACATCTTGTCCATCTTTTTCAATTTAGATGTTTGTTTTTAAAATCTTGTGTGTATAAGTTCTTGCCTACACATATGTGTGTACATCATATGTGTAGGCAGTGCCTGTATAAGCCTCAGAGGCCAGAAGAGGGCACTGGATCTCCTGAAACTGGATTTATAGATGGTTGTGAGGGACCACATGGTACACACTTATTTGTGTACCATGGGAATGAATAGCAAGATAGGCATACATGGATTCGGGGTGTAGGGATCACAATGCTGATGAAGAAGTGCAGCAGGAGTCAGCGCAAGTGTGCAGTTCCTTACCCAAAATTCTAAGGCTTAAAATTAGTTTTGAAAAGTGATTTGAATTTTCATGCAAATGAAACAAAGACTGATACCAGTGTTTCAAACGGGTGCATATGTGTGCATGTGTTTACATCTGTGCCTGTTTGAGTACATGGGCAAGTGTGGGTGAACCCATGAGTGTAAAGAAGGGGCTTATTAAGAAAGGCTCCATGGGTGCTAAGGAAGAGAGACACATGCTTCAGACTAGGACAGTACGAACCTACACGTGGATGTGGCCTTCTCGCCTAAGCTAGGTTTTTATTTTTTTGTTTTAGTTTTAAGGCATGGTTTCATGGAGCTCAGGTAGGAAAAACAAAACAAAACAAAAAACAAAACACTGACCTATTTTTCTGGTGGTTTTAATAGAACTTATGGTAGAAACTGGACAAATACTGCATTAATTTTTGTTTTACTTGTTGGTAGAAGCCAACAGAAGACCTGCAAGCTCTGTATGTGTTGTCTTCATGCATTTAGGGAGAAGAACATGTACTATGTGCTCTTAATGTGTTTCCCTTCTATTTAATGACGTTTAAAGCCCACTCTGTTGATCTCCGACTTCTTTGTTGACTGCTGACATTGACTGTGTGCTGGCCGTTAGCCCTGGCCATCATCACTTCTGTAGACTTTGAAGGTGTCTTGCTGATTCTTAATTAAACTATTCTCTCTTTGTTCTCAAATTCATATGGCCACTTGTAGTTTCACCATGGAGCTGACGCCTGTCATAGCTACCAAGATGGAGCTGCAGTCTTTCTTGATTGCCTTATATTTAGCACCTGTCTGGGTGTGGTCTGGGATGGTCTCCTTTCTGTTAGAATCCACCCTTACCTTCAGTACAGTCTGTTACAATTAGAAGCTTTAAAAGTGAAAATATATGAATGGCAACAGATCCTTGCTTATGTTTCACAAAACTTGTGGGAGCAGCTAGCAGGACAGTCATTACTATCCATTCTTTCCAGAGCTGTGTTTCCTTTCCCTAGTCACTTTGGTTGTTTCATTACAAGCTGTGTATAAACAATGCTCTTATTCATCTTTCTCAGTGCTCTTGCCTCTCTGTTTTAACCCTAACCATCCTAACCCTAGCATCTTTTTCTATTGTAATATTTGGATCAACATACAGCTTTCATCCTGGGCTCTTTCCCTACACTATCTATGGCAAGCTAGCTCCTGCCTCAATACATTTGAATATTTTAATAGAATCAATATTTGTACCCAAGTTGAATAATGGGAAATGTTATATCATCAAAAATATTGACTAATATTGCTTTCCAAATGGAAGTTAACTGGTTACAAATACCTCGAAACAAAGCAATATTTTGAAAATCTAGCTCAAAAAATTGCTGTCATACTACCAGGCAAAGACTGCATTCTTTGTCTGGTGTATTATTGTTGTGAAAAAGAAAAGGTAGCAAATGTTAGAAAGATAGTTGTTTTAGTTACATTTCTATTTGTTTTGACCAACACTGTGGCTAAACAACTTATAAAACCAAGAGTTGAAATTGTCTTACCATTTCAGAGGGTTAAGGTCCATGGTGACAGAACAAAGGCATCATGAGAGTTCATAACTTGATCCGTGAATAGGTGGCAGATAGAAGCATACTGAGAATGTGCAGTTTTTTGAAACCTCTAAGCTAGGCCCCAGTGATATATCTTCTCCAACAATGCTACATCTTCTATTCCTTCCCAAGCAGTTTCACTAACTGGGGGCCAAGTATTCAAATGTGAGACTATAAGGGACATTTTTAATTCAAAACCCCATAAATTTCAAACTATCCTAACATGGGCCCATCTCTAGCTGTAAGATATGGAATTTTTAGAGTGTTCAATGGACTTATGTGTGACGAATCAGAGATTTTAGGCCATGTATGTTTCTGGACTCACACACCATCTCATCCATCCTCAGTCATGGTGAACTCCAGCCATTCTTGGGAGACACTGACATTCTTCTTACTGACTTCTCTTAAACTGTGTCCTTGCAGTGAATTTAAGGCACAAGATTTGGAGTATTGTTTTCCTTTGTCCAACCCTGTTACCTGAACCCATGCTGAGGGGTCTAAATCCAGCCCTGCTCTCAGGCTCCTTGCCAGTCCCCACTCCTTTCTTATCATACTTTTCTTTTTGTTCTTCAAATTTTCATTTGATAAGTTCATGCATGTTTTGTTGCTTAGTAGTTTCCTCTGCATTTAAAACATTCTATCCTGTAAGGAAGCTCTGTTAGCCAGAAAGTAGATGACTGCAAATTGCTCTAGGAAGTCCCTGGAACTGATCACATTTGCTAGGGTTTCCTAATAGTATATAAACAGAAAAATCTGTCAAGAGTCACTCAGAGAAGCTATGCTGCAAAAGAGACTCTGAGATCAGATCAGATGCTTGGAAGAAGCAGAGACCAGTCAAGCTATGTGGAAAAACAGAGTCACTTGGATCAGGTTCCCATCTATGGTGAGCTGTCACGTGTGCTGGGGTGGCCTTTGGTGATGCAGCTGTCTTTGAGTCATATCTGCTTCTATTAGTAATCCATCACCTATATTCTTATAAGTAACCCCAATAAAACTCATTGCTCCACCAAACTGGACTTCAGTGGTCTCTCATACTTTGGTTGGTCATGGAGTCTTTACCTGAGCTGAATAAATGTGTTGTTGCATCTCCCCAGAAAAAGTCTTGTCACAAGTCTCTCCATTCCTGCTGAACCTCTTCCCCTTCTCAACTAGTCCTCCTCCTTTGACTTGTGTTTCTTTATTTTTGTGGCACTGGATTTAATTAGGGTTGTTTTCATAAGTATAGGTGGCAGATTATCTGTTAGAGCACATGTAACTTATCACTGGTTACACCACTGGAGAAAATTATTTTCCTCTCATGGGAACTATTATCTGCCTTAAAAGTATCTCAAGGAGGTAAGGAGCCCATAAGCTTCTCCATCTGGACTGGAATGTTGGTGTTGAAGGCTGATCTTGTGCAGGTAACCCCTGCTCTGTGAGTTCATTACAGCAGGGACTCACATGTTGCTGTGAGCTCTGCTAACAGACACTGGCACAATAGCACCTAATTGGTCATTAAGCAAACACTATGCACAGATGTTTTCTAATGGTTTATTATATTTTCAACTGCTTAAGAAAACTAAGCAACAAGACAGCATTGTTAAACCTAAATAGTATCTTCTCCTTAATAGAATTGCTCCTAGCTTAAGGAATTACTACTTTTGAACATCAATTTTGCAGCAATTATAACGTGTCTTATAAAATGAAAACACTAAGTATATAATAAACTACTTTCCAGTTGGGTACTGAACACCCAGAAGAGTACTGGATTCTATCAGAGGCTCTTCATCTCTTAATGACTTTCAATTTCATTATTTGTAGATTACAGACCATTAATAACACTGGGAATACATTTTGGTTATAGCCATCCAAGCAAATTCTCTCTGATAAAGAAAACCCACTATTGTCTATTTCATCATCCTTTTATTCCATGTAAATGAAAACTCTTGACTATTTCTTTGAATGTACTTCAGTGCTGCTCTGACTCCTGAAGGATTTAATGAGTCAAACAGTCTGTGGTGTTTTCACTTTGTATATGTCATAGAGTCATGATTAAAGTCTTCTAAATTTGTCTTTTAACTCTCTGGCACAGAATTTTGAAGTTGAAATGAAATTTTAAAAGACATTTACTGGCATGAGAATTTTTTTTCCCTCTCGACTCTGCAGTAATTTTAAAAGTCAATTGCTAGTAACTACTTAAATCTACTATAATTATTGCTGGGATTAAACATTCTCAAAGAACTCTGACTTAGCCTGCTGAGAAACAAAGACTAATTCCCTCAAAAATTTCATACTGTGAGGAATGGATGTGAGCAACAGAGTCAATAAGAGATCCTTATTTCACTTTGGCTGTTGGCATTCTTCTGTGAGAAACCTCTTTGTTCGTTATAATAAATCCACAAACTGGGTGTGTGACGCACTGACGTTCTATCTGTGAAATTTACAGTTGTGCATTTGAGGACTATAATACTAAGTTTGGTAAATATGAGTTTACATATGCAGAACTTTATGTAACTCTTTGTAAGCACAGAGTAACCTGTTGCTTAGATTGTAGAAGGGAAGCTGAGGACAGTCTACAGACAGCTTTGAGATGTGTTGAGTTGAATGAAACTGTGCCATTAACAAGGATAATGGTTCAGACTCAGTACTAGTGAAGTCATGGTTAATGGTGGAATAACTACAACCATTAGTAAGTAAGCCTGCACAATTTACCATATCTATTTATAAATATTTGCCCTTGTATCACAGATAAATGTAGTTCTTTCTTTCAAAGAAACTTCTTTTTGTAATAGATGGAGATGACTCCAGAAAACCACAGCCAATCAGAATGCAAGGTTATGGAGCCCAGGGTCACTGGAAACATCTATAAAGCCCTTCCACACTTAAGACTGAGGAAACCTGTAGAAGAGGATGAAAGATGATGATAACTACCAGAGGATCAAGACCTTTGGTGTGAGACTCCTAGTAATGTCAGATGATACACCTATGAAGCCTCACCAGCATGATTACCCAAATGTGAGCTGAACAAGAGGGACACCAATGAACAGGCAAACTGCATGGGGGAAAAATCCCACGAGGCCTCAACCCTCCACAAAAAAACAAAACAAAACAAATAAAAACAAACAAGCAAAAAAACCTATAGGCTACTGAAGAAAGCTGGGAGTGGGAGAGGTGGCCCTCCCCAGGGAAGAACACATGAGTTGATTGTTCAGTACCAAACAGTCCTGAAAGTATAAATGCTTTTAGCATTATATGAATGGAACATGTTATATTTGGGAACATATATGTGTGTGTGCTCAGCTAATGGACAAAAGAGGCCAGGGATTAGAAGGATAGCGAGGGACACATGAGAAGGTTTAGATGGAGGAAAGTAAGGGGAAATGTTGTAATTAAAAGTAAAAAATGACACAAATAGCAGTTGAAATAATGATAATTACTTATAAAAATAATTATAGTGATTCAGAATTAGACAGGTCAGGGCTTTCCCTCATTCACTGCCAGTGAAGGGCTAAAATAGCCTCAGTTTCTTTTAGATGTCCTGATGAGGGCCTATTAGTACTTTCAGTGCAATCTCATAAGCCTGCACAAAGAATCAAGGGAGCTACTTGACACGCAAAACTAAATTGCTTCCTTTCTTTCGTAGTAGTCCACCTTTGTGCAGTCTTTATATTGGCAAGTTGATTTTCTTGTAAGTGTTCTTAGTGTGCCCATTTGGCCCCTCTCTGCAAAGTGAGAGTAGAACAAAGACCTAGTGTTTCCAGCAGGGTCCTGACCATGGTTTCCAGCTGATGTCCTGTATTGTACTGGAATCTCCCCAGGCCCTTGTCAGACCGTTAGGAATCCATATTCTTCTGACTGTAAGAAAAATCATCAAATTCATCACTTCCTTATAAACTCATTGCATTCTTCTGCACTGTTATTCTTGGTTTTTATTGTCATATCGCTACCAATACGTAACACCTTTTAAGATATTTTTCATGAAATTGATTGATTTCATGAAAAATATTTATTTGATTGTGAGAAGACTGTGTGTCCACATTGTAATGCATGTGTGGAACAGGGGGGCGGGTCTTACACGGTCAGTTTTCTCCTTTCAGGATGTGGGACCCAAGGAACTGCTGAGCCATTTCACCAGTGCAAACATTTTTGTTTAATATTTTTATTATTTAATAATCGTACCCACACACATACAAATGCACTTTGCTTGTTTTTAACCTCAACCTCTCATCCCTGATGAACTTTTTTCTCACAAGGACCTCTTCCTACTTTCATTGTTTCATTTGTTTCATTGTTTTGTTTCATTTTATTTTCTTTCAAGAGCTACTAAATTTAGTTAGGATTACTTGAGAGAGCATAGGTGCGTATTTACTAGTATACTAGTGACTGCACCATTTAAGAAAATTACTTCCTCTCTCATATAGAGATTTATTTCTAATAGTTTCTTGGGGAAGAATGGAGCCTTTTGAGTCCATCCTATATCCATGATGAAATATTGATGGGCAAGTCTCATGCAGGTAACCACAGTTTCCATGAGTTCATTAAATACAATGGCCATGCTACATCCTGAAGATAGCATTCCATGGCATTTCTTTACAATGTCTGGCTTTCACACTCTTTCAGTCTACTCTTTTGTGATATTCTCTGAGCCATGCAGAGTGTAATACAGAGATCCTATGTAGGGATTAAACATTCAACATCTTTTATTTTCTATACTTTGAACAGTTATAAAGTGAAGGCAAATAATTGCTCCATTGACTTCTACTGCACGCAGAAGTTTCTGTGACTATGACGAAAGACTCACTAACCTAAATACGTGAACACAAACACATAAAGGAAGCTTAACAGTGTGTTCACTTAGAAAAACAGCATTAGGAAATTCTCTGTAACACTTTGAATTATAGACTTCTGACAAGGTCTACAGTACCAGGCATAAATACTATCTTGTGAAGTGGGACTCAAACCCAATTTTAAAAGGTTGGTTGCCTGTCCAATAGTCATTCCCCTATTGCACTAGTAGATACATCTTGGCTGGAAGATTGGTATTGTAGACTCACTAGGCTAGCAGATAGATATGATTATTGATGGATTTTCTTCTCCAGAAGCCTAAATAGAACTTTGGATCACTATAAAAGCTAGCCAGCAGCAAGGAAGAGCTCTAAGTTTCAGCTGCACTCCTCAATGTCCAGTATATATGTAGCCTTTGCCAGCAGGGTCTTAAATCTAGGTGCAATGAGCAATAGCAATTACCTGTGTTATTTGGAAAGAGACTCTGTTACCTCTGAGACTCACAACACAAAGGGAGTCATTCCACATCTGGATTGGAATTTTTTTTTAAATAGTAATATTTAATATGGCTTCTGGGAGTAGCATTATCAACTCATGCAGGATATGTAAGTCAATTTCGACTCTTCTAAAAATTATATTTTGAGCTATCTTATAAAATAATAGGTTCTCATATTGTGCTAGCTAGTCTTATTTTTATTTATTTTTTTAATTGCCAGAAACTAGAGTCATCTGAAAGGAGGAAACCTCAATTGAGAAAATGCCTCAAATAATTGGTACACAGCCAAGCCCATAAAGTTTTTTTTTTTCATTTATTTTTTATTGTTAATGATTGATGTGGAAGGGCCCAACCCATTGTGGGCGGTACTATGACTAGGTAGGTGGTGGACCTGAAGTGAATGAGAAAGCAATCTGAGTAAACCATGGGGAAAAATAGTAAAGAGCATCCTCTTACTCCCCGCATCCTCATCATGGCCTTTGGATCAGTTCCTGCCTTCTGGTTCTAGTCTGGAGTGCCTGTCCTGACTTCTCTAGATGATGGATTACAAGCCATAAGCTGAAGTAAATCCTCTCCTCCCCATGTGGATTTTCATCATGGCATTTATCATAGCAATAGAAACCTTGACTTATGTACTTTTCGTTCATATATCCATGGCCAGTTGATCCTCTCCATCCCCTCCCTTATTCTGAGTGCTCCCAATCGACTTCATAACAATTACTCTACTATTCCTTTCCTCTAAGTGCTCCCCTCCCAACCACACAGTGGTCCTATTCCTTTTTCTAGCTTCAAGAGACATTTCACTTTAAAAAATGCAATTCTAAAACTTTGAGGCTAGAATTCTCATATGAGACAGAATGTGTGGGTTTGCCTTTCTTAGCCTGAATAACTCACTCAGAACAAGATTCTTCAGTTTCGTTACTTTCTTACAACTTAGAGTGATTTCTTCCAGCTGAATGAAATGCCACAGTATATGGAAACCTCTGTATCTCTGTCACAAAACATAAAGTCTGTGGGATATGGCCAAGAGTGGTATAGATAGGTCATACGGCAGTTCTATGCTTTTGCTTTTGAGAAACATCCACATGATTTCCATAGTATATTCAGACCACCAGCGATAAGTCTTTCTTTTTCCATACAAGCATACTAGCACTTGCTGTGTATGTTTTCTTGATGGCAGCCAGTCTTGAGAGGGGTGGGATAAAGTCTCAAAGCAGTTTAACTTTCCATTTTCTGATGTTAAGGATGTTGATACTTTTTTTTTACTTTTGAGTTATGTTTAAAAAATTCAGAACCACAATAAGCTCCTTCACAAAGCAATAATATTGAAATAGTGAAATCAAGTATAAACCCAACAAAAATATAATTTATAGTCCAGTATCCTCATGAATATACATACAAAAATTTCATGAGGATGTTGAATACTTAACAAATAAATATTTGTGTATGTGGATGTTTTACCTCCATGTGCCTGTGCACTGCTTGTATGCCTGTTGCTTGTGAAGACCAGAGTGGGGTGTCAGATCCCTTGGGGTGGAGTTACTGATGTTTGCTAGCCATTATGTGGATGCTGAAAATCATACCCAGGTCTCTGGAAGAGCAATTCAGTGCTCTTAACTGATGAGCAATCTCTTTAGCACTTTGAAAAATGTGTATTATCTATTTATATTTCTGTATAGATTAAAGATTACTGTTAATATTCTGTATATATTAATTAATGCTGGAAATTAATATATTCTTAACCAGCCTTTTCCCAAATAATCACACAAAGTCCTTTTAATATTTCAACCCTTAGGCCTTAACTGGGTAGACTCTCAACTAGCTCATCTAAGTTAACCCAACCCCTAGGCCTGATCAGCCTCGTTGCTAGCTATACCTTCCAGGCCCATAATCACATGCATCTCCTCTGATGTCTCCTGGTAAAAATCCTTTCCTAATTCTCCTTCCCAGAGTTCCTTTCTCCCTCACGGGAAGTCCCAACTTCCACTTCATGCACAGCTAATTTGCCATCAGAATTTTATTAAAGCCAATCAGAGAATGCCTTTAGGCAGGTGAGGAAAGATAGAGACAAATTTCACAGTGGACCCCAACATTTCTGCATTTGAAAACTCTGTTTAGTTTCTTTGTCCATCTGGTAGAGTGCTTTGGGTTTTTTTGATGCTATTTTTTGTGATTTTATTTTTATGTGTATGTTTGTTTGACTGAGTGTATTTATGTGCAACTGTGTGTGCTTCTCAGAGCCCAGAAAAAGGTGTTTTGTAATCTGACACTGGAGTTACAAAGAGTTGGGAGCTGCCATGTGGGTCCTGGGAATTAAACCCTGGTCCTCTGGAAAAGCAGCCAGTGCTCTTAAACAGTGAGCTATCTTTGCAGCCCCTTTGATATTATTTTTAAAAAGCTGATTATATATTCTAGATACTAACCCTCTGAATATCAGGAATTCTTTCCTGAGAATTTTTTTTGTCTATTCTTGGTCTTTTGTGCTTATATATAAATTTAAAGATTTTTTTTCTATTTCTATGAAAAATGGGGTTGTGGAAGTTCGATAGGGATTGCATTCATTCTGTGCATTTATTCTTTTAGTGGGATAGCAATTTTGACAATATTAACTCTTCCAGTCTTTGTTGGGAAGAAGACTTAATGGAACAAAAGAGAAAAGCTCACTAAATGAATGTATGACATTGTGAAGAAATAAAAAAATTAAACATATTAATATTAATTCTTATTTTATAAAACATGGTCTAGATGTATTCAGACACAATGGAAAGAGAAAAGCAGTAAGAAATCACTAGAGGATACAATCAGAATATATAATTCAGAAGAGAACTAAACATAAACCTGAGCAGCTTTAGTAAAATATTTTCACTTTTACTGATTTTAAATGTTTTCAAATGATAGGTTTGAGTATAATTCCTTAGGTGCTACTCACCTTGACTTGCAACTTTAATTATGTGTGCTTATATGTCTGTATAGGTAAATACCATATGTGTGGGGGTTTCCCATAGAGGCCAGAAGACAGCATGAGATCCCCTGGCACTGGGTTTACAGACTGTTATGATCCATGTGATGTGGGTGCTGGGAACTGAACTCTTGTCTTCTGGAAAAGCACCAAGTGCTCTTAACCATCGCTACAGCCACCTCTCTCTGCACATACCAACCCCCTACACCACACACACACACACACCACACACACACACACACACACACGCACTGATTTTTCAGAGCGAGTGTCTCATTGACCTAGATTGTGTCAGGCAGGCGAGGCTTACTGGCCATCCAGACCCTGAGATAGAGCACCCTCCACTCCATTCCTGGGGTTTCAAGTGTGTTGCCACACACGGGTATTTTTATATTGGTTCTAGGGAATCAAATTTAAATCCCCAAGCTGGCAAGGCAATCATTTTACCTCCTCAGCCAGATTTTTCACATCCTTAAACTGTACATTGGATAGTCTAAAAAAATGTACAATTCCTAGTCTATAAACTCAAGAAGATTAAACCATAAACAAATGGAAAACCTAGGTAGACCAATAATGAAGAACAAGGTTGAATATGAATATTTTTTAATTTCTTATTCATTTATTTTTAATCAAAGTTCATAAAAATAAGTTAATAATTTGATAGTTATTTCTTTTTTCCCTCTAGCTAGATCCAATAGAAATTAATTATTCCTGTAAAGACAAAATTGACCTTTGATCTTATATTAATATTGTATCTCTGGCTTTCACACATTTGAATCATTAATCATGATTTTTATCAATTCTAAATCCCTTATGTAAGAACTTCAGAGATTATATAATCGGAGCAATTAAAATTTTCCCACTAAGCAAAAGAAAGTGTTATTTATTTTCTGATTGCTTGCTTTCTAATTACTTTCTGTACATGGGGAATATACTGGAACACTTATTAATCAATCTTTTAGAAATGTGATTCTTTATCAAAACAGTTTTTAAAATTTTTAATTGACATACAGTGATGCTACATATCCATGGGGTGAAGAGTATTGTTTCACTCCCAGTATGTGATGCACAGTGATTAAATGTGTGCACTTAGATGGTCACCTCCTCAAACGTTAGTCATTTCTTTATGGAATACATTCAGAAACTCTCCTGGTAGAGTTTCTAAGTATACCTTACATTGTTAGCTAGAACCAGTCCTTATAATAGAACACTAAAATTCACTCCTACTCTCTGTGGCTTTGTAAATATGTTAGGCTACAACAAAGTCTTCTTAAATATAAGTCTGAAATTATCCTCCAATATCTTCTCCACCCACAATGCTATAGCACCAGAAATCAACAACAGATGACCTTCAGAAACTTTCTCAGCACAGAGAGTTAGCATGCTTCTGAACTGTTAACAGTGAAAAGAGAAAGTCAAAAGTTATGGGCACATTGTGGAAGAAAGACAGAATAAATCTAAGAGTCATAGGTCAGGAAGAATATATACACCCCCCCATATACCACTTTGCCCCCATAAATTCTCCAGAAAAGGTGCTGTCATTTCTAGGGCCTAATGAATGTGTATATTTTTGTTGTTCTATAGTCAAAGGTCAAAATCCTCCATAATTACTTAGCATGAGAAATAACACCCATATAGTCTACACATGTGTCTTTGGGAGTCATTTCTGCCTCATAGCAGAGTCCCTGGGCTCTGCGCCCAGCTCTGAGCACCCATCTTTCTGCCCAGTGCTCCCTGTCAGATATTACTTGCTCTGATTCTCATTGCTTTTCAGTTTGTTTGTACCAGGCAAGCATTTTGTTACTCTCTGCTGTCCTTGACTCAACATTTTGAACCCAAAGCCTATTCAAACTGGAGTTCAGATAGACACTGAGCTTTGACCAAAGTCTCTGGGATATAATATACCCCTGGCTGCTGCTTAACTGTCCCAGGAGAAAACATAGCTTCCTAAAGTGGAGAAGTGAAAGTGTGGTTTTCGGGTGTCTGAAGCCCATGGACATGCATGATACCATTAAAATCTTCTATCTGTAGCATTTATGTAAAAATTGCTTATAAAGATTTAAGCTTATCATTGGGGTTTGGGGAGACCACAGTTGAAACGAGAAGCCTGTAGTTTCCTTCCAAATCAGAGTACCCACTGATGTGTGGGTAGCAATTACAAGCCCTGATTTGCTGGGCTCATCTTAGCTCTAAACCCTTTTTTATTTATCTACTGTAAAAATATGAAAACAAAACAAAAAACCAGCCAGGGCCAATTCATCTATATTGAGATTCCTGCAGTGTTGCCGCAAGCTAATTGGTATGACCAAGGCAACCTGAAGCTTTTAATGTCAGGTTGAGCACTAGGTTCCTTGTACACCCATGCCGACTTGCTCTTAAATGATTAAATGATTCATTCTGTAACCTTGAGGCTGCTGCTCTAGGTTAGAATAAAAACATTAATTTCTTTTTTGGTAAAGGAAAGAAGACTGTTTTGCAATGCTCCAATCAAGGGTGAAAGGAAACCACTGAGGTGCAAGAACATTGTGAATACATGCTCTCTCTTTTAGAAAAGTCTTTGCAAAACAATAAAAAATATTGTCCTTACTAAAATATTTAAGCCCCCCCAAACATTTCTGAGATACTCAGGTAATGGGGGTGACAAATATCACTCTAGCTTAAAATATTTACCTCATTTTTCTTTTGCTTTCAAGGAGAAGGTCAACACCAAATAGCTAAGGGAATTGATTTACCTGGAAAAAAAAAGTAAAAGAAAACAGAAGAATGGGGGAAATAACTATTTTTTTCTGTAATTTCAAAATTAAATTTATAGTAACAGAAATATCAGCTTCAATTTAGAACATATCTACAGCCATCTTTAAATCCTTTGTCACTTCCACCTTTGGGAAAGCATTCTTTTATTCATTCATGAAAAATATTTTTGAAGTACCTAGAATCTTTGAAAGTCTGATATAGGTTACAAGCAAAAAAGATATAAGGAAGAAACAGCTGAGATCTTTACCCAGGTGACTTATAAAAAAGACTTAGTGAGTGACAATGGAGTCATGTGCACTAGACTCACCTGGAGTGTGGCAGTCTGATTTCTGTTGCTACAACAGATTATCTGAGACTGGTAATTTTTGAGGGATGGTGTCTTAGTTAGGTTTTACTGCTGTGAACAGATACCATGACCAAGGCAACTCTTACAAGGGCAACATTTAATTGGAGCTGGATTATAGGTTTCAGAGGTTTAGTCCATTATCCTCAAGGCAGGAGCATGGCAACATCCAGGCAGTCCTGGTGCAGAAGGAGCTGAGAGTTCTACATCTTCATCTGAAGGCTGCTAGCAGAATACTGGCTTCTAGGCAGCTAGGATGAGGGTCTTAAGCCCCCACCCACAGGGACACACCTACTCCAATAGGGCCACATCTTCTAATAGTGCTACTCCCTGGGCTAAGCATACACAGACCATCACAAATGGAATTGCTTTCACCTCAGAATTCTGAACTCTAGACTTTCAAGACTATGGCAACAGCATCTGCCCAGCTACTACTGGCAACTAGTGTCACTTCAACTCCTGGTAAAACAGAAGGTCAAACAAGTACTAGAGGAAGAAGAGAGGCTAGACTCAAGAAATGGCTAAGCCATTCCAGTGAGAAAGCATTGATCCATTCATGAAGTCTCTGCCCTAGTGACTGAAAGACCCTGACTCAGCTATATCTCCCCTATACTAGCACATCGAGGAGCAAGGATTCTGAGATAACAAGCCTTAGCAGAAGATTTTTCTGAGGACTTTGGGCTTTAAGTTTGAAGGAAAACCTTTAAGAGGGTTTAGGGGTAGAGAGACAATCCTGTTTCCTTTTTGAAAGACAATCTCAGTTGCTAGGTTGTAGGAAGAACTGAGCATAAAGAAGCATACACAGCATCCATGCTGCATACACTAAATGCTTGCAAACATTTAGACAAGAGACTTGGACTGGACTAGGGGCTGTGATGATGGTGGAGAATGATGGGATCAGGAATATTGGAAGTAGAGCTCAATGGTTGTGTTGTGGGTTGAATGATGACCATTAAAAGATGTATGCCCTTCCTTATCTCATCACCTGGGATTCATGATATGATCTTATTTGGACAATGAAGATTTAATCAGTTCACATTTTCTAGATGTTATTATTCTGGATTATCTAAATGGGACCTAAATTCAATGATAAATTTCTTTATAAGAGAACAGAAGAGAAGACACACTCATAAAAGGGAAAAAACTTTAATATAAAGCTATTCCAGGTATTATAGAATGGGTGTTTGAAAGAACTGAATATGTGTGCAGTAGATATTATCACAATTCCCATTTGTGCTGAGGAGAAAGTGGGCTGGGAGGTGAAACAGACTGCCAATTCCACAGCAAGATGGACTTTACCATAAAAAGACTATGCATAGGGTGTGGAGAATACCTGAACGACTCTTTTCCAGAGTGGTTATAAAAGCAAAACCAGGAATTGAATGTATTCTCCATGAAGAAATGATGAAAGTTGATTTACTAATTACCAGTTGAGTGTATTCAATTCACACATAAACCAAAATATCACATTTTACTTCATAAATATATAAATATAAATCAGTAAAAACAAATATGAATAAAAATGACTGAAACCTATAAAATAGTAATAAGGAACTATGGTCCAGCGTATATAGAAAATTGAAATTCTAATAAATTATCAATATGAAATATGCACACATAATTTTATGTTTATGGATGCTTTACCTTCATGAATGGTGTGTACCACATGCATGCCTGGACCCTGCATAGGCAGAAGAGGATGTCTTCTGGATCTGGAGTCATAGATGGTTATGAACTGCCATGTGACTACTGACAACTAAATCTGGGTTCCCTGCAAGATAAGAAAGTGCCCTTAACGGCTACTGAGACATCTGAGGGATACTGAGCCATCTCAGGAGCTCCGAGGAATGTGTTTTGTCACCACACTCCAAATTATCCTTTGGTAACCAAAATGTTACTTCATGACTTATGTTGATGGATATATATTTCAACATGTTTATGTACATAAGACCAAGTAGTAATTCATACCATTTCAGTGCAATTTTAAATGTTTGTATTTTATATTAACTACTTTGTAAAAAGTTAATCACAATATAAAATCAGTATAAAGGCATACCCTGTACAAATGGTTTCTATGGTGCTATTTTGGTCCATTTAAATAGAGACTATCTCTAAGGAAGAGTGAGTGCTTTCTAATACAATGGTGATGATTTCCTTTGGACTTAGAGGTCAGGGTGATGAACATAATACAAGACAGTAATGAGCTGCACATCCCTGTGGGGTTTCCAGAGGTAGCAGAGCCCAGCAACTCTTATTACAGGGAAGAAGAAAGAAATGGGGTATGGTGAAAAAAATCTGTGTTGAGGCAATGGACTTTAATAATACTCGCAAAGCAGAGTAAAGAGTGTAAACGCTGCACAGCCTGGTTACACAAGATTCGTCTATTTGGCAGAGACTCAATAGATGGCAGTAGACTGTCTGGAACCGGCATCCTCAGAGCCACTAATGCATACATTCACAGTTCTAACTCAAACAAAACAAAACACCCCAAACCAAATGGAAAATACAACAACAACACGACACAACCTCACCCAAAGGACTCCTGAAGTTTCTAATGGAAATAAGTAAAATTTGGAAGTTTTAAAATTATTAGTATCAACACTATTTTCTAAGTAGCTGTTTTAACACAAATGTACCCTGGAAGTCTAGACTTAAAGAAAATAGCAAAGAAAGAGGAAGACATCTTCTGTGGCTGCTGGTTGGGGCTACTGAGCACTCTTCTGCAAAGACCCTTAGAAATCTTAGCTCCTGTGTTAACGTGGATGGTTACAGTGTATTGTCACATTAATAGGGATGAAGACTTAAAGCCACAAATAAGAAGGTGTCAGTGGCTCATGTCACCCAGAGCACTGGGCTTCTGTGCACTGCTTTACTGTTTACTAGCCAGGTTTACCTCAGGTTCTCAGGACACCCATGCCCCTACATCCCCTCCTTAGGCAGCTCCAGACATCAGAGCCCATCAGAAGCAAGGTTTATAACTAGCAGACAATTTTGGCAGGGTGTGACTGGGGTAGGGGTATCCATGTATACTAGATTCCAAGCCGTGGGTGCTGATGAATGCAAACCTCATCATATGTGTGCCATAACCCCCTGAAACACTGGTACCCTGAAGCCTTCGCCAACATTTATTTTTTTCCTGATACTGAACACTGGCTGGCCAAGACTCAATTAAAAGAACCATCTCTGCCCTGGCATTAACAAATCCAGAAAAACTTGGGATATAAACATTTCTGCAATTTCATGGCCGACCTGTATTCTAATCCTTGGACTATAAAAGTCCCTGAATACAGAAGCCAAATGGGTAATGTAGCAAACAAACTGCCCCACTGAATAGATAGAAACACTGAATACCATTTGCCTCTCATTCACTATCTGATAGTTTAGAAATCTAACAGAGTTGATTTACACTCTATTTCCAATTATAAGAAATTACTAAGCAAATGATTGCTTTTATGGCATCTTTGTCAGTAGAAAATTTCCTGATTGGCTTTTCTTAACATGGTTTCCATCCAGGAGGAAGTATTCCTAGCGGGTAGCTCTCTGAAAGAAGACTGCTTATCTTACTTTCTCCCCCTCAGAATGCACAGTTGGGAGTCTGATTATCAAAGAGACTCTCTGTGCCTCTGGTTCTATACATGACAAAGTCAGATAGAATATTGGAGAAGCTGTGAGCAATATTTAAAATCTGTTTCTGGTCATATGCATTCCATTGCTTTTTATTTTCCACCTCTCTTAAAATCATTTCTCCCTTTCCCAGTTTCCTTTCTAATTACAACACACACACACACACACACACACACACACACACACAGAGAGAGAGAGAGAGAGAGAGAGAGAGAGAGAGAGAGAGAGAGAGAGAAGAGAGAGAGAGATACACAGACATTTACCCCACCCACTCCGACACACCCCATGCAGTTGTAGATACATATATACCTACCACTAGGTATATACATAGGTTCCACACATAAGGGGGAAAATGTGTTATTTATCCTTCTGAATCCAACTCTTTCACTTGACATTGAGATCTCCAGTTCTATCTATTTTCTGCAAATGTCATGATTTTATTTTCCTTTACCTACTCATAGTCCATTCATCTATTGATGACTGACTAGGCTGACTCTATTTCCTGGCCTATACGGATACGTAAGTGTATGTGATATTGTCTTGTGGGTATACTCAAGAGTAGTACAGAATGATATTGATGTGCTTCCTGCCTGCTTGCCTTCAATCTTCCCTCCCTCCCTCCCTCCCTCCCTCCCTCCCTCCCTTTCTCATTCCCTCCCTCCCTCCCTCCCTCCCTTTCTCATTCCCTCCCTCCCTCATTCCCTCCCTCCCTCCCTCCCTCCTTTCTGTGAGGAATTTCCATATTGATTTCCTCAGAGGCTGCAGCTGTTCACATCTATCCTCACAGGGAACATGGATTCCTTTAGGCTCATATCCTCACCAGCCATTGTTGTCATTTGTTTACTTAACGATAGCTGTACTGATTGGAGTGAGATGGTATTTCAAAGAAGTTTTAATACGTATGACGTTGCCATGCTGAAACCCACTACTCTGTGCACTAACCTAAAACTTAATTTAAAAGGAGAAAGCATTCTTTAGCAATGTGAAAAGCATTAAGTGATTTGCAAGTTTAGATTTGTTTAAACTATAAACATCACTTGAGAGAAAGAAGTTTAATGTCCTCTATGTGTAAAAGACCCTTGGTATAATCCTATTGGTCAAAGGATGTTTCTCTAGCCTGTCTAGTGAATGCAGGGTAACTCCTCACTTCAGACTTAATGGAAACAAATTATAGAAATCTTCCTGCTCATTGTCTTTAAGCAGTATATAATTTCTTGACAAACAGTTGTTTCTATTCAAACGTTGCAACAGATTCTGGCTGTGTGCCTAGGTAAACTCAGGGAGTATGCTGGGGTATGCTCTACATGGAACACTCTGTTTTCAGGGCTAACCAGTGGTGGTGGTCTCTAATCAGATTCAGCTGTAATAATGGGAAAATATTTTTCCTTTATTTGGACAATAGAACTATTGACTACGTAGACTCTAAATTGGAAATAGACATCTTATTTCATGACATTCAGCATTAAAAACATTATATTTTTGTGGCAGTGCCTCCAAAATGGCAGTGGGGAAGAGTTTCTGTGTAGGCTATGCTATCCTAGGGATAGCAGCAGTTACGTGGTGCCCTCATTAAAGCCAACCTAGAGGAATAATAACAGCTTATGATTATAGTCTTTGCATGAGGGTACACACATTCTGAATAAAGCAGACTTACCCCTCTGTGATTTCCTTGATGAAGTATCAGTGATCCTTTGCTCTAAAGCATTGGCCATTATCTATTAGTTTACACAATTTTGTGATTATTCCATGAATCCATCAAGCAAGCATTATGAATTCAATTCTACCACAACCTAAATTGAAGCCACAAAACTGATTCCTCCCAATTGGTGGTATATCTGAAGTTTGTTTGGGTGTCATTAGTGAACAGATTAAACTCATTTATGACTTCATTATACAATTGCCTGTTTAATCAACAAACCCCTTTATTACTAAAATCAAGGGAGTCATTGTTTGCATAAGTGATTCTCAAACTTGATTACTCATGTGTCATCAGGAGGAGCCTGATGTCCACAATCATCCAAATTAGGTACATTAGTATCTCAGGGGTAGGGATCCCGATTCCATACGCATTAACAGTTCCCAGGTGATTCTAACATGTAGCTAAAGTTGAGAAGTACTTGACACAAACAGATTGGTAAGTGGCAATGTAATTTAATAATATTTATAATAATAAGGAATACTCATGTTTCTGCTATGTATCATGCAACAGTCTCCTATTGTCATAAATTATTTCAATATTATCTGCTTTTTACCAATATTATTCATGTCCCTCTGATACTATTCAGATCTCTATGTTAGAGCTGTCAAAATAAGGGACTGAAATGAGCTTGGTTGAAGTGGCACACATTTTAAGTGACAGTTATGATTTATTTTTTTCTCCAGCAGTTTGGTTGTGAAGCCCTATTCTTGTCCCTCTGTTCTTACATCTCCAGAAGTATAGTTGTGACTGTGGTGACAGCAGACACTCCTGAAACACTTACATCAGAGGTTCATTCCGGTGCTTCACACACAGAAATGAGTGACAGATATGGGAAGCCATCTGCAACAAGCAGCTCTGATTAGAAACTGCTTGGTTTGATACCATTTAGAAAGTGTTATGCTCTGTGAATAAATCTCTTTACTCCTCACCTACAATCTCAGGGTCGTAGGAATTGTAAATTGCTTCCTAGGAAATCTCTTTGACATTACTAGCATGGTTTCTCATACACTAATTGAAAATTGCCTTTGCAACATTCTCCACTGGCCTCCCATCTGTTTCCTTGACCACTGAGCCTTGAGACACTGAGAACTGGCTTTAAAAAAAAATCCTGATGTGTGGAATGAAACATAAAGGGGCTCTCCTAATTGTAGACTTAATAAATGGGCACTCTGACTCCAGGTATCACAGTTAGGCTCTGCTGGCAGCAGCTCAGATACTCGGTATAAAGCTGCACATAAGCCATGCCACTCTTGATTGTCCTTTTGCTCTACTTCCAAGTGGTTTGTTTACTTGTTTCGTTGCTATACTTTGTATTTCAGTTTTAAGAACTGGGCCTCTGTTTCCATTTTTCTTTATACTTACTTTCATAGCCAAGAATATGACATACCTTTAACTCAAGGCAATGGTCCTTTCCTATTTTCTTAAGTCCCACTGGATTCCAAGTCCCTAATTCTAGCTCCCAGTCTGAATTTTCCTCCTGCTGCCTGAGACCTATGATACCCACTGGTTCGTGGCTCCATATAGGACTATTACCAGAATATCCATTGTTTCATGGTCCCATATGGGACTATTACCAGGAAAGCCATTGTCTTATGGCCCTGTTCCTGTTGCCATGAATAGCATCATTTCATGGTCCTACATCTATTGTCAACCTGCTGTGATCATCTGAGACCTTCTGGATAGTTTTTACTTTAGTGTTTCCTGCTGTGATTTCCCGTTTTGACATAGTCTACTTTAAGATTCTGGGGTATTTTCAAATGTTGGTGTTCACTATCCAGACCCATCCTGTGGGTCACTCCAGTCTGAGGTTTGGTAGACTTCTCTGCACTTATGCTAAGATCTGTAATAAATTATTTATATTCACATACAATTTTGTTTTTACTGAGCTATGTCACACACTTTTAGCTATTTTCTCTGCTTGTATGAGGGCAACAGATATAGCTGAATTTTTTATTCAAGGGTCCAGGTCTTACCTAGTAAATCATACAAACACCTTATTTAAAATAAGAAAATCTGGGCGCTAAAATGGCTCAGTGGGTAAAAGAATTTGCAGAAAAAACCATGACAACCTTGGGTTTAGTACCCAGAACCTGGAACCCACTGTGGAAGGACAGAACCAACTCATGACTCTGACCTCCATATGTGCTGCCTATGGCATGCTCAAACTCACGTGAAAGAACAATTTAAAGAGCAAATCTGCAGGTATACAATAACCCTTAGTGCACCAGCACCACAGATCATCACTTACCATGCACGCTGCATTCCTTATCTTCTCCAGGATCACCAATGAGCCTTTGATATGATACAGACTCATTACTCACTTTACCATGTGACCCCCCCCCCAACCCCGTGGCTTTGTCAAGGTCATTTTCTAAATAGTATTCATTCTTCAGGCTGTGGCTGAGAACTAGAGTCACACCTGTTTCATTCTAAATTAAATCCAAAGCAGCAGGAGAGATTGGACATTGATTCTAATGAACCTTTCAGCTTGGTAATCTTGGACTTAGGAACATTCAGCCTTCCTGATTTCACAGGGATGTAGGAAAAGGGAAAAGGCTCTACCACCTAGAATTATCCACTGTATCCTGTTATTCTTAACATAACTTTCTATGTGCCATATTTAGGAAGTACTCATAGAGAACAAGAAATTACTACAGGTTCAGGGAGAGGCTTTAACAGGAGCAGAGATAGAATACACCGATATAAGGAATTAACAGCGAGGCATAAATTGTGGTGGGGAAGTAGGAGGCTGGGAAAAAGAGGGGAACTGGGAAGGATAAATAGAGCTCACTCGCTCTCCCTCTTTCTCTCTGTCCTTGTCCCTCCCTCTTTCTTCCCTCTCTCTTTTCTCCCTCATTCTCTCTCTCTCCTTCTCCCTCTCTCTCCCTACCCCCAGCCCTCTGTGTGTGTGTGTGTGTGTGTGTGTGTGTGTGTATGTGTGTGTGTATGTTTCTCTCTGCAGATACCAGGGTCACCAGAGTGTGTCAATCCACATGAGGCAAAAAAGGGAAATCTGGTTCAACACATCTCAGCAGCCAGTGTTGGTTCAAACTTCAGAATGTGAAACCAGACAGTTTGTATTAGGCATACTTAAGCATAGCACAATTCTGGAGAGAAGTTTCCTGATGATAACTCAAACCCATTTGTACAACAATGCTTAAGTATCGTTACACTGACATTCTTTATAAAACACGTATGACCTCTCCCAGAAAGATGGATTCTATTGACTGAGAAGCAATTCTCAAGATAAGGTTCTAGGGAGAATGACAGAGATAAACATAAAAGTCTGTGGGATTTAGGTGTAGCCTGGCCCCACAAATAGCAGAGAGGGCATCTGGACTCTGTTTCATTTGTAACGTATGTGTGATATCTCCCATAAAAATGTGTTCTATTGACTGAAAAACAATACTCAAAGGTCTAGGATGCAAAATTCTGAGATAAATATAAAAGTCTGGGGATTCAGGTGTTGCTTGGCCCTACAGATAGCATAGGTCACCAGGCTACTAACTATATCCTCAGAGCCTTCTGGGTGGAAAGCAGGTAATAAATCTTTTCCATTTAAGAGATTACTCTTGTGTGTTTAACATCTCTTTTTTCTCTAGAGCTTATCTGTGAGAACAAGGACTTGTGCCCTCTGCATAGAGACTTTTCAAAACAGCTGTATGGAAACCTACACTGAAGAAGCTTCCTAAAATATATCTATACACATACAAAAATATTAAAAATGGTATTATCCAATAGTGAAGCAATAATGGCCATACTAGACACCAGAGACTAACAAGTAAAAGGCCCAGTCCCAGGAATGCATTACTCCTTTTGGACTTACTAGCCAGTAAGATCCCACTGACCTCCAGATATTAGACGCCACTGCCAGTGCTCCTGGTTGCCCTCTAGAATTTGACAGTAAATTCCTCCTGCTGAAGATCCCATGCACTTGAGTGACAGAACATGGAGAAATCAAGCCTCTATTGACCTAGAGGCTTCATCCTTACTAGCTAGGTCTCATGGGATTGGAAGGTGTTGTGCACACTAATGGAGAGAGGGAGGGAGGAGAGGGAGAGAGGGAGAGAAGGAAGGGGAGAGGAAGAGAGAGAGAAGAGAAGGATGTAAGGAGACGGAGAGGAGAGGGAGAGGAAAAGAGAGTAGAGAGTGATGGGGAGAAGGGGAGGAAGAGGGAGGGGTGAGGGAGGGAGCAAGGGAGAGAGGGAGGAGAGAGGGAGAGGGGGAGGAAAAGGGGAGGGGAGAAGGAGATGGGGAGGAGGAGGGGAGGGGGAGACAGGGAGAGGGAGAGAGGGGAGACTTCTGGGGAACATGTCACTTGGTCCATCAGTTATTGTGATAGATCAGTCTATTAGAGTTGATCTCAAACTCATGGTTTTAAAATACCCATTTTATTTTTTTAGGGGAATTGAAAATTTAGGAATTTGCACACATCTGGTTTTCCTGGACTTCTTATTGCCAGAGATTTTTAGAAACAGCTCTTCAATTGTATTGTATAAATTTTCCTGATGCTTTATAGTTTCACAAACTATTTCTATTTCAATGTAGAATAAAAAGTATTTACTTACACAGTGGGCCAACCCAGTTTAACCTCTTAATTCTGCAGCAAATCTCCTCACTGCTGAACAAATCTTGTGCATCATCCAAGGATCTCGTTTTAGTCATCAGCAGAGCTCATGTCATTTATCCCAGATACAACACAATTCTTGGGTCAAAACCTGGCAATGACAATTTATATTCAGCGGTGATAGTTTGAGATGTGAAGGGTTTCATGTGTTCTAAATTTTCTCTAATTGTGTCAAATCCCCAGAAAGCAGCATACCTGCTGTAGTTTGATTTTGAAAAGTCTCACACAGAGTCATGTATTTGAACACTTAGTTTTTCAGCTGGTGGCAGTGCTTTAGAAGGTTATGCAACCTTAAGGAAGCAGAGTCTTACTGGACAAAGCAAGTCCTTAGAGGTAGGCCTGGAAGTTTTAGAGATTGACCCCATTTCCTGTCTGCCCTGTACTTCCTAACTATGTATGCAACTGACTATCCATGTCAGGCTCCCACTACGATGATGACCTGTATGTTTCTTCCTTTAAGTTGCTACTGGTGTATTTATTTGTTCACTGGGACAAGGAAGTAATGGCTGCAGCTACTTCACATTATTCTGGCTCTCCACAGAAATCATTTTTCACAAGTTTGATTTGAATGAGGCCATCAGCTTCCAACACAGCATACTTACTCTTAGAAATGACCAATATAGAATCTTCACTCCCATTATGTACTTCACAGTTTCTTATACAAAATACTAACAAGGTAAATTCTTTCCAGAGGTCAGAGATAGAAAAACTGGTCTCTCTGGGCATGCCAGTTTGTCATCTCAGTTTTCATATAGTGAAACCTGTGCTGTTTCTTTTTTTTCCCTCTTGGTCACAATTCTTTATCAGAAGTTGGGGGTTATTGTGTGCTGTTTGTAATGTCCCCTTGAAAATTTCCTTGCGACTGAAGGAGATGCTGTGCTACTCTCAAGAGGGAAGCAAAAGGTCACACGTACAGGAGAATAAAAACTTGGAAGATTCTCAAAGGGCCCTACCAACAGTGTAAAAAAAGTTAAACAGTTACTTGGGGTGGAGACTCTGAGCAGCTGAATTTCAGGAAGAAGAGATTTTGGGACTGTTGAGCTCCCTACATGCTGTATAGATAGCTCTGTAGTTGCAGTTTTCAGTCTGCAGGTTGCAGGCACGGGTGTTGGGTATGTTTTCTGGTGATGTCTACTCCTAGTAAGTAGCAAGGTACTCATATGCCTGTTAGTAATCACAATGAAATAATCATTGATTCACAAAATTGGACATTAGCAAAAATCGTTACTGTGGTCGGTCACGGGTTCCATTTCTGGGGGAGAGTAGTCTGTGTATGGTGTAACTCCAGGAAAGGGTTGTCACCCAAGTATAGCTAAGCGTATTATTCAGTTGTTATAGCTCCCTTTAATCTACATTTACAGATGGAATTGCCTACTTGGATTTTGGACCAATCTTATGTCATCTTCTTCCTCTTTTTCCTTCGTTTTGTTTTTTTGTGTTTTCTTTGTTAACCAGGCAGTGGTGGCGCATGCCTTTAATCCCAGCACTTGGGAGGCAGAGGCAGGTGGATTTCTGAGTTCGAGGCTAGCCTGATCTACAGAGTGAGTTCCAGGACCAGGGCTACACAGAGAAACCCTGTCTTGAAAAACCAAAAAAACTTTCTTAAAGTCAAGACGGGGGGGGGGGGGGATGGGAGTGGGATGGGGGTTTTGGGGAGGGGCAATTGGGGAAAGGGGGTAACATCTGAAATGTAAATAAATAAAATATCCAATTAAAAAAAAAAGAAGTCAAGACAGTGTGGGCTGCAATCTTAAGGATGAATTACCTGCTCTTCCCTATATAACCTGAAGTAAATTCCAGTTAAACTCTTGTGTTTTATCTGTAAGGTGAAACCCTTTCATCTGTAAAATAAGAATGGTAGAAGCTCATTTTCCCTCCTCCATGTTTCTTCTTCATTTTTTCTTATTTTACATCCTTCCTTGGTGTTTAATTGTTTCCATTTTTACTTCAATTAAATAGTCTTATAATTACTTTTCTGAGTTCGTCTTCTTGAATTTCACCTAAGTCACTCTCATTAAAATCAATTTCTATGGAACTGGTATTTGGTGTGTTTTTTGTTTGTTTGTTTGTTTCTTGTGTCTCCTCCCTGAGGCTTGCACATCTGGGTTTATCTCACTGGGTGGATGTTTTTATATTTAACTGTCTCATATCATTGAGATACTTGCAATTCTCATTTTAGATTATATTGCAGTAGGGTTGAGGTGTCACTCCCTCCAGATAATTTAGAATATTGAAAAAAGAAAACTAAATCAAAGGGTGAATTTAGGATATTGTTGTGATCAACAGTGAGCATAGAATATGAAAGTTATTAAAAGTAATTTTTTTTGTAAGAAATGTTCATTCTCACAAGCTTCTGGTGGTCTCTATCTGTGTTCACCTCCACGATTGTCATTAATCCAGTTTCAAATCAGGCCCCTTTCGATGCAATGTAATATCATGAACCTATTTCTCAGCTTCTGCATTGTTCTTATCACTAGCTGAAGTCAAGGTGGGGCTTCCTGGGGTATCACTCCAGGTGCCTGGGGAGAATCTTCGTGGATCACACTTTCAGACTCACCTCTACATTGGTACTGATCTGTGTTTCCCTGAAGACAGTGTCTTCTATGTCTAGAACCAGATCCATCTCTCCTTTACTCACTCTTCCCGTAGAGCTTGTGTCCAAGGGAGAGGGGGAGTGCCTCCCAGGCACTTCCTGTTGACCTCACCCTGAGCTCTGTAATGTGCATGTGCACTGGTTTACATCTTGTTCTATCTCCTCCTTTGTGGACATGTTACCTGGCCTATGCTTGCTTTTCAGCTGTCTTACAGGAACCTAGAGACTGTTCTACTCTATGCCGATAGTTTTATTCATGACATCATGGCACGCGGGGGCTTCTACCCTACCATCTTACCCACAAGTTCTATTTTAACCTGTTGACAATAATAAATCGAAGCCAACAATATGAAGTGTCCTCTCACTTGTCTCTTTAACGTCTTTCAATAAACATTCGTACTTATCTGTATGAATCATTATGTCCTTGGTAAAATATATTCTTAAGTATTTTATCCTTCCTGGTGTCACTGTGCAAGGAACTGCTTTTCTGTTCAAATTGTTCATTGTCAGCATACAGATATGAAGCTGTTTTTTGAATTGCTTTTGTATCCTTCAACTTACAGAACCTACTTATCAGTTCTAAGACTTCATCCAGTATTTACATACAATTATCTTTAAGCACAAACCACCTCCAGTTATCTTGTTGGCAAATTAAAATCCTCACTTTATACACTTAAACAGTCTTCTTCCCCCTTTTCTGTAGGCATTTTCACTCACACATACAAATTATTTTGTACTATCCTGTAGTCTTTATTTCTAGATATTTCTATATTTGTATGTGTTTGTGAGTATAACTCTTTTAGAGTGGAACAAATATTTGTTTTCTAGAAGTACTAATCAAGATTCTATTGACTTTACCAGTGGATGTAATGTCATCATTTTTTCATTGTAATGTTCTCTACTATCCTGTCAGTAATTTAAATGCCTGTGCCCCTGTACCCTCATTTGTCAGCTTCCCTTGTGGAAACTGTATCCAAGGAATCACTTCCTCCTCCTCCTCCTCCTCCTCCTCCTCCTCCTCCTCCTCCTCCTCCTCCCCTCCTCTCTCCTCCTCCTCCTCCTCTTCTTCTTCTTCTTCTTCTTCCTCTTTGTCACCAGTTTGACTTCTTGAAGTTTGACATTCCTACCTGGAAATGTGTGGTGTGATCCACCTTACTTTCTACTCAATGTTGACATCAATACCTTCTTAGGCTTCTGTCAGTTTCACTTTGTCACTGAAATCTTGCTCTGGATTTCCTTTGACCTCACAGTACATGTGATTTTCACTGAAAGAGTTCACATGAAACACACAGAGTATAGGTAGTTAATTACATGATAAAATGCGTAGTTGGTCAAGGAATGAGAGTGGACATAGCCAAAAAGACCATGGCAATAATCTATATTGTAGGCCATCTTAATACTAGCTCCAAAGTCTCTAGAGGTTTTTGTAAGAGGCTTTTTCCTGTTCCTTCTGATCAATAGGATCATTTGGAACAAATTTTACAGGAGGAAGTAATAGCACACACTGTCCTTTATCAGAAAGCTCCATGGTAGAACATTGATTCAGGACTCAAGAAGCCATGTTTAATAGTTACCTCCCAATGACTGCCTAGGCAGTTTAGGAAGCCATGTCTCTTCCCATTCCTTTGACTAGAATTTAGACTCCTACCATTTCAGTCCTTTGATTTGCAATCCATTAATCATGAACAAAAGACCTCTTCCCAATGTCCATCAAGCTCCTAACATATAACCAGGAACCTAGCAATCTTCTTTAAATGATTGGGACCATAAAATCATTTGGATGCAGTTATTGGGCCAAACTGACTATTTCAGAATGGTTCATGGTCTCTACTCAGTGGACATTCAGGGACCAAAATAAATAGACTTAAAATTTCACAGGATCATCTAAGGGTAGATCAACTGTAAATAAAGGTTTGTTGTTGAAAAACAACAACAACAACAACAACAAAACAAAACTGTAAAAAACAGAAGTTAGAAGTACTGGCTGCTCTAACAGAGAACCTGGGTTGGACGACCAACATCCACACAACAGTTTACAACCATCTGTAACTCCGGTTTCAGAGGATCTGATAGTGTCTCTTAGCCTCCTCAGGCATCAGGGACATATGTGGTACACAGAAACATATGCAGCCAAAACACCCATATTTGAGAAGGGGGGGGGGAACTATCTCTAGCTTCACCGATGTTCTATTTGAATTGACCTCAGGATCCTCCTTAAAAAAGAGTTAGTTACACATCATGAAAGTCCAAAAGTATTGGAAGAGGTTAGCAACTCACAATGCAACAATTGCCTTTCTTAGTATTTAGGGCATAGTATTGGGCCCGTAAAATAAATAATTCTCATGCTGAGCATAAAAAGTCAGAAATGAAAGGCTGGCCAGAACCAGTTATAGAGAATAAAGCATGGCTTCTTCATCATGGAAGAACAACCATTAATACACCATTTCACTGCTCACTGGAACATGTATTTAAGGTCACTTCTGTGTTAATTTTCCCAAAGGTTTGTGGGATGTATTTCTAGGATAGTTTCCTTCTAAGTTTTAACACAGGACTGATAAATCCAGCCCACAAGTCCTGGGATCTTGATGGCTACTGGAAAAGATGGAAATATCAGAAAGGGATCCTTACACAGAAGAATTACTTGTTCCTGAGTACCTTCCCGTGAATTCTAACTAGTATCTCCCTTCTCTGTACAAAAAGAATCTTCACACTCACCAAGTTAGTGAGGCATTCTCTGTTAATATAAAGTTTGATAGCCTGTTAGAATACACTGAATCTATTGACAAATTGGTTTAAAGATGGATTGATCATATCAGGGAAGAGACTGCATTTACAAAAAGCATCCATTAAGCACCTCAAGAAGTGTTAGGCTGAGAGCCAAGTGAAAGCTGGTATGGACTCTAAGGAGAGGAGGACAAGTTGCTTGGCTAAGCTTCATTCATTCACATTTTCTAGAGACTTTATAAACTACAAGGCTGTTAGCAAATAGTCTGTCCCTTCAGTTTAATGAATGTTCCTTAGAAATATTTTGGCTATATTAACAGGCAGAACACTACAGACAGAAAACATGCACTGACAGAATAGCTTCAAAGACTTTAAGGGTCTGTATTACAGCACACTGATTTCCACCTATGATTCATGTTAAGCATCTCTGTGCTTTCTCTAATGTTACAAAATGTCTTCACAATAACAAGGATTGTTAATGTGACTAAAATGGGGGATGTTTTATTCATTATTCAGCGCATGCAATACAGAAGTCAAGAGTTTCTTTCCTGTATTTCAACCTAAAATGTATTCAAAAGAATCAAGGATTGTTGATCATAACCAAGAGAGTATCCAAACTTAATAATGATGTGAGACTGGTTGCTGCCTTCAAAGATTTCAAAACCAAGAGTAAAGGTAAAACAAATAAAATAAACTTCAATTTATAGTGTAAGCTGCAAGCCTAAAGGTGTATATAATTTTTATACAATTATATGATTTGGAGACTTTTCTAGAAATGCTTGCTTAAATTAGGTTTTATACACCTGAATTTACCAATTACCACATATTGATAGATATTTTCCTTCCCTACAATAATGACAAGTGAATATTTTCATGTCCCACGTGGCATATGCACATTTTTCAAGAAGATAAATATCATATATTTTTTTTACCTTTTATTAGTTCTTTGAGGATTTCATACATAATGGGTAAATTTAGATCCGATTAGCATACTTTATCTCTCAGAATAACTGAGGTCTTTAAAATGAATGAAGATAATATCTAATTCCCAGAGGTTTAGCTGTATCTTGAGATATCTGGAAAATCAAAGAAGGGCCATTATCACTTTGATGAGATTTTTTGAGGTCAAATGGAGGAATATTGATGTGAAGTACAGCCTGAATAGCTTCAGCAGCTTAAAAGAAAGCTACAGTAATCATGTTTTCAGTCTCAGATTCTCAGGGTTACTTTATGGTATAAGACCTGGTAATATTTCATTTAAATAAGGTGAAGAACTAGATGGGTTCAGAATCTGATTCTGGACTTTATATTATTGCTAAGATACCACAGATATCTCTAGATGATGTAGAAATCCACTAGCTACTTTTAAAAAATTCTACAATGGCTGTGGATAGTACTTAGATTCTGTCTAATTTACTTTCCAATTGCAATATAGACACCAAGACTAAGCCAAATTATAGAAGGAAGAGTAACTGGGATTTACCATTTCAGAGTGTTAGAATCCATGACCATTATGTCAGGGAGCATTGAGGCAGACAGACATGGCACTGGTATAGTAACTAAGAACTTACATCCTGATCCACTGAGAGATAAATAACTGGGAAATGGTGCAGGCTTTAGAAACATCAAAGCCTGACCACAGTAACACACTTGATCCAACAAAGCCACACCTCCTAATCCTTCCCAAGCAGTTCCACCAACTAGGGACTAAGCCTATATGAGCCTATGTGTCATTCTCATTCAAACCACTAAGGAGTCCCTTTCAAAATGTAGACAAGTTTATTTATTTACTTGGCTTTGTATTATTACCAATTACTTCATGGTATAGCTATTACCTAATATTGAGTGTTTATGACCATGTAGGTAGCTGGAATTTAAGGATTATGCTTTTCTATTTATGAAGAGTTTTGTAGCTCACTTGGGTTTTTCATCTACCAATTTTGTCATCTGTTGTTCAGGATCTGCAGGCCATATGGCTTCATCTGATTCTACTGAGGAAATTTCCTTTTGTAATAACTGTCCTCTTTGTACAATGTGTACTGGTTTGAATATAACCTCTTGTGTCTCCAGGGCCTCTCTTGCCAAAAGGATGGTGACTTACTGGCTTCTAGAACCATTTTAGAAGGATCCTCTCATCATGTAGAATTGGCAACTGAGAGCATAGTCAAAAATATTGGTTGTCTTTGAGCTCCTTTGTCTTTAGAACAGACTTTGGCCTCCAAGCATGGTTGGTAAACATCCAGAAGGCCAGTTTTTCCAGTCCTGAAGAAGGAACTGTGGCTTTTAATTTTAGGAGTACAGCATTTAGCAAAAGCTTAATGAAAACAAGTGGCTTTTAAAAAAGATTTATTTTCAGAAGCAAGAGGGTAGTGGGCTAGATTATTGCTGGTATAACAGCTTTAATTACATTGATTGATAGCACCATTGCTTCAGCAATTGCTTTGACACAAGAAGTTAAGATAGCTACTTTTGTTAATCATTTAGCAAAAAAAAATATTACTAATGTGTTGAGTATACAAGAGGATTTAGATGGGTGTCTGGAACAATGGATTGATGCTCTATATCCTATTCAAATTATTGGAAGGAGGTTCAGAGTTTAAGAGTAAGGAGCCATCTGGAGTATCATGCCAAATACCATTGGAATTGTGTTACTTTTAAAATTTACAATGATAGTCATTATAATTAGGAAAAAGGTTAAAGACACCTGTAGGATATTTGGCATAGTTCTAACACCTCTCTGGCTGTTTTAACTTTGCATAGTAAGATTGTGAATTTAAAGAATGCTGCTCTGCTAAACTTTGATGCTGTATATAATGCTGATAAACTTATCCGTGGCCTGAGGTCAGTATTTCCATTTTAGTCAAACTTTAAGAATGGCATATATATCTTGATCAGGCTAGTCCTTTTTGTCCTGGGAATAATTTTAGGCAGTAAAGAAGTAATTTCAGGCAGGAATCTAAATCTTAGGCTAGAACAAAGAAGTAATTTCAGACAGGAATCTAAACTTTAGGCTAGAACAAAGAAGTAGTCTTCAGGCATGAAAATGACTTTGGGCTAGGACAGTAGGCTCAGATAGTTTGGTCATCCTGATAAGCCCTTAGAAACTGTGATCACAGGAGTGTTTACAGAATTTTGTTTATTGTCTTGCTTGTTCCTTGACTATTTGCACCTATTGTATTGCTATTTCCTCAACCTGGTACTGATCTTAATACTTACATGTAATTAAAATGGTATAAAAGCAAAAAAATAAAAATAAAAACAGATTAATTTTATTTTGATGTATGTGTGTTTTGCCTGCATGTATGTATGTACACTGAATGCATGCCTAGTGTCCAAAGATGCCAGAAGAGTGTCCTGTACTGTAGATGTAGAAGGTTGTGAGCCTCCTGTGGGTGCTGAACCTGAACCTGGGTCCTCTAGCAAGTATAGCAAGTACTCTTAACTATTGAGCCATCTCTCTAGCCTGAAAATAGACTTTAAAATACATCTTGACTCTGTAAAAACTCATGGTGTTTTTTGGTAGTTAAAAGTCTATCAACTCAGGAGAAAAACAAATAATTATTTTGAAAAAAAAAAAACCAAGATCGTTGAGTTTTAAAGGCTAACTGGTTTTTTTTTTGTGTGTGTGTGTTTTTTATTTTTGTGGTTTTGGTTTGGTTTGGTTTTTGTTATGGCAAATGTCACTAAGAGTGGATCAATATTTTTTGGAGAATATTGCTGTAAATAGAGAGATTTGTTTCAGGGAATCAAATGTCAATTTATCATATTTTAACATGAGGAATTTTAAGTAGCAGTCTTATTACAATCCATAGCAGCTTTGTATTTGTGCCATCTTTCACAACCTTTAGTTTGTTTGTTTTTGTTGTTGTTGTTGTTGTTATTTATTTATTATTTATTTTTTTGTTGTTGTTTAATTGTACTGGCTGTCCTGGAACTTGTCTTGTAGACCAGGCTGGCTTCAAACTCAGAGTTCTTCCTGATTCTATCTCCCAATTGCTGGGATTAAAGGCATGGGCCTCCACATCCTACCATAAACTTTATGTTTATGTACCAAAACAAACATGTTTTGACCTTGTGACTTGTCCTAATTTCTCTTTCTATTTTGGAGTATTCATTGATTTGTAGAACAAAACTGTATTTTACCATGTAAAAATTTTATGACAAAGCAATTTTAAACCAGAAATGTATCTACATAGCTTTAATTGTTTAATCTCTTTTTAATATTTGTTAGTTTCTTTCTGTCTTTCCTTTACAATATTTTTGGTGTAATCTGAGTTTTTAAAACCACAAGAACTATACATAGGGCATGTCTGACCATTGTTTTTTTTCCATCTAGTTACAGAATCACATTAAACTAAAATACCAGTTACCAGGATTACTCTAACACATAACTGGAATTCCCTGGCCAAATTATCCATATACATTAAGAACTTTTACATTACCTGAGATAATTTGTTTAGTAACTTACAAAACGAATAGAAATATCAACTTTTCAGGTCAGTTACCCAGTTTTTCTTTTAAAATTTAGAATTAGAATTGTCCTAATCATGGAGGGTACTTATGAATGGTGAATTAAGGGGCATCAAAGGGTAGTTAGCAATCTAGGAGAGTAAGAAAGAATATGAGGTGCTCACGGAGAAGGCAAGCAGGTGACCTGAGGCACACAAAGACAAATACAGGAAAGAGGGAGGGATCTCAGAGCCAGATGTAGACGTTCATACACATAAAGATATAAGCATAAAAGGACAGAAAATTCCATGGCCTTACCCCAAAGAATGGAAAACCACAGTGTGATAAATATTGAAAAACTATGGTAAGAACAAGGAAGAGGCTCCAGTGAGTGTTGCTGGGGTCTCATTCTGCCCTCCTCTTGGCTCCTTGCTCTTTAGCTCTTCATGAAGCATCTTCAGACAAGAAACATAGAGTGCTGATGCAAAGATAAACAGTCTATTGTGATGTAGTGCCAAGTGTATGCTCAGTGGGTGATGTTGGATAATGCACAAGGAAATATTGTACTAATCTGTTTTAGACAAATATAGGAAAATTTCTAAATTCTTTAGTTCAAGAAAACTTTTCTGGGGGATTTTGTCTTGTCTAGGTGATTGACAGGCCCATTTGATTTGAGTCTTACAGGAGGGGCACTGTTATATCCTTAGCAGAAAGCTTCCTGTAAGGCCCAGGGCTGCTAGAATCAGGTGTAGATAGTTTTTGGTTTTAGGGATTTTTTTTTCCTACCAATGATCCTCCAGGCAGTCCAAGATGTCACATCTCTTTCCAGAACCAGAAAGGAGTAAGGTCCCATTCCAGTGACCAATAATTAGGATTCTGCTGTTTCAGTCCTTGATTCTGAAGGAGGGACCCATCCCCACATCCTCCAATCCTGATAATATCCAACAGCTAGCAAGCTACAGTTGCATCACCAATTCTTTACGTGCTGATCAGGATTCAGAAGAGAGAACTAATTCTTCTATGGGAAGTTTACTCCATCTTCCTTGTAGACCTATTTATATTATACTCTGATTTCTCTGAGAACCATTTATGGTTATGATTGGTTGAGATTCTTAGAACACACCTTTATGCTTACTCTCTGAGCTAAGGATATTAATATGGATACATAATCACTCTGCCATTCTGACGTGATCAGAGGCTGATGAAATGTCTCCTGTAAACTATCAAATAGGAAATATCTTCTGCTTTGGAGCTCTTTCACAAGTGAGCAATTGATATGCAACCATTATGTAACAGCAGTATAGACAATGTATGAATCAATGAACAAGGTTCATTTTAGTAAAATGTTAAGGGTTTTTTAGACAATGAAATGTGTGAAACAGTAGAGAGAAATTGTCTCCACAATTCCAAAGCTGGATGGAGTCTTAGATCCCTCTGGGAATATAACAAGACTTGACCTTTATATCACCATGAGATCAAATAGGCAAAGGGTTATTTATACCTGAGAAACTAAGGAAACTGAAGATTTATCTTGGCATCTGTGCTTCCTGATAGTCAGGATGCCCCCTTGTGGGTAAATACTATGGGAGCTGCAGTTAAATCTTCACAGTATCAAACTCAAGTGCTAGGAGAATTTCCTCAGTTGCCGAACATGCACACTAATTTAGACTTTGCAGACACAGAAAAACTAGCTTGCTGTATGTATGTATGTATGTATGTATGTATGTATGTATGTTTATGTTTTGATTTTTTGAGACAGTTTTTCCATGTAGCCCTGGCAGTCTTGGAACTCACTTTGTAGCTCAGAATGACCTCGAACTCAAGAGATCTGCTTGCTTCTGCCTCTGCCTCTCTGCCTCTGCCTCTGCCTCTGCCTCTGCCTCTGCCTCTGCCTCGCCTCTGCCTCTGCCTCTGCCTCTGCCTCTGCCTCTGCCTGCTCTGCCTCTGCCTCTGCCTCTGCCTCTGCCTCTGCCCCTGTCTCTGCTTCTGTTCTGGAATCTAAGGTGAGCACTACCGTGCTTGCTGTTAAGCTTATTAGAATTTCATTTGCATTGTGAGTACTGATCTGCCTCATGATAATTTCTGGCTAGATAATAGGGGAAAGTACTCTGAAAGGGAGAACTAATCCATGATTGGGGTGGATAAGCCATCTCATAAGTAATCATTAAACACTCTCTTTTATGAATAGTCACCTGAGATTTCTTACTGTTACCCATCCTGGCTCAGCCATCTGGAGTATATTATCACTTTGCCAAATGACGTTCTGCTTAAAATGTCCATCTCTCAAATGGATTCTTCCCTTCAGGAAGATAATAAGAGAAAAACTGTAGCCCTCCAACACTCGAAGTCAAGAAGGGAAGGAGAAAGAAGATAGGGATTTAAAAAGGAATATGGAGGGCTGAAGAGATAGCTCAGCAGTTAGGAAAAGCCATTGCTCTTGCAGAGGACCAGGATTCAGTTGCCAGCCCCTACATGGAGGTTTACAATTATCTGTAACTCCAGGATCAGTGAATCCCACTCCCTCTTCTGACCTTCACTGGCACTTCTATGGTTCACATACATACATGCAGACAAAACATTCATTCACATAAAAGAAATGTAAAGAAAATGAAGTAACAAAGGCTAAAATGTTCCAGATATAGTAAAAGAGTTCTGAATTCAAGAGCCTCAGGAAATGCAAAATAAGGTAACCTAAAGAAGTCAGTATGAAGATACCTGCCCTATAACTGCTTTGGCAGGGTCGGAGATATTTTACAGAGAGACACTCTTGTCCCTCAAGCTGCTATCAGATTATTGAAACAATGGGCTACAAGAAACTAGAATTCCTCCAGAAAACTCTTGCTGGGAGAAGAAAAAACCAAAACCCTGGGCTAGCCAGAGATGACCACCTTCCACAGAGACAAAGCTAAGCAGTGGAGGTCAGGACAATGTGTGGACTAAGGCCGTTTAGATATGCACTACTCTGTCTTCAACAACACATCAGGCTCATTTAATTGATTTATCAAGGACAGGTGGTTTAACCTGACTTATTGGAGCACAGGCTATGACCCAAAGTCTGGTAATACCAGCAAAACTTATGAAAGACAAGGACAATAAAGTCTTAAAATAACACTAAGAGATGACATCACACCTGCAGGAAGAAACAATGTAAATGACAATAGGTTTCACCTTAGAGACCGCAGAAAACAGACTGAAGTAAGAAAGTCTTTTTCAAATGCTGGGAAAAAAAAAAAACCTTCCAACCAAGACATATCCACAGAAAATGTCCTTCATAAACAAAGGAGGAAATTGGGGCATTCCTTACTAAAGAAAAACAATGAGATTTTGATTTTAGCATTCTTAAAATAGACAACAAAAGACTGTCTCCTAAGCACAAAGAAAATAATAAGAAAAATAATTATCTAAGGCTAATTGGGAAGAAGTAAAGGCCCAATGACCCAAGTCTGATCCCCAGATTCCACAAGGTGGACTTAGAGAACAGACCCTTGAAAGTTGTTGTCCTCTATCCTCCGTGTGTGTGTGTGTGTGTGTGTGTGTGTGTGTGTGTGTGTGTGTGTGTGAATTTTAAAAGGAAAAGAATTATTCAATAGGAAATCCTGGCATAACAAGAAGGAGCAGTAGCAATAAGAAGAGTGGGAGTAAATTCAATAGATTTTCCATTTCCTCTTAAGGATCTTGAATTTTTTAACAGGTGAAGATAACATTATTATAATAACGGGTCATTCTAAATGGTTGTTGAAGAAATATTTAAGACAATTATATTTGGAGAAAGCTAAAGGGACATAAAAGAATGAAAGTTTTATACTTGGCTCAACGTGGCATACTGATACCAGCAGAGTGGTGAGTTATGTATACACAATGTAATATAACGATTGATACGCTTTTGGGTCCTCTACATAGTACCATTATAGGGGTACCCCAACTTCAATACTCAGCTACTCCACTCAGCTTTAAAAAAACAGTTTAATGAACGTTGCACTTTTTAAAATGGGAGTTAGGGTTAGAGAGGAGAGGAGAACAGGGCATGGCAGCCAGAGAGGCAGTAAGTGTAGGGACCCAAAAGCAGCACTGTCAGAAGCATCCTTGGCTCTCATGTCAGCAATGCAGCCGGGAGCTCTTTATCTTCTGGATGAGCAACCTGTCTAAAGACTTCGTGTGAGGATGGGGACAAGAATGCCAGTCCAGTCACCAAACTAGTCAAAAGCTTTGGTCTAGATCCTTAAGTTTTCATGGTAAAATAGGTTGTATCCTCTCCAACTTTGGGCCATTTTCTAAATGAGTTTAGAACTGCCTGTGTGTGTATGTGTGTGTACATGTGTGCACGTGTGTTACAGTAGCATTAAAATTTTATTTTAAACTATAGGGCTCCCAGAACTTCCTTCTGGGTTTCTTCTTAGCCTCTTTTCATGAGGCTAGAACACAAGTGGCAATTCCCATTTCAATGGTTCAGAATCACTCCAGTAAGTATAAAACCAAAAGCAACTTGGGGAGAGAGAGGTTTATTTTAGCTCACAGCTCTCAGGTCACATTCCCTCACTGAGGGAAGCCAGGACAGGAACTCAAGGCAGAAGCCTGAAGGCAGAAGCAGTTACAATGGCGTGAAGCAGCAGTGCTTACTGGCGTGCTCTCTCATGGATTGCTCATCCTGATTTCCTATATCGTCCAGAATCACCTGCCTGTGTTGGCACTGCCCACAGAGAGCTGGGCTCTCCCACATCAGTCTTTAACAAGAAAATACTCCCCAGACCTGCCTGTAGGCTAACCAATGTACAGATTTTCTCAACTGTGGTTTCCTTTTCTCTTGTGATAAGGTGATAAGAAACTCTACCTTGTGCTAAGCTGATAAAACAAAACAGAACAACATCACAGACTAGACAAACTTCTGGATGCTTCCCATAATTAAAGTGCAAACTATAGCCATGCAGAAACCAGTTCATGTTTCTTCATAGCAGTTTCATAGCCCAAAGCTGGAGACACCCCGACTGTTTTTTACCAGGAATGAATAGTTAAATAAACCAGTATATGTCAGCAACCCGTCCCACATCTTTGATAGATTTACAAAACACCTCACAACTTGGATAGGTTTGTAGCACATTTCATCAAGGGAAGGAGACCACATACACACAGTTTGTATTATCTGATTGTGTTGATACTATACTCTTGACAGATGTGCAGAGATGACTAGAGGTTAGAGATGATGGAGGGAGGTTTATGACCATGAGGAAGTCCCAGAGTGAGATTTGGGTGGTGTTTTGTATCTTGATTTAAGTGCCAGCTTATGAATCTGGTCCTGTTTATTATAGTCTCTCTCTCTCTCTCTCTCTCTCTCTCTCTCTCTCTCCTCTCTCTCTCTCTCTCTCTTTCTCTCTCTCCCACTCCATTCCATCCCCCCCTTTTTTTTTGGTTTACACACACACACAATGTACGTCAAATTTTTAGGTTTGTACTGTGTACAGTTAAGACACAACAGAGAAAGCAGTGTATGCCTAAGACCCTCTTTTATGACTGCAACTTCTCTTCTGTAATTATTATTTCAATGCTGAAAAGACTTAAACCCCATTTTACCATGGGTAGCTGTGGCCCATACAAGATTTTACCAGAGGAGAACCAAGAGGATTTCCAAACCTCAACAATAGTTTTTGTTTTGGCATCATCAGCCTGGGCTGGGACAGCATGGCTCTGGGTGGCTCCAGCAAGGCAGGACACTCCATGCTGGGTGCTTTGCTGCAGGAGGCGGCCCTCCAGGGGCTGGGGAGTGCGCGGAGGGGCGGGGTTCAGCTCCACTAAGGTCCAGAAAACTGGACTCGCGTGGCGCTGTGAGGTTTCTGAGGACTGCAGCGTCTGGCTGGGAACTTTCTTAGAACTGCAAACAGTTTGGCGGTTCTGACTTTGCTTTGGTCACTGCTAGCCTCTCTCGCGCCGCTCTCACCGCGGCGCGGCTTCTGGCTTCTCTCCTATACCTACCGGACCTCGGACAGCCCCACGAGGGAACAAAGCGGCTCCCGAGCCCGGCATGTCGTGGAACTTGACCGCGGAGCAGCTCTCGGCGCTGCTCCGGCTACACAACCTGACGCGCGCGCAGTTCATCGCGCGCTATGGGCTGCGGCCACTGGTGCTCACCCCGCAGCTGCCCGCTCGCGCCAGACTAGCCCTCCTGCTCGCCGGCCTGCTCATCTTCGTCTTGGCGCTCTTCGGCAACGCCCTGGTAGTCTATGTGGTGACCCGAAGCAAGGCCATGCGCACCGTCACCAACATCTTCATCTGCTCCCTGGCACTCAGCGACCTGCTCATCGTCTTCTTCTGCATCCCGGTCACAATGCTCCAGAACGTCTCAGACACCTGGCTAGGGGTAAGAAGGTCCCTGCTAGGCATTCTCCTTCCTGGTCTGTCGCCTTTTGTTTCTCCATCAAGAGAACCCCTGAATTCTTGGAACTTCTCTGCAGAGCTTACTTGCAGAGGGGGCGTTTATTTCTTTGTTTTATTTTCTTTGCTTGGGGCTAACATCCCACCTTGTCCCATATATATAGATTGTGGTAAGATTTAAGTACAGTTCAGTGCAGCGTGATTCTTCACTCATTTCAGCCCCTCGCTGTAATTAGGCGGTTCCCCCTATGCGCTGTTTAAAATAAACCGTTGCAATTTTAGAATAATCTTTCAAATAATAAAACATTTCAAAGGTCAGTTTTTCTCTCCTTTCCCTCAACTTCCAGGCTTCCTTCCCAGTTATTTATGTAGCTTCCAGACAGGTTTTTGGTTGTATTAACTAATAACACACAGACTTAAGCCCTTTCACAACAAATATTCACTGGAGCAAAATTGTCTTGGTTTAGTAATATTAAGTAATGTCCCCTCTTCATTTCTAAAGGGCAAGTGAAATTGCTCTTCATTAGAACAAGGGGTAGGACTGGCCAAGAAATCACAGAGACTGGAGTCAATGAGAGAGATAGAGAGAGGCAGTGGGTGGAATAGAAAAGAAAGGTGGACACTGGGTTCCAGGAGCCTCTGGACCAGTGACAATGTTCTCCCCGCTGCTGCCAGGGCACCTTAGGCAGGAAGTACTAATTCTATCCTTTCTGGAGTGCTGTATCCTGTGGGTACATTGAAATTCTTAGAAAGTAGTTGTAAATGAATGAGAAATGGATCATTATGGCTTCTTACTCTGTCATTTCTGTCCCTGGGCTAATTTATTTAAACTACTGGATTCGCTTATGTCCCACCTTACCTACCACCACTAGGGGATTACCAGCGAGGACTTTCGATAATGCTGTTTTTCATCAACTTGAATTGCATTAATTGTTGGGGATAAGAATATTAAATTGCTGTCATTTCATCTATTTTCTAGAAAACCTCAAATATTGAGTACATAGCTTTGGCTTGAAAGTGACCCAGGGTCTATAGATCATTGTAAATAGATTATAGGTTAGAAACATTTTATGTTCTCTGATAAAATAATTGCATTTGGGCATTCTAGAATTAACCTGAGCTAATGCCATCAATTTAATGGAGGGTTTTGGATAATCAAATATTCCATTTTGAGGAGAAGTCATAGAGTTACTACTTTTCCTGCTCACACATGTATTTAGGAACATATTTGTTCCACAGTGTAGTTACATCATCACTGTGACACTAACCACAAGCATTGAGGATCTCTGCTGGTTTATGGTAAGGCCAGCTTTACCACTTTGCTCTAGCATGGGCTCGTTGAACATGCCTGGGCCCTGATTTTTAAATAACATGTTCAAATTTGGAAGAGTCTGCAAAAAGAGTGAGGCAGATCTTCTGTTCCAAGCCAGACTGAGGGATGATGTTCAGGAATGTCACAGATCTTCCCTTAGAGGGAAGTCTGAGGATTCTCTCAAGCTTTCTGCACACCTCCCACTGTAGGACAGATATGTCACTTTAGCTTCCAACTATTAACCAAGGATCATATGTTATTCTTATATTTTATAGAGATGGTGTAAGAATAAAGTGTGTCAGAAAAAGTGGTTTGTAAAAGGTGATCCTTGGTTCTGTAAACACACTCCTAATTCCAGTGCTGAGGGAGGTAGAGAGGCAGGAAGATTTTATATTTCTGGCTAGCTGGGCAACTTGGTGAAACTCTGTCTCAAAACCCAGAAACAAAACAAAAAAGTCATCATATCATGGGAGTACAAGGTATTAACAAGTATTATAGATGGTTTCTTCTTACGTATATTGGACAAGACTTATGGAATAAATAATATTCCATATATTGAGTGATCAAACACAAAACTTTAGAGGAGAAGAAATGGTCTACAGAGGGATTGGACATAGATATGAAAGAGAAGTAACTTGAATATTATAGGTTAGGGTAGTATTGCAAAATCCCTTTGATAAATTAACACAGGCTAACTCAAATTAATGAGAGCTAAAAACTAATTCTTAATTTATCCATTTGATAAAGTGACTAAGAATCTGCTATATGGCAAAGCATTTTTTCCTCGAGATCATAAAATCAGATAAGCTTAGATAGTCCCTTGTGGTGCCTCAGAGACTAGAATGTATTTAATACTTAGAAGAAGATCCAGTTTGCTCTTGGACCATGGGGGAGCTGGGAAGGTTTTCTGAGGCTATGCTGTTTGAACTGGTTCTTGAAGAATGATTTAGATCATTTTCCCCAGAGGAGAATGGGCTGTGATGTAGGAGCATAGACCATCCACGGTTTGTGAAGAGAAAGGTCTGATGTTTTAAGAACACTGTGTAAGGTGTTTCAGAAATACACAACTGATATGTGGGAAATGGTAGGAAATAAGGAAAGAAGGCTACTGTAACTGGGGAGAAAAATGTTATATAAAAGTGTAAAATATAAATACTTCTCAGATGCCTCCAGGGATAAAGTGGGCCAGTCAATGGCAGGAGGGAGACTGCCTCATGAATGTGCAGTGTAGCCTCCTCCAGAGCTGTGGGCAGGGCTGTCACATTTTCTAGTGAGGTTACTATTTCCAATTCTTTTTCCCCTTTCTTTTCCTAAGAGAAACCATGAATATAGATTGTTTTTAATGATACTGGCATCTAACTCAGATTTAAAGAGTAAAATGCATTTGAGTAAAATAAAGCACCTGTATAGCCTTGGTCATACATAATCCACAAGCTCTACTACGTTCATGAATTTTCTAAACATTTCTCTTCTCACCATTTTTTTTGACAGCAGTAGTCTGTGGATGACTGCCTTTCCTTCTAGTTCACTTCTCTCCTGTCTAGTTTGCTTTCCATTGCTTGGATAAAACACCACGGCCAAAAGCAACTTGGCGAGGGTTTGTTTGTCTTACAGATCTGGGTCTCGGTCCACCGTAAAGGAAAGTTAGGACAAGAACTCAAGGCTGGAGCACAGAGGAAGGAACTGAAGCAGTGCGCAGAGAGGAATACTGTTTGCTGTAGGCTTGCTCTCATTACTTGCTTATACTACCTAAGAGTATCTTTCCGGGATGGCACACCCCCCAGTGGGTTGAGCCCTCACATCAATCATTCATTAATCAAGGAAATCCCCTGCAGACTTGCCAGTAGTCAGTCTGATGGAAGCATTTTCTTAATCAAGGTTTCTTCCACCCAGACAACTTTAGCTTGTGTCAAGTTGACGCAGAACTAAGCTCGCATCTCCCTTCCTAGAGACGATGGCACCTACTAGCAAACCTTTATCCAATATCCCCAGCTGATTATCTGTGGCTGTAAACGGCACTGTATGCAGCTATTCTCAGACCTGCCTGTGTAGAGACTCTTCTGACAGGCTCTTAAAAACGGCTTGTGTGAGCCCAAGTCTACATAGTAACTCTCAGCTCAGATCCAACTTGCTCTGACTTTTGAAGGCTGTGGTACACAACAGCTATACACAGGGATTGTGTCAGGGTATCTTGTTGTGGGCCTAAAATTATCCCTAGTGAGAGTATTTACACCATAGAAATCAACAGCTATAAATTAGGCCTGCAAAGCAAAGAGTCAAACAAATGAAAACATCAGTCAGCTTTTTCTATCAAACCATGATACAAAGATGTTGTATTTCTTTTTGGTATTACCAGTGACAGCTGAGTCACAAAATCTGTAAACAAGAGATAATTTGCCTAAATTTTATTCCTTAGGAGATGCACCTGATTTGCAGCAGTTATATTTACTGTTCAGCAGAAGGTGAGCTGGTGTGAAATCCCCTTTATCAAACCTAGTCCCATGCTGTTGTTTTTGGCTCACTCATCACCTCCTCACCCCTCCTCCAAATTCTCTGAACTAGCAGGAGAGGAGCTTCTCTGCCTTTGGGGTACCTTCGATGCTATTATAGGATGGTGGTGGACTGAAATGGGACCTAGGATATTCTGTCTGCTTTCTTTTGGGTCTGTTTGGTCAGATGTCAGGGCTGAATGGCCTGTGACTGTCCTGGAACTATGACATTTACCTGGTCTCCTTTCAAGACTCTTCACATCACCTCTTCCTTCCTTCCCTTTGTATCTTGCTTTATGATGTGTTTATTTTTTATTTTTTATTTTTTTTTAGTTTTCCAATTTCAGTTTTTATTTCTATCCAACTGCTGTACAATTGACTTTAAAGGCAGCACTTTTACTCAGTCTAACTTTGAAAACAACTATAAAATCATGAGTTAGTTTATTTCCTAGTACTAAACAATACTTAACAAATATGTTTCTAATGTGCATATCAACATAACAACCCAGAACCTTCCTGCATACCTTTTGTTGGGAACAACTCACTTTTGCTACAGTCAACAATTAAGGGTAAGATCTATTCATTCAGGCTTTGACCTAAGTTCAAGTCCACCTGCCAAAGGGTTGTGAGATTTGCTACTTATGTCTACTTTATGGATTATACAAAGCAGAAATGAGTAATTAAAAGAAGACAATTACTCCAGTGAGCAGCCTGAAGTGGATGTGAATTACAGATATTTTGTTAATTTGACCTCCGTAGTTCATAATGAATGTAATGGTAATGAATAAATAACATGAACTATAACCAATACACAGATCTACCTCCATGGGCTGGACCTAGGCCTCCCTGCACATATGTCTCAAACATCTGGAGTGGGGGCTATCCCAAAACATGCAGCCTGTATATGGAGTATGGTCTTCTAGCTGGGTGCCTCATCTGGCCTCAATGGGAGAGGAAGCACCTAGCCTCTCAGAGACTTAAAGTGGCAGGGTGGGGGATACAGGAGGAGGGGGTACTCAGAAAACAAGAGATGGGGAAGGATTGTGGGAGGGGTGACTGGGACAGGTTATAAAGTGAATAAGCAAAAAAAAAAATAATACATAGTAAGCTAGCATAACACAGAAGAAGCCAACAAGATGGTTAAGTGCTTAGATTCAGTGTGGGTGAATGAGAGTAAAAGACAGCAGTCAATTGTACTCCAGTTAATTTAGCCAGTAGGTTGTATGGAAGACTCCTCTGGTTGACTATATAAGACTCATTGATCTCAACCATTTGACTTGAATATATTATGTCTATTCAGGTAAGAAGTGTGGTTCAGTGCTAGGGTACTAGACTAAAATCAGCAGTAATAGCAAGGCAGAAGGCAAATGTAAGAAAGAGTGGGCACTGAGCTCCTTAGGACCATGATCCCAAGGTCTGTCAGTGGGTAACGCTTGCTCTGCTAGAGTCATCGGGATGATGATACCTGGCAAGAATCCCAGGAGAAAGATCTAAATGTGGACATTTCTCTCTGGAAGAAAATAGAACACTTTATGTGTGTTATCTCTGAGTAGGAAGAGAATATTCATTTAGTAAGAATTCTTTGGACAGAAAATAAACATTAGTGGACACCTACAGAAGGCGTAGCATTGAGTTAGACATTGTGAGGAGAGACAAGTCTCTGGGACAACTTACGCTTATCTCTCAGGGCAGAGGAAAGGTTGTAGTTATGATGTGTTTAAAAAGCCCTCTAGTTTCACTGACCAAAACTGTTTTGTTTCTAGATAAATTCAGAATAACTGATTTTGCTCTCACCAATTCTCCAGGGCACTTCCCTCTAGCTTTCATTAACTCTTATATTCCTATTATTCCCTTTGCATTTCTATACCCCTTTACTCTTAACACCCCTGTCTTAATGCATGAGCATGGAAGCAGGGTGCAATCTCTTCCTTCGTGGTTCATTCCTGTGTAGAGGTTAATGTCCAGTATCACTTCTGGCAGACTCTAAGCTCTGTGCTAATCATTCCTTGAAGGAGTAGTCTGGTACCTGATCTGCAGCAGAGGCTGTTACAATAGGCCATCATCAGCATGCAGAACACCCTCATCATATCTTGTACTTCTGCCCAATCTCAACTATAATCACACAGTCTGAATCACACAGGTATTCAGCGTCTTTGCGGATGCGCTGTAGGTGTGAGAAATCAGCCTTCTTGTGGAATATTAAGAAGCAGAGGGAAGTGTTCAACAAAGAGGTGGGCCATCAGCAGGGGATGTTCAGAGCCTGCTGGGATGAGACTGGGCCAGGGGTAGGTCTAAGAGAGAGAGGAAATAAAAGCTTAAGGCTCAGTTGGACTGTTTTCCAGAAGGAAGTAGAAATAAGTTTTATTCTAGCTACATTTTAAATTCTAGGCATTACTAAACCGAGACAGGTGTGTTTGTGAGAAGCCTGCAGTGGCTTGTGCCCATTTCTTGCTACCGTGAATATAGTACAGACCAGGGCCAAGAGAAGGCTTTTGAACACACCGAGCTCTGTGATCTCCCACCATCTTGTGTGGACAGTGACATTAATTTTTCTAATCGTGACTGGAAACCCAACCAAAATCAATTTCAAAAAAGAAGGCATTCCGAAAATATCCTAAGTGATGGTGGCAAGCTCAAGAGTACTTGTCACAGATGGTTTCCTTTGGAAAGGTGCTTGAAGAGAAATGAGAGGTAGGACATTGGATTTCCCGTGCCTGGTCTGAGGATTCTCACACACGGAATGGTTCTTACTCTTGACAACACATAGAACCCCTTGAGTTTTACAAGGTATAGATACCTAGTTCCCAAGCCTACAGATACTGAATGAATTGGCATTGAGTGCGGATACCGCTGCTATAGTTTCAAAGTTCCAGAAATTAGGAAACATGATTTACAGCTCAGGCTGAGAACCACAGGGACAGCGTAAATGCCTATAGCACCAACAGTGTTAAAATAACAAAATGATAGATGCGATGCTTTAAACAGCACAGTCCTGTCCACATGTACCAGCTAAATTTTGATTTTAATTTACTTAAGGAATAGAATTTAAAAGTGCTTACAAAATGCAGATGGTTGTGTATAAAAGGATTCAGACAAAGATTCATGGTAATTGCATTACATGCAGTCTGTTATATCTTTATTGAAGCCCTTAACCTTTTTGGAATCTTTCAAGATAACTTTAGAATACTCCACTCAATCTCTGGTCCACACACACACACACACACACACACACACACAAGTGAGCATATTCCTGTGCACACATGCACACACAGACTATACTACTATACATACATCATATACACATACCAAGTGCCATATATACCTCAGCACACACACACACATGCACACATACATACACATATGTGCTCACAGAGACAGGTTGGGATTCAAAACATAGAGTAGAATAAATAACCTCCTTTCTAGAGAACTTAACTTCATAGTAATTTGTACACCCCACATCAAAGATTTCCAGTCTATTTTACCCACAGGTACTGTTGCAGGGGGATGATGCAGGGGATGATTTGCACCTTCATCAGAACAGCACCTGCATCTCCTATTAACAAGCAGGTGATTTCATGTGAGATATATAATGGAATTTCGCTAAAATGGAGGGAGGGAGAAGAGAGGAGAAGAAAGAGTGTGTGTCATGCACAGGGTATATTGAATCCAGTTGGTTTTTAGAAAATGCTATTAATTGGGAAGACCTGTTCAGAGTGATAGCCTGGTACTTTTCCAGCTTTTTTTACTTGGTTAGGGATTATTAAACATCAGTTATGATTTGTTCCCTTTTTCTATGACACTTTGCAAATTTACATATGATGACATTGTTGTAATATCAGGACAACTGTGAGCTTTTCTTTTAAAAATCTATTAACAGGAATGATGGAAACTATTGAAAAACAGGCTTATTTAAAAAGAAGTATTTTAGAAAGGAAAAAGGAAGGACTTCAGCAGGAATTACTCCTGAGGTAAAGAGAGGAACCGTGCCGTGTGGTGAGCCTCTGGGTGCTCTTTGCTGCCATTGCAAGGTAATGACACTGTAAGTCAAGAGTCTCAAGTTTTCCTGAGAGATGGAAGGGTAGCAGTAGCAGCCATGGGATTTTATTTGGGAAGTCCTATCTACTTGGGCCAACTGTAGTTAGAGTTACATCAGAGGAGAAGACAGCAATGGCAAAGCCCAAAAGTTTTCCTTGTACTCTTAGCTTACAGCCCAAACTGTAGAACCCTCTTTTCAGATATTTCTCTCATGTCCTGTGATGGAGGTCTTCTGGAGGAGAGCTTGTGGGGAGGGTTGGACTCACTCCTAACTGTTTAACTTGTGTAGAATAGGTAGTGTAGGCAGAGTATCTCTGTCTTGGCACTGTGGTTGACTTACAAGTTTTCACCCAGACTACATAGGCTGCAACATCCAATCCGAGTCTTCACAGGAGTTTTAGAGATAACTCCTGGAGCAAGACACTACTGAAGATTGATTCTTATCCCTTCCTGTGGGAAATTATTTCCAGCCATCTCTATATTTTGGTTTCAGTTAGTGTAAGAACTTCTCACCTCGAAGCAGGCTAGACAGTGGCTTGGAATACTAGGCTTGGTGACTATGTTTCTCAGATTTGGTGTCTTTGGCCACAAACCTGCCGAGGATGCTTGTCTGCTGGAAGAGATGTTTTGCTGGAAGAGGAGAATGGCAGGGCTGTCCAATGTGTTTTCTTCAGTAGGTCACATGCATCTCTGAGGCTGAATTCAATTGATGGGTTGCTAAGATCCTTGAGGATACACTCTCTGCCTTTGATTTCTTTGATGTTCTTCTTCATAGCCCAAGTCCCAAAGTAGGCTTTTTTGAGATCAAGATGAACCCCTGACAAACTCTCCTGTTCTGGGATGGATACGGCTCTCTGCCACTCCTTTTATGTTTATGTCCCCTCTGGTGGACAACTCGCTGCTCAGGGTTCCTGATTGCCCTTTTTTTGTTTTTGTTTTTTGTTTTTGCTTTTGTTTTTTTGTTTTTTTTTGTTTTTTTTTTTTTTTGCTGAGGCATCATGGTAGGTTAGTGGATGGAGTTTTGCACCTTGTCTGGCCAGCTCCCTTTCAGCCTGTGGTGCTGAGACAGATTCACTAGAAGCTGTGCTGTCTTCTATTCACATCTGAACATTGCAGGTTCCTGATGACTTGTACTGGAATACACAGGTAAAAGCTTACTGTTTGATGTGATTTCCCCAAATGAAAATTGAACAGACTCTATTCATTCTTTCTATGACTGAGTTTTTAAGAAATATATACTCATACCAACTAGACTGTAAGTCATTCATATAATGGTACTCTAAAATGAGAGTCTGTGCCTCTCCTGGAGAAAGACAAAGGTATTGGGGGAGGGCAGGAAAACTAATTTGTCTTGTGGAATCACACAGCCGTGGCTATCAATTCTGTTTCCCCACTTGTTGTTGTATTAACTAGATTCTACAATACATGCCTTGCCTTAAATTAGCCCTATTAGAGGACAATGAAGAGAAAATTTGTAAAATGATGCCCAAAGCTGTCCCCGTAGTGTTAGATGAAGCTGCAGAATAATTATATGGCAAAGATGTAAGTTGTACAATTCGCTGAATTTTAGCAAAAAATACTAGCACATATCCAGTTCTTAGACTTTCCAGCTTGCCTTTAATATGCATATGTAATAGTCAAACCTCAGAGTTGAAGAGATTGGTCAGTGGTTAGGCTCACTTGTTCTTACAGAGCACAAGAAATGGGTTCCAAGCAACCATGGAAGGCAACTCACAATCATCTGTAACTCTAGCTCCAGGGGATTCAACACCCTCTTCTGGCTTCCAAGTACCTACCTACACACACACACACCACACACACACACACACACAATTAAAGATAAAAATTAAAAATAAATCTTAAAGGATTATTTGTATTTGTCCCCTATGATGGCTCATGCTATCAATTCAAGTATTTGGGAGGCTGAGACAGCAAGATTGATGCAAATTTGAGGACATCTTGAGTTATTGGGTGAGACATTGTCTAAGTAAATGAGGGGGTGGGGAAAAGGAGGAAGGAAAATCTTCAGTATATGCACAAAAAGAGAGCAACATTTCTAAAAATTCCTTGTGGCACTTACAATCTATTAACAATATAACTTGGCAAAAAACCATGTTGGATATTGAGGTAACTATTTAATTTTTTTTTTTTTTAAAAATCTGTCTTCACCTGTACTCTTAGGAAAACATATGCACTTGGAAGTACTGATATGAGAATAAAGGATCTCATGCATTAAGAGGGCTGAGCACTTATGAAGACCTCATTGATAGGAGACTACAACTGTTACAAAGTCAAACTGTTACTTTGTATCTATGTGGTGTATTTGTGTGTAGAAGAGGATGAGCTCAGTTGGTAGGATGTTTGCCCAGCGTGGTTAAGGCCCTGGGTTTGACCACAGCACCACATAAACCAGGTACACTGCTATACACTCATAATCCTAGGAGAATCAGAAGCCCAAGGTCATTCTCCACTACATAATGAGTTCTAGGCCAGGATTCCTAGAACTATCTCAAAAAATTAAGCCAAAGTGGCATAAGAGATGGTTCTGTAGTAGAGAGCACTGACTTCCGAAGAACCAGGATCAACTGGAGCATCTGTACAGTGGCCAACTCCAGTAACTCCAGTTCCAGGGAATTCAACAGGCTCTTTTGACTTTCCTGAGTACTGCACGATATATTGCACAGACAAACATGCAGGCAGAACATCCATATGCATACAACATAAAAACAAACCTCAAATAAAATAAGTGATAAGAAATTTAAAAACTGTCACTATGTTGTTAGTAGTATCTTAAATGCATACATTATATATTTGTAAAAAAAAAAAAAAAAAAAACCCAGTTGCTTTAATCCTATCCATTTACAGGTAATTTATGTTAACATATTGAATAGTTATATAATAATCATCTCTTCTATTCTGAAAGGATTAGGATTACTTGGAAAAAAAAGAGAATAGTTGCTGCTTTCATTTACTGCAGAGACAGGAACAGATCCCTAGGGTAGGGTGTTGGGGTGGGGCTGTGAAGGCTTTGTTGGGTTCACACTGATTTGGGAATACCTGCAAGGCTTCTGTGACCTTCCCGACTGTATTGATAATGTTGACACCCCAGATAAACATAAAGTGACCCTGCTGACTTGTTCCCCACTCTTTTAATTGAGAAAAGTCACGTGATAACACTGCCTCCTCCTCCTCCTCCACCCCCAGAACACACACTAAATCTCCTTTCATTATAAATGTGCATGCTGCCTTTTCTGTGAATGTCCTTGCTGTCTGATTTGTGACCTGGAAAGGAGAGTAAAGTCTGCTGTGTTTGACCAGCAGGTCCAGGGGCACTATCAAACAGTGACACCGGTTCCATGGTGTTGACTATTTCTCCCCACAATGCATAGAGTTTTCTCCATCTGGACAGTCATGAAGCGCCTGACTATGCATTTCAGAGCAGAGATAATAATAACAGTGAAAAGAATACTCAGCTTTTAGCAGAGCACTCACGGTGTACTAGGTACATTATCTTCATTATACAGGTGAAGAAGGGGGTGCTCAAATGTACTTGTTATAAATTATATGTTCTGGGTAAAAAGCCACCCAGAAGTACGGTGATTTAAGAAACCGTTGCTCACATTCCGAGAGGCAGCACATTCATTTTGGCTGAAATGAAGGCTTCTTACACTGATCTCTTCAGAATTACTCACAAGGCTACATTCAACATTTTGGCACACATTATACTGGATGTCCCAAGCAAGGGACAAACCATCGCTGCCCCAGGTAGTTTCCTTCATCAGGAGACCCCACAGTTCTTTTTAAAATAAAGATTTATTTATTTATTTTATGTGTGTGAGTACACTGTCACTGTCTTCAGACACACCAGAAGAGGACATCCAATCCCATTAAAGATGGTTGTGAGCCACCTTGTGGTTGCTGGGAATTGAACTCAGGACCTCTGAAAGAGCAGTCGGTGCTCTTAATCACAGAACCATCTCTCCAGCTACCATAGTTGTTTGTTTGTTTGTTTTGTTTTTTGTTTTTAATGGGGCTACTTCAAGCAGGCTAGCACAAGGGTTTTCAGTGCCTTGCCTCCCAGGATTTGAAGATGAACAGTGTCAAACTGGGCATGACTCCTTTGATCCCAGCACTTGGGAGGCAGAGGCAGGTGGATCTCTGAATTTCAGACAAACCTGATATACAGAGTGAGTTCCAGAACAGATAGGGGTATATAGAGAAACTCGGTCTCAAAAGACAAAAAACAAAAACAAAACAAAACAAAAAAGCTCAAACAACCCTAATCAACCAACCAACCAAACAAAAAAAAACCCCAAACAAATCCAAACCAACTAAGCAAACAACAATAAAGAAGTTGCATAGTGCCATCCTATGACAGAGCAAGTTACATCTCTGCCGCATATTCAGAGGTCTGAGCAACCTGCTTCTTCACGAGAAAGGTAGCCAAATCTACAGAGGGAACGAACAGTGGGATTCATAGCCTTCTATTCCCCTGTCTTATAGTAAAGGATCTGTGCTCTCTGAGGAGGGAACTAATGATGCCAGGATATAACCTGAAGAATCTGCTCCAGTGTGAGGTTAACTATAGTGATTGTACTAGAAAATTCTCTCACCTCAGGGAACTGTGTCCCATCACTGGCTTCAGCACTACCTGTAACAGTCTGCCTTTGCAATCAGGTTCTGTGAAATGAAAATTTTCCATATTCTTAAAACCTTTATGAAAAAAAAAAATCTTTCTGTTAACTAACTTTCCTTGGTCCTGCTCAGGGAGGGAGCCCAGAATTTATACATGTTATTAATGAGTCACACATGCTCCGTGTTAACTCAGGACATATGTCACTGTAGCGCTGTTCAGTAGATGATACTTCACGCTTGGTTTTTTTTATAAATGTTTCTTTACCGAAGCATCTAGAAACAATAAAGAATGTATTTTTAATAACACGTGTTTTATTAAACTAAAAGCTAATCTGAGTATCAATATAAGCCTGATTCAAGCAGTGACTCCACCAGCCGTGTTCTAAGGAAGAAACGTGAGTAGAGTCCGAGACTTTCTTAATGGTAAAGTACCAGAGCCTTAGCAATTAGTCATGGCTTCTGTTTAAACAGTTAAATCAGTGTTTAATGAAATAAAATCAAACTCCAGGAAAGAAGTACATTCAGTTAAATTTATACTACAGAATAATCACAAAGTGTAATATGTTGGCAGGATGGTGATTGATTTAGTAAAACACATTCAAAATTCACATTAAATGTATATTCTTTAGCATTGAGATAAAACACATCTTGGTAATTTTATGACCTTGTGATCATTTGCTTATCTAATTTCCATTCTACCCCCTACCATATAAGTACCATAAGGTCAGAAGCAGGTCTATGTAATCTATTATAACCTGATGAACTGTCCTTAGCACAGATTCTAGACACTTGTAAGAATGAATTTATGAATATCATTTTTCCATTGTAATCATAGTTGAAGCTTTGGGAGGGGGTCAGTATTCATTTCCGTGATGGCCTATGAAATTGCACCTATTTTTTTCTGTATTTTCTACAGGCTTTATTTAGTTGCAAGGAACATTGATTCAATTTACTTCGAGTAATTGATGTTATGGGATGGCTTATTTTGTGGCAGTAATGAAGGAGACTAATGTCTTTTGAATATAAGGCAAGAGGTAGATAGCTGTCATGGTAACTGAAATAGAACTCAGGGCAAAAGCTCTGTGAAGCTCGGCAAAAGGAATTCGCCATCTCCAGGCTCAGCCACAAATGCAATTTTGTCCTTCTCTGCAGCGAGCAAAAGACAACGTATTAAAGTCTACTGCTCTTTATCACCAATTTCTACTACTTTGATTTATTCTGTCTTGTTGAATTTCCTAGCGTCTGCTTTCCTCTTTATTCACGGAAGGGTGAGTAAATCCTTGCCCTCAAGAGTTTGCTAAAGCACAATGTAAAATTCAACTAAAGGTGGTTCAGTGAACACTATGTAAATGAATTTTATGGTTTAATTCTTTATTGAGAGGAAATCTACAGGGATTGTAATTCGATGCTTGTCAAAATCCTAAAATCTCCCTCTCTTACTTGAATATACTCAAGTCTTTTCTACTGCACTCAGTGCCACCCCAAAGCTTCCGTGTAAGGCTCAAGGCTCATGTGTCTTCTCAGCCCACCAGTATTATCAACACAGAGCTGGTGTCCTGACTGGGACTTGCTTTGTTTGTAGTGAGGACCTCAAAGTCCCGAAGCCCCTTAAAGCCAGCTCTGCTTCTCATCCTATTTGAATCTCCTTGAATAAGCAAGTTCATCAGGTTATCCTTTGGACTTCCTGGGCATCTGTTTTTTCCCCTCTGCAATAGCACAGGACGTTTTCATCCCCCACACCTTATCTTTCTCTTTTCTCTTCTCTTGACCTCTCTGTCCCTAGCTTCACTCATTCAAATATCCCTTCCTGCTTTCTGGACATCAATCATCACTTACTCCACCCACCTGGTTAATTAAATCACCTGCAGAGGAAAGTCACCATCAAAGATTTCCTTGAGTTCAGAATGGCAGGAGGAATAAGGGAGGAAACCAGAACAACTCGGACCATGGTGTTAGACTTTGCTACTGCTGTGAGCAAATACCCAAAAGGAAACAGTTTCAAGGAAAAGAATCCATTCTGCTTCATGGTTTCTGTGCTCTCATCCTACCCTGGAGGGAGAACGTGATAGCTCACGACAGCTTACAGCAGCTCAGCTGGCTTCAGAGTGGCCACCATGAAAAAGAGAAAGGGAGAGCTGGACTGTGGCCCTCTATTTCCACATCCTGGACCTGAGCTTATGGAATGGCACTGCCTGCTATCAGGTCCCATGTAGCCTTTGAAATAATCCTCTCTAGAAAGGCTCTCCAAGATCACCAGAATGTGCCTGGATAATCTTCCAGGTGCTTCTTAATCCATGCACTTAGCATAATGATTAGGTATCACTGCATTAATGAATGTTATTTGTCTCTATATTACTATTTTCTCAAATCCCTTTGGTACCATTCTTACACATCAATTTTCTCTATATCTTTATGAATTCAGCTTGTATTGTAGGCTCATTACTTTTTTTCTTATTTGTTGTCAAGAAAGACGAATCTGTGATGATTGAACGGCGTTTTCAATTTGATTGGACTAAGAAAGTTTCACATCAAGTCTGTGTGTCTGTGGGGGTGTTTACCAAGGGCTGCCATATGGCCAGAGACCAGACCATCCTGCATAGCAGGGTGCCCCTAAAGTGGACCACCTGCCTGGATGCATAAGGGCTAAGTGAAAAGGCAGTGTTAGCCAGCATGCTTCTATATTTTGAGTGACTCTGGGTGTCCCTGCTGCTCCCTCCCAAAATCAGACTCCAGCCTCTTTGGCCCTTCAACACATATACCTTACCAAATGACTCTGTACAGAGCCTCCAAATGTAGTGTCAGATCAGAACTACTGTGGTGTCCCATTTCCTGGGCTGGAAACATGATTCTCCGCCTTGGAATCATTGAGATGGCTATTGCTGGAATGCTTTGCCCAGTTGTATTAGTCAATGCAAAGAAATCCTTTTGATAGCTGCATCAGGCAGGGTTCTCTAGAGGAACAGACCATAGAATAAGAAAACATGTGTGTTTGTGTGTGTGTCTGTGTGTCTCTCTCTCTCTCCTCTCTCTCTCTTCTCTCTCTTGTGTGTGTGTGTGTGTGTGAGAGAGAGAGAGAGAGAGAGAGAGAGAGAGAGAGAGCACATAGGAGAGAGAGCATAGGAGAGAGCATAGGAGAGAGAGAGGAGAGAGAGAAGAGAGAGAGAAGAGAAAAGAGAGAGAGGAGAGAGAAGAGAGAGAGGAGAGAGTAGAGAGGAGAGAGGGAGAGGGGGAGAGAGAAGGGGAGAGGGAGAGAGAGAGGGAGAGAGAGAGAGGGAGAGAGAGAGAGGGAGAGAGAGAGAGATCTGTTAGAGTGCCTTATAGTCTATGGCCCAAATAGTCCAATAGTGGCTGCCTCCTGATGGAAAAATCAAGAGTCCAATAGTTGTTCAGTCCACAACATGATCCTTAGTAATACCAGAATCCTAAGAATTTGGCTCATTTCATACAAGTGAAGGAATACCTCAGCAGTAGAATATATGATTTAGCAGTGAGAATGAGGGAAAACAGGCGAAAAGTAAAAGCTTCCTTCTCTCAAGTATTTTTATGCAGGCTTTCAGGAGAAGGTGGGGCCTAGGTATTAGATGGGTCTTCCTACCTTTTATGATCCAATTAACTAAAAATGCCTCACAGGTGTGCCTGGCCACTCCTTGTCCACCTGTGCCTGAGCTAAAGTCATGTGCCTCATAGATTAAAACCTTTTAGAATCTGTTAACTGAGCAGATGACTTCCACCAACTCAGCATCTTGTTCCTATAGAAAGCTTCCCCCTTCTTGCTGTATCCACTTCTCTACTATCAGTCAATGTATTTTAAATTGCCTTGATGTATGACTTTCTGTGTTCTGTAAAACTATAAAAATTTCATGAAAACTGCTTCCATGTTGGAACAGGGAATTTGGAGTAACCATGTAACCCAAGTTCCTGGGCCATGGTTACTCAAAATGCCTCCAGAACAAACTCTTTATTACTCCCTTAAGATGGCAGTAGTGGTCTTAGTACTGACATACTAATGTTAATACTTATGTTAAGTATTACTACTTATCTAAATTGCATTTACTGCTCGAAGTGCAGTATGTGCTGAGCTGCTCTTCAGGTTAAGGCAGGAAGATTGCTGGAACTCAAGAGGGAGCATTTACACAACACATTACTACATCCCTCTTTCCACGCTTTCTCTCAGAGTAGAATTGGATTTGCTTTATCCTCATGAGATAATCTGAAATGGGCACATGTGTTTGGGGTGGGAGTCGAAGGAGAAAGGACACTAAAGAAAGGGAAGGTGTCATCTTGATGAAACCATTTTATCTCTATTAGAACACATAGATCGCCTTCTCCAACATGGTTTTTAGTGGAACAGCTTTCTTTATTCTTGGGCAATAAACCTTGGGAAGTGGGTAGGGGTTTGGGGGATGAATGTACATTATTGGTTGAGACTGAGGTGCTAGGCATGCTTCATTTACATGAAGAGGAATTTCAGTGCTTGCTGGACATATCTTTATAGGGAGAGAGGAAGTTAAACCTGTAATTTGGCCAGCAGGCGATATAACTACCTCAATGGTGGTGGAGGTGGAAGTCGCAGGGATATGTACACCAGAGGACAGAACAGGGAGGGAGCAATTCTTACTCCTGCCAGTCTCAAGATGAGATTTTGGGGATTTGGACACATCTTGACCTCACTCCTGCCCCTAGACCCATTTCCCAGTTGCACTTGCCCTCCATCTTCCCCCACCTTTTGTTTTATAAAGGGACGATGTCATTATAGTCATCAAGCACTAGCCAGCAGCAGTTTGGTACTGAACCAGAACCCAATTGGCAGGGATATTTGTAATGCTACTTATCTGCCGTTTTAGAATTTGAATGAGACAAGGTGCCAGGAGGAGTATGACTCCAGTGGTCTGTATGGGGTCAAGGAGGGGAGAAGCCAAGTTACCAGGAGGTTTGAGTGCCATAGGATAGGGGTGGTGGCATCATAGCATGCCCAGAGATCTCTCCTGAGATCTTTGAGCATTTGTTTATCTTGTTCCACCAGTCCAGATTAATTGACATGGAAGCAACATTCCTCCCTCAACATGAGTCCATCACTATTCCACAGTCATTGCTTCCAAGGCCTTAAAATTTTGAAGAACAACACGCTATAGGGAGGTGATCTGTTTTTGAAGGGATTCAAGACTGTTCGTAGTGGAAGCTATGGTCTGGCCAAGCCTGTCCTGGAAGTTGATGGCCAGATAGTGAGTTTGCATGAGGATTGTTCCAGTGGCTCCTGTGGTGCCCAGCGAGATGGTGAGACCCAGTCTGATGAGCAGAAGGATGAAGATCTCTCCATCTCCTCCAGCTGTAGAGAGAATTCTTCAGGCTCATAGAGATAAACATGGGGAACAATTATGAGGGTACAGAAATCTTGAAAATGGGGTTTAATGCAGGAACCAGTAGTGTTGTTGCACCAGAGAAGCGGGGGTGGGCATTAGTACATATTGGCTTTGTGACAGGGAACATGTAGGATGGGATCTTGAAGAGTGTCCTATAAGGCAAAAGGGGAAGGGTAGATTGAAGAGAGGAGTGTTTTGTGACTTTTATGGGAGTAATGGTCTATTAGGTTCCTGGGAAAAGCTGCCAGTAGTGGCTAGGAAAGGGAAGTACAGAAAAAAAAAACATTAAGAGGAGTTGGGTGGCTGGTTTAGGGGCAGGAGGTCAGCTGTATACTGGACATATTGCAGCCAGGAGAGAGTGGCTTGGATTTCCTTGTGAGTTAGATTTTCTTGTTGAAGAATGTCAATGTGGGTAAAGACCAATTTGGAGGCAGGGACAAGCTGGCAAGACACATGTAGGTTGGCTGTGGGCTATTTAATGTAGCCATTCAGGTAGAGCTTACCCATGACTTCTATACTCCATTGTTCATCCCCGGGATCATTGATAGAAAACTGAAAATGAATTTAAGGTTGGTGAGCATGGTGTCACCATGACTGATAGATTCAATTTGGCATCCCCAATGTCTGCAACCTCCATATATGGAGGCCTCCTGGAAACAGATACCTGTGTTGCAGTAAGGAAAGCAGAAGAAAAGGCTGGGGATAGGGGAGATGGAATTGGGGTGCAGAGGAATTTCAGTCCTGGTCTGGCATTTTTTAAGTGGGCAGTCCTGGGTTCCTATGATTTTGTTGTGTCCATTGTAGGTCTCCCTAGCAAAGAATCTCCAGTGTTGGGTATTGGGAGGGTTAGGGAGAGACTGGGCAGTAGCAGAGTTAGAATGAAGAATAACAAAACAGCCCAAAGAATAGAGGAAACGGAAGCCTGTGGAGGTCACATGGCTTGGGCAGTGACCACCAGATCATGGACTTCCTTCCAGGAGATCATGTTCTGTTGGAGGTGGTGCCTCCTCCACCTCCTCAGTCCTTTTGCTCTGAAAACATACAAACATTTAAGGGTATTATGTAGGTGCATTTCTGCATTAACATATGTATGGAATGTATGGTGTGTATAATCAGTTAATGATGGCTCTTTGCTCTACGTTTGAACAGGTGAAAGGCATCAAACTTTATAAGTCCATTTGGACTGCATTTCTTGGTAACCTTTTAAAATGTACTGTAAATGATCTGACCTCTATTAAATTTACTAAAGACTAAATAATAAAAACAAAATAAAAGAAGGCAAAACATATCTCCCAGTTAATTTTTGTACCATGGTTTTACTGAAATGACATATTAGATATATTGGTAAATAAAAAAGAAATAATCCATAGTTCATTTGACCTGTGAGAGGTGGATCCAGGATGATTGTCTGAAGCTTAAAAGACTTTTTAAGTTTATTGGAACCTATATAGTAGGAAAGGCAATGGATTTAAAAAGTTTAAAATCCCCCAATTGTGGTTTTGTAATATTAAAATAAAGGACCTTTTAAAGAGAAAAGACATAGAGCATAATGATAATTTTAGAAAGCAAATAACCAAAATAGAATTGAGTTTTGGAGCCAAGTGATCCATTTGTGTGCTGATTGGTCTTTAGCTGAGAGTCTGCTAAGCAACAAACGTGCACAGTCTGGCCATTGGACACTTGGTGGTGCTCCCGGCTGTTTAGGTGTCCATGGTGGGTCCTTTCCATGGGTGCCACCCATGCCTAGCCTGGGTCAAGAGTCTGCACTATTAACTTGGGGACCAACTTACTTGGGTTACAAAAACACATGGGCTTAAAAGATGTTTCTTAGGAGTGAGTAAGAAGTCTCCAGAATACTGTGTATTTTCTTTATTACATGAAGTCTGTTTCATGGATCAGAAACTTTGGTGCTACTTTTTCACCTAGAATACTGTTAAAAACATCATCCTCAGACATCATCCAGAGTGTGCATGGTTAAGTTTTAGAACACTTGTTTCATTTTGCTTCTGCATCTTCACTTGACCACAAAAAGGAATTTCATTACAAATTAATATGAAGCAGATTTGGAGTTTGTTAGGAATAAAGTTTGACATAGATTTAAGCATAGGGGAGTTAATAGAAAGAGGGATCATTGGGGAAAGAACAGGGCATCATTAAAAGCCTGGGTGAGAGCTTCTCAACAGGCAGTTACTTTACTGAACAGTCATCAGTTATGGGCTTTGATAATTACATTGCTCAAAGGGTCTCTGACGGGCACCATTCCATCTCTTTCCCCCGTTCAATAACTGGTATTAAGGAGGTGTCTCTAGAGATGCTTTAGACAGGACTATAAAGAGATGTTAAAACCATAGATCACAAAGGTTACACAGGCAGCCTAATGTATTTTACATTTAGATGGATTTTTTGTGTATGTGTGTGTATATGAGAGAGATACCAAGAAAATTGGAAGTTCTCAGCTGGAAAAGGAGGAATAGAAAGCCATATGAGTTTAACATTTATGTGTATTTCATTCTTATTTTCATAGTCTTAATTTAAATACCTCCTTGTAGTGGTAGTTGTTTAAACTGCTTTGTACTCCTGATAGATCACACTCACACGTGAAAGACACACACACACACACACACACACACACACACGTACACACACACACATACACATACATATATACACACACACCAGTTACACAAAGGCTGGGCAGTTCTAATCCTCCCTCTGACTACTGGATAGCACACAATTCCCTCCAGTATTCCTGGCTTAACATCTTCTAATTCTATATTTTATCTCTGGTGCCCTGGCTCCTTCTGGGCAGCCCTCTAGTCTTTACTGCCCAAGATGCTTCTGGCTTCTGGGCAGCCCTTCCAGGGGCCTCATTCCTTCTCACTTACATTTCAGATAATTTTTTTTCTTCTGTAGCTCTAAATCTGATCCCTCTCTCTCATAATCATGGCCATTCCTCTCTCCTAGTCCCTAGCCCACACAAATCTAAAGATCCTCCCTCAGTCTCCCTGCCCAGCCATTGGCCATTGACTCTTTATTGATTGATCAAAAACAAACTGGAGACAAGGACCTTCAGCATTTGGACATACATATTCTCAAAGGGGCCAGATTAATTAAAGGCATTAGAACCAATCCTCAACACCTCCTGTTTCTATTCAGGTGACTTTTACATATATATTGCATATATATTACACATATATTACATATATTTACATGTGCTTTTACATATATTTACATACATCATATATTCTACAATGAGATTACTGGGAACCAGAGTGCTAGTAAAAGCCATCAAAGTATAAGTTGAACTTGCACATAGAGTTGAGTATGCAGATTTTTAAGACCTGACAACATGGTTCTGGAACTGTAAGGTATACATACCCAGATCTCGAATGTCACAGGTTCTCTCTTATGCTGCTGTCAGTATTTCAAGGCACTTTGGTTTTGTACTAACAACTATCCTTATCTTAACATTTGAATTTAGGTGTGGGAGCTCTTGAGCTATAAATAAACATACTGATGGTTGTGTATTGAGAATCTGCTGAAGATAAAAGCATGATTTCAAACAAGTACACATTGGTGGAATGCACAAAAAAGAAACACAATATGAGATTTTAATTATCGGGTATATAGTATGCCAGTAGTGCTTAAAAGGGAAATAATGAAGAATAAAACACACAAAGCAAGGATACTACTGATAAATTCATTAAATGAGGCTTCTGTGGCCCTACAAACTTTGTAGACAATTGCACATGCTGTTGGTTTCCCACCAGCACTAGATAGTGGGACTTCATTGTTGAAGATGCCACATACCCTATTTGCAGGACATGGAAAGGTCAAACTGGAACTAAGCTGGAAGTTTTATTCTTTTTGGTTAGCCCTCATATTGACAGAAAGTGCTATGTAGAATATCCATCATCAGCAATATTACTTAGCTATGGTTTCTGCACACACACTGCTAACCGGTTTCTAATTGGATGTGAGGCTACTCCAAAGGAGAGATTTCATGTCTGGCACTATAAACCTGGTCAAAATCCTATAGCTAAGAGGTCACAGACACGCCGGGCGGTGGTGGCGCACGCCTTTAATCCCAGCACTTGGGAGGCAGAGGCAGGCGGATTTCTGAGTTCGAGGCCAGCCTGGTCTACAGAGTGAGTTCCAGGGCAGCCAGGGCTACACAGAGAAACCCTGTCTCGAAAAAAAAAAAAAAAAAAAAAAAAAAAAAAAAAAAAAAGAGGTCACAGACACTAGTGTGGAAGTCATGTCTACCAGTTTGTAAACTGGGCATGATATACATATATGTCTATAAAGTCTGGCTGCTGCCAGCTTTGGTTTGGACAAGCTTCTTATTGCAGTGGACAGTGATAAATGAAAAGATCCATATCTTGTCAAAGTAGTGAAAATAAGTGATTGTTGAATACTTAACTGTAGTAGTAATTATTTAAACCCCCAAATTTGCTGTGGTAAATCTTCTACCCGAATGAGACCAGTAAGGAAAACACAACTCAATAATTACGGGTATAAATTGCACGCCTAGATTGGGCAGATTTACCACTACACTACTCTAATCCCTGGCTATGAGATCCCTTATAACTTGCTGTTTATCCAGGCGGCGTGATTGTCCTTCTGGGTCCGGCTCCTCCGTTGTCATCAGCTTCTTTCTACCGCCGGCTTCCTTCTGCTTCTACTTCCTCCTGCTTCTACCTCTGCCTCTGCTTCTTCTCTTTTGCCTCTACCTCCTTCTCTCTCTCCCTTTTATATTGAATTCCTCTCACTTTCTCCTCCCCTAAGCCTTTTTCTCCGCCTTCCCTTATACTGCCCAATCATTGGCTCTAGCCTTTATTTTACAAGTTTTAATTGGACAGAAGGTTCACAAGATGTCACTGTGTGTACAGATTCAATCATCCTCTGCAGCCCCTCCCAGGAAAGTGAGACTAGGATCAAAATACAAGGCTGGGGCTATCCACAACACTTAACCATGAATGAGGGATCATTGGCACTCTCTGCGAGGCTCAGATAACATCATGGAAGAGGGGGCAGAATGAAGGTAAGAGCTGGGTGAAGGGATAGAGTGCCAATGAGTGCTGTCTCCTGGGCACAATGATTTCTTTGTGTTCTTGAATTCTTGAAGTCACAGAGTTAGGATTATTTGAACAAGACCTATTTAAGATTGGGCCCATCAAAATCCTACCATGGAGAATGGTGGACTCATAAGAACCCAGCCCTATCTTAAGCATCAGTAGGCATTTCTTCATTTCTTCAGAAGACATTTTCTTCATTGGCTTAGCTACTTTGAAGCTGCCCATGATCCTACAGATAAAAACTCATGTTCTCATAAATAACCCCAAGGTAACACAGAAAAAAACAACAAACAAAACCCTATGAAAATAGAAAGATGGGAGAGGAAAGTGGATGAGAGTGGTTAATAGGGCTAGCGTGGCGGACATGGTTAAAAAGACTATATACACCCTGAGATTCCACCTCATACCAGTCAGAATGGCTAAGACCAAAAACTCAGGTGATAGTAGGTGAGGATGTGGAGAAAGGAGAACACTCCTCCATTGTTGGTGGGATTGCAAGATGGTGCAACCACTCTGGAAATCAGTCTGCTGGTTCCTCAGAAAATTGGACATAGCATTACCTGAGGACCCAGCTATACCATTTCTGAGCATATATCCAGAAGATGCTCCAACATAACACAAGGACATATGCTCCACTATGTTCATAGCAGCCTTATTTATAATAGCCAGAAGCTGGAAAGAACCCAGGTGTCCTTCAACAGAGGAATGGATACAAAAAGTGTGGTACATTTACCCAATGGAGTATTACTCAGTTATTAAAACAATGAACTTGAGAAATTCTTAGGTAAATGGATGGAACTAGAAAATATCATCCTGAGTGAGGTAGCTCAATCACAAAAGAACACATATGGTATTTACTCACTGGTTATTGGATAATAGCCCAGAAGCTTGAAATACCCAAGATTTAACTCACAGACCACACCAAGCTCATGAAGAATGAAGACCAAGTGTGGGTGCTTCGGTCCTTCTTAGATGGAGTAACAAAATACTCAAGGGAGCAAATATGGAGACAAAGTGTGGGACAGAATCTGAAGGAGGGGCTGTCTGGAGACCATTCCACCTGGGTATCCATCCTATGTGCAGTCACCAAAGGTAGATGCTGATGTGGATATCAGGAAGTATGTGCTGACAGGAGCCTGATATAGCTGTCTCCTTAGAGGTTGCAAGAGCAACAATACCAACCAACCAGATATCCCAGAGCCTAAACCACCAGCTTGAGGGCACATAGGGAGGGACCCATGGCTCCAGCTGTATATGTAGAGGAGGATGGCCTTGTTGGGCATAGGTGGGAGAGGAGATCCTTGGTTCCATGAAGGCTGGACACCCAGTGTAGGGAATTCAAGGGTGGGGAGGTGGGAGTGGGGGGGTAGATGGGGGCACATCCTCATAGAAGCAGGAGGAGGGGGTATGGGGTAGGGGGTTCCTGGGCAGGAGGGGGGTAAGAAATGGGGTAAGTGGATAACATCTGAAATGTAAATAAAATATCCAATAAAAAAAGAGAGACTATATACATGAATGAAAATATCAGAATGAAACTCATTATTGTATGTAATTAATATGTGCTAAAACACTTTTAACAGAAATAAATTTATATTTTAAAATTTGTTTTGGAACAAAATCCGTATCAAATTGTATATCCATTGTAAAATGTGCAGTTTAATATGTTTTATGGTAACAGTGGATGCTGTTTTTACATAAACAGTCTATATTCTTAGCAAGGTACTTTAGACTTTTACTGTTCCTCTGAAACACTTGCTTCAGAATATTAGCTATGTGGAGTAGCTAGCAGACACTCCTGTGTGATGTCTCTCTGGGTGTTAAATAATAGGCCCACTAAAAGGCTTCTCTCCAGTGGTCTTTTCTTGCCTACTTTTCAGCTGCATGGACAGAAAAAGTCAGCAGACAGAGGAGAGCAGGGAGCTGGCTCTAGATAAGAAGGAGTGCCCAGGATAGAAAGGATGGCAGGAGAAATAGAGATGGGGGTATAAAGCTGAGTCTAAAGAGGAATAAAAAGCTACAAAGTATGGGGAAGAGAACCTGCAGGCCCTGGTCACAAGAGGAGCTCCAGAGAAATGTCAAATCTCCAGGTCAAGTGTCTCAGACAGCTGGCTGAGAACTGTGACATTCACTGCTACCAAGAGCTTAGGAATCACAACATCCAGACATGGGAACAAGCTGCAGCACCAAGAATTATTACCAGCTGCGACCTACCTCCAAGAGCTGCTACCTTTGGGACTCAGGGTCCTAATATCCCATGCTTGGACATCACCGGTAACACTAGAGAGCACCGTGTTCTGCCACTCACCTTCCTAATACCAATCCTTGAAGAGTTTCAATTTGCACCTTCCCACAGGCAGCTGGTAAACCACTGCAAACTCCACATCCAATCTTGCTCTAATTCGAAAGCAGACATCTAAAACAGCAACAACAATAATAAATAAAATAAAGTCAAACAAACTTGAATAGGACAAAACAAACAGAAAAACAAAGCAGAAGGAAAAACACAAGAACATAGACACAGAGACACGTATATTGGCACACGCAAAAAGTTCACTAAAAACACAAAATTGGAAGTCATAATGTGTAAGTAAATGTTCTGTAAAGAAAGAGAGCAAGGAAGTGAGAGAGTGAGAGAGCGAGAGTGAGGGGGGGGGGAGAAAAGAAGAGAAATGTCTAAATAACGTTTATAAGACAAAAAAAAAACCCTCCAAAAATACCATTGAGTTTGTTTGGTTTGGCCATCTACTGCTGAGCATGAGGTCTGGTTTGCATAGCTAAATTCTACAAAACCCAGTGATACTCTGTTGGAGAAAACTAATTTTTAATTTGTGAGTAGTAATCAATTAGAGATATCTTCTCAGTTAAGGATGTGGGCTTGTGTCTACCATTCTTCTCAGTGCTGGGACCTCATCTGGTATAGATCCACGAATGCCCTGTGCATGTTGCTATAGTTCTGTGAGTTTTTATGTGCATTGGTCCTGATGTGTTTAGAAGGTCTCGTTTGCTTGGTATTTTCTATCCCAATGGTGCTTACAGTTTTTCCAGCTCCTTTTCCACAGGCTTCTCTAAGCTGTGAGGGGAAGGAATTAATGGGGCTATACCATTTAGGACTGAGAGTTACAATGTCTCTCCTTGTCCAGCTGTGGATCTCCAATTCTGTTACTATGGAGGAAATGTCTCTGATCATGACTGAGCAAGACACTGATCTATGAATACAGCAGAATATCATTGGGAGTTATTTGTTGTTAGCAGAACAATAGTGCTTGGTTTTCTCATAGGTCCCTTGCTTATCTAGTCTTAGGTTCTGGCCCACCTAAGCAGGTATAGGTTCTATCCCATAAAGTAGGCCTTAAATCAAATAAGACATTGGTTTGTTAGTCTAAGCTTTGTTCTGCACTAGTGCACTAGCAGGTACGTCACTAGTATAAATCAAAGTATTTGTATCTAGGTTGTTGTTTACCTTTCTTCTTTGGTATCATACAGAATACCTTATAACACCATGAGAACTAGTCAGTAGGAGTGATGGCTGTAGGTAGGCATCAGCTCGACTTCTCCATGTTCAATGAATTGTTTAGGTGCTATCTTCAGCAATAGGACCTTTTCACCAGTTAGTAGAATGCAGCCTATAGTCTTGGCAATAGCCTGGGTGTTGGGGTTCCCATAGGGCTCTTTTGACCAACCACTTGATTAGATGTAACCTATTTCTTGAACAAGAGGCTTTATTTGGTGACAAGAGATGTCTGGTTGGGCCTCTGTCTCCTCTGTTATTTGGTGATTCAGTTTAGATCACCTTCATATCTGTATGCATTTTAGGAAGCTTCTACTGTATTAGTCTTCCATATAAGACTTCAAAGGAACCTTAGTTTTAGCTGGCCCTGTCTATACTCCCTCCCTAGCCACTTGTACTTACCTCTCCCTGTTTGATCCTCTCCTTTCAGTCTCCTCCTCCATCCATGGATAATTATACTATTTCTCTTTCCTAGGGTGATCCAATTCACCCCCACAGTCCTTTACTTTATACCTAATTTCTATGGTTATATGGATTGGATCCTACTTACCAACTACCTAACAGCTAACATCCACATATAAACTAATACATATTATGTTTGTCTTTTGGGGTTTGATTTACCTCACTCTATGGTTTTATTTTCTAGCTCCATCCATTTACATGTAAATTTCATGATTTCACTGAATAATATTCCATTGTGTAAATGTACCACATTAAATAAAATCTATTCATCTATTGATGGACATCTAATCTGTTTCCAAATTTAGAGTATTATGATTAGGTCAGTAGTGAACATGGTCGGGCAAGTGTCTCTGTAGTAAGAGATGGAGTTCTTTGGGCATATGCCTAAGAGTGCTATAAATGGATCTTGAGGTAGACCCATTCCCAGCTTTCTGAGGAACCACCGTACTGAGTTCTATAGTTACTGTACAAGCTTGATTTCTCACTAGCTATGTATGAATGTTCCTTTTACTCCACATCCTCTTCAGTGTGACCTGTTATTTGTTTTATTGATCTTGGCCATTCTGACTGGTATTAGATGAAATCTCAAACTAGTTTTGATTTGCATTTCTCAGATGAGTAAGGGTTTTAAATAATTCTTTAAGCACTTCTCAGCCATTTCTGTTTCTTCTGTTGAAAATAGTGTTTAGATCTGTACTACATTTTAAAAGTGGCTTGCTTTGTCTTCTTTTTTTTATTGGCTATTTTATTTATTTACATTTCAAATGTCATCCCCTTTCCACATTTTCCCTCCCTAGAGCCCCCTATGCCATCCCCCCTCCTCCTTTTTTGCTTTTATACCATTGAATTACATGCAAGTATTTAGGTCAGTTCTAGGTTGAGGGACTAGCAATACAATAGATGCAAATAGTCAAGGAACAAGCAAGACAATAAACACAAATAGTCAAAGAACAAGCAAGGTAATAAACAAAATTCTGTGAACACTCGCATGATCACTGTTTCTAAGGGCTTATCAGAATGACCAAAATATCTGAGGCTATTTCCCTGTCCTAGCCCAAAGTCATTTTCATGTCTGAAGCCTACTTCCTTGTTCTAGCCTAAGATTTAGATTCCTGCCTGAAATTACTTCTTTGTTCTAGACTAATGTCAGATTTCTGCCTGAAGCCTACTTCCTTGTCCTTGGCCAATGTCATATTTCTGCCATTGCTTTGTTTTCTTAATGTTGAGGGTTTTTGTTTTGTTTTTAGTTCTTTACATATTTTTGATATTAGTCCTCTATTAGATATATAGTTTAAAAAAAATCTTTTCCCATTCAGTACCCTGGTGCTTTGTCCAAATGATAGTATTCTTTGCCTTTCAGAAGCTTTTCAGTTTCATGAACTCCCATTTGTGAATTGTTAATCTTAATTTCTCTGCTAATGCTGTTCTGTTCAGAAGGCTCTTTCTTGTTAATGACACGTTTGCTTCTATAAGATTCAATATAATTGCCTTTATGTTGAGGTATAAACATCAAGATCCATTCAGAGCTGAGTTTTGTGCAGGGTGATAAATATGGATCTATTTGGATTCTTAAACATACAAACCATTCAATTTAACGAGCACCATATGTTGAAGTTGTTGTCATTTTTCTAGTGTGTATTTCTGACTTCTTTATAAAAAAACAGATGTCTGTATATGTGTGGTTTAATGTCTGGGTCTTCAATTTGATTTCATTGATCAATATGTCTGTTTTTATGCCAATGTTATACTGTTTTCTTGCTATAGCTCTGTAGTACAATTTGAGATCAGGGATGGTAATACCTCCAGTAGTTTTTTTTGTTATTAAAGATTATTTTAGTAATACTGTTTTTGTGTGTGTGTGTTTTCATATAAAGATGAAAATTGTCTTTTCAATTTAGTTGAAGAGTTTTGATGGGGATTGTGCTGATTCTGGACATTACTTTTGGTAGGATGATGATTTTTATTGTGTTAATCCTACTGATCCATGAACATAAGAGATGTTTTCCTCTTCTGATATATTTTTTAATATTTTCTTCAAAGACTTGAAGTTTTTATCATATAAGTCTTCACTTGCTTGGTTAGAATTACCCCAAGATATCTTATTCTTCTATTTAAGGCTATTGTGAAAGGTGTTTGCTTTCCTGATCTCTTTTTCAGTCTGTTTGTTATTTGTATATAGGAAGACTAATTGATTTTTGTAAGTTAATTTTGTACTCAGCGACTTTGCTGAAAGTATGGTTCAGTTGTAGCAGTTTCTTGGTGTAATTTTTAGGGTCATTTACATATACAATCATATCTTCTGCAAATAAAGATACTTTGACTTCTTCCTTTTCAATTAATATGCCATCGATTTCCTTCAATTTTCTAATTGTTTTCACTGAGAATTTAAGTACTACTCAATAAGATTTAAAGAGAATGGACAATCTTGTCTTGTTAATAATTTTAGTGGAAATGCTTTGAGTTTCTCTCCATTTAAATTATTGTTGGCTGTGGGCTTGCTGTGAATTATATTGAGATAAGTTTCTCATATCTCTGATCTCTTCATGACTTTTATCATGAAAGGGTGTTGGATCTTGCCAAAGCCTTTTTGCATCTAATGAGATGATCATGTTTTAAAAAAAATTTTAATGTTGTTTATATGGTGTATTACATTTATTAATTTATGTGTTTTGTACCATACCTGAATCTTTAGGATGAATCCTATTTGATGATGGTGAATGATTTTTTTGATGTATTCTTAGATTCAGTTTGCAAGTTTTTTATTGACAAATTTTTGCATCTATGAACATAAGAAAAATTGGTTTGCAATTATTTTTCTTCTTTGTGTCTTTTTGTGGTTTAAGTATCAGGTTAACTGTGGGTTCACAAAAAGGACTGGGCAATGTTCCTTTTGCTATCATTCTGTGGAATAGTTTGAGGAGTATTGGTTAATTCTTTGAAAGTCTGGTAGAATTTGCACAAAAATTCTGGCCCTGGGCATTTGGGGAGGTTGAGAGACTTTTAATTACTGCTTCTATTTTATTGCTTCTGTTTAAATTGCTTATTTGATCTTGATTTAACTTTGGTAAATAGCATATATCAAGAAAAATTTCTGTTTCTTTTAGATTTTCCAATTTGTTGGAATGAAGATTTTAAAAGTATATCTTCAAGATTCTTTGGAATTCCTCAGTGTCTATTGTTATGTCCCCCTTTTCATTTCTAATTTTGTTATTTCATATCTTCTTCTCTTGCCTTTTAGTTAATTGGACTAAATATTTGTCAATCTAATTTTTTTCAAAGAAGTAACTCTTTGTTTCATTGATTCTTTGATTTTTTTTTTTTTTAATTTTATTGATTTCAGCCCTGAGTTGGATTATATCTTGCCTTTTGGCAACTCCTTTTGGGTGTGATTTCCTTTGTTTGTTCTAGAGCTTTCAGGGGTGATGTTAAGTTACTAGTATGAGATTTCTCCATTTTTTTAAATGTAAGCACTTAGTGTCATAAACTTGCCTCTTTGAAGCACCTTCATAGTGTCTTATAAGTTTGTGTATGTTGTGTTTTTATTTTCATTTAGTTCCAAAAAAAATAATTTCTGCCTTGATCAATTTTTTTAATTCCATAGAGAGGTATTCAGTTTCCATGAATTTGTAACCTGTCTTTTTCTGTTTTTTGTTGATATCCAGTCATAGTCTGTGGTGGTCTGATAGGATACAGAGGTTTATTTTAATTTTCCTCTCTCTGCTGAGACTTGCTTGTATCTAAGTATGTGGTTAGTTTTAGAGAAAGCTCCATAAAGTGATGAGAAGAAGATATATTCTTTTGTGTTTGGGTGAAAGGTTCTGAAAATTTGGGTTTCCAGGGTGTTGACTGGTAAGACAAAGGTCTGGGGAGAGGAAGAAGGTGGTGGGAAAGGATCTGCCTGGTTCCCTGGTAGTCTGGCAGAGAGGGAAGAGAGGCTGGACCTGGTAGTCTACTACAAAGCTGGAGATTACCCTGGAGAATTGGAAATGGAGGGTAGGAAAGAGAGTGAATATCACCTACCTGGCTTGAGAAGTGACCAGTGGGATTCCAGGGAGGGAGTGCAGAATGAGAGGATTTACTCTTTCAAGCAGCTGGATAGCTGGAACAGCCAGAAATACATAGCAGAATGTTTGTGTGATCCAGAAATGCCTAATAGCATAGACAAAACTTCGAGGCACTTCTTTCTTAAGATAAAAACAAAACAAAACAAAACAAAAAATTTGGAAAAATAGTTACAGAGGACAAAAGCTTTTGGAAGACAAAGGTCCTTGTGATAAGTTCAGTTGTCAATGTTAAAAACAGCCACCAAAACCAAACCAAACCAATCCAAACCAACCCACTAACCAACCAACCAAACAACCAGACAAAAACTCTGAGTCACAAAGGAGAAGAGGGGGAGGAAGATGATGCATGTTCATGGCTTCCGACAGGACCTGTATCCAGATGATGCATATGCATGACTCCCTGACAGGAAGCATGTCCTGCAGTTTGCCTGTGCCAGCAACACCCAAGAGAGCTTCTGTTGTAGCTTCTAAACAAGCTAATGAGAATCTAATTTTAAGGCTACCTTTGATACTCGGGAGTCTTTGAAGGACACAGCTAACTCTTCTACAGTTCCACAGGAGCAGACAATTCTGCTGCTCCCAAAACTCAAACTTCTCAAAAAGAATTGCTGGCAGAAATGGTTTATGGGCAAAGTAGAATACCCAGAATAAGTCCTTCCGTTAAAGAAGAGCAAAGAAAAGGAAGTAATACAGAAAGAAGTTAAAGAAACTCAACAGAGACAATTCTTAACCTGACTGAAAATTGACCCAGTGAGTAAGAAACATAGAGATGAGTTAAGCCCAGGGGAATGGCCTGGGTGTCTCAGAAACCAAAGAAGCTTTTGGAACAATGTCAGTACTGGGGTGCTCATAAAAGTGGGGATGAGTGTGTATATATGATCATCCAGTTTATCTTGCTGAAAACCATGCTTGTTTGTGTATCAAAATTATGGTGCAGCCTATTAAGCCAGATTGGTCCTTTATGCATGTGAATAGAATTCCAGTACTGGCACCAGCTTCTCATGGTCAGCTCTGCCAGTACTTCCCAGCTAGGAGAAAATGGAATGTTTCTCCCACCATTCAAATCACTGTAGGTTTAACACTCATTATCTGATACCAGACTGTACAAGTTGTCATCCCACGAAGACATGCCTTGAAAGGGATTCAGCCTCCAACTAGAAAGTGACAGCCCAGTCCTACTAGCAGCTAATCATATAGTTTGAAAGCTTACCCTGTGAAAGATTCTACAGAGCGTACCATTCTTTGGAATTTAGAATATAATACTTTCATAATGTGAATTTTTCCCAATTTCATATCTAATTTTTCAAGTTTGTAATGGGTTTTGTTCACTTTGACTATGAAAAAGTTTAAAGAGGGAAATTTATGAAACCCTTAAGGCATGCTTATACGTGGCTGTTTAACATCACTGGTCATTGGTATTACAGCCATGGGGAGGCCTATCTCTTCAAAACTGATGTTTTTTTCAATTTCCCCAAAGATAGCTTGGTGCTTTCTACCCACCACAGGATCAGCGGTGTCCACAAGTGTCAAGGCATCATTTAACCAGACATTCTGGTTTGCTTCTTAATGTCTAGTCAATTTGTTTTGAGACACATGATAGGCCTCTTGGTTTGAGTGCTGCACTGGCAAAATGGTTCTTAGTCATTTGCTTTCTCTAAAAGATGACAGAGGAGGGAACAAAACCAAAAATTGAGTTTACAAGGCATACCAAAAACCAGGGCGTTGAAGTAATGGTTGGCAGGCATCAAGCCCTAGTAAGCTCAGAGAGTGGCTATGCTCTCAGTGCCATGTGCCTAAGAAAAGAGGAGGAGATGGATAAGAGGAAAAGACCCCCAGAGAGAGGGGAAGTCTGGGGTGAGGGACCCTCAAACTCTTGTCTTGTTTCAGCACTGTTAGATCAGAATTGATGGAGCCAATATGGAAATAAATGAAAGTAGAGAGGCATCTCTAGGAGTTAAATTGTTCATTAAATCAGAACAAATGAAGGATCAAAGTCTCCATGGAAATGAAACCATGTGTAAGTGGCATGGGATATTGAAGTTTTATAGTACCGAAGAGGGGAAATTTGGGAATGGAAGAGTAACACTGTAGTCAAGGTATTGCTATACACAGATGATGTGATAGTATAATAAGGGACCCCAAAAATTCTACCCGTGAACTTTTATAGCTGATAAACACCTTCAGCAAAATGACTGGATACAAATTAACTTAAAAAAAATCAATAGCCTTCCAATAATTTGAATAGGATAAAGAACATCAATCCGTTGTTCCAAATGCCTATCTAAATCTTCTTGTATATTCAACGCATTAGTAACACTTTTTTGCTAAGTGATTAACAAAAGTAACTGTCTTAACTTCTTGTGTCCAAGCAATTACAGAAGCAGTGGTGCTAGCAACTAATGTAATTAAAGCTGATAGGCTTCAGACATGTAATCCACTATATAAACAAAGTCAAAGAAAAAAAAAACACACACAATCATCTCACTAGATGATGAGAAAGCATTTGACAAAATTCAACATCTCTCCGTGGTAAAAGTCTTGGAAAGAACAGGAATTCAAGGTCAATACATAAATATAGTAAAAACAATATACAGCAAACCAGTAACCAACAACAAACTAAATGGAGAAAAACTTGAAGCAATCCCACTTAAATCAGGGACTAGAGAAGGCTGTCCACTCTCTCCCTACCTATTCAATATAGTACTGGAAGTCCTAGCCAGAGCAATTAGACAACAAAAAGAAGTCATAGGGATACAAATAGGAAAGGAAGAAGTCAAAATATCACTATTTGCAGATGATATGATAGTATACTTAAGTGACCCCAAAACTTCCACCTGAGAATTTCTAAACCTGATAAACAACTTCAGCAAAGTGACTGGTTATAAAATCAACTCAAACAAATCAGTAACCTTCATCTACTGGAAAGATAAACTGACTGAGAAAGAAATTAGGGAAATGACACCCTTCACAATAGTCACAAATAATATAAAGAACCTTGGTGTGAATCTAACCAAGCAAGTGAAAGATCTGTATGACAAGAACTTCAAGTCTCTGAAGAAAGAAATTGAAGAATATCTCAGAAGATGGAAAAATCTCCCATGCTCATGGAAGGTTTAATATAGTAAAACTGGCCATCTTACCAAAAGCAATCGACAGATTCAATGCAATCCCCATTAAAATCCCAACTCAATTCTTCACAGAGTTAGAAAGAGAAGTTCTCAAATTCATTTGGAATAAAAAAAAAAAACCCAGGATAGCAAAAACTATTCTCAACAATAAAAGAACTTCAGGAGGAATCACCATCCCTGACCTCAAGCTTTACTACAGAGCAATAGTGATAAAAACTACATGGTATTGGTACAGAGACAGGTAGGAAGATCAATGGAATAGAATTGAAGACCCAGATATGAACCCACATACCTATGGTCACTTGATCTTTGACAAAGGTGCTAAAACTGTCCAGTGGAAAAAGGACAGCATTTTCAACAAATGGTGCTGGTTCAACTGGAGGACAACATGTAGAAGAATGAAAATCAATCCATTCTTATCTCCTTGTACAAAGCTCAAGTCCAAGTGGATAAAAGACCTTCACATAAAACCAGATACACTGAAACTAACAGAAGACAAGGCGGGGAAGAACCTTGAATACTTGGGTTCAGGGAAAATGTTCCTGACCAGAACACCAATGGCTTATGCTCTAAGAGCAAAAATTGACAAATGGGACCTCATAAAATTCCAAAGTTTCTGTATGGCAAAGGATACTGTCAATAAGACAAAACAGCAACCAACAGATTGGGAAAGATCTTTACCAATTCTACATCAGATAGAGGGACAATATCCAATATATACAAAGAACTCAAGAAATTAGACTCCAGACAACCAAATAACCCTATTTAAAAATGGGGTATAGAGCTAAACAAAGAATTCTCAACTGAGGAAACTCGAATGGCCAAGAAGCACCTAAAGAAATGTTCGCCATCCTTAGTCATCAGGGAAATGCAAATCAAAACAACTCTGAGATTCCACCTCACACCAGTCAGAATGGCTAAGATCAAAAACGCAGATGATAGTAGATGCTGGCAAGGATGTGGAGAAAGAGGAACACTCCTCCATTGTTGGTGGCATTGCAAGATGGTGCAACTACTCTGGAAATCAGTCTGGTGGTTCCTCAGAAAATTGAACATAGCATTACCTGAGGACCCAGCTATATCACTCCTGGGCATATACCCAGAAGATGCTCCAACATATAACAAGGACATATGCTCCAGTATGTTCATAGCAGCCCTATTTATAATAGGAAAGAACCCAGATGTCCTTCAACAGAGGAATGGATACAAAAAGTGTGGAACATTTACCCAATGGAGTATTACTCAGCTATTAAAAACAATGAATTTGAGAAGTGTTCAGCATCCCTAGTCATCAGGGAAATGCAAATGAAAACAACACTGAGATTCCACCTCACACCAGTCAGAATGGCTAAGATCCAAAACACAGGTGACAGCAGATGTTGGCGAGGATGTGGAGAAAGAGGAACACTCCTCCATTGTTGGTGGGATTGTAAGCTGGTACAACCACTATGGAAAGCAGTCTGGAGGTACCTCAGAAAATTGAACATAGTGTTACCTGAGGACCCAGCTATACCCCTCCTGGGCATATACCCAGAAGATATTTCAACATACAATAGGGCCACATGCTCCACGATGTTCATAGTGGCCTTATTTATAATAGCCAGAAGCTGGAAAGAACCCAGATGTCCTTCAACAGAAGAATGGATACAGAAATTGTGGTACATTTACACAATGGAGTACTACTCAGCTATTAAAAACAATGAGTTCATGAAATTCTTAGACAAATGGATGAAGCTAGAAAATATCATCCTGAGTGAGATGACGCAATCACAAAAGAACACACATGGTATGCACTCACTGATAAGTGGATATTAGCCCAAAATCACACAATACCTAAGACACAATGCATAGACCTCATGAAACTCAAGAAGAAGGAGGAAGACCAAAGTGTGGATGCTTTTGTCCTTTTTAGAATGAGTATCAAAAGATTCAACCAGAGCTCCAGGGTCTAAACCTCCAGCCTGAGAACAGGTAAAATTGAAACAGCCATGATGTCTGCTGGTAGAAGCTCTAATCCTGATGCTGGCCTCCAGACTTATACTACTCAGACCTTTGATGGGCCATTGACAAGGACACCAAACAGCTAGAGACTGACATCACTAATCTGAAGAAATCCCTCGTTTCGATGTCTGAATTGATCTCCTAAAATTGCAAAGGACTTTATTGGACTTGATTTTTTCTTCTACAATAGAAAAGACTGTGTACAGCTAGAAAAAAAAAAACAATGAATTTGAGAAATTCTTAGGTAAATGGATGGAACTAGAAAATATCATCCTGAGTGAGGTAACCCAATCACAAAAGAACACACATGGTAGTCACTCTCTGATAACTGGATATTAGCCCAGAAGTTTGCAATACCCAAAATTCAACTCACAGACCATATCAAGCTCATGAAGAATGAAAACCAAGTGTGGATGCTTTGGTCCTGCTTAGAAGGAGTAACAAAATACTCAAGGGAGCAAACATGGAGACAAAGTGTGGGACAGAAACTGAAGGAGGGGCTGTCTGGAGACCATTCCACCTGGGTATCCATCCCATGTACAGTCATCAAAGGTAGACGCTTATATGGATGCCAGGAAGTGCATGCTGACAGGAGCCTGATATAGCTGTCTCCTTAGAGGTCTGCTAGAGTCTGACATATTCAGAGGCAGATGCTCACAACTAACCATTGAACTGATCAAGGGGTTCCCATTGGAGGAGTTAGAGAGAAGGATCTGAAAGAGCTGAAAGGGTTTGTGGCCCCATGAGGAGAGCAACAATACCAACCAACCAGAGCTCTCAGAGTCTAAACCACCAGCCTGGGAGCACATAGAGAGGGATCCATGACTCCAGCTGTATATGTAAGGGAGGATGGCATAGGTGGTAGAGGAGATCCTTGCTTCTTTGAATGCTTTATGCAGAGTGTGGGGGAATCCAATGGTGGAGAGTTGGGAATGGGGGGCATATCCTCATAGAAGCAGGAGCAGGTGATATAGGATAGGGGGTTTCTTGGTGTGGGGGGGAATGGGGTAAGGGGTTAACCTCTGAAATGTAAATAAAATATCCAATTAAAAAAAAAAACCTTCAAGTGATAGCACATGCCATGTTGTCCTGGATGTGGAGCCAGGGGAATACTCTCCTATTGCTGGTAGGAGTGCAAACTGGTACTGCCACTCTGGAAATCAATTTGACACTTTCTCAAGAAACTGAAAATAGTTCTACCTCAATACCTAGCTATAATACTGCTGGGCATATACCCAAAGGAGGCTCTATTATACTGTAAGGACACTTGTTCAACTTTATTCATAGCAGCTTTATTAGTAATAGTCAGAAACTAGAAATAACTCAGATGTTCTGCAACTGAAGAATAGATAAGGAGAATGTGGTACATTTATACAATGGAATACTGCTCAGCTATTAAAAACGAGGACATCATGAAATTTTCAGGCAAATAGATGGAACTAAGAAAATATCATCTTGAGTGAGATAACCCAGACCCAGAAAGATATACATGGTATGTACTCACTTATAAATGGATATTAGCCCTAAAGTACAGGATAACCATGCTACAATCCACAGACTCAAAGAAGCTAAGTAACAAGGACGACTCAAGGAAGGATGCTTGAATCTCACTCAGAAGGAGAAATAAATAGACACTGGATGTGGACAGAGAGAGGGAACTAGGTGGAAGAGGGGTTGGGGAAGGGAATGGAAGTTGGGATCAGGTATAGGGAGAGCAGGGGTGTGTGGTAAGAGGGCTGGGAGAGAGAAGGGAAAACTGTGGCAGGCTGGGTATCTGTGGGACAAGCTGGAGACCTGAGAGGATATGGGGGTGATCTTAACTGAGACTCCTAGTCGCGGGGGATATGAAGCCTGAGGTGCTCACCTCTAGCCAGGCAGGACTTCCAGTCAGATAGGGGGACACCAAGCCACCCATAAAACCTTAGGCCCCAAATTTGCCCTGCCTATAAGGTGTGCAGGGATAAAGATAGATCAGAGATTTTTGGGAATGGCCAACCAATGACTGGCCCAACTTGAGACACACTCTGTGACACTATTAATGATACTTTGCTATGCTTACTGATGGGAGCCTAGCACAATTGTCTCCTGAGAGGCTTCATCGAGCGGCTGATGGAAACAGATGCAGAGAGCTACAGCCAAACATTAGACAGAGCTCAGGGGTCTCATGGAAGAATCAGATAAGGAAGGATTGAAGGAGCTAGAAGTATCGTGGATACCACAAGAAGACTTACAGATCCAACTACCCTGGGTACATGGGGGCTCACAGAAACTGATCTACCAACCAGAGAACATGCATGAACTAGACCTGGGCCCCCTATATGTATTTAGCTGATATGTAGCTTGGTCTTCATGTGGGTCTCCCAACAAATGGAGCAGGAGCTGTCTCTGACTCAGACTCTGTTGCCTGTCTTCTGGTCCTTTTCTCTTAGCTGGGCTGCCTTGTCTGGCCTCAGTGTAAGTGTATGTGCATATAGTCCTGATGAGACTTGATGTTCTAGTGAGGGTTGGTACACAGGTGGTGGAATCCCCTTCTCTTTGGATATCAGGGAAGGGGGATAAGAAGGTGGAACTGGGAAGAGAAGAGTGGGAGGCATAGATTGAGATGTAAAGTGAGTAAATAGGTGACAATACATTTTTATTATCACATTCAATTTATGTATTTTTGGAGAAAATTGACATCTTCATAGTGTGGTGACTGTATGATGCTGAGTTAAGTTCATAGTATTAGTGAAAAATAAGATGCTTTAAGGCTTGTTTCCCAACACGTAGGCTAGTGAGCATACCCCTTTGTACAGCAGAGGAGACACTGCTGATACAATTTAGTTATAGAACTGTCGGTGAGGTATGGGTTATCCAGGGGCTCAATGTAACTAACAAGGACATTAATGAAGATTGTCTGAGAACTTGGGCTGATGAAGGGGAGCAGATGAGATTGTCAGTGTGGCTACTTTTTGACCAACAATAGTTGACATAGGTTAACCAACCTACAACCAGGTTCGTTCTTGCCTTCAGAATTGTCTGAGACTGGATCTCCTACTACGTCTTTCCAACATTTTCAGCTAGCACCACTACATCAATGAAATATTGGGTCATAGAAGTGAGGAAAAGACTTATCTACCTTCTTTAATTGGTTTTGCATATGGTTCTCAACAAAGTTCATGGATGATTAGTGTGCTGTGTCTATCAGATGCTCATCTTTTGTGCTGGAATGATATTAACATCACTAATGGTGACATTTTTCAGGGTTGTTTTGATTGGCCCCAAGCCCAGAACATGTTCCTCAAAGGAAACTATTTTGCTTTTAGTAATGGATTCATGGATTATGTACAGGTCTGTGAGGAAGGGGCCAGCAAAACATGGTATAAGAAATTGAGAAATTTTGGTGGAACTCTGGATGTAGAGTCTTTCTCTCTCTTTCTCCCCTCCCTTTCTCCCTTCCTCTGTTTATTTGGATATACATATTCCACAGGGTGTGTATTGTGTCAGAAGAAAACCTCAGGTGTTGGACCTTCCTTCCCATTTTGTTTGAGACAGGGTATCTTGTCCCAGAGATTTTGCTGTTTGTGTCATCCATCTTCCTGGAAGACCAGGCTATAGAGTGTACACTGTTGTGCCTGATAGTTATGTGGGCTGCGGGGCTTCAACATCAGTGCTGTCAGCCTGGTACGGCAAGAGTGCTACCCACTGAGCCATGACCTCAGCCCTAGATACCTTTTAAAAAGTTATTTGGAGGCCATGGGAGATGGCTTAGTAGTTAGGAGTGCTTGCTTGTTGCTCTTGCAAAGGGTTAGGCTGTATTCCCACCACCCACATGGCAGCTCACAACCATCAGTAACTCTGGTTCCAGCGGATCTGATACCCTCTTCTGACCTCCCAGGGCACCAGGCACACTCATGACATACAGATATACCTGTAGGCAAAACAATTGTACACATAAAATATGAACTAAATAAACTCTTAAAAATCATTGTGACAGAGACATAGTTACCTATTTTGTTTTGCTTTTGTTTTGTTGTTTTTCTTTGTTTTAGTAGGTATCAGCTCTTCTGAGCTCTCAGGAGAAAATGAAATCTTCACACCAACTGTGGCTAGAACTCTGGCTGGATTTACTTCAGTAAGAGAACAATCCACTGGAATTGAATAAAAGAATAGAGCCTAGTAAGTTTTCTTACAGTGTACCGTACTGATTTGTCTGCTAATGTTTCTGAAGACAGTTCGATCTCGCTCAGGCTGGCTGACTTCCTGGTGTGCTTAGAAAAGCCCATCCCCGCAGTATATTGGCAGGACCATAAAGTTGTAAAGATGTGCTCTGTCAGAAACATTGTATGCACAATAGTTATGCCAATTTTACTTCCTGGGGCAGTGTTTAATTCCTGTTCTTGTTTGCTTGCTGGCATGTTTGTTTGGTTTTGAAGACAGTCTTACTCGGTAGTACTGACTGACCAGGAACTTGTGACCTTGTGGCCTTGACCTCAGTGCTGGGTTGACAAGTGTAAGCCACCCAGCCCAGTCGAATTGCCGACTCCATTCACAGCTGTTGAAAATTAAGAAGCCATTTGATGTCACAGAATCAGATGCAACTTTATACATACAAAAGCCATTACAGGTCTACACTTTGGCATGTGTTTTCCTTAAGAAGAACACTTGCTAAAAATAAATTTTTATGGATTATTTACTAAGCTGATTTATCAATTAATTGAAGTTATTCCTGCTTGTTCCTTCATTATTAAGTCATATGAATTTGAAAAGGGAGTTTTCCCAGAAACACAATAATTCTAATAATGTGGTTTCAGTTAGAAATAACTATAGCCACACAAGATGTTACTCAGGGGCTGGTAAATGACTTAGTGTGTTTGCCTTGTGAACCTGAAGACCCAGGTTCAGTCCCCAGATCCCTCATAAAGAAGGCTAGACATACTGGTACACATCTGTTATCCCAGTATCCCTAAGATAAAATGGAAAGTAGAGAGAGAAGAGTTGTCCAGTAGCTGATGAGAGTGTACAGTATGGCAGGAACAAGAAAGACCATGTCTCCAGAACAAGATGAATGGAAAGAAAGTTGTCTTCCAAGAGCCATCTCAAACCCAGTTACACAAATCTACGCTCACATCATATACATTTGTATATCTGCATACACATACTAAAATAAAAATTCAGGTGGAACACTCAAATAACAGTGTTCTTAATATTCATCTGTTATAAAGATTTTCTCTTTCTTTCCTATAATTTAAATGAACAGTGATTTCTACTCTGCCTCCAACTCAATTCTACTTTAAAAATAATACTTCCTAATACTAGAAATTTAGAAAATAATCCAGAGATGATCATCATCCAGCATTCTTGTAGAGAAAAATAACTCCTAATTGTGGAGTTCAATCTTAGAGAGATATTACAGAGTAACCTTATTTTACTGAGTATACTCATTGCTTCAGAAATTTTTAAATTGTGTATTGAATGATATATTAAGGACTCCTAGGTCTTGTACATATTTAAATTAGGTAAATAAGCAAGTAATAAAGAAGATAATAGAAGACAGTCATTCAATGTTATCATTCATAATGACCAAATAGCACAATGATTTCATTAATTCAAACACATTATGTTCCCACCCCCATGTTATTGCTTAAGGCCTCAAGTGACTTAGATTTCTTCTGATTAAAGAAGTGGCTATTCTTCTATTGTATCTTCCATGAATCACCAACCAGAGAGCATTCAGGGGACGGACCTAGGCTTCCCCCCGCCACATCTGTAACAGATGTGCGGCTGGGTCTTCATGTGGGTCCACTAACAATTGGAGCAGGGGCTGTCTCTGACTGTTGCCTGCCCTTAAATCCCCTTCTGCTAACTGGGCAGCCCGATTGAGCCTCAGTGGGAGAGGATGTGCATAGGACTGCTGGGACTAAATGTCCCAGGGTGGGATCATACCCAAGGGGGCTCCCCTTCTCTGAGGAGAAGGGAAGGAGATAATGTGGGGAGGGGTTTGCAAGTGCAGGACCAGGAGGAGGGGAGGGAGGGCTGAGATTGGGATGTAATGTGAATAAAAAATTAAATTATGAAAAAAAGAGAAGCGGCTATTTTTCCTGTATAAACCTGAAGCAGTCATTGGTTTGGTATAGAGTCCACTGAGTTTGATAAAACCTTCCTCACTGAAAGTGAGGAAGCAGTGACACGCTCCACAGAAAGTCACGGTTTATTTAAATATGGAATGGCAGCATGGCTGTCTCCTGGGTAGTAGAGAGAGAATAGCCAGAGGCATTTGCGGAGTCTACCACTGCCTTAATTACCTCTGGGGGACAGAGACAGAAACGAAATGAGGAAAAGCCTCGCCAGTTTGAAAGAGAGCAGTGGGGGAGGAAGCTGGAAGCCAGAACAGCCTGGGAATTAGCTTAGTCTGGGGGATGAGCAGAGCTCGGAGGCCAGTGCAGGGGCTTTGGCGTGTGCTACAGGTATTCATCAATAGGGACTGAAGGAGCCTGAGGGTTAGTGTGGAGCATTTATGCAACCAGACGCCCAGTTCTGTGAGCTAGGAAGAGATAAGGGGAGTAGTTCTGCTCGGCAGACAAAGTCCCTTTTCACAGATTTCTAAAGAACGTTTGAGTGTAGGCTTTTATCTCTCCACCAGAAACTGTGTCAGCCAAAGCAGAACTCAGACTGTCATTTTGAGACACTCAGAGGTACTGACTTCTTGCAGTTTGGGACCTAACACTTCATATTCCTGTCATAGAGGAGTCTCTGTCAGTTGTAGTAAATGTTCAATTGACTCCAAGTTGAAACTCCAGAGGAAAATCCCATTGCATTTATACTGGTGAAAGTAAATGGCCTGTGCACAGGAGCAAATCTGACTCGTTAACACTTTAATTTACTTAGTCATTCTTTGACTTTTGACATTCATTCAGTGGACAGAAAATCTACAGCTCCCATCTTAAAGAGAATAGGAGAGAGTTTATTCTGGACCCACCTTGAGTGACTATGGCTCAGACACACAGATTTAGATAATCCCAAATTCCATGTTCCAATGTGGAAGCAGGTTCATGAAGTTTTATGACAAAGGACAAAGAAAGTCATAAATAAAGGCAAATTTAAAATATATTACTGTACACATCAGAGTGATGGACACAAGCAAGATGGGAGGAGCTTTTTCTAAAGGCTCAAAATCACATTTTTAGCTTTTGGATTGGTGGAAGCCAGTGGTCTGCTAAGTTAAAGGCTTTTTCTCTATTAGCCACAAGATGTTAGTTCTGAGGTGATCAGGAAATGGCTATTCTAGAGGGCTAGGGCTAAATACTACTGCAGCTCTCAGCAGTCATTCAGTCTCTGCACGGCAGAGAGCTGTATATTTGGTACATGCACACAATGAGCTACATAGAATCTCTATGTGTCCTGTATTTTAAGGCATTTTGAAGGGCACATTAAAATAGATCTTGTTGACTCATCACATTCTTTCTAATGCTTACTCTGAGCATTTCTTTTCATTTCTCATGTATGTAAAAAGTAATCCCCACACCCGTTACTTCACGATGGGTTACTTTAACATTCTGAGTATAATGAACCATTATTTCTGATTTTTATATTATTGTCCTAATGGTTAACAGGCACTCATTTTAGTCCATTATTTGAATGGTCTAATTTCTGGTCATTAGTCGAAACTAGAAAGTCAATTCAGTTAATTTTTTAATAGCATTTTTAGCTATTAGAATAATAAAAATAAGAGGCTACTATTATAGATAAATTTATTCTGGTTAATTAGTCTTTTGGCACATATACACCAAAGACATTTCTTACAATCTGATTAAAAGAGCACCCCAAGACAAATATAGAATTCCTGTGAGCTGCAGGCCCACTAGTTGGAAACCTCCAGCGGTGGAATCTGTGAGGTCCTTAGTATGGGTCCATCTGTCGAGACCTGGATGCTCAAACCACTCCTAAAGAGAGATTCTTCCTTGCTCTACTCTTAGATGCTTGAGTTTTATAGGTGTGTCTGAGTCTGGAGGGCAGAATCTGAGAGGGCAAAGTGGGGACCCTGCAAGGGTGAGTCAAGATTTTATAGTGACCTGTTATGGATCATTAATAAAGCACTCATATTCATATAATGTTCATATGATGTAAGCTTTTCTAAGCATGTTCCTTCGCTTGAATGAAGCCTAAGTAAGGAAGGGCTTCCAGACTTTTCACTGGTACTGCCATTTATATGTTAATCTCTGGAACCTTTTCCTCCTCCACATTTCCTATTCTGCTGTCTCATGTCGACAACCAGGGACTGTTGGACATAGAAAGTAACATTTTGGAATAAAGGAGAACCAGAAAGATGACTAAAAAGAAGAGGATTTGTGTGTTTGTTTTTTTTAGAGAAGGGAATTTAGAGGCAAACATTAAGCTGTAATTTTACTTTAATGAGCAACTTTAATAGATGTTTCTTCACTTGCCACTTTCCCCAAGGGATTGTTATTGTCTTCTGAGAGGAATGTGTCACCCTGTCTGGATGAGTATATAAAAAGAAAGATGGAGCCAGCAAGATGGCTCAGCACATAAAAGCTTTCACTGCCAATCTTCATGACATGAGGTGGATCCCTGTAGGCCCCCATAGTGGAAGGACAGAATGGACTTCCTCAAAAAAAAAATTCCCTCAAACTTAATAAAACATCCTAAAAATTATATATATGTCTATATATATGAACATTCTCAAGCTGTCTTCCAAATGAAGTTGGAAGAACATCAAGATCACAAGTAATTGCTTTGGAAAACATGCCTGGTATTCTCAAAGGGAGGTCTGTGCTTAGGGTTAATGATACAAGAGGACGATGCGCTACCTCATTTGACTCAGTGTGAGATGTTCTCTGCAATTGTTACTTAATAAAACTGACTGGCTTTAAAGGAGCCAGAAAAGATGCTAAAGGATTGTTTGGTGTCATTCTGTGAGATCAGATATTCAACTTCATTTAAAATATTGGTCTGAAAAAGTTAGGCACAGTGATAACCTGAAATGTATCAAACAAATGGACACCACTTACAGGCTACACAGCAAGAGTGATAAACGTGACCCTGAGCTTGGTGACCTACGATTGCTTCATTTTTCTTGTATCTCTGCACAAAGAATTCTGTAAACATGAACTTGAGACTAAAATGAAGTGCAGCTTTTAGTTATGCAGACTGAAATGACAGCTACCTCTGAAAATCCATCTAGAGGTCCCTTCTGACATATAAAGAAGATAAGGAATGTCCCTGCTACTGCTTCACTCACAATGTAGTCTCTATTCCCTATCTCCTCCTGTTCTCTCCCCTACCACATGTTGCCTTGGCCAGGTCCAATCTGATGGCCCTGTTCAGTCTGCTTTTTTCTCTATGTGCCGTTGATTCTTCAGATGCCTCTGGCTGTTCTCTCTCTCATATTGACAATAAAAAAAAAATCTTTCCTTAAATAACCGTGGCATGGAGTGGTTATGCTTTCAGTTTATACAGGAAACTATTTTAAGAATATTACATATGAAATGATAGTTTTCCTGTGTTTTGGTTACACCCAATAGAACCTGTAGGGAATGGGACATTTTAAGGAATCAGAACACATTTTCACATAGACTGCCACACTTTCAGAGACAGGTTATTCAGGTGAACTGTGGCTACTTGCTTTAAGAATATAGTAATTTTGCAAATCTCCATTGGAAAGACTTTGCAGATCAAGAGAAGGTACTTACCAGTGAAAATACAGGTGCTGAGAGTACAAACAAAGAAGAGGAATCATAAGAAAAAGGCAAAACTTTTATATAAGGGGATTGATTCTTTAAACATAGAAGGATCTGATCAACAGGAATGCTGTGAAAAACTACAGGAATGTAGTCACTTGATTTAAGAGGATCACCAGGGCTACGAAGAAGAAGGAAACAAACAAATGATATCCCCTCCCCCAAGCCCCAAATTGAAGAGAAAAGAAACATGTATGCTTCAGTGTGTCCTTATTTCAGAATTCTAATACTAAAGAAATCAATACAAGCTTCCTAGTAATACACAGTATGTTTATAAAGAAACAAAAACCAGGGTGACAATGTTTACTTGTCAGCACTGGCAGTGCATGCCAAAAAGCAGTAAAGCCAGGCCCTCAACCTTCTCCTTTAAAGGGAAAGCAATATTGAGCATGCCATTACAAAAGCCATTTTCAAATAGCTTATTCTGCTCATTTTTCAAAAGTTACTTGGAAAAGACTTGTTAAGGACCAGAATCAAATACAAGAAACACACACACTGATGCTAGGGCTGCAAACTGGTGCAGCCACTCTGAAAATCATTGTGGAGAATCTCCAAAAAAAGCTAAAAAAAAAATAAGCAGAAGCACGTGCGGCAATCAGCAGATTGTTAAGGGCAATGATGAAATATTTCCACTGTTTCTCCAGGTCACTCTGTTTCAGGGAGCAAATGAAGCCATGGTTAGCATGTATGTCGTACAAGCAGTGCTTTCAGTAAATCACCAAATAATGAACAAATAAGTATCTAATGATTGGTCTTTTGTACCTTATTTAACTTCGTTAGCTCTACCATTCCTTTCCATATCCCCAGAAGACTTGACATCCTACCCCCGATACTGGCTCAACCATGTTTATTGCTGCTCTATTCATAATAGCCAGGAATCAAAACAACCTGATGTCCTTCAACAGATCAAAGGATCTGATTGGATTTAAGGCCCACTGCATGACATGGAATCCATGCCTGGTACTGCTTGATTGTCCAAGAAACTGTTTACATAGGCCATAGACCAATGGAAAAACGAAACCCTATTTATCTGCTTAGGTAACAGAAATAAAATGACTCCTGACAACATGATGATGCTTAGCCATCATTAGAGAAGTTTTCTCCTGCAGGATATGGAAACTAATTTAGAGACACAACGATACTGTGCAGAGTAAGAGACCTTGGAACACTCCGAACTAAGTAGATCGTTTTCATCAATGTCCTCCTCTCAGGACTCAGGGAACTCTGCCAAACAGGAAGCACACAGATTATAAGAACCAGTAGGAATGAAAGATCACAAGAACACAGTGCCTTCCAGACACGACAGAATGGACACACATATGAATTCACAGAGACTGTTGAAATATACATGGGGTTTGCACAGTTCTAAACCAGAAGGGGGTCTGTCTTAGGGTTTCCCTTGTTGCAGTGAAAAATCTTGACCAGAAATAACTTGAGGATGAGAGGGTTTTTTGTTTTCTGTTTTTGGGTTTTTGTTTTGTCTTACACTTCCATAGCACTGTTTATCATCAAAGAAAGGAACTCAAGCAGCGAAGTAGCCTAGAGACAGGAGCTGATGCAAAGGCCTTGGAGGGGTGCTGCTTACTGGCTTGTTGTTGCTCCTTGTAGCTTGTTCAGACTCGAGTTTTCTTATAGAACTCAGGACCACCAGCCTAGGGATTGTACCACTTACAATGGGCTGGGCCCTCCCCCAATAATCACTAATTAAGTAAATGCCTAACAGGCCTTAATCAGATCTTAGAAAGGCATTTGCTTAATTGATGTTCCCTTCACTCAGACGACTTCAGCTTATTTCAGGTTGACATAATACTATCCAGCACAGGGCTTCAGTGCTGAAAGAGAAATAGACACATGCCCCCATCCCTAACCCTGAAGCTACCTCTAGTTGATAACACTTGTAAAGAAAAACTAGTTTTCTCCAATGGAGACTTACTGGGACTTTAAACTATACTTGAGAGCAGGCCCCACTACGAGCAATAGATGACAGACATAAAACAAACTCAGTGGAATGTTTTCAAATGTTGTCTCATAACGTTTTGAGATTTAGTTTCCTTTAACCTTACTTGTCTTTTGCTTATCTATTATGGTTTCTAATTTTGCAAGTTTTTTAATGGTGTCTGTGTTTGTTTGGTGTGTGTGTGTGTGTGTGTGTGTGGTGTTGTGAATGTGCTTGTCTGTCTGTTTGCATTTCTTGTGATTTTTCTTTATTTTTGTTTTGTGTCTGTTTGCTTTGTTTTATTCTGGTTTTTGGTTGGTTGGTTGGTTGGTTTTGTTTGCTTGTCTGGCCTGTTTGTTTTTAGAAAGAGAAAGAAGGCATGGAGTTGGTTGGATGTGGACATGGGAGATCTAGGAGGAAATGAGAGAAGGGAAATCATGATCAGAATATACTACATGAAAAAATGTTTTCAATAAAAGTATTGTATATATGGAATACTATTCAGCTATAATGGAAAATTAAGTAACAAAATTAGAATATAGTGGATGATGGAACTAGAGAAGATTATATTGTGTGCGGCAACTCAACCGTAAGGACAAATTTCTCATGTTCGACAATCTGAGGTTCCTAGCTATGAATCTGCAGATGTGAGCATATAACTAGAGTGACTGCAGAAACCAGGAAGTAAAAAAGGGATCATGGGGCGGAATGTAGGGGGAAGGGGCAATCAATAATAAGAGAGGATAAGAGTAATACGTACATAGAAGTGATCTATTTGGGAAAATTGAGGAGGTCCTATGTAGGGGTGATGAAACTGCGTAAGAAGGATGGCCGAAGTCAAAATACCTGTACTGCGTCAAAGTCTGATAAAGGATGCCAACCACTTAACTACCATCTTAAAATATTATAATATACACAAATTGGTGTATAGAATATATATGTATTTTGGATGAGATTTTCCATTTGGCTTCCTTCTGATAGCTAAAGAGCATCTAACAGAAACTCAATCCAAGGATGAGAAGCTTTCTCTTGAGTTGTTGTTCACAGATGACCAAGAGATACTCCAAATATCACGGTTATTGCTACTGCCTTTGGTTGCCAGGCATGCAATTTAAATTCCTATTGTTAAGGACTCCATGCACTTCAGAAAAAGAGCCCAGATCCCTTTGAGCTATAATAGAGTTCAAAGCCTTCTCCTTGCAGACTATTTTTAATGGTATCAGAAGGTACCATGCAAGCTTCCAAAGGAGGGAATCAACACCATGACTGGTACTGAAAACCTAGATAACTAAACAGTTCTACTGAAATCATGAAGAGAATCTACAACCAATAATTTACTAAACCACTATAGTCCCCAACAAAAATCTATAAACATTTGTCCTTATACCCACAGGTTTTTAACCTTCATCAAGGAGATTTCTTCTTGCAACACAGGGAAACTACCATAAAACAAAAACAAAAATAAAACCCACAGCCAATCAATATGTGAAGTTTTGGAGCCAATCCCAATGGATACATCTAGAAAACATTCCCAGACTTTAGGCTCAAGAAAATTGTAGAAGAGAAGATGAAAGGCTTGTAAGAGCCAGAGGCTCAGGGAGTTTGCTGTGATATTATGTACCCTAGAATATACCCTAGTAATTCCAGAAGCTACACCTATAAAAATCTCACCAATGTAACCATTCAAATATGAGATGAATAGAACACCATGAACATGCCATGTGCACAGGGAGTTGTTAATAAGGCCCTAACCTACAGAAAAAAATCTACAGGCACGTGAGTAAAGCTGAGAGCAGTTGGGGTAGTCCTCCCTATGGAAGATAACACCAACTGGTTTTATAGTTCCAAAAGGTCAGCCCTGAAAACATACACAAATAACATTGCATGGACTCAACAGGTTATATTTGGGAATATGTATGTTTATACAGATACATATATTCATGCAATAACAATTGATGAAAAGAGAGACCATGTATTTGAAGGAGAACAGGAGGGAATATGGGAGGGTTTGTGGGAGGAAAGAGATGAAAAAAATGTTTTAATTTAAATACAATCTTAATAATAAACCAAGAAACAAAGAAAAGAATGCACAGTGATGTATCTGCTTGGAAAAGAGACAATCTTTATTTAGTTCATTTATCAAAAGGTTAATTTCTTTCAGAAACACATCCATAGGTATAGTCAAAAATGGTGCTTCACCAGCTGTTTAAGACATTCATTATCCCAGTCAACCTGACATACAGAATTAATCATCATAATGGCACGTGAAGAGAGATTTCTGTGAACTGTATGAGGAAGTTATTTTAGAAGGAACGTTTCAAGGATAGAGAAATGCCATTCAAAGACTTCAGGTGGATGTGTGCGAGAAAGGAGGCTGCCTTGGAGATGAGAGAAATTTGTAAGAAATTCTCAAAGAATTATAAAACTATCTTTAAAATTCTGTGGTTAATGTGGGTTCACCTCATTGTGAAGGTGATTACAATAATCCAATGTTATTCAGAGAACAGAACGAGCATAGCATGTGTTTGTACTACAGAACCTTTCAGGTCTCCTCCATGAGTTTCCGGTTATCTGATAGCAAATAATTAGGAAGAGGCAAGAAGGATAGATGCTGTATTCAGTCAGTGTTCTCCAGAGCAGAGTTCTCAACCTTCCTAATGTTGTCACGCTTTAATATAGTTCCTCGTGTTTTGGTGACCACCACCCATAAAATTATTTTTGTTGCTACTTTAAACTGTAATTTTGCTACTGCTATGAATCATAATGTAAATATCTGTGTTTTATTAGAGTCTTAGGAGATCCGGTGAAAAGGCTATTCAACCCTAAAGAGTCATATCCCACAAGTTAAGAACCACTGTTCTAGAATAACAGAACTTATAGACGAAATCTCTCTGTGTGTATCAAAAGGAAATTTATTAGAATGACGTACAAGCTGATCCAACCATGGCTGGCTGTGAATGGAAAGCCTAAGAATTCAGTTATTGCTCAGTCCATGAAACTGGATGTCTCACCTGGTCTTCAGTGTGCATCAGAAGAATTGGGCTCTAATGACAGTGAAGGAATGGACTTGCTAGCAAGGTGAGAGCGAGCAGGCAAAGAGAAGATTTTTCCTTCTTCCATGTCCTTTATATAGGTTTCCTGCAGATTAGATCTGGATTAACCACATGTCTTCCTACCTAAAAACCTCTAGATTAGAAATGGATCTTCCTATTTCAAATTAAACAAAAACTTCCCGTTCCATATGTAGTCAAGTTGACAACCAAGAATAGCTATAACAGATACCAAAAACAGCAGACATGGCAGAATAGGGCTTACGATTCAAATGGTAAAGGTCAAGCAGAACAGATGAACATCTAACAAGTTTAGCAACATACTTAAATATTTAAAAATGATCACACAAACCAAATAAATGCCTTCACAGTGCAGCATCTTGCCCAGCCACAGCAGAGAAAACATAGTCAGTTAAAAGAATAGTGTTAGACTTATATAAAAATTTGAGCGAGAGCCAAAAGAAAAGTAAGAAATAAAAGCTTGGGACTCTAATAGCAGTTATCCCCTTGCTATGATTTCACAGAAAGGCTAAAGGGGAGGAAACAGGTGACCTGCAGCTGAGACCCTAAGACTATGTCATACTTAGCCCTTCCTAAAACAAGAGTCATTGCTGTTGTTGTCTTTATTTTATTTTTGAGTCAAGGTTTTACCGTGTAACCTGGGTTGATTTAGACTTCATTATGTAACTTCAAGACTGAACTCAAACTCTGGATCCTTCTGCATTTATCTACTGAGTGCTAGGATTGTAGATATGTTCCATCATCTCTATCTACTCATATGAACTTGTTCCTGCCTAGTATCAGTAGCTCGGTACAGATTTTTCTCTCATTGTTTTGGGATGAATAATTGCCTGAAATTTAGTTCATTAAAATCTGTCATAGAAGATATAAGTCAAAATACACTTTTTTAATTACATTGTGTCTGTAACATAGTTATAATTATAAAGCCTTATGCAGAGGTTCAGAATTAATTTATTGTGACAATTAAAAGAGGCAGAATGAATATCATTGTTTTTCATATATGATATTTTTTCTTTCTTTGCTATAGGTGCCTTTATTTGCAAAATGGTGCCATTTGTCCAGTGCACTGCTGTTGTGACAGAAATCCTTACTATGACCTGCATTGCCGTGGAAAGGCACCAGGGGCTTGTCCATCCTTTTAAAATGAAGCGGCAGTACACCAATCAAAGGGCTTTCACAATGCTAGGTATGTTTGTCATCTTGTGTCACTGTCGCAAAGCACCTGAGTTGAAAAACTTAATAAGAGCAGATTCATCTTTGCTCTTATTTCAGTCTATGGTCCCTTTGCTCTGTTGTTTCTGGGTCCTTATGTAGCGAGGCAGACAGTGATGGGGAGCATTGACAGAGCAGGGTACCTACCTACTTCATGCCAAACAAGTGACAAAAGGACAGAAAGCAAAGGTCTAGGGGCAACAACGCCTGGTGACCTATGCCTTCCATCAAGATCCACCTACCAATAGACCATTCAACTCAATTTTATCATTGGATTAATCTGCCTTTGAAGTTAGAGCCCTTGTTTCTGAAGTCCACCAGCTGATACCAAGCCCTTAACATAGGAATCTTTAATGTACATTTCAAATTCAAAGTGTAACACTCAGTAAGACCATCAGGTATACCAACTCTATGTAATGCCATTACAGAACGAACCGTATCTAGGCACTTTCAGGAATAGCTTCTCACGGTGTGTATTGGGATATGATTTGAGGGTCTTTCCTTTTGAATACACCCTATTGTTCTCTTCTTTCTGTATCAATCCTAAAAAAATGTGTCATCTTGAGTATTCTTCAGTTTAAAACATAAGCTTGTAAACATTTCTTTCACCTAACTAAAGGTAATTCATCAGGGGCATTGCTACAGTAACATTATTAGACCAAGAGGCTGCTACTCTGAGGTAGCCTTTAAGCTTACAATGGCAAGTGGATTTTGCCAGAGAGAAAGAGATGTGCTTTTTTTTCTTTTTTCTTTTCTTTTTTAAGAAATTAGAAAACTAAATTGCTTTCCTGAGAAATACCAGGTATTCAGAATCTGTTATAGAAGATCACAGGGTACTTGGAAGCCAAGTAGAGTCCTAGAGATGGCTGACAAAGACAAATGCTTTCCTCTTCATAATTTCATTTCTGAAGATCTTAGATGTTCAGTTTACTGTGATGTCCCCAAGGAGTGTGTAGTGACAAACAGCAGCTTTAAGGAAGTGTCCTAACCCTAGCACAGCAGAATGGGAGAGTTTACTGCTCATTGATGGTGCAAACTGATCTGCATCATTGTGTGCATCTGTCATTACTTTATCAGTGACCCAGAGGTATGACGATCAGCTAACATGACAGTCAAAGAGAGAAACTTTACTAATATTCATTTGGCAGGACTAAGCAGAGTTATATTAATTACAGGAATGTGCCTAGTAGCAGAATGTAGACTTCTAGACAGCACTTGGGAAGCCTGAAACCCAAATTTACTTTTATTTTTAAGCAGTTATAAATGAGCAGACAAATCGGTAGGGTAGGGAAAATAATCATTAGTTACTGTAAATTTATGTCATATCTTCTTTAAAAAATAACTCAAATATCTCTGGTCTTCTAATAATTAACAGCTTTCCTAATATGCCACACCAATGTATAGGTGTGGGAAAGAGTATAAAGTAAGGAATACATGGAGGAGGAAGGCTATTAAAAAGGAACAGAAACAGCATGAATCTCAATATCATAAAAGCAAAGATGGTAACAGGCAGTTACAGCTGTTCCAACTAAAATAATTCAGTGAAAACAGCAATGTTTGAAATACAGGTAACTCATCTCCTGTAGGGGCTGGTGTGCGCTCTTCCCTGACATCTTTTGTACTTTAACACCAGGTAACACCAGGGACCATCCCTGTTAGTCACAGGCCACCATCCCTGTTAGTCACAGGCCTTCTGCCCGAAACTGCCTAGACTCCAGGCTTATGCTGAGGGCAGCAGCCGGGCTTTCTCATCCTGATACTGTGACTAAGTATATCAGTAATGTTCTTCTCATCCAAAGATTTCTGTATCTGGAAGGTCAGATCCAGTAGAGACAATGAGATGCATTCAATTAGACTCAATCCCTCCAGAATTTGATATATTGGGAAAATGATGGAACATAAGATAATGCTACCAGAGTAGAAAAAAGAGTTTATTGATGTGGAGAGACACACAGAAAGACTTAAAAGCCTTTAGAATGGACTTGGATCATCGAATCATGGTGATATTCTATGGGTAGCGTCAATTTGTGTATGTCTTTCTAATAAGCCAGCGTCTCAGTTCCTTGAAGCTATAAGTAATATCCTGTTTCCTGAATGATACAAAACCAGGAAAAAAAAGGACAAATACAAATTTTCCCTGCTCTTTTCTGTTAAGATTCATAGACTGAAATGGCCTTCAGTAGCTAATTATTTTCTTTGCCAATGGCAAGTAATTAAAGTAATTTCTCTCAACAGAGTCACAAAGGACAAGGAACTTGTAAAGAATGCTGTTCTTTATTTGTTTTTGTTTATTAATACCCATCTTCTAAGTAAGTAGATACCACAAGTAAGTAAGCATCATATAATAGTGCCCAAGAAATTTATTTTGAGGTTTCTGAGTAAAGATGACAAAAACACAGTAGCTTCTCTTTCCACAAATAACAGATTTTGCAAGAAAAAAATAGAGAGAAATGGCCCATTCACACACTAGTTTCAAAAATGTATCATGGAGTAAACTTAATCAGGGAAGTGAAAGACCTCTAGGTGAAGGCTTAGGATTGCATAAGGAAGAAACCAACAAGACACTGGATGTGGGAATGGTCCCCATGCTCACTCATCCACAGAGTTAACATTGTGAAAGTGGCTTATATTATCAAAAGTGAGCCACACACTCAATACAATTCCCATCCAAATCCCAATGATATTTTTTAGAGAACTAGAAAATGTAATGCTTAAAATTCTTATTCACAAAAGACACAGACTAAAACAAGCAATGTTATGGGTATCTCAATACATGACATCAAATTATTTACAGAGACATGACTGAAAACAGTCCAGTGCAGTCAGAAAACCAGGCATGGAGACCAATGGCACAGAAGACCCAGATATATCTACACAGCTACAGGGACTTAATTGACATTTTTATTACATTTATTTATTCATCACATACACACACACGTGTGTGTGTGTGTGTGTGTGGTGTGACATGTGTGACATGTGTGAAGGTCAGAGAAGCATTTGCAGGAATCAGTTCTCTTCTTCCACTGTGTGGGTTCATTTTGAGGCTAAAACTCAAGTCCTCAGACTCAGTAGCAAGCACTTCACTTGCTGAATCATCTCCTTGACCCCAGCCATATGTGTGAGGGAAAAGGCAGCCTCTTTAACAAATAGTGTCTGGAAAAGTGCTTTCTATAGTTCAAATGAGTATAAATATATATATATATATATATTAACACTGATCAAAAATTAATTAAAATGTGTTAAATAAGTAAGAGTAGATCTGGAACTTAGAAACTACAGAAAGAAAACATAGTAAACCTATGCTTGCAAATAGTACAAAATAGCTTACAAATGTGGTTACATAAAATAACAATCACCAGAGTCTGTATGGTAGCCCACAGGGGAAAGGGTGTGCCAAGTACACATCAGATGGGACTAATATCTAGAACATATAAAGCACTGCAATAATTAAACACTAGAAAAGTTATTCAAACATTAATGGTCTAAAGAACTCAATAAACAGTTACCAAAAGAAGCAACACAAATAGCTAATACATATTTGAAAAGGTATCTATCACCCTTAGCCATGGAGAAAATGAAAATTTAAATTGCCCGATATTCATGTGCCACACTCAGAATGGTCATCAAAAGAAAAAAAAAAGCAACAAACTTGACAAGGGTGTGGGTATAAGCGAACAATCACTGCAGTGGGATTGAAACTGCAGCCGATATGGAAAACCAGTCTGGAGCTTTCTCTAGAAAAATATAGGTACCATGTAAGTAGAGGTCATATAGTGCACTAACTATGATACTCAGCTATATGTTAATACCCAAAGATGCAAGACAATCACCCTACATGCCAGCATCCATACTGATTCTTCTATTCACAATGAGTAGACACTGAAATAGCCCAGATACCCATCAACACATTCAGTATAAAAAAACTATAGGTACATCCATTAGAGTGAATTTTTCAAGTGTAAAAATTAAAGTAGATATTGCATGAAAACAATTAGGAAATGAATGATTATGTTAAGATTACTGCTTTCCTTTTTAGCAACATTTCCAGCGCTCTCTTCCTGAAATAACTTCAACTTCTGTTATGTTGTTGTTTCTGTATGTCTCCACACCAATTTCCTAGTTTTTAGTTTCTATATATGAGATAAAACACAAAGACACATCGTTGCTGTGGGGTGTGAATCTGCAGCCTCTAGGGTAAATAAGTCTGGAGCTTTTTCAAGGAATTGAATCACCTCGTCCCCAGCTCTACGTCAGCTATATCTCTTGTAACCAAGACTCCAAGTCAACTCCCTTTTAAAACTGCAGAAGTGTATCTTGCTGTTTGCTGGTATGTCTCAAATTTTGAGCGTTAAGTATAGGAACACAGACTTGGGGAGTGGGAAGACATTAGGGAGAGATAGCTGGGAGGAAGAATTTACAATGACAACTAGGCCTCCAAATTAAGGGTCAGTAATGAATGCACTTTCTTGGACATTTAACTTTAAAAGTAAGAAGGCATGTTTGGATGCTAAAGGATTGCTATACGTTAAGAAGAACATATGCCCTTTGAGAGGACGGTTTCTGTTTCCAGTTCTAGGGTCAGTTGGCTAACAAGCATGAACCTAGGCAAGGAATCTGATATATATCTTCTGGCCTCCTGAATTGAACTAAGGTGTTGTACAACACATTGAGCTAAAAATTAGAATAGTTAAAAACAAATTCCTTTAAAGACTGTTTGTTCCAGTTTAAGGATCAAATGAAAGAAGACGGTCTTTAAAGTCTCCAAGGTTATTTTTCAGCATCTGGTGATGTCCTCAGGGCTATAGCCATGTGTGTCACATAAATAAGTAAACATCTTTAAATTTTTTCGCTTATGTAAAGAAAGCTGGTGATTTATCCAGTCATCCAAATGTGATTCACATGAAGATTTAGCCAGGTTCACAGGAATGCTAATCTTTTTTAGGTACGGTCTTGATCCAGGGTGTAAGGTGATCATTACTAATGTCTAGACCAATCAGCAATACACACTTATATTTAAATTCTGACAAGTTTATTGTGGTTACATTAACATGGAAAAATCCTTACTAAGGCTAAATTATTTTGATTTATTAGTATATAATAATAATGATAACTTACATGGCCATGACTATTTCCTGTTAAATAGAGAAATAATAATGTCATGAGGTGGTTGCCAATCCATAGAAGTAGTGCAATTAGAAATGATAGCAACTTCAAGGTCACCTAGAAGTACTTCTGAAAAAATTCACTATGGAACAGTCATAACCAAGTCCAAGGTAAATATGTTGGATAGATCCACATTGGACAGTCAAAAGTAAGGTAATATGTTGATCCACAGATTCTGGAGGAAGACTGCAGTGAGTGAAACAATCTCATGAAGACTGTCGGATGGAGACATAGTGTGAATAAGGAATGAAGACCTGGTCCGGATGTGCAATAGAATTTGGGTTCTTGCCTTCTAGACAATGCAGTCATATAAATGAAATTTTAACACTTAAAATGGGGGAGAGATTGGGTAAGGGTGTTTGCTGTGCAGGTATGAGGACCTGAGTTTGGATATCCAACAGTGACAAAAAAGACAGGCATACCATGAGCTTGCAATTCTTTATGCAATAATGTGGAAAGTGCTAGATCAGGAGACCTGATGCTATGTTCTAGGATCCTCACACTCATGGGAGAGCACACATATACATACACCTGCATGCATTGCGTGCAGTGCTCGTGCACACACACATACACACACACACACTTTTAGGAAGACCAGAGATAGTTGCTGTATGCATGACAGAGAAGATGGGGACACTGGACACCAGGAATCTTGATGATTAGAGACTTAAGCATGCTATGCTCCATTTTATAACTGACATATTTTTGCAGGTGTGGTGTGGCTGGTGGCCGTCATCATAGGATCCCCATGTGGCATGTGCAGCGACTTGAGGTAGACTCAGGCTTGAAATATTTTCACATCCCTCCTCTTTTTCATTTTCCTTCCTTCAAGAATATTGTGACGAATTTATATGACCTCATCCATTTCCCACTGAAATAAACTGTTTTAAAATTTTCTTCTCTGCTATTTAAGTCTTTGGATACTGCATTGTTAATAGTTTAATGTTAAATTTACAAAAAAGTAAGTCCAAATGACCTTCTCTTAGCTTTATATGTTCTTTCTAGAATATCCTAATCTTGTTAGATATGACAGTTCAATTACTGCTTTGACTTTCTTTTAAAGTCACTTACAATGTAAGAGATTGTCTCTTTGCTAGCTGATTTGTCTATTGTCCTGGCCATTGACAAACTGAAATGTAAATTAGAAACATGCCAGTTCTTGGGTTTCTCCCTCTTCTTCTATTTCCACATATTTTATGAGATTCTCTTCACAGGTGTAGGGATTTATAGTAAAGGTAAGGGAGGTGGTTCTGGAGAGCTCAGCCTATCTACTGGGGTGGACATTAGCATGTGCTGTAGACTATCACAGGCATTTGTCTTCAAGAGATAGGACATCCATCACACAGCCTAGAACATAATTTATTTAGGTATTTATTTTAAATCCAAAACTCAAGCCAAAGTTTCCTTTTGACCACACAAGATTCAGGCCCAAAAACCAGATGGCTGTGACATTCAGTCAGGGAAAGTGATTTTAGTGGAAGTGGCCTGTGGAAGACTTTAAAGAGAATGATACTCTCAAAACCAGTAAAACAATTATAATTTAGGAGCAAACAATTAGAGGGTAGCTTACCAGATGACAATCCTGACTCATTATAAGAAACCTGTTATACAGACAAGAAACAAGAATGTTCCTCTCAGACTGAGCCTAGGTGGCTCACACTTGTCATCTCAGCACTGAGGGTGCTATAACAGGAAAATTGCTTTGAATTTAAAGTTATCTTGACTGCATAGTGAGTTCTGGGACAATCCTAACTATACTGTAAGACCCTGTCTCTAGAAACAAACAAACAAAAAATATAAGCACACAACACACACACACACACACACACACACACACACCACACGCGCGCACGCACGCACGCACCCATGCTAAGCAGACATGAGAGTACTGTCATCCACCAGTCCGATTTTAGCTGAGTAAGACTATGAAGCAGTTTTACGCAGAGCACTGAAAAAACAGCCCAGCAATGAAGCAACCCCGCTCCCCCGCCATCATCATTTCAGAGAGAAGGTTCATATGCCCAAGAATGTACCTCCTGAGCACATGAAAGGCTTCATACTGAAGGAGAAATAGATGTTACCAAAACTATCCATCCAGTCATTAAAGACACAAGCAAACCATCGCAAAGGACTGATGAAGTGAATCGGTATCCAGAGCTGCTGCAGTGGGGAATGGAGAGTCCACTTCTGAACCAGCAGAACAGTGCACAAATAAAATAGCACAGTGTGACACACAAAGGCACAAAACCAGTTTGACAAGCACAAATACAGTGCAGCTTCTGTTTCGAGGCTTACTGCATTGTGCAGTATTGGTATGATGATCGGCACGTTAAGGTTTAAGTGTGACCTGTGAGGAAGTAGACCCATGCTTTTAAAGATTCTGTGCCCAGCTAGTAATGCCAACTGGAGAGGTTGTGGCACTTTTCTAAGACGAAGGAAATATAGACCAGCCTTATAGGTTATATGGCCACTCTGTTCCACAACCACTCTCTGCTTCCTGTCTTTGATGAGTGTAATCAGGCACCATGAGTTCCTGCTCCCACGTCCCTGAACTGCTGCTGCCTGACAGCCTTACCTTCCCCACCATGAAATCACGAACCCAAATTGTTCCTCCCCCAAATGGTTCCTATCCAGTATTTATTTGTCACAGACGCAGACGTAACTCGTACAAGGACCAGTGGACCAAATTGAGACTCTAGAAATCCATGTTTCTAATCAGTTTATTTTAGCAAGGATACCACACCCGGCAACAGAAAAAGTTTCCTCAAGTGATCCTGCAATAACCTGCAGGTCCTTACCCTGCCCACCATTCAAAATTAACCCAAAATGTACTTGAGACTGAACACTGAGTGAGTGGTAAATTCACATACAACTCATAGAAGAACGAAGAAGCAGAAACTTGGATTAATTTGAATTTATCAGCAATATGTTGTTCTAAGGATATGTCAGGGAAATAGCAAGCCAGGGGGAAAAGTCATTATACGTTGCCAGAATCTTGCAGTTCACAGTCCACGTGCAGGAAAATAAACCTTGGAGATGAAACGTGTTTACTGACACTGAAGTAGTTGCTTTGTAAAACTTTTAATTAAAAATGTAAAAACACCTCTGTAGGATAATGCTTTTTAATAGAGGTACAGTGTAAGCTAACTTGAAATATATGCCAATGTCTTCATTATATTTTAACACAGAGAACCTAGACAAAATTGAAATCTTGCAGAAGGTTTTGAAAAAAGTTATTTGTCTTAAAATAACTGGAATGTAATTTATAACGCAATGTGTTCCTTTGTACCCTGTTAAATGGAGATGAACAAATGTGACTCTTCCCCGAGCACGCCACATCCTTTAGTGTGGTTACAAACGTCATGAGGTGAAAAACATTGAAGAGAGCAGCCCAAGGGCGAGGGCGATAGCCCAGTGTTAGCGTGCTTGTTCAGCAAGTGCACCCCCTAATACTAAAAACACAAGAATGAGTAAAAGATAGCCCCCCCCGTGTATTCTTCTCTCTCTCTCTGGTGTGTGTACTGATATATTGAGTGATCTGGCCTCTGTGAGAACAGAAAATGGCTTTACTCTGTTGCCACCTTTGAAAATGTCACCAGAGGACTTAATAATGAAATATGTATGAAACTTCCAACAGGCCCTGCAACTCCTCAAGTCATATAGATGATTAAATTCTTGTGACTTCTGTCAGTCAAAGAACAGTATCGCTCTGGTACAAGATGCCCGCCCAGGCCAGTGCTGTAGTCACAGAAAACCATAATGAGGATCAAGTTAAAACTTGATGATCACTCTGGCAGTACACATACTAAAATTGGGATAATTTAAAATCTTGTCTTTCCCCTAACTTGAAATGCTTGTGGGTTCCTAGGTTTGTCGCCTTCCTCCCTACACTTAGGCACCTCTTCCAGAGAGCGATACAGGCAGAACGACTGAGCAGATTCTTGGTGCTAACATGGGTGTCCCCAGGGCTGATTCTTTCCATCTGGGATTCCTTATAACATCTCTGAGGTTCTGAATGTGCCTCCATTCTCTAGCCGTTCCTCCTCTCAACAGCCACCGTGGCTGGTTCCTTCTGCGGGTACCCCCTACACCAGCAGTATGTTTTATAAATGAAAAAAAAAAATCTAGTTTTCAATCCTAGACCTCATTTCCTGCCCACATAAATCAAACAGATTTATCATTTTAATAAAATTTCATCATATATTCTACAGTATAAATCATTTAATTTGTAGAAAATGGTCTGCCTGATATCATAGGCAAAGCCATGCTCGTTGATAAACACCAGTCAGACCTGATTTGCTTCTTGTCAGGAAAAAGTCAGATTTCAGTTTTGAAATAGTATATCAATGTGCATCCCAGACCATGCCATTTGAAACTCTATTAGAGAGAATGGAATTGAGTGTGGGCGCCAGAGCCTGTTCCGGAGGACAGGCAGCCTCAAAGCCGGCCATTCTCAATGATGCTCTCTTACTCTGGTTTCCCTGGGCTCTCTCAGCAGTGAGTTGACTCACAGTCTTCAGGGAGGTAAATGAAAGGATTCAACTAAAATTGTCCTTAATTTTCCCCTCAGTGAATAAAAATATGAAATCATAACACTCCAGACCTCATCGAAATGCCACGACTCCCTAATTCTGGACTGCCTTGAACAGACGTTTACTCAGGTTGGGGAAAAGCCTGCTCAGGGGATGACTGATGCCATGAGTCATTCAGATTGTCCTCAGCAGCAAGGCTTAGCTTGGACAAGGGATATGGCTGTCTGAGTCGGAGTAGGTGGAGGTGGAAGTGGGAATATAGATAGAGCGCAAAGGAAGATTACAGAAAGCTCTGCTTAGAAATAACAAAATCAGGGGCGGGTGGAACAACCCGCTAGGAGTGCATTGGGCTTGCATGTGTGCAAGGCCCCGAGTTTGATCCCTATGGCCATAAAAAATGTTAAAGAGAATATGAAACTGGTTGCCATACATCCATCTTAAGATGTGTTTGTGGATCCTTTGCTTCTGTCTGGCACTGTATGAACTCATGCAGAGATTCACCATTTAGGATGTGTTCACGCAGGCTACAATGTCACTAACCCTAGAATGTGTTCATGCGTGGTCACTATGGTCACTGGCCCTTGTGGGCTCTACCCTCATTGAGTCAGAAATAATTTCATTTTCACATGTGATTTCATTAAGCTTATTGTCATTAAGTGTTATTATTCCTAGTGTACTCATGAACAAAACCAACTCAAATCATTTTAACTTTTGACTCGATGCTCAAGACTAGTGATTAAATTTGCTAGGATGATAGACAGAATTCTATCATTTGGAACTCCACACTGACTGAGATTCAATATGTTCTCTCCTTTCATTCCTACCCCAGAGATAAGACTTGGCATATATTTTAGACGCTTGCTTTACTAGCTCCTTTTCTTTTGGAAGAAAGGAACCATTAGCATTTGGAGCTACCTATCATGGCTGTGAACAGTGAATTTAGAACTTGGAAGATGAATCCATTGGAGGACTTAGAAAATCAATTTATTAAACAAATACAATTAAAATATCAGTATATTGGCAATAGGCTAAATCCAGCATTTCATTCATTTCAGTATTTAAATGCTACCAGCTGCCTTTCCGTTATAAAGACCATCTGGTGATTTTTGCCATGAAGTGATGGTAAATACAGCTAGGTTCCTCTTACACTAAGTAGATCGATGCTTTCCAAGGCCATTTCATCAGAAATTTAAAAAAGCAAATGTAATAGCTGAATTAATACTCAACAGGCTAGCATATGATGCACACGTACCCTCTTCAGCAAACTGAAAATTTGTGATCAGTGGAAATGAAAGTTGAGAAAGGTTAAAAAAAATGAATGTAGCAGATATAGTCCTGCATTCCATTTAAAATCACAAAGTACAAAAACCTTAGTGGTCCAAGGAAAACCTACAATTTACAACAAGATAACTATAGAAATTTGATTCAAATTTGAAAATTAAGCAGCAGCTAGCATCTGGGAGATCTTAAAGATGTCCCAGTGGAATGACTTTGGACTGCATTTGCCCTTTGAATGCTGATTCCTGGGGTGTGTAACTGAATTCTTCTTACTGTAAAGATTAAGTATGACTTCCTGTATGAAAAAGAACACATCTGCTGCTTGGAAGAGTGGAGAGCCCCGTGCATCAGAAAATCTACACCACCTTCATCCTTGTCACCCTCTTCCTGCTGCCTCTGTTGCTGCTGTCTGTCCTCTATGGGAAAATCGGTTATGAGCTTTGGATCAAGAAAAGAGTCGGGGATGGCTCAGTGCTACGAACTATTCATGGAAAAGAAATGTTCAAAATAGCCAGGTCTGTTTGTTGGAGTATTCACAGTGTTTAAAATATGTTTTATTAGTTGTTCTGGAAGATACAGTTGCCTGGGTAATTAATTTAGCCAATAATATAGACAATACAATTAATTTAATTTAGCCAATGTAATTTAGCCAATGTAATTGAATCTGAGAGCAAAGGCTCACTTGAAGCCACAATACTGTGGGGTGCTGTCAAGACTCCCTTTCCTCCTCCCTCACTGTCAGCAATATCAGTAATATGCAGAAAGCCTTGCTTCAGAGGACCCTGAGAGAACTCCCATGTACAAGGCCACATGATTACATCTGTCCCTAGTCCCTTCTACTTGAAAATAATGTTAAAATACTGAAATGGCCTGACAATTCTTTGAAACCCTAGAATGTTACTTATTCTAAATGTTTATAATTGATGCTTTATATTTTCACTCAAAGGCAGTGCTATGTCATTTTATTTATTCTCATCAATGTCAAGAACACTTTATTGCTGTATTTGTAGTTCTCATAGCATAATCTCCGTCGAATGACTGCTAAAACAAACAAGCAGTACCTTCCTAGGTTAGTGAGTTGATGGTAGTTCATTAATTCTTCAAGTGTGCAGCGACCTCTAGTGCCCAGTTTGTATAAAGAACATTTTGCTCAGAGTATACAATGGGGTCTCAGGACAGGGAAGAACACTTTCCCAGAAAAAAAAAAAGGGGTTACCAGACTGAAATGACAGACTAGGAGCCTGGACATTTGAAACTGAAAGCACCAAGCAAATATGTAGATCTGTACAAATGTAAATCTAGTTTCTGAGGGTTAAGAAATTGAATCTATGGTTTACCGTCTTATAAAGTTTTAGCTCTATACCTGAGATTTACTATATTTTATAAGTACCGATGTTTAGCTATCAGAGGTATGGACTGACTTAAACACATGCAGAGCAAATGAAATCCATGCCCTGAAGAGACACCCCTAAATTTAAACCCAGGGACATTATTTATTAGCCACCCTACTGTGAATTCAACTTCTTTCTTTCCCGGTTTCTACCTCTGACCACTGGCTTATTGGGAAAATGTACTTCAGTAGAGTTCCAGACCCCATGATGAACACATCACAGGGATGTGTAAGGTATGAAGACTGTAAAGATGGGGGAACGCTGATAATCTTTCATACCCTCAGGAACTCCGCTAGTGTGTGAAACATGTGGTTAAGTGGAGTAGGCTCAAGCAGTATTGCCTTTGCTATCAATTGGACATGTCTGTTGACACAAAGTTAACCAATGCATTTTGTTTGTGGGTCTAGGAAGAAGAAGCGAGCTGTGATCATGATGGTGACGTGGTGGTTCTCTTTGCTGTGTGTTGGGCACCTTTCCATATCGTTCACATGATGATTGAATACAGTAAGCCTCTCTCTCTCTCTCTCTCTCTCCTCTCTCTCTCTCTCTCTCTCTCTCTCTCTCTCTCCTTCTCCCTCCCTCCCCCTTCCCTCCTTCCTCCTCTCACTCTCACAGTTCTTTTTTCCACTAGAACATACGTGAAGTCATTGATTTCTCACTGGTTGCTGTCCACTTAGATAATCAAATGTCAAATACTGAACATTGCTTTTGTACCAGGTCATCATGTGGTAGGTGACTGTGCATGACTAGGACTAAGTTATTGATAATGACAAAAGATAAGAAAAATCTCTGAAAGCTTCTCAGATCTTCTCCCTCCTTTCCCTAAGCTGTTTAGCATGGGGAGACACCTTGAGAGTCTTCTCTGATTAGAACCTTGCCTTGCTCTTTGTGAATTTAATGTATTTTGGATTTAAGTCAGATGTCTAGAAGCAGTTACTCTTCATGTGTTCTTGGAGACTCAACATGATTGTGTTTCTGGAGTTCAGGAGAACATTTGAAGGGTAACTGAGCTTTTAGGGTATGTGAAACTTGGTGTCTTAGGGTTTTATTGCTGTGAAGAGACATCATGATCATGCTAACTCTTAGAAAAGCATACATTTAATTGGAGCTGGATTCAGTTTCAGAGGTTTAGCCCATTATAATCATGGTGGGAAGCATGGCAGCTTGCACTCAGATATGATTCTAGAGGAGCCGAGTTCTACATCTTAATCTGCAGGCAGCAGAAGGAGACTGGGTATTACACTAGGCAAAGCTTGAACATATTTCAGGCCTCAAAACCCATCTCAGTGACACACTTCCTCCAACAAGGTCACACCTACTCCAACAAGGTCATATTCCCTAATAGTGCCACTCCCTATGGGACAAGCATTCAAATGCATAGATCTATGGTGGTGATACCTACTCAAACACTACACTTGGTATCATTGAGTTGAAATATTTTTTGAGTCCTAAGGTGTATACCAGGCACCAGCCAATGCATGGACGAATGGGTATATATTACAAAGGTGCTTTTATCCAGATACTAGATCCTTTTTAGTCATGAGAATGTTTCATATTAGCTACTTGCACAGCCGTAAATATTTGTAAGTACACATGATGCAACTTTACACTTATTTCTTGATGAAGTCAGTAAGTATTCTAAAGTATTACTTTATTTCAGGTAATTTTGAAAAGGAATATGATGAAGTCACAATCAAGATGATTTTTGCTATAGTGCAAATAATTGGATTTTTCAACTCCATCTGTAATCCCATTGTTTATGCACTTATGAATGAAAACTTCAAAAAAAACTTCGTGTCTGCTGTTTGCTATTGCATAGTAAAAGAAACCCCTCTCCAGCATGGAGGCATGGAAGTCAGGAGCTATGGTGTTGCACAGGAGAGCAAAGTTAGCTGCGGGAGAGAATCCTGTAGAAATCAAAGGAGAAGCATTTGGGGCAGCAACATCGATATCAAGTGGTGTGAACAGCCAGAAAAGAGGAAGAAGAAATCTCAAGTGGCATCTTGTCCTCTTTAGTTCTGAATTCCTGAGAACTCTGCTGTAGACATGGACATTGATGGTAACAGTGTCTTCAGACTGAGTACCTGTCATACTATAATTAAAGAAAACCATTTTGTGAAAAAGTCAGAGAGCTTTCATATTAAAATGTTGACAAGAACTTGGAAGGTAGGGGCGGAGGGGTTAAGAGTTTAAAGTTATCCTCAGCTGCATGATAAATTCGAGGACAACCTGGGCTAGAAGAGACCCTGTCTCAAGAAGCCATAATAATTAAAACAACCATACTTACTAATGATAATGATAAAGTATTTTTTCCATTGAAAATACATACTTGCAGCAATTTTGAAAAATTATTGGACCACCCTTGTGATTGATAGGTAGAATTTAAAAAAAAAATTAAATATGTTTTTATTGGATGTATATGGGTGGTTTACCTGTGTGTATGTCTGTGTACCACATACATGCTTGAATTCCCACAAAGGCAAGAAGAAAGTACCTAGTCCCTTGCAACTAGAGTTATAGATGGTTGTGAGCTGCTGCCTGGATCCTGGGAATCGAACACAGGTCTTCTCTAAGAGCAGCCAACTCTCATGCCCTTTCCTGAGTTTTCAATATCTTGTATGAAACTCAGTAATTTGTATAAAGCTAGTAATTTTCTTCTGTGTGGTCAGTGTGATAAGATTTTCTACATATTGCTAAGTTGAATGAAAACATTAACAATTCACTTACTTCCTAGAATATTAATTTAGTAGTTGAGAATCACATGTGACTGCTGAAGTTATGCCTCACATTTTTGCAAAGAAAGCATGCACCAAAGTCAGTAAGTCCAAGATAAGAAGGAGCCAAGCAGGAGTACAGCTCTGCAATCCATTGACTGGAGCTTCTTACAGCCCAAGGGACCGTTTCTATGGTCTCACCTCTTTTTAAAAAATCTCTGTTTTTGTGCAAATTGAAGTTGATACCTGCTCTTCTTCATGAAGTCACCATGAGACTAAATGAGACACACATAGAAAAGCACTCTGCAGTCTAGAGCAGTCTTGCATTCTGAAACATTGCCCTGCTCACATCTCCAGCCTTCCCTCTCCCTGCTCTGAGTTTATTCTTGACCTGTCCAACTTTTCCCTCATACACATATTTGGTTTCTCTACTAAAAAGAACAGTTTGAAGGACCTCATGTATCGACAGGACATATATATATATGTGTGTGTGTGTGTGTGTGTGTGTAGTATAACGTATAATATGTAATGTATATGTATATATGGTTAAAATATAAATATTTGAGATAAACTCTAGTAGTATGAAAGATCTTTCCTTATATAAGTGTAACATGTTGATGAGGGTATTACTGAACTCTACTTGTGAGATTTTGATGTTCCATGGCTGACCCAAGAGATAAGTGAGGATACTCAATACATTTATATATCCAGTTTTCTTCTCTGAAACTGCTTTGTTCTTTTAATCCCTACACATCCCAAGCCTAGAGGTTACCATCAGAACACATGGCCCTTTCCCCTCCAGCATCTAATACTTTCAAAGCCTAGTCACAGCCTTGCAGCCTAAATGTTTCTTCTGCCTCCAGTTTCTAGCCTTGATTCTTCCCAGCTGATAAAACAAAAATGTCAAGAACACTCAGGCTTCTTTCTGTTTTAAGCTTTAAGACATGGGAACCAAAAAATTCAGGCTACTAGCTCCTCAGTACAGACTCAGTAGGTGTGTCAGTGAAGCATGCATGGAAAAGATGAAGATGAAATAATGTATGGTATTTAGGAGAGGGGAAATGCAAATATGACAGAAAAATTAACAAGTCAAAGAGAAGGAGGCTGGTTTATGTGTTTGGGAATAGATTGTTTAGGTCATATTGTGAACTGTGTGCCTCTTGTGCCTAGCTATCCTGTTGCAAAGCAGTGCTTTGTTAAATACCACCAGACATTAAAATAAATCCGAATCATCGACTCTGGTTACTTTCATTTGTTGACCATATCTATATGACTTCATCTATTCTAAATATGACAGCAGAAATCATATAAGTCAGCTGGTAAAGCCTCTCTATTATTGAACATTAAAAAATTCTCAAGTAGTACAGAGCTGAACTTAAACTATTTAGATACTAGAAAATAGTGAATATATAAAATTGTGGCTATCCTAGTGTTTAAAATTGTCACCATCCTATGAAAGTGTCTGATGTCTAAGAATGTACAATGCTTCTTCAGATGGTCACCGAGGAGAAAGCTGTATTCCCTCAACAACTATCTATTTAATCTTTAGTTCATTTATTGATTGGATAATTAGAGATGTTTAATTTGGGAAGATCATCATAGATTCAGCATATTAATGTCATTTTATCAAAATGGTGGAAAATTAATAGATTTTGTGTATTCTCTATTCCTAGAAACACTCTTTTAACTTTTGCTAATATGAAAATTGTTTCTTAATTTACATATTTAATTTAAACATAGATTAAAATACATTAATTCCTTTGTCCTGGGAGCTCAATTTTCAAAAAGAAAATAGACACTTCATTGAATAGAGATTTAAAAGATGAAGCATAAAATTTTTTGGCTAAAACACAGGGAATTCAACAAAAATAAATGCTTGCCCTGAAACTGCAGTCTGAGTCATGAAAAAGAGAAAAGTGTTCAGATGAAATGGACAAGTTAAAGAAAATAATCATGACTTCAGAGAACTGGCTGCTTTGGGATGGGGGCATGTTGGAGATGAATAATAGAAGTCATGATTAGGGAAGAAAACAATAGCAACTGACTATAAACCAGAAGACAAAACAGGCTTGAGACAAACAGGGATGTTCGTAAAGCGCTAAGCATCCTTAGTCAGAAGGTGGTTTATGGAGTATTAAATTTTTGTGCTCTGAAACTTTTGAGAGCTTTGGGATATTTCTGCCTTCTGTTATTTACTTACTATCCTGATATAATTTTTTCTGGATGATTTTTCTTTTCCAATTGCAAAATCCACATAATACAAACTTCTGTTCTTCTAGCTTACAAAACTGACACCGGTACCTGTGACTGACTTCTTCTCCCTCTCCCTTCTCCTGCCTCAGTACCCTCCCTCCCTTCATATGCTCCTCACTCCTTTCGTTTCCTCAGCAGAAGGAATTCTAGAAGCTTGTTTAAAAAGACAGGCTTACAAGTGGTGCAATTTGAGTTTATTTCTTTTCTTGTTGTTTTTCATGTCCCCCCTCTAATAGTACAGGTGACACAAGTGAAAGAATTATTGCTAAGAGTTTGACAGGACATAGATTATGGGAAGTCTATACAGTGCCTGGTTTATTCTCAATTTCAGTGTTTCTGACATAAATGTCTTATTACATGTATTTCTGATGTTTCCTCCAGGTGTTTAGTGTACAATGTCAGTTTGAGAACTTTCAGTAGGCATGCTGCCAAAATAGTCAATTTCCTTTCAGATCTTCTCATTTTTTGAGTCTCTACTGCCCTTCCTTAAATTCTCTTTCTGAGTGCTGTCAGTTTCCCCCTAGGACCAGACAGGGATCTGGAACCTGTGTCATCTCTCAGTCTGCTTCTGATAAGTGCTTTCCCTCTATAGACTGTTCGCCCTTGGTTTTCAGAATGCCTCTATCCATTAGTGCTAAATGAATTTGATGCATAAAGCAATAACAAGTAAGCTGAACAGTTTCATGTTAAATTAGCCAGAGCTTTGTCTATGATTAGTGCTTCTGCAATTTTAGATGTACTGGATTGAAAATCCCATAGGGTCCTTGTTTTGTGTCACTGGCTGCCTTTGGTGTCCCTAGACATCTTTTGAGCTTTTGAGCTGCATGTGTGAACTATTGAGACAGATATGAGTCCTGTGATCTTATGATTGTTTGTCAACCTCTCAGTATGCTTGTGCTGTGGACTGAGATGTGCTTCCCCTCTTTAGAGAAATGGAAAAGTTAGAGGGGACTAAAGGGATAACAGCTGATCCATGACCTACTCCCTATGTGCAATACGATTGTAGTGATGGATTTTCCACGGGGAGCCAGACTTCTTAGAAAGCATGCTGGTTTTCATATTCCAAAATGATGTTTTTCTTTTCTGTCCTCAATAAGGGACTTTTTCCTGTTTCCTTATTGTGAAACATTGTGGGGCTTCTGGGAAGTAAAACCCATATTCTGTCTCTCCATCAGCACTGCAGAAATCAACCATTTCCCATTCATTATAGTGGCATAAGATCATTTAGCTTATGAACATTTAATAAAATGTCACAGAGTGTTCACAAGAGCCACCATGACAAATGCATAAAAGCAAAGCTTACTGAGAATAACATTCAAGTTTATTCTCTACAACGTGATATCTAAGCAAGCCAAGTTGTGGGGACTCAGAATTTCACAGTGAACTCTGCTGTATTCACTTCTCCGAGGTGATTGTCAGATACTTGAAAGTTTGTTTGTTTGCTTTTTAAGTGAATTAACCTTTCTGAATTTGTTTCTTCTTTAATAGCATCATGCAACATTGTTGCTGCAAGGGCTTATATCACAATGTTTATTAAAATCTATTTGTGTGGTGCTTGCAAATTATGCCTGTCTTCGTTAAGGTTTCCATTGTTGGGAAGAGACACCATGACCAAAGCAACTCTTAAAAAGGACAGCATTTAATTAGGGCTAGCTTACAGGTTTTGAGGTTCAGTCCATTATCATCATGGCAGGAAGCATGACAGTGTCCAGGCAGGCATGGCGCTGAAGGATCTGGGATTTCTACATCTTCATCCAAAGGAAGCCTGGTGCAGACTCTCTCACAGGCAGCTATGAGGAGGGTCTCAAAGTGACACACTTCCTCCAACAAGGCCAAACCTCCTAACAGTACCACTCCCTATGGGCCAAGAATGTTCTAACCACTACAATACCTATGTCTGGATTGTAAGAGCAGGCTTGGTGCTAGGTTACTTTGATTTTCCTATGTTTCCTGATGACTTTAAATCATGATTGCAAGAGAGAAAATTCCTCTTTAGAAATTTTAAACGTAAGAAAATTTAAAACATAAAAGAGTGATGTGTGTGGATTCACACTCTAATGGGTAAGGCAAGTTCATGTCCATTGAAACGGTTTTCTTTTCTCACTTACTGATTTTTGTGATAGAGAAAGGATGCATATGTGGATAACTGGGGGACTTGGTTCTCTCCTTTGACCATATGGGGACCAAAGACCACACTCAGGACTACAGGCTCCACAGCAAGTGCCTTAGCTGTTGAGCAATCTTACCAGCCCAAAGCAGCATAACAAATGAGAGTGACTGCATCATTCACTTAACAAGATAAATGTCTTCTTTCATGTCACAAGTTTATTTGATAGATCAAAGACTCTAAATTATTATTAGAACAAACAGACAAGGTAATTTTTTTCAACTGATAGAAATGCATGTTTTAATAGAAACAATATTTGAAATAATAGTCTGGGCTTGGTAGCAATGACGTTTGAATAAAAACAGCATGTGGTTATAGGAGTGGGTGAAATGAGCTCAGTCCACAAGCCACTACAAACAACTATGATGGACTATGCTCTTACTGTCACAGTGGGAAACACAGACATGAAACTCAGGGCCCTGACATTGTCTTCTGTCTTTTTAATGGAGCAGACACTGTATCTGTCTGCAAGAGAAAAATAATTTTATGAGTTAGTATAACCACTAGGAAGAAAAAATGTTGCCATATCCTCACCTCATACAACATACCAGTATAAACTACAGCTTTAGTTACATGATTTGGTGCTACAACTAACCACACCATCCTGACTGGAGAAATGCTTAACCTTGAAAGGGTCCTTCAGATAGTCCTTTGGTTGGTGACAGGCACTGTTCTGTGCTTCTGAGATGGGCCATGATACCCCACCAAGTTTGTGTTTCATATTCTCTTTCTACTAATGGTTCAAACCCATATTTCTTGATCAAAGTGTCTACTCATTAGGATACATTTCTACAGAGGCAGAGACAGGCCGTGCAAGGTCTGGCCGGGAGACCTAGACGGTTATTTGACTTGCCCTCTGAGCCATCACTTCTAGTGAAGCTTCACCAGGAGTTGAGCTTTATTCTGTTTTCAATGCCTTAACTCTTGCCTAGTGTGTGCAAAGGGTCCATGTTAGATCCTCAGCAACACCAAAGGAAAGCAAATAAGAACAAGAGCATGAAATAAAATGGAAAAATGTAGATGAAATGGTAAATCATCACTACTAAATCTCAAAAGGAAAGTTTTCTAAGGTGACAAGCAGTTCCCCTCACACTCAATACAGCATTGTTAGCCATGCAGTGAGGTTATGGTAAAAAGCATGCAGTATAGAAAGAGAAAAATAAATGTTCCTGTCTATAAAATATTCTCAAGCACACACACACACACACACACACAGCTCTAGAATCAAGTGAATATACAGTTATGAGATAGAAGAAGGTTAACACTCAAGCCAATTTTATATTTTTTGCTAATGAGAGAACAGATGTGTACATGGCAGAAAGAGATTTACTTTAAGGAAGCGCAGAAGATGCAGAGGCTTTTTGAGTCAAATCGAAAGGTCATCTTCTGGAAAGCTGGAAGAAGCTGATTAGTAGATTAAATCCAAACCCAGTCTACCAGAGAAATGCCTCATGCTTAGAGAGGGTCAGGCTTTCAACTAAACTCATGAGACCCACTTCCATTATTGCATAAAAAATTTAGAAATGGACACACAACTGCTCAGGCAATTTTGACAAAGGTGCAATGATTATTCAAGGCCTGAGCACTTCAGCAGGGGCAGAGAAACAGCTGGCAAGCCATTTGCAAAATACTGGGCCTCAAACTGAACCCTGAAATGTGTGCAGAATTTAACTTAAAAGAAATTATGGGATTAAATTTAAATGTGTAATGATACACTATTAAAAAAAAAATACAGCCATACAACCCAAGAGGCCTTTGAACTGCCCCCTAGAAGCACATCTTAAAATGGAAAACTGGGAAATTGACAAGATGGAGAGAGGGATTTCATTAAAGAGTATGGGGGTTCACAGATGGAAAAGATGTTTAATGTCCTGAGTCATCGGGACCTTTCAATTTAAAAGCAAATGAGCAGCTTTTCTACATGTGCATCTCAATGGTTAAATAAAACATAGTAACAATGCAATGCTGGATGCTGAAGAAGATGCTGAGAAAAGCATCATGGGTCCACTGCTCAGGGATTCAGAGAGCTCTCGGGGAAGTAGCATGACTGTGTCTATCAAAATCAGGTTTGAATTGCACTCACTGCTGTGGCCATTTGGAAAAAGAACATTCAGAGAATAGCAAATATTAGATTGGACATGGGGAAATTGGAAGTTTTATATTGCTGATGGTTTCTCAGAAAAAAAAAAAAAAAACCAACAACAAGATGTCAAACTACCATCAATAACCATATGATGAACTAATCCCACTCCTGAGCACATGCCACAAAGAAGTGACAGTAATGGCTCCAACAGATTGCTGTGCACCATATTTATGCTATCATATCCACAACAACCAAAAGGAAGAGCAGCCTAGCTGCCCAACAATGGATAGAAGAGCAAATGTCACACACACTTGCAGTGGTGTGTTGCTCAAAATTAGGGAAAGCTGGACTCCTGCTCATGCTGTGAATGAATTAACCTTAAAATATGATGAATAAAAGGATCCAAAGAACAAATACTATAGAATGCTTCTTTTTCCCCTCCTTCCCTTCCTCCATTCCTCCTTCCTCTCTCTTTTCCACTCTTTCTCCCTCCACTCCTCCTTCCCTCCCTTCCTCCATCTCTTCCTCCTGCACATTCTCCAATCCCATTTGTCTTTCATGCTGGGAATCAAATGTAGGAAAATGCTGTACCACTTAGCTACATCCCTAGGCTTATGTGACTCCACTGATATATGGTCCCTAGAATATGGCAAGACAGGGTCTGAAAGCAAAATTAGAGTTGCAGGGGTGGAGGTGCTGCAGAATGATTAAGCTCTGAAGATGGACAGTGATGACGAGCACTCAATAATGTGAGTGTACTTGATGCAGTTTAACCACATACCAAAAATGATCAAAGTGGTGAATTTTATCACGTATATTTAGCTGTATACATTAAATCAAGGCAAAAATTAAACAGGCTGCATCTGTGAGATGATTCAGTGGATGAATGCACTTACTTGACAACCCAATTTTTTTCTGCATAGCCTACATGGTAGGAGCAGAGAATTGACTGCCCCAAAACTGTTATTTGTCTTCCATATGCACGCTGTGGCACACATATGTCCCCATTCTACCTACATGTGCACACACACACACACACACACACCACACACACACACAAGCAAATACATAAAGTATAATGAAAAATCTAAATCTGCAATTATCTTGATTGAACAACGCCATTCTTGGATACTTATATAAGAAAAATTGAGAACTTGTGCCCAAGTGAAACATAACACACAAATATTGAAGGGTATTTCACTAGCAATAGTTTAGACCTGGACCCAATTGAACAAAGTGTTCTCCAATAGGTTAGACAATGTGTGGATATAGTTAACATAATAAATGTATGCTAATAATTATAACTTTAAAATATGTATATAAAATAAGGATATTGTCAACATTTGATATAGAAGTAAAAAGTAAATTGCTTCTATAATAACAAAAATTCTTAATGTTTATAATCTATCATTAGCTTATACCCAGGAAATTGCCAGTGACAATGAGCAAAAGTGATATTTAAAAACTCACTTTAGGAATGATGTGTTTTGTCCATGAATCCCTGGCAGTTACCAAGATACTCTGTGTTAATTTTTGACACAGCAAGGATGGGAATTAGTAAACTCCTCCCTAGGACCCAAGACCTCGCACCTATAAACCTTTGACCAGTATGTACCAGGCATGCATTCTCCCATGGAGGAGGCCTCAAACCTAATCAGACATGGTTAGTCATAGAAGAATGAATTTTGTAAATGGCACCACTTTTACTTTTTTACACCCCTTACCTCCAAATCTAGCCACAGTCTACATAGAAGCCATGTTACCGCATGCAGAAGATATGTAAAAGCTTTGCTGGCAGAATAGCCAACCATTTGGATGACTGCATAGTGGATGTCACATGTCTCAGCCCTGACCTTGAAGTTACCCTGGAAGTGAATCAAATAAAAACAGGTCAATAAAACAGGTGCCAAGGTTACCTCCTTGGCAAACAGGTGAATAAAATACCCATTTTTGTTTTCAAGGATGGTGTGGTTTAATAGATAGCCGTAAGAAATGACAGTGTATCATCCAACTCTCTATCCAACATGGTGAATTTCATTTTGCTGTTACTGTCAGGGAAGACATAGGGTTTTGTTCATTTTCCTCTGCATGAAAAAGCACATAGCTCTATTTTTTTCAAACATTCACATATACATACACAGCTTCTAAGCTTTGTATTTGAGATCAGCCAAAAAGGCATTACCTTCCCATGATTTGTATCAGTACTAAGTTGTACCAGTCTCAGCTTCAGACTGATGACTAAGAGCAAAAGACTGAAGATATCATCTGAAGATGACACAGCTGATTATACTTGGTTGCAGGCTTGACAGGACCAAGAGATGCCATTTCTGACAACCATTAGTATCTTGCTATGACTCACAGTGTCTTTGGACAGTTCCTTCACCTTTAAATATCAGAGACGTTTTGTTCATATACAGCAACATTTAAAGAACAGGTGACTAACCATGAAGAATGGCAAATAGCAGTAATTCTTCTGGCTGCCTTCACATGAACCAATATGATGATATCAACCTTTTAATTAAATTCTACTGATGGTCCTCACTTTAAGTAATAAGTATTCTTTGTTGGGCCCTGTGGTAGGTATCTGAGTGACAACCTTGGACAGGGCACAGACAGACACAGACAATGCCACATGGACGATAAAAACTGTAGTAAGAAAAGGTTTCTAAACCACTTGACAAGTGTTGGTTTTCATGAAGACTTTCGGCAGATTATGGGATCAGAATCCAGACTGGAAGGAAGATTAGGAGAGAGGAATGGGAATGTGGGTGTAGGTTGTGTGCAGACCAAGATAGGGGTCGGCTAGAGGAAGCAGTTTCATACAGCTGTTTTTCTGTATGTGATTGACCGGCTTTTATACTTTATTTATTTTTATTTTTGTGTTAGCAGTTGGATGGGGAGGTATACTGAGGCTGAGATGTGAGAATGGAGACCTCTGAAGGAAACAATATGCCCACGGTTATGCTTTAGAAAAGCTCTAGAGAAACTAAACTAGGAGAGGATCCAAAGAGCAAAGCTGTTTCTGAGAGCTACTGGAACAGAGAGCTATCCCAGTAACTCTCTCAATGCCAAGCCTCACTCAGGCCTGACTTCTGGTAATGGTGGCTCTTATTTTCCCATTCATGTGTATCCAGTGGTATCACACACCTTATGTTAGTCTGTGGGGCCAACATCTTCCCCCACTATCTTAGTTAGGGTTCTATTGATGAGATGAAACACCAGACCTAAAGCTACTGAGGCAGAAAGGTTTATGATTTACTTTGGCTTATGGTTCCACATCAGAGTTCATCATTGAAAAAGGCAGGACAGAAACTCAGGAAAGGATCCAGGAGGCAGACCTGAAGCAGAAGCCGTGGAGTGCTGCTTACTCGCTTGCTCCTTATGGCTTGCTCAACTCGCTTTCTTATACAGCTAAGACGCCCAATTAACAACATGCACCCACAGGGTTGCTTCCTGGCAGATTTAATATAGACATTTTCTCAGTTGCTTTAGCTTGTCTCAAGTTGAAAAACTAAACAACAACAAACAAACACATAACCAACCAGGACAGGACCCCCTCCCTCCAGAAGCCATCCGACTGACTCAATGTCTCACTTTCTCACCCTGACTTTCATTTAATTCTGCTAACTGTCTCGCATGAGGAATGAAAAATAATTGCCCTGTTCATTTCATGATCACTACTTATGAGACAAACCCAGCTCACAACACCAGGTTCCTTCTGAATAGCTGCCAGTCCCTGCCCATGTGCAGAGCTACTGGAGGGTGAGCTCTTCAGGAATGGTGGTCACTGGAAGTAGACATGATTATTCCCTGTAAAGTCAATCAGATTTTCAAAAACTAATTAGGCAATTTTGTTACAATAGAGTGTTCAGTAAATGTGCAGAAACCAACTCACCTTGCAGCACTTCCTTCATTGCAAAATACAGAAGGAAATATAAGGCCACAGGCTAGATTACACACTGTGAGTGAAATCATTTGCTAGCACTTAATATGGTATGGCACAGTTTATGATAATTAGTCTCCCGGAGTGCTAGATGGTTACCTCCTGCATTAGTTTTTTTGAAGATCAATTTAAATTATACATGTAAATTACTTAGTGCAGTGCCTGGCCTGAGGTGAGCAGTTAAATGATGTCAGATGTGATCAAGAGTTTCAAATGTTACAAGCAGCATGAAAAGACATAGCAGAGAATAGCTTTTCAAGTTAGCCTGAAATGCTAGCAGCTTTTAATTGACATGGATGCATTGCTTCAACTCTGAGCATCTGACCTTATGTTCTCATCTGACCCATCATATTCTCAAGTATCTGACCCTCAGAGATGAATCTCTAACCTGATGCAGAAGGGGAATAAGGCAGGAAGAAATCTCAGTAATGTGGTGAGTTTTGTTGAGTATCTTCAATGAGGCAGGTTTCATGAATTACATGCTTTAGGGTCAGATTCTCTTAACCCTCAGGACTGCTGTAGAACACAGGCCAGGATGAACACTTGCTTAGCTGTTTTGAAATTCCCAGTATTATTTGATTTCTGCTTGAGGAAAAAGAATACATCTGCAAATGCAGGTATTATTGTTCATTTAGAAAAGAAATTACAAATTCTGCATATTTTAAAAAATCACTAATATTATAAAGAAAATTAGCATAATTTTATTACATCTTTGCCAAGTATATACATGTAGCACCTTTTGGTATAATTTTTCATGGCATAGTCTTTAATCACCCCTTAAATATTTACATTTATCTTCTTATTTATGGGGTGTTCAAAATTGCTCCAAACTCATTCCTAATGATATTATCTTTGCTATGTACCTTTGCAGAGACCTTCGTTTATCTTTGGGCTTGTCCATCTATAGTAGTTAGGTTTATGTCTGTTTGATACAAGCTAGGGTCATCTGGGAAGAGGAAATGTCAATTGAGAAGTGCCCCCATTAGATTGCTCCTAGGCAAAGTCTATGGGAAATTCTTGATTAATAATTGATGCAGAAGGACACAGTCCATTGTGGGTGGTGCCACCCCTGGACACATGGTCCTGGGTCTAAAAAAATAAGACTGAGAAACTCTGGGGAGCCAGCCAGTAAGAAGTATTCCTCTGTGGTCTCTGATTCAAGCTCCTTCCCTGTCTTCCCAAAGTGATGGACTGTAAACTGTAAGTTAGATAAACCCTTTCCTCACCATGTTGCTTTATCTCAGTAAGTAAACTGGTGCCATGCAGCTATATTTGGCTATGACTGTTAGGTGAATCTGAGCCAAGTAACGATTGAGTGGCACTGTCCTTGATGTGTTCTTCTCTTGAAATTCTGCTTTTGTAGCCAGGGTATACCTAGAGGAGCCTGGAAAGACATGCAGACCAGAGCCTAGTCACTTTCTTTGTCACAACTGAAGCTGGCTCACAAGCCAGGACCCAAGGAGCCAACTAGTCAATTGCCCTTCAATTCTACCCTCAGAAGCTGGGATGCTTATGGTTAATGGCATGAGGAGTTACAGCTCTATATTACATAACCTTACCTAAGCAGTAGACTAACGGAAATTAGATATTATTTCAGCATAGTTAAGTAACAACCAACTTTTATAGATTTAGAAAAATTCCCAAGGAAAACTATGGGCAATGTTAGTATTTTATAATACCCTCATTTAAAAAAGAATTTGTTTTGAAGTCTCAAAGATGAAAATTGTGAAAATGAAAAAGAACTTCAAGTGACATAATAAAAAATTTTATTGATTTCTACTAAAAAATCCAATAATTCCAACTCTTACTAAGTTTAGATTTCTCTGTGGAAAAAACGAGCATTTTAATGCCTTTGTCAGAGACCATAATTTCTACTCTTACACATTTCTAAACTCACAATGAAGTTTCATTCCCTTGTAAGTTGCAAACCTTAGCACAGCTGACAGTCCCTGACCAGCTTACATACTCTAAGAACCCTAACTTTGCGTTTCTCTAATGTGAACAAAATCGTCTGGCACAAAACCTATTTTATAATCAGTTCTAAATATCTTTGTGAAAAGTGTTAAAAAGGTCAAGACTCAAAGTTCAAAGTATGGTTTCTACTAAATATGGACAGCTTCATGATGTCATTACAACAAAACTCTCCGGTTGAGTCATCATGACCCAGTGACACTTGCAGTAGCGCTTGCTTCTGAATACTTATTAGATTAGGTTATCTCACTTTCAACAACAGAATCTCTAAGTGGAAGTATTCATAAATTTGTCATGATAATCTGTTGAAGGCCAAATTAGAAACAGAACTTCATTCCTACTAGAGAACTGCACTGCTGTGGTTAGGTTTACTCTACTGTGGAGGATGCCATGCACACCACTTGTATCTGATGAAGATTTTAGGACCTGCAAAGCCTGAGCTAGTCGACATCCCACAGTCAACATTGCTGCTGCTCTTGGAGTCCATAAGCGTGCACCCATGATTACTGACTCCAGCACTAACCCAGCACACTTGTTCTCAGGAGACAGCACCAAGGCATCCTCCATTGACAATGGACCGTAACTTTATTCCTTTGAAGTGCTTCACATAGAAGAACTATAACAAACTAGATTTGTGTACTGACATGGTGTTTTGTTTTATTTTTCTTAGTCAAACAGTGAAATGGAGGCCCACCTTTTCTTTAGTTGCTTTCTGTTTAGATTGTAACACTTTTATTTTCTCTTAGATGAAAGAAATCCCAGGTTAAAGGGAAACTAAGTATAGGCAGCATAGGCAGCAGCCTGAGAGATCTCCTCTATTCATTGGCCTACTTATTTATCTTGTAGGTTTTGCCTTGTGAATACAGAGAAAGAAAGAGACAGAGACAGAGAGACAGAGAGAAAGGGAGAGGAGGGAGAGGGAGAGGGAGAGGGAGGGGGAGGGGGAGGGGGGGAGGGGGAGGGGGAGGGGGAGAGGGAGAGGGGAGGGGGAGGGGAGAGGGGGAGGGGGAGGGAGAGGGAGAGGGAGAGGGAGAGGGAGAGGGAGGGAGTGTGACCACAGGGTTCATTTCTAAAGCTTTAAGACATCATTCAGTCATGATATGAATGATGTTACTATTATCCTGAGAAGAACTTCATCTGATATCTAAACTTTCAACTGTGTTTTCCAAAGAACACTGAACCATGAGATTGTCAGTGGCTCAGTCAAGAATTCAAATCAAACAACCTTCAGGGGAAATAACTTGTTATCAATTTAGTGCATGTTGGGTTGTGTTCACTATATATGGAGACCTAATCAGAATTGCTTGTTGGAGTCTTCACTGTCTATCGAGAACAAATCATCCAGATTGAAGAGAAATATTTTCAATGCAAAACTCTATGTTGCACTTTCTCCATTTCAAATTATTTTAAGCTTTACAAAATTTGTTCATAAGCATGAATTTCTGTTGTTGGCACAATAAACTGCTGTAGGGAATAGAACCTGCATTATTGTTAGTGTGTATATGAAGAGGTTGAAAATTTGTGCAGTAAAAGTCACTTATAAAAGATGACTTAACTGGTAATACTCAGGGCCCAGGCTTGCTCCATGGGTCCTGTCCTTTACCAGTGACCTTCCTATGTAGTAACACATTTCAGTATTTATTATGTACTTAAGAGGACCCGAGGTTCTAGAAAGACTGCCTGTCTCCCTGCTAGCTAATTTCTAGAGATAGGAAAAAAACTTTATTCCCATATCAGCAACAAATCCAGAATTACTCCCTCAAACATCTCCTTTTTTTTTTTTACTTACTCCTTACAATGTTTCCTTTCTTTGACTCTTATAAATTAACTCACTATTTTCAAACCCTAAACCACTACAGGGCCAAGAACCTGGTGACTAGTGACCATTCTATAGCCTGGACTCAGGCAGCACTAACCAATCCCCAACTGCTCACCTTGCATTGCTCATTTCTCCCAGAAAGGAAGGAAAAATCATATATAAATAGATGGAAGGAAAAAGGAAGAGAAGGAGGATATGGGGAGGGAGGAAGAAAAGCCTTTGAAGAACCTGTGTGGTACCCAGATTTTGAGTCTATTTTTTTCATGCTTATTTATTTTTTTACAGTTGTTTTTATAAACCACTGAGTCCCATTAGTACTTCCCATATATGCATGGGTATGGTTCTTGAACTTCTGGCTTTTATAATTATTCTGTTCTTTCTTTCACAATATAGCATAAACCTTAGGCACAAGAGGGTGTTTTAGATGTATTCATTGGGACTTGGCTTTACAACTCTACATTTTGATTGATTGTGGTTTTCTGTAGTGGTCTTTCTATGTTGCAAAGAAAAGTTTCCTTGATGATGAAGACCCTGACTGTCTGTGGAAATAATTATAATTATAGATTGCGATTAAGGTTTATGATGTTTTGTAAATTAGTGGCTGTAGATTCTCCTTCAAGCATGACTTTGCTAACACTGAGTGTCAAGGTAGGTTTCCAGTACCCTAGGTTTCCAGTACCAGGCATGGTTTCCTTCTTGTTGAATAGGACTTAAATCCAATTTGAGAGATGTTGGTCACCATTAAGGTATGGGTGCCACTACTGATCCTGTAGGATTATTGTGCCATGCTGTTTATTGATGTGATTCATGGGGGTTGGGTAGGTTTGCTGGTTGCTTCCCTCATTGGAAGTTTGCATTGTGACATCTGATATCATGGAAGCTATTACTCAGAGAGGGGACTTGCAGGTCAGTTCTAGTTCAGGGGTCTCTGGGCCCTGTTACTGAAGTACATGATATCTTCAGAAATAAGGATTTACCTTCCACCTCTGCAGGGGATCCAAGGGCAAAAGCAATAGACTGTATGTTTTGGGAGTCTCTTAGGCCTGGCCAACAACTTAAAAGAAGGCTTCTTATGTCTGGTATTGGGTTTTTTGTTGTGTGGTCTTTGACTTTTGGAGGAGGCAGCATCAACCAAGAAGAGAAAAGTTCATTAAAACTACCTATGTGTATTTATATGCTGAGTTACATGTATTACAGGTTTTTTGTAGGTAAATGATAGTATGATTCCATGTGGATTTTTCAGACATCAATATTGTTTTATCTGTGTCCCTCCTTCTGCTATATGTACCTCTTTTGCCCTCCCCTGCAGAGATTCACCTTTACATTTCACCTCTTGGGTCACTGTATCTTCCCAGTCTCCTTTTCCCTTTCCCCACTCTCTTCCATATTTACCTTCCTCCCCTTCCGTAAGGAGACCTCCTTTTTTTTCCTTTCACCTAGTCATATTCTTCTCCTTCCCAACCCATCTCCATTCTTTTTTCTGGAAATGGACCTGTTTTACTTTCCTGGTTTTTGTAGTTACCACAGGCTATGTATTTATACCTGAAGATTTGGAGCTAGGAGCCTCTGAAGACACAACATGCCATGTTTGTCTCTGGTTCTGGGTTTCCTCACTCAGTATGATCTTTTTTTAGTTCCATCTATTTATCTACAAAGTTCTTGATTTTATTGTTCTTCACAACTGAATAGTATTCCATAGTGTGCATGTAACATCTTTTTATTATCTCTCAGTTGAAGGACTTCTAAGTTGTTTTCACCTTCTAGCTATTGTGACTGGAATAGCAACAAACATGATAAGTGTAGGTGGAGTACAATATTGATTCCTTTTGGCATGTGCTAGGGAACAGAATAGCTGGGTCATATTGTACATTTATTTTTAGCTATTTGAGAATACTCTACACTGGTTTTCATAATGGCTGCACCAGTTTGCAATCCTAGCAACAAAGAATGATTGGTTCCCGTTGCTGTGTCTTCTGCAGCTCTGTTGTCAGTTGCTCTGTTGATTTGGAACATTCTGACAAGGGTAAGATAAAATCTCAGTTATTCTGATTTGCATTTCCCTAATCACTAGAGACAATAAATATTCTTTGATGTTTTTAATTTATGTTTTTATTTCTTAGCCATTTTTTTCTTCTTTTGAGAACTCCTTGTTCAAGTTACAGGCTCATTTTTGAATGTATCATTTTTTATTTGTTTTTCAAGTTTTTTTATATTCTGGGTATTAATTCTTGATCGGATTTTTAACTGACAATTAAATTTTTCTATCCTTTGGCTCCTACCTCAACCTATTGTTTCTTTGTTGCACAGGCTTTTTTTTTTTTTTTAGGTTTATGAAGTTCAATTTGTCAATTGTTGACCTTAATACTTGGGCAAGTAGAGTCTTATTCAGAAAATTCTTTCAGATACCTATTTTTTTCTAGAAGTTTTAGTGTTTCAGGTTTCACATTATGTCTTTGATCCATTTGGAGTTATTTTTGTGCAAGATGCTAGATAAGGCTCTAATTTAATTCTGCATATGGATATCCAGTTTTGCTAGGGATATTTATTGAAGATGCTTCCTTTTTTCCATCATTTTTGTCATCTTTTCAAACTACTAAGTAGCTTAAGTAATGTGTGCTCCTGTTTGAATCTTTAATTTTGTTCCACTGTTCTTCATATTTGTTTTTATGCTTGCAGTGTACTGTTCTTATTACTATTGCTCTGTAATACAGCTGATGATCTGGAATGGTAATTTCTCCAAACATTGTTCTTCTTGCTCAAGTTTCTTGGAATCTGAGTTTTGTGTACATAGATATAATGCTTTCTATTTGGAAGAATGAGTGGAATTTTGATTGGAGTTACATAAACTGTAATAATTTGAGATGTGAGTTTACAACGTTAATCTACCAATAGAGCATGATGTTCATTAGATTTCTTCAGGCTAACTTTCTATAAAGTCTTCATGTGGTTATATTCTTTTTTTTTGAGTGTATTGCTAGTCTGCTCTTTCTGTATGTTTTTGTAGTTACAAATATTGGAGGGAAATTATGATTATGCAGTTGATTCTGTATTTGCCAAATTGCTAACTGTTTTTTTTAATCATCTAGAATTTTCTGGTAGATTTTGAAACATAATGTTAATACTATGTCGTATACAAATAGAATAATTTATTTTTTTCCTATTTGTATCCTGTTAACTTCCTTCTCTTGTGTTATTGATCATGAAGGCATGTTGGATTTTTGTCAATGGCTTTTCTGAATCTACTGAGATGATCTTGTTATTTTGTCTTTAAGTGACTTATTATACATACATTGAACTATTTCTGCATTTCAGAGATAAAGCCAACCTGATCATGGTGTATACTCTTTTTGACATATGTCTTTACTCTGTTTGCAAGTATTTTATTTAGTATTTTTGAGTACATGTGCATTGGGAATGTTGGTTTGAAGTTTGTTTATTGATTTGTTTGTTTGTTTTTATGTCTTTACATGTTTTTTATTAGACTGATACTGACTTTATAGAAGGAGTATGGGAGTGAGCTTCCCCCAGTTTTTCTCTATGGTTTGAATAGTTTGAGAAGGATTAGCTGTAGATCTTCTTTGAAGGTCTGGTGAAATTTCTTTGGTGTTTGTTGTAATAGTTCCATATTTATTTCTAACTCTCTTTATTTGAGTTCTCTCTTCTTTTCTTTTCAGAGATGAAGCAATAATCTTTCAATTTTGTTTGTCTTCTTAAAGAACCAGCTCTTAGATTCATTGATTCTTTGTATTGTTTTCTTTGTTTCTATTTTATTGATTTCTTCTCTGATTTTTGTTATTTCTTGCTATAAACTGTGTTACAAGATTTAGATTTGGTTTGTTCTTGTTTTTCCATCTTTTTTAATTGCATAAATAAGCCATTTATTTGTATTCTTTTTGATTTTTTTTTTGAGATAGGGTTTCTCTGTATAGCATCAGCTGTACTGAAACTCACTCTGTAGACCAAACTGGCCTCAAACTCAAAGATACACTTGCCTCTGCCTCCTAAGAGTTAGAAAATGCTAGGATCAAAGGTTGGTGAACCACTGGCTTCTTTATGATTTTTTAATTAATTAATTAATTTGTTTGTTTTCAGTAATCCTTACCACAGTTTTCCTTTCATCCATTCCTCAGTCATTTCTCCTCCACTTCCCTATCTCTTAGGTTCACTCCATCTCCATTTCTCTTCAGAAAAAAATCAGGCCAGGGATATCCACAGAACACAATTTAAGAAGACTACACATAACCTCTCATATCAAGGCTGGGCAAAGCAATAGACTAGGAGAAAAAGGGTCTCAAGAGCAGATGAAAGAGTCAGAGATACCCCCTCCCACTGTTATGAGTCCCACAAAAACATCAAGCTAACAATCATAGCATATATGCAGAGGACCTAGCACAGACTCATGCAGTCTCCATGATTATAGCTTCAATCTCTGTGAGCTACTGTGAGCTTTCCTTAGTTGATGTCTTTGGACTGTGTTCTGAGTTTTCATTAATGTAGGATCTAAGATCTAGAAATTGCCTTCAAAGGACTAATTTTAATGTGTCCCAGAGGTTATTTTTGTGTTGTGTTTTCATTATCATTTTGTTCCACAAAGTTTTTCCTCCTTTGAGACATTTATCCTTTAGTAATGAAATGTTGAATCTCTATGAATTTTCATATTTATTGAAGGTTTTTGTGCTGTCAATTTTTTTATTGCATTATACTCAGATAGAATACAAAGAATGATTTGAAAATCTTTTTGAGCTAGTAACGATTTATTTTTCTGTCACAGGATGTGTTCTACTTTTAAAAAAGCTTCCATGTGCTGTGGAATAGAATGTGTATTCTTTGGTGTTGTCAGTAGCATATACTGTAGTAATCTGATAAATCACTTGATATAAGATGTCAATTAATTCTGATATTTCTCTGTTTATTTTTTTTTGTCCAGATGATATACCTACTGTGTCTTTAAATCCAGTAGTCCTCTTTAGTTCCTCTGATTAGTTTTAATTTGAAGTTTGTTTTGTCAGATATGAGGGCAGTGATGCCTTTTTGCTTCCTAGTTCCATTTCTCTGCTGTATTTTTGTTCATCCTTTTATTTTAAGATAGCATCTATCTTTAAAACTAAAATGTATTTCTTAAAGGCAACAAATAGGTGTATTTCATTTCTTGTTTCATTCAGATGGTCCCTGTTTTTGACTAGAGACTTGAGGACATTTAAATTAGTTTTAAAGTTATTATTGAAATGTATGTGTTAACTGTGGTGTGTTGCTGATTTTTGTGTTGTTTGTGTTCTCAGTGATGTTTTGTGATTTAATGATTATGGCTTCATATTTCTTTCCACAGTCTCCTGCTAGGCTTATTCTTCTCTTTGTTGTGAAATAATGCTTTATTTTTTTTTTTTTTAGGTTCGATTTGTTGAATTTACAAATATTTAGGCTGTTTATGCAGTGGAAAGCCTTTCCTTCTTCAATCACGATAATTAGTTTTGCTAGGCAAATTATTCTAGGTTTGTCATCATAATCTTTTAAGACTTGGAATGCATTACTCTAGGCTTTTCTAGCTTTTTGAGTTTCCATTGAGAAATAAGTTTTTATTCTGATGGATTTTCTTTATATGTGATTTGTGTTATTATTCCTCTTGAAGATTTCATTATACTTTTTTCATTATGTATACTTGGTCTTTTAACTATGATGTACTGTGAGGACTTTCTTTCCTTCTTTTTTCGTTTTTGTCTTTATTTGGTGTTCTGTGTGGTTCTTGTATTTTGTATGGCTGTGTCCTTCCTAGTTTGGGGAAGTTTCTCCTATTATTTATTGAAAATCTGGTTTATCCTATTGACTTGGTATTCTTCTTCCTCATCTATGCCTATCATACATTTTATGTGTTCATTTCCTGTATTTATTTCTTTCTTTATTTGTAAAAATTTTCATGTTCCTTGATTATTTGGTCTAGATATTCTTCCTCACCTTTGAGGCTGGATAGTCTGCCTTCTACTTGATTTCATTTTAGCTGTAAGGTTTTCCTTTGAGTTTTCTAGTTGAGCTATTGGGTTCTTCAGTTATGTCTTGAGTCGTCTTCAATGATTCTTTCTCCTGACTGAATTCCACTCTCAAGTCTTCAATTATCTTTGTTATTCCCACTAGTCTTATATTTGTGTTTTTCTTGGGCATCACTCAGGTGTTTTATTCTCCTTAAATTCTTCCTCGTTGATTTCATTGAGTTGTTTTTCCGTATCTTCTTTAAACTCATTGAATTATCCAATGAAGTTTGTGGTATCCTTTTAGTTTCTGTGTCATGGAGTTTATCTAGGTATCTATTATTAACAAGTATATCTCCACAACTGGTAATTTTTTTTTTTTTTTTCGAGACAGGGTTTCTCTGTGTAGTCCTGGCTGTCCTGGATCTCACTCTGTAGACCAGGCTGGCCTCGAACTCAGAAATCCACCTGCCTCTGCCTCCCAAGTGCTGGGATTAAAGGTGTGTGCCACCACCGCCCAGCAACTGGTAATTTTTAAAGAGAAGATTCTGGCTTGATATTCATATTGTTGGTATTCCTACAATGAGATTTGGGCATGTGGAATTCCTTTGTTAGTTCTAAGTTTGTTATAAATGGAGCAGTTGGGGAAGAAGGAATGGGGTAGGAAATTTAGAGGTTGGAAATGTCTTAGGTGGAGTGAATTCAGATTGACAGAGGGGACTGGGCTGGTGTGCAGAATGTTTTTACTGTTCCAAGTATTGAACATGATAGTAGATCTGTCTGGGTAGAAAGGTTGGATGTGACATGAAAGATTCTGTGGTTTGGGAGATAGGTAATGAGGATACTTTTCCAAACCTAGAGCTACTTTTTAGTGAAGGCAGGGAAGGTCAGAGCAGCCTGATGCATTGGTTGTGGAACACAGGCTAAATCTGGTGAGTTGAGGAAAAAGTGTAGATGAGGAGGTCAGGTATACTCATTAGGTTAGACCCTGAAGAAATTCATAGAATTATATAGGAAGAAATACATAGGAAGTTGAGGTGCCTAGCAGGGCTGTGGAGGCAGCTCCAAGGGACCTGTGGTAGTATCAGGCAGAATAGGTGTTGGCAAAAGCCTAGAACTTGGTTGCAGTACAATCAGGCATGATCAGACTAGGATTGGGCAAGGGATGTTGGATCTGGGCTAGACAGGTTGTAGAAAAACAAGGTTGAGGTGGTCCTGGGTACCCACCAGGGAAGACAGACATTGATAGGTAATATGGGAATTCTGGATATGGAGTGGCTGTGTAGAGGCAATGAAGAAACTTTTTTGAATGATTCTCACACTGGCTTTGGAAGTTACAACATATGTGAGGCTGCTGGCCAGTGACCACAAGGAATGCCTATCTCTGCTTCCCTCCTTGGCACTGAGATTACAAGCCTAAAACACTAGGCATGACTTATTTTACCTGAGTTCTGAGTATCGAGTTTTGGTCTTCATGTTTGTAAGATAAGCTGTCACTTCTGCTCTTAATGGCTCTTGACACAGATATAAATTACAGTGTGAAAATGTCAAAACATAGACTGAGCAGATGGCTCAGCAATTAAAGTGCTTGTCTTAGAAGCACAAATATTTAAATTTGGATCCCCAGTAACCATGCAAAAAATAAAAATTCCAGACATGACTGCACACATCCCTAACCCAGCTGATGAAAGATAAATAGAAACAAGTGAATTTCTGGTGCTTACTGGCCAGCCAGTTTAGCCAAATTGATGAGCTCCAGGTTCAGTGAGAAACTCTGCATTAAAAAATAAGGTGAAGAATGGGAGATGGAGAGATGACTGAATCTGTAAGAGTGTTTTCTGCTCTGCCAAGGGAATAGTGTTCAATTCCCAGCATCCATGTGGCTGCTCACAACTATCTGTAACTCCAGGTCCAGGGGATCTGATGCTATCTTCTGGCATTTGGAGGTGCCAAAAGTACATGCAGGCAAAACACCCATATACATTTTTTTTAAAGTTGAAAATGACTGAGTTCAGACTCCCAATATTGATCTGTGACCTCTGAACACTAGCATATACATGTAAGCACACATCTCTGTACATATATGCACAAATTCACTATATATATGTATATGTATATATATATATTCATGCACAAATAATGATATAGAAAGCCAAATGAAGAGGACACCAATGTGAACCTCTGACCTCTACATACATGCACAATCTCACACACATGTGCACACATACAAACATGCACACACACACAATAAAAGCATTTGAAGTACGTTCACAAATGGTAAGTTAAATTTTCTCCTAAATATTCAAAATATGAAAATTAAAATGAAAAATAATGCTAAACATTCACATAAAGAGGTTAGCTCAAATAACATTTTAATTAGATTTCTTTTACTAAGAGGTTTCTACAGTTTTAGAACTCAATATCCATTTAGTTGCCAATATAAAAAGCAATTTTCTTGTAGAGTTTTCATTGAGCAGACACCTATGACCAAGGTAACTAGTAGAAAGGTAAGCATTTAACTGGGACTGACTTACAGCCCAAATGGAGGTTTAGTCTATTATCATTATGGCAGGAAGCAAGGCAGTGTGAAGGCCAACATGGTGCTAGAGGAGCCACACCTAATATGGGACAAGCATATTCAAACCACCACAGCAAGTACTACTGTTACACATATTGACCTAGCTAACATTAACTCACAGCAGGACACAACCTAAAATCACCTAAAAAGGATCACTTAAAAATCCTTTGAGAATTTCATGTGTGCGATTTTGATTAAATCCATTTCCACTTCCTCCTCTACGCTCCTTTCCCATCACTGGCAACAGTGGTGTCATAATACCTGGCAAATACTGTCTTGCACCAGGCAGTTAGTATCACTCGTTCTTGTAATTTTTTAAAGCCTCTCTCCAGAGATGATTCAAGAGTAGTGAAAACAGAGTTGAAATTGAGTAATTGTCTTTATCAGATTGGTCTGTGGGCATATCTGCAAAGGATTGTCTTGATGAACAATTTATGTGACTCAGCCTTCTGCTGTGGGCAGCACAATCCCCAGGCAACATCCCTCAACAGGTGTGTCTGGGTCACTTGAGGATGCTAGTCTGAGTCTGAAAGAGCCAGAAGTCTGCAAGCAGAATTCCTCCATGTTCCTGCTTTCAGTTCCTGCCCTGGTTTCCCTTAGTGATGGACTGTTGCTGAGGCAGGTAACCTCTTCCCTCCTCAAGCTGCTTTGCTACTTTAGCCATGGTGTTTATCACAGTAAGAGAAGATACACACATGCTATTTCCAGACCTGATACCAGACACACATACACTAAGTATGAACTGTACAATTATTTAATATGAATTAAAAACTGCTACTCACCAGTTGTATGCAACTGCTATGAATTCCTTAGTAATCCATAAAATGTGCTTCAAACATACAAATTAGCATACACTTTACTACCAAGACACAATCTTTGACTGCTAACAGTGTCTGACATTTGGGGAACTGAAGACTGTAATTATTTGTAGTAACAATAACAAAGGTTATTAGTGGCTGTAGCAGTTTTAGTTCTGGTTTTATGGTTTTCCTTTGCTCTGTGTTGCAGAGTTATTTTAAGACTAATTTAGATAAGCAATATCATTTCAATTTGTCCTATAAATTTACCTTATGCCCTTATTCTAATCCAATTGAAAGACTAAAGGGTTGTCAGTTGCGTCAATTACAATTTTATGTATAAAATAGTTTTTATAGATAAAATATTTTATTCATATATCTATATTTATATATGCAATAAAATATATATCACTATATAGATATAGACGAATGTGACAGCAGCAGAAACAGAGGCAGAGACAGTAAGCAAAGATACACACAGAGAGAAAGACTGGAAGGCAGGGCCTCATGCAGCTTAGGCTGGTACGAACTCAGAATGTAGCTGAAGATGATCTTGAACTCCTGACCTTTCTTCCTGTGCCTCTTAAATCTTGAGATTATAAATTATCACCATGTGCAGCTAGCAAAATATTTGATTCTGATAGATTTTGAGAAAAGTTGTCTATATAACTTGAATGCTGAATTTTGGCTTCTGATTTCAAAAAGAAATGTTAACTACACAGACAATTTTATTTCAAACACTGAATTTCCACAGTATTATTAATAGTATCTTAATTCATCATCTTTTCTGAGCATGCAGGTACAAGCCTGTAGTTCAAGCATGAGGTAGTCTCAGCAGAATCATTCAAGCCAAAGAGTTCGACATACTGAATAACATAAAAGCCCTTTAAGCAATCTTTATATTCAGTTGTCTTCTATCAGTTTTCATTTCATTGCTATTTGTCTTTATTAACTACTATATTTTGTAATTCTCTAAAAAGCCACTCACAACAACAACAACAAACAAGAACCTTATTCTAAAATTTTTGCTATAGAAGCACCATTCATACGACAAAACAGAATAATTTATAATGACAGTGAGGTGTGGGATGCTGCACTGCTAATTCTTTATTCTCTCAGAGTCATAGGATAGAGACCTCAAGTCCTCTTCTCATTATAGAATAATTATACTTCTCAAGGACTCCTAAAATCCCTGATACATTCTGATCTGATTGAAGAAAGACCTTAGGACATGTGGAGAGACCCCACATTCTCTCCCCACTAAATGCAGATGATCAGGGCCTCCCAGGGCTTGTAGTGGATGTTTCTAAACACCAAGACACATGAATAAGTCCCTGAAAACTGGAACAGTAGTGCTGCTGGGGCAGTCCTGCTGGAAAGATAGCCAGTATATCCACCCAGCCCCTGAAAGACTCAGACCGCTGGAACTGGATTTCCACTCCTACTCCCATGAATTAAACATGGTAGAAAGAGTTGATGACTTGGATAATGCCACACCGTTAACCTGCTGGCATGAAGAAGCAGTGTGGCAGGAAGGTCAGAGGTTATGTGGAGAGGTATAACTCAACCATTCCAACAGAGAATAGCAACAGAAATAGACTATTACTATGTTCTCACGTTCAAACCCAAGGTATTATATCTGTTTATAAGTTAAACACAACACTTGGCACATAAATATGTTGTGAGAATAGGTTTCCTTTCTTTCTTCCTTCCTTCCTTCCTTCCTTCCTTCCTTCCTTCCTTCCTTCCTTCCTTCCTTCCTTCCTTCCTTCCTTCTTTCCTTCCTTTCTCTCTTCTTCCCAATTAAACATTTTGTGAACTACAGATTCTTGCATTGGCACCAATTAAAGAAACTAAAAAAGGGAAAATGTAATATCTAAAAATTTTCTTTGACCTAGAAAACTCTCAAAACCTTTGGTGACCATGATGGCTATAGGACTCAAAAGGCAGAAATTGTGCAGAGGTGGAAGATGCCCATCAAAGCAGAATATATATGAATAAAAGTGAATCCATGTATGCACAGGCACACATTCTGCAGCATCTGCATACAGTGCAGCTGTTACAGGGCTCAGCCACAACTGGCTCTGCTCTTTTCTGATTCATAAGCAGCATTAAGGGACTTCCTGCACTCTACCGAAATGAGTGCTCTCTCTGCCTACCCAGTACCCTGCAGCCTGAGAACCTGCTTCCACTTCAGAGGTTGACTCACTGTGTTCCTTTCTACCAGCAGATTTCTTAATCCAATTTCAGGGGAAGAGATAACTAAGAGCTTTGGCAACTGCAACAGTCTATAATGCTTAGGGGCCAATGGGACCTCAGTGGTCAATTGAGCAATTTCAAAAGAAGTAACACAGTGTTAGCATTGGACTTCTTATTTCTTAGCCTGAAGAATCTAATAGGAATATTATCACCCTGTTTCAGGGTAGTTCCATTTTAACTTTTTCTGTCTCTGTCTTTCTGTTTCTCTGTCTCTGTCTCTCTCTCTCTCTCTCATCCTTTCTGTGTGTGTGTGTGTGTGTGTGTGTGTGTGTGTGTGTGCAAGTGTATGTGCGTGTATGCATATTTTAAGAAGCTCCTCCAATAGTAGGTTACTCTTCAGAACCTACCATCTTAGTATCCTAAGAAGTGTCAGAGTCCAGCCATCCCGAGAATAGAAAGTCTCACATGTCTCAGTTAGACCCTATTGCTGAAGATACGGAGTCATAGAACATGGAGAAATTAATCTGGGACTAAGTTGGAGACTTCATCCCTGCAGAATAGTTTCCATAGTGCTGGAAAGTTCAATGCATTCTACCAGAGGAGAAAAGAATTCAACAGTCTTACTTAGCCATGAATCTTGTAAGCTACAATAATGACTGTTTTTGCACATTATTTGCATGTCATTTGCAATGGCATTTGTTCAATAGTTGCATTACTATTATGGGTTTAAACCATTTTCTAATAGGATTAAGTCTGGTTCCATAGGATGAAACTCATACCTGTTACCATTATTGGGCCAAGAATCTGTGGATAATCATATTATAAGTCCAAGGGAAGAACCTACATCTATAAATAGACACCTAATAGCTTATTGTTATTTTAATAGATTAATATATTTTTTATTCCTCATCAGCAAAGCTTCTATTTGGTAGGTGGTGATTCACATAGAGAGTCCCAACTGGCCTAGGTGCAGAGGATAAGAGACTTTGGAAAGTTCAGCCCTAGATGGAACATGCATACCATATTTCCTTCTCCTAAGACTTTCAGAAGAGGGGTTGGAAAGAATCTAAGGGGCACAGGATGGCTATTACAAGAAAAGAGTGTTTTCTGAACACAGTAGGGAACTTGCACATTTCATATGACTGTGATAAGATGAAGAAGACTTTCACAAGCTCAAGCCAGACCAAATCCCAGAATGGTATGGGAAGTTGGGGATGAATTTAGGCATGTACCCCTTGCACATAGGGACTTACGGATGTCAGAAGAGGACCTCTTATCTCCTATGATTGGAGTTACAGGTGGTTGAGAGCAGGCTAAGGAGCTACTGGTGATTGATAGCTACAAAGAGAGGGAAGAGTCAGTTTTCCCCAGTAGTGTAGCCCCTGATAGATTGGCCATGCTCCAGTGTTCATGTCTAAGAATAGTTGATCAGCACAAGTTGGACTTGATGAAATTTAACAAATAAGAATTTTTTAAAAAGTGCAAACTTGAGTGGTAGGGAATATGATCAAAACACATTGTACAAATTTCTCAAAGAATTAATAATATATATATATATATTAAAATATATCTTAAAAGTTACATAAAGCCTAGATGTTCCATTTAAGAAGTCCTTCAGTTTCTCCTATCTAGGAGAAACTATCTTTAAGGATGGCATTGAAGACACAGAAAGTAATTTTGAAAAATCATACAATTAAAGAAAATTAATATAAAAGCCAACCTTTAAAATAATCAACATCTTAAACATTTTTACAGGTAAGTTAAGCTATAATTTCTGATTTGCAGAAAGAAATAGTATTTCATGTTAGTTCATAAACTATTTCACGAAGCCTGGATTTTTCTTCTTTCTTTCTTTTTTTTTTTTTTGGTTTTTCGAGACAGGGTTTCTCTGTGTAGCCCTGGCTGTCCTGGAACTCACTCTGTAGACCAGGCTGGCCTCAAACTCAGAAATCCGACTGCCTCTGCCTCCCAAGAGCTGGGATTAAAGGCATGTGCCACCACCCCCAGAAGCCTGGATTTTTCTTGCATTACTTAATTGTAGATGCTAAGAAAGCTGAGGGACATCAATTAATAATGTGGAAATTAATTTTATTTCTCTGGGTTCTATCAACTACTATAGATAATCGTTTACTAATTTAGTGTATTTCACACATTAAAAAGATAATTTTCTTAATTAAAATTATAAAGTAATATATTGCTAAGCCATAGAAACACTAATGATATAATTTAACACATATAAAATCAAAAGTCAATTTTGAAGGCTGAAGAGATGGCTTAGCAGTTAAGAATGCTTACTGCCCTTGCCGAAGACATGGGGTTGGTTTCTAGCATTCACATGGCCCTTTGTAACTCCAGTTCCATGGGGATCAGAAGGCTTCTTCTTACCATCATATGTTCTTCCATGCATGTCATACACACAGACGCAAACACACACATACACCAATCCAAAAATAAATAAATAAATAAATAAATAAATAAATTAGAGTCTATATTGGTGGATGTGTTTAACTTTATTACACTTTTAAAACTCAAAAAATAAAACTGGTATCTTGAAAATTGAAATTGTAATTGTAGAAGAAGAGGGTAATAAACACCTTTTGGTGAATATGGTCATGTCTGATACTTCCTGGGTTCATCATGTAGTCCTACTCCAAGGAACATCCACTGTCCATAGCAATAACTAGTTAGTACTTGTGTTGATTTCTTCCTCCCTGACGGGACTTTCTTTATTAGTTAGCTTGGTTTGTGTGTGTGTGTGTGTGTGTGTGTGTGTGTGTGTATGCTACTACGACAGACTACCTACCACAGACTCTTCAATTTTTAAAGAAAATAAATTCATTTGTTAGTTGTGAGACTGGGAACTACAATATCAAGTTGTTACCGCCTAGCAAGAACTGTGTATGAGTGTTTAAAAGGGAGCATTCATTTTGTACTGCATGGTCTACTGTTTATCTATTGTTTTATTGCCAAAGAATAGCCTTGAATACCTTACATAGTCAAGTATGATCTTGAACTCCTGACCCTTCAATCTTTACCTTAGTGTGGGGACTATAGGTATGTGCTACTAATCTTAGATGGAATCGTTGACATAATATTTTAAAATGGCGGCACTCATTCTGGCTTATAGTTATGGAGCCACCATGTTCCCAACTAGGCTAGGCCTGAGGTCACAAGCCATGGTATGTTCTCGCTGCTGCTGCTGCTGGTGTTCAGTCCACAAGCTCAGGTATCCAGAGACACCGGCCCTGCCACCCATGAGACGCCAGCGTGGGAGATGGCTCTGCCAATCTTCCACACTGTCTCCACAAGGCTGGGCTTAGTCCAGACCATCCTGCCATCCATGCGGCCCCGGTAGAAAATGAGACTCTAACACTTAATGATTAACCAAAGGCTTTATATGTTTGGTAATGCTCAATAACAAGATGTCCACCCAATTGGCAGTGCTAACCAATTAACTAACCTAGATATATGTTGTTACCCAGGACTGGTCTCGGTCCAAGCATGGTTCACCAACCTCCTAAATTTCTGCTCTCTCTAGCTCCTCCTCTTCATTCTCCTCTTCCTCTCCTTACTCCTCCTCTTCCTCTCTTTATTCTTCCCACCTAGCTCCTCCCAACCTGAAGGGAAAATTTCCGCTACATGGAATGGTCTTTTATCACCCAGTTTTGATGGAATGTGAAGATGGATTAAAGAACTTTCATATTTTATATTGTGAGGGGATTTTTATATTCTATATTGTAAAAGGTATTAATATGCATAGTTACTACTAGCATAGCACATACACATTGTTAATGGCTTGTTCTGAGTTAACACTTCAGCATGGAGGGCTCTGGAGAAATACAGAGTTGATACCAGTAGACAATGGACTCAGTATTCGAAGAAGTGCAGACATCCAGAGAACAGGGAAGAGTTCAATAGATAGAAAGAAAAGAGACACAGATATCATTCACCTAAGAATATGGCTGGTTGCTTGAGAGGAGAGGAAAGATGAATCCTTTGTTCCAATGGAAGGAGGTTTCCGAAAATGAGTGTTAACCTACTGTCTTCTCAGGCCATTGGGTCTCAGAGTGAAGCACGACTTAAAGTCATTTGTTGCTTTTGCTCATTAGTATATATGATGATTCAATTATTTTTCAGTAGAAGATAGCTGGGGTGGCTAGGAGTATGGATGCCAGGAAGTGGGGACTATAGGACCATTTCGAAGATCAGCTATCATGCTTCCATAGCACTTGTTTCTGAATCCTTGGGCTCACTTCCAAAAACCAACTTTGCTGAGAATGGAAGATTTTTGCCTCCCCTGCGAATTCATACAGTGATTCTCCAGCCAAAGTGATGTTGGCGGTGGAACTCTTAATAAATCATAATGATAAACCTTCATGACCTGTTAGTGTTCTGGCAAGGAGAGACCTCCTCTCTCTTCACACAGCAAGAAGTCAACCTCCCCGAGAGCAAGAAGGGTTCCCTGCATCTCCCCTTCAAACCTCCAGCCTCCAGACTATGGGAAAGTGCATTTTGCTAAGGCAAAGAATTCTCTTTTTGCAACAACAGGCTAAGCTTATTTTGCACGGTCTTCTATCACAAGATCCTTCCTAGATTTCAAATTGTGCTGGGCAAGTTGAGTGACTCTCTAATACTTTTAATGAGGCAAATGAATGCTTGTAGTTATCGATATGGAATGAGCTCTAAAATATATTATTAAATCCAAAAAGCAAGACACAAAATGTTTCTATTTTAGTGTGTCATAGCTGACACACTAAAAAGGAAACTTAATGCTGCATACTAGTAATAATTTCAGGGAAGAAGATGAGTTTATGTTTATGATTTTCATGTAAGTACTATTTGAGTTTTTGAAGCACATTCTGTATTCATTTAAAAAAAAACGATGTGATTTGATCTGAAAGGTAGTGATAACATAGCAATTTTTATTTTCTCTGTAATTTTCTGCCTGAAAAATCTCATAGTACTTCAAAAGATAAATGTACCAATCAAAAACATGTCATCTACCAGAAAGAACTGAGGACATTAAAAAAAAGAAAACAAAACAATAATAAAAGCAATCCTAAATCAAGACAGTATGATATTCTGTCCCTTTAGGTGTGAGACAATTACTTCATGCAAAGGGAGACATAGAAAGGAATCATAGAAATAGGCACCCATGCTCAAGGACACACACACTTCTTGGGACTCACGGTTCTGTCTGTGAGTCCATTCTCTAAATACCATATTAAAGTTGGATACATAGAGAAATAGCTTGGAAGAATACTTCTGAGACAATCTGAGTTCTGATGTAAAGCAACTGGGAAACAGTTCCTATGATCTTTCTGACAGTACAGACGGACAGACAAACAAAACAAAACAAAACCCTCTTGTCTTGAAAAGGTAAAAAACCTGTCTTGTAAAGAGCCCAGAAGCTTGAAATACCCAAGATTCAACTCACAGACCACATAAAGCTCATGAAGAATGACGACCAAGTAGGGGGTCTTCAGTCCTTCTTAGAAGGAGTAACAAAATACTCAAGGGAGCAAATATGGAGACACAGTGCAGGACAGAAACTGAAGGAGGGGCAGTCTACAGACCATTCCACTTGGATATCCATCCCATGTGCAGTTACCAAAGGTAGAGGTTGATGTGGATGTCAGGATGTACATGCTGACAGGAGCCTGATATAGCTGTCTCCTTAGAAGTCTGCAAGAGTCTGACACACTCAAAGGCAGATGCTCACAGCTAACCATCAAACTGATCATAGGGTTCCCAATGGAGAAGATAGAGGGAAGGCTGAAGGAGTTGAAAGGATTCGCGACACCATGAGGAAAGCAACAATCCCAACCAACCAGAGCCCCCAGGGTCTAAACCACCAGCCTGGGAGCGCTTAGGGAGGGACCCATGGCTCCAGCTATATATGCAAGGGAGCTATATATAAGTGGGAGAAGAGATCCTTGGTCCCATGAAGGCTGGATGTCGTGGGGTGGGGGTGGGATATTCGAGAGTGGGGAGGGGAGGTACGGGGGAAGGTGGGTGAGGGTACACCAACGTGGAGGCAGGAGGAGGGGGGAAGGGATAGGGAGTTCCTGGGAGGGAGGGGGGGAAAATGGGGTAAGGAGAGAACATCTGAAATGTAAATAAAATTTCCAATAAAAAAAAAAGCCCTCTTGTCTGAAAAGAAAATGAGAGGTGACACTGATGAACCAGATGATAAGTGAAGAGGTTTTCAGCATAAGCACCCCTCTCTCCAAGTAGAGACATCTGTTACGTTAGAGTCATGCAAGTTATGACATCATCTTACTAGATGAGGGTCAGCATAACCAGAAGACACTGTGTAGCTAGTTAAGGTGTTGGAGACAGCAGCCACTAGGTGGCACCAAACAGCAGTTGGGAATCAGGGATAGATTCTGTTGTATGCACAGGTCTCCATTACTGATAGATTCTAGGATCCGAAGCCCAGTTCCCTAACCTGGAATGAATTCCCTTCATCTTCACTTTGACTTTCAAAACCAGACCTGTGTGCTAATAGCAAGTCGTTGCTGTCAGAATTATCAGATAACCCTCATAGGTGAATGATTCTCACTAATACTAACACAGCAACACCAGATCAGAATTTATATTTCTACTAAAGTATTTGACTTGCCAACTCCATTAGACTATTAGTGCAAGGAAGAGAGGAGATGGGCTAGATGCTAAATGTATTCTTAAAAATCTTTTTTTTCAAGAGAAAGAAGGTAAAGTTTTAGAAAGTCAATGCTGTCCCCAATTTCTCACTGTCTTTATCACGTGGTCCATTTTGCTAGCAAGGTAATATGTACCTAATCCATTACATCGGTAAAATACTCTGGGCTCTGAGCAGTGCTATGCATTCATTCTGATATTTAGGGATATTAGAAAGTCACAACATAATCAGCACTGCTGTCTAAACATATATAATATCAATATCAAGTCAATAAATTGATTAATACCTACTCTAAAGCATCATATTCCATTTATCCCAACATAATCCACACCCGTGGCTTAATTTCATTTATAGTATATATAAACATGAAATTAGATCAAAATCTTGTTAATATAAGGCATAATTTAAATAGTGTTGAAAATGCAAAAAACAAAATAAAATAAGCCTCACTGGTTTAAAGCCAGACGTCCTCAGAGAAAGTTGTGTTTCCTCAGGTCTGGTATCTATTGTTGGGTTTTGTTTGTGCCTACAGTGGACACACAGTATGTGCTCTTGCAAACAGAACTCACTGGACATAGCAAGCATAACACTAAATGTGCTTAAAAACACCATTGCCCGACAGAGAACAGAATCCATAGCTTTGAATTCTGTGCAGACCAGTCATTCCGCTTGTAGACTCTCAACTTTTTTCTATAAAACTGGATTTAAAAGTGAATGATAAAAAATGGCTATCTTTATAACATGTTTTCCCCCTTTCTCTTGTGGTGAAAAGTCTTTCTCTTGTTCTGTTCCTTACCCCCTCCCTTTATTTTTGGATAAATGTGACCCTGCATTTTTTAAAAATTACTAAACCATACATATTTGTCTTCTAACCAATTAATTATTTTTAAAATCATCCTAAAATTTAATTATAAAACTCTTTTCTCCATCTCATGCTTTCTTTGTTCAAGAAACAGTAGAAAAATCTTTTAGTGTGAAATCCCTCATGTTCCTGATTCAGAGTGGTCCTTTCTCAGAGACTATTTTGTTTTTTCAATTTTATTTTTATCTTAGTATGCTGTGTGTGTACCTGAAAAGGCTTGAAAGGCCTCTGCATCCTTTAAAGTTAGAGCTGTAGCAGTGAGCTGGGTGCTGGGTGTAGAGGCACAAACACTTTTAACCTGAGGCTGAGCCATCTCTCCAGCCTCTCAAGCAGTCCTGCCCATTGAAGGGTGGTAGTAACGTAATTGGCTGTGGTTACCACTCTCCTCTGAAGCCATAGCTCTGAAAATAAATGGTGGCCTGTGGATATCAATATTGAGGATTAATGACAAAGAAAATATTTTTCCTTAACTTCATCCAAATGTCTCCTGTGAGAGACTGAGAGAAAGTGTAATGACAAGAAGACACATCATACAAGAGTGTGGGACCATCTTTGTTAAGATAATTTCTCTTCTATTTAGCCCTTCTGTTGTGCTTTCTTCCATCTCCCAATACAGTCGTGACTCATCTGTGGTTCAGTGAGCAGACACACTGGCTTCTACTAGTCGTGGGGCTTTGAGTGAGTGCATGAGGCCTTCAATCAAAGGTTTTCTGACCAGCAAAATGCAAGAATAGTATTAACTCTGATATTGGCGCCTAAATTGTTTTTCTCTCCTAGCTCCCTCCACTGTGGCCTTCACCTTAGGCCTCCAACGCACTACTTTTATTGAGATTCCACATGAGGCTCACACCTTTGAAACTAGAGGCAATTTTCATGTCCCTTACATGTCTGGAGTTACACATGAATATTACACAGATCTTTCTTCCTCCTTTTTGTATGATTTCTGGGGCACCAGTTTGTTTTTCCCCGATAGCTATGTACATGCTTCACTCTAGACTTTTATTTGTTTGGAGATTGTTTCCCGACTTTTCCTTTTCTTTTACACTGGAGCAAACCACTTTGTAGCTTTCTCGTCTTCCTGGATGGTGATCTCCACACTGGCCTCAGGACTTTCAGATCATCAGTTTCCAGCCAACGTGTATTCAACCTCCTGCCTGGTGCTCTTTATGTCATGTACACACTTAGCTATAATGGATTGCAAACGGAACTCAACATCTTCCTCTGTAACCCTTCCATTCCTCCAGCAAGGGTTCCTCATCAGTGAGGGACAACACACTCTCCTATTTACATGAGAAAGCCTTGTTGCTCATCCTCCAATTCTCCTGTCATAGTGCTCTGACCTCAGAAAATACTCTATGGTGTCATCTGGCCAACAAATCCATGAATCTGAAGTAGCCTAGGCCCATCTTTGTATCTCTGCTCTTTTAAAAGCAGTTCTCAACACAGAATCCAGAAGGACCCTTCTGAAACAAAATGATATTGCAATGTTATCAACTCAGATCTGTCCTGGCCCAAAATCTGTCATGGATAACAAAGACCCAGGAAGGCTCCTAGATCCGTATGATCCACTCTTTCTTATTTCTTGCTCTGTGACCAGACTTTTTCCTGGAGAGATGCAACATATACCACTCCACATACAGAGCCCATGACAAATCCAATACAGATCCAACCAAAGCCCAACTTGACACGGCATGGAAGTTTTTACTTCTGGTCCCACCAAGGACGACACTTGGCACGTAGAAGGCATTCAGTAGGTATCAGTTGAGGAAATGAATAACAACAAAGTAGATATTCTTATCTGACTACAGAACCATGCCTACACTCCCAAAAGACCATGTCAGTTACTACTTTCTACAAATAATTTTTAAAGATAATTTTCTCTCATCTACGTGTTTCAATGTATGTGTTTCAAGTAGTAAAACCAAACTGATGTGTAAGGGGAAAACTACTACTGACAGCTAAATTTTCCAGTAAATTAAATGTTCATAAAAGCTGAAAACCATATAATATTTGAAAAGGATTTGGGGAGAGATTACTTTTGGAGAATTTAAAAGTCAGAGTGATTTTTCTTTGAAATATGAATAGGTAACTATAAACTTACTTTTAAAAGTTGAAGCTAGAAAACGTATTTTTCTTCTTGTTACTTACCTGCTGTGCAACATTTAAATTTAGAAAAATTAGTGACCTTAAGAGAGGCTTTGCTTCCCATGAGATCTCCTTCCCATAATGATGATTAACAAGTTCTGAGAAAAATCAAAGTGGCATTCAGCAGACTCTTATTAACCTTCAATAAGTGTCTTTATTATTGTGTATTTATTAACCTTAAAGGGATGTGTCTGGCCTTGCCACTGCTATTCTAGAGATTTCATATTTCCCCTCCCCTGTCTCACTCACACATACATATATGTACATACACACACTCACACACACAGAATGGAGAGGAAGTTCAATGTTAGTAGGAAAAGTCTAGTAAAATATCATTTCCATTCTAGGAGACAGGGTATCTTATGTAACACACACACACACACACACACACACACACACACACTGGGCCTGTACTTTGCTTTCAATGTGAAATTTGATGGTGAATTAAATCACTGTGATTTTCAAGTGTGTTTTTCATAAAAACATCTTCAACAGAGGATCATATAAGGCTAACCTCAGAGGACAGTTGTGTAGGAGGACATAAGGTGGGAGGAGTTAGGAGAGGAAGAGGAAGAGGAAAAGGAGGAGTTAGGAGAGAAGAGATAAAAGGAAGAGGAGGAGAACAAGACAGAGAGCAGAGATATAGGAGCGATGGAGACGAATGTTCACGTGTCTGTAGCAGTCAAAGGTAGTTGGTATACCTAGGTTGGGTATTGGGTTACACTTCTGATTGTATGGGTATCTTGTTACTGATCATTGCCAAATATATAAGCTTTGATTAATCTATAAAAATTAGAGTCTCATTCTCTCACTGGCCCCAATGGATGGCAGAATGGTCTGGGCAGTGCCCTGCCTTGCAGAGACAGCATGGAAGATTGGTAGAGCCATCCCTCACGCTGGCATCTAGTGGGTGGCAGGGCTGGTGTTTCTGTGCCGGTTCTAGCTTCAGCACACACGTGGCCTCGGGCTGAGAATCATGGTGGCTGGGCTAAGCAGAGCGGCTGCAACTTAGATAGTTGGACTGAGCCAGAGGCCGATTGAAATAATTACCACAACACAGGTATTCTAGTTTAATGATGTGGTGAGCATCTCAGAAGTTGAACTAGTACATAGAGATTCAAAGATGCTGATGCTGAGAAGAACATCTAGAGAGGATGCCAAATAAACAGGAAAAGAAACATTCTCATGAGCCCTTGCTACTACAGCTGATATGTTTCATCCTATCTACAAGCCAGGGCCTCAGCTCAACATACATGGAGAGGATTTGAAACTACAAGTATTTGAAACTATCTTGGCTTATTCTCATCTCTCTCACTCTCTGAAAAATCTTGCCAGAAGCCCTGATATAGACATGAGTACATTGTGCATATACAACCTTTTCCACATGCACATAAATGTGAATGTGCACATGCCTTATATCCTGACAGATTCTTATGTACCACATTTGAGACTGCATTTACATATGGTGTTCTATAATTAAAAATACCAGTAAATCTGTTTGTAACTGTAAACTAGGAACCAAATAACAAAATGTTAAACCAACACTGAATGTTAAAATATACAAGTTTCTAGTACCAAATCATTGAAGTAATATGACTATAATGACAAAATGAATGAAGATTATGAATTGTTTTAGAATGTTATATGAAATTATTTTTCTGTGGTATTTCAATTTCCCTTATTTACAAATATCATTGATATTTCCACCCTTATTTTCCTTTGACTATTTCTCCAGTTTCAAAGAAATTGTAGAAAATGTGTTTTACTAAGTATGTTTTGAAGTAATTACACGTTTTGATCATATAAGTTATGAAAGGGTTGGGGGCATCTAAATGAAGGTTTTCAAGGATGTCTATTTATAGAAGGTTCTGAATTCATGAATTGGTGATAACTGGCTCACACAAAGGGAGGCACACCCAGAATGTTCAAGGGGCACAGGGTTTCTTTTCACTTTGAAATATTTTCAAATGCTTTGAAGTGTTTTTGTACAGCCACCAGTTTTGAGACTATTGAGAAACAAACCTTTAAGGGGAACTTAATAAAGTAATCATCAAAGTTCTGTTTCTCCTGGAAGTGTTGAATCCAGAGGTTAAGTGAAAGCACTTCATCTGGAAAGTACCATATGGAAGTGGACGAAAAGAACCGAAAGCAATCTGTACAATGGGAAAAGTTTGCCCAGGAGAAATCTTACGAATGCTTACTACCAAAGTCTTTAAACTATGAGTCATGGGTCATGATCAGTCAAGTATTGCTCTTCTGCTTTCAGTAACCATGAAAGTAGTTTTTACCCTACCAGTGGTGATAGCTAGAAAAGATAAACTCCTACGCAGAGAGGCAGTGGGAGTGTTGGGGGAGGTGGTTACGGGCTGTGTGGGGAGCTATAGCTGCTGTGACACTTCACAGTCCCAGGCTGGACCTAGTGCTTGGGATAATTTCTTAATCACTGTGTTCTTGCCTCCCTTAAATTTGTCTCATACTTTCAAAAGCCAGCCTTGCTTTTAAAATGAAAACTTTGGCATTTATATCAACTTGTACCAGTACAGGGGATAAATTATAAACCACCATACACTTTTAGTATTCAGAATGCACGTCTATATTTAAATATATTGTTGGGTTGTTCTATTTCAAGTACATGTGCCAACATTCAATATATAAAATTCAGCATTTCACTGGAAACTCCCTAAGATTTTGGGTCACAGTGTCCACAGCTATTGTCAAGAAAATATGACCTATATTTCATTGTTAGTTGAAGACTTTGTCTCAGAATTATCTTAGACAACAATGTACTCCTCAACCAAATAAAGCTCCAAATAAAAATTGTTATTCTGAGTTTCTTCTTAAAGTTAAGCAAATTCACCTTCAGATACACCTCCCCCCCCACACACATTGACTTACTGCTTTAAAAATCAAATAATTTCAAACTTTCAACAAGCTACCTGCATTTTCTCTCTCTGTGTATAAATACATACACTCATGTAGGAAGGTAAAAATAAATAAATAGAAAAAAAGAAAGAAAGAAAGAAAGAAAGAAAGAAAGAAAGAAAGAAGCTGGGCAGTGGTGGCGCACGCCTTTAATCCCAGCACTTGGGAGGCAGAGGCAGGCGGATTTCTGAGTTCGAGGCCAGCCTGGTCTACAGAGTGAGTTCCAGGACAGCCAGCTACACAGAGAAACCCTGTCTCGAAAAACCAAAAAAAAAAAAAAAAAGAAAAGAAAGAAAGAAAAAAAAGAAACTAAAGACCCAGCCCTTCCCTTCCCGTTTATTTTCCTGATTTCATGGGCACCCAAAGCTTAGCTGCAAATCTGACCCCAAGCACCAGAACTTCCCCATGTAGCTTTGAGATGATGGAGGTCATGGCATCATCTGGCATTTCTGTTTTTTTTTCTGTTGTTTTTACTTGTATGGGGTAATTAAACTTAGTGCAATGTTGTTTTCAAAGCTCAATAATTTACCAGCACAGCATGAGCACAGCTTCCCTATTTCCCCACAGTCTGGGCACAAGCCTCTTTGGCCTTCATTTCTAGAACTTAGCTTCTTTCAATGCATCACTTAAGTATTTCTGAGAATGCAGTAGAATTGGACCACATGTTTCCTCCTCCCTCAAGACAGGGGCTTTGGGTCTTCAGAGGCTGGCAGATTTGCCCTGAAGCAGAGGCAGATTAGCTTTTTACAAAGCTGTGGTCTGGTAACATCAGACCTCCAGGGTGACTTCCTTCATAGTGTCAACAACGAGGTAGGAATTCTGCAGCAAAACTGAGACCAAGCTATAATTGTCATGAAGAGTTTCCTAAAGAGTTAGAATTCACAGAGGCATGGCTTAGAAGGCAACATACATATGCTTCTCGAACTTTGGAATGGTCGGTGATAGCTCTGAGTGGCCTGTTCTTGAGGTTAGCTCAGTGCTTCCTTCCCCGCCACACCCTAGGATTCAAGCTTCTTCTGTTTGTGCATGTTGACAGTACATGATGAACTCCTGTTGCTTTGTTTGAGTTATTCCATGTTTGCACGATCGTCCTACAAGAACAACAATAATCTTGGAAGAGGAGGAAAATAAACCTCCCAAAATGTCCAAAGAGCTTAAAAAGATCTTTTGGCTGAAATCACAAAGGCAGGGTGAAATGCAAGACTCCCAGCCCACTAGGATGCACTTAGGAGTCCAATACAATGAGTCTTACATTGGGAAGAGTAATGACCCCAGAGGCATAACAGTGAAATACCTAATGGTTCTTGAGGCAGCCAGTAGGGACAACAAGGAGTGAGCCACCCAAGGATAACAGTCACTCATGTCTTATTTTGAGTTTGTTTGGGTTTGAGGGAGGTTTGTTGTTTTGAGATAAGGTCTCTATATGCCGTGGGGACCTTGAACTTGCAAGGATCCTCCTATCTTGAAACTACAGGCAAATCCACCATATACAGCTACAATCTATGTTCTAGACAGCTGGAGGAACCCTCATGTCCTTCTAGGCAACCTGAAGATCTACTAAGTTGGCCTTTAGGCTTTTAGCAGACTAAGACCTATATACTCTGATTCCTCTAGAACAGATGGCTGTTCCCTGATCTACTTCTCCTTGCAGCAAGGATTGTAGTAGATAGTCATACTGTCCTCCCAGAACCCACATGGGCTGTAAAGGAGAGAATGTTGGACTGTGCATGGTGTTCCTGGTACCCAATCACTTGTTACATTCATTAAGTAACAGAAATGACTAGTCTGACAACAGCTATTGTGTAAATGAATAGAGAAGGAATGATGCCTCAAATTTCTGAACTGGTCACTATATTTAAAAACAGAAAAGGAGGTAATTCTCTATTTCTCTATGTTCTATGATTTTGGACTGTATATATTTTACATTGTTCTTATGATTGACATTGATAATTTAAAAATTAAAGAAAAAATATATTTTAGGTCTTTGGTTACTTCTGATTCTCTGGAACCCTAGCATGTTTATAAAATAGAGGGAAAAACTTTGCATTGAATGTTTCATAAATATCAAATATTTTTATATGATAATAAAATATACAATCACAGATTTCCCAAGACCTATTTACTGTATTATTCACATGTGTAACTTTTTAATTGTTCTGGGTATCGAACATTAGGTCTTTGACACTCTAGCTACATGTTTGAAAAAGTTTAAATTCTATAAGTAAAATTGCATCAGAGCAAAACCAAGGCATAGTAGAACAACGTAAGGGTTATATTTGGATGCTCTTCCCCTCAGTTATACAAGGTCGTGAAAATAGATCATCAGGGTTCCAGACAGATGGCCCAGCAGTTAAGAACACCCGCAGACATTCTAGAGGACCCTGGCTTACTTCCCAGCATCCAAATGGGAGTTCACAATCATCTGTACCACAGTTCCAGGCGTGTTATCTTCTTCTGGCTTCTGTGGGTACAGCATGCATATAAACCACATATATGTATATGCAGACAAACACTCACACATAAAATAAAAATAGGTAAATTTCTAAAAAACACTACATAAAATAAAAATAAAGCAATCTTTTCAAAAGAACATTCAGCTTAAAAAGAATCAGAATATTGATTTTATAGGAAAATACTAAGTTACATAAACATGTGTCATGTGATATTTGCAATACAAACTGGTATATTATTTGGCCTAGAGGGACAGACAGGCATAGTCTTGCCAATCTCATTTTCAGAAAAAGCAATGGAGACAACCAGGGTTTAAACAGACCTACTACATAATGAAGCGATTAGATCATATGCCACTAAGAGTAATGCATTGGTTTAAATTAAACTTCTATGAAGAGACTTTTCTTCTTGGCGTATAAAATAACTTCCAACATAAGCTTTAATATTATTTTATGAGCTTCAAAGTGCTGGAGGGAAATTTTTACATTTACAGTATAATTTTTTGAATCCTTTGGGATAAAACATTTAAGGCCTCTTCTAACTTCTGCTTAATAAATAGCTTTATTTAAAAATATCCATAAGCCTATTCATAAGCCATCTGTATACTTCTAAGGATCCTATCTATTCCTTCAGTGCATGACCTCCACAATAGTTTGGAATGAAGATCTGAAGTCTTGGGAATGAGAGTCACAGACAGTAGGTGGAATCCACAGCTTAACATCCGGAATTATTTCCTTCTTTTATTTTTCAACTGAAAACAAAACATGTTATAAGAAAAATATTTCCTCAAGTGGAGTATATAACAATTCCAGTCCCTACTATTCATTCTGTGAATGAAGACTGTAGACATTATTCAGTGATTGAATTGAATGGATTTGGTCCAAATCCCTGATCTCTAAGTTAATACTCTCTGGGTGGTAAAAAAAAAAAAAAAAAAAGAGGAATGATCAAAGGCAAAGTTGATGTTGAAAACAGGCAGGGGTCCTGGAATTGAATGAGAAAATGCATCCATGAGCCCTGGAAACTGGAAAGGATATGAGCGTGAGGGCAAAAGTCACAGGTGCTGAGTGCCAGAACTCTCCAGGGGCTGATCTGCGCCATCAACACCTAGGATTGCTTCTAAGAGCTCCGGTGTCTTTAGGTTGGCTTGCAGTGATAACTGGACTTCAGTCCCAGACAGCTGTGATTCTGATTTAAGTGCATCTCTAATCCATCTCCATCATTTCTGTCTTTTTAGGAAGGTAATGTATGCCTATATGCCTATCTCCTGCCCCACATCTTTGTATGATAGAATCCTTTGAGCGGCGTTGGTGGCGCACGCCTTTAATCCAGCACTTGGAGGCAGAGCAGGCGGATTCTGAGTTCAAGGCCAGCCTGGTCTACAGAGTGAGTTCAGGACAGCCGGGCTATACAGAGAAACCCTGTCTCGAAAACCAAAAAAAAAAAAAAAAAAAAAAGAATCCTTGGAGCAGAATTTTGCAGAACAAAGCAGAATGTGATGTTTTAGAGAATCAAGTCCTCTATTAGATTCAGTGTATGCTGAGGTCCTTGAATACTTGGACTTGAGATCCAACTCATGTGTTCTTAAATTTCATGTGATCTACTTTGAACTGTCTTTTAAAAGTACTTTCACAGGATCGTGGATGTTGTGGTCTGGGACAGTAACAAAAATATATTAAATTCCCTTTTTTCTGTGAAATGATAGTCACTAAACTTAAGCTATGATTAATTCTCATTCCAGGTGCCTGAAAAAGATAGAAAATAGCATTCTTTTTTATGAATCTACAGGCTTCAAGCTAACAACAAAATTTGCTCATAGCATTTTGGCTTAGGAGACAGTGGAACACAAGCCTACACTATGACCTTTCTAGTTTGACACTCAGTCCAGCCAAGGATATTTGCACAGCTATTTCTGTCTTTAAGTAGTATCACAGGTGACATCTTGAGGTTGTGAGAAAAATGTAATCAAACTCTGGTTTTAATCTCTCATGGCAATTTTAAGTACCAAAATGTGGAAAGAGTTGTAGCTTCCTTCATGGAAGATGCTGGGGAGTTTCTAGGGCCCCAGTTCTCTGAAAACTATCACCTAACAAATAGAATGTATTAAAACAATTGGAAAGACTAAGCTTACATTAGTCAAGGGTTGCCAAATAGGCCTTACCTCCTTTTTAGAGAAACTTAATGGTGGTAAAATCTTTGAAAGTAGCATTTGCAACTGTGCCTACTCTCTACTCAACTTCAATTTCCCATGTGTGCTTTGGACTCTGGATGCCCTAAGGTCATGAAGGGAGAGTGCCTGAGTCCATGGAAAGCACAGAGAGAAGAGAGCACTTGAAATCTCTTCAGAAGGTGCATGGAAGTATAGTGCCACATTTGTACAAGATGCACGTGTGCACAGCTTGCTCTTGAGACATACACAGCTGTGGGCATTCACTGATGCATGGCACAGGCAGCTTGTGTTTGGAGGCAGGCAAGGCTGACTTCTCTCCAGCCTGAAGCTTGGAAACTGTTCACCTGAGGCTTTTTTTTTCTTTTTTTCTTTTCTTTCTTTCTTTTTTTTTTTTTTTTTTTTTACTACTCTTTGTGTTTAGAAGAAAACGCATCAAGTCTGAAGCTTTCATTTCTCCCGTGCCAACACTAACGTATCTTGTCTTACTTTATCAGTCTCAGTCTCTCCGTTTTCTCACCCTTGTCCTGACACTTGTGCCCTCAAGGCGTGTAAACTTCATTTTTCATCATTCACCTTAGACATAAGTCTTTAAGTTTTATTAAAAATTTTAACTCATTTCCTTGTTTTTCCCTGAAGACAAATCACTGGATGGAGTGATACTTTGTGAGCGGCCCTGGCCACTTAGCAGGCAGGTGGCCAGCTCATTCTTTGATATACTGAAGAGATTTGGAGGCTTTAGGGACCTGTCCTAATTCTGCTCTACCACATCTTGACGTGGAGAGTCCAGGATCCTTTTCAGACAGAACGTTGAGAAACGTGATAACGAAGTCTATCTGTCCATCTTACAGACACTCTTTTTCCTCCAAAGCGTCTCCACCAAGTTTCTCTGTTCACTTTCTAGTTTTGAATGGAAAATAACTTTCACACCTGAATTGACAGATTTATAACGTACATCTATGTGTTTCTCTTATGTAATTTAATTTATGTGCTTGATAATCTAGTAAAAAGGCACCAGACGTGAGACAAGATGATTCTTCCATAAACTTTGGAACTCTCCCAAGTTTAATCACAATGTCCATGCCTCACATCTGTGCATCCTTCTGTGATGTGGCAGCGCTGACAGCAAGAGAAGACTTTGGTTACATGTAAAAGTTCCACCCTGCAAGGACAGCTTAGCACCCAACCTTCCTGAAGGTAGACAATGCCTTTCTTCTTGCTCTTTACATCACAGTGACAGGACATATTTTTGTGAAATAGTAAGAAGTTTTTCACATGGGTAGAAATGAACAACGTAAATGTCATTCTGTGTTAGTTGAGAGGCTTTTCAAAGGGCATTCAAAAAATACTTTATATCTTGAAACAATGGTGTTTCACCAACTGTGTTTAATAGTTCAGATAAGGGCAGTTTATTTCCTGTCTTCTATTTTATTTTTGAAAATATAGAAAAATATAAACATTTAAAAACTCCCATGACTTTGTTTCCTAGAACTGATACTTATGAAACACTGTAAATTTAAAGAAGTAATTCTTTTAAGACGCTCTAACAGGTGCTCGTGAGAGCGGAGTTACAGGTGAGACATCTTGTGAACTAGTCTCAGTTGGTGGGTCTAGGGGTGGCACACCTGCTGTGCCGAGGGCTGAATTGGCACAGAAGACCCACACAGAAGTGTTGGCCATTATTTTTTATTCTACTCAATCAGCTTGAGGAGTGAATTTAGCACAAAAAAAGGTCATCGATAGCCAACTCTGATTATATCAGGTATTTCACTAGCAAACACTTCATTCCTGAACTGGTGGGAATGTCTGTATGTCTGTCTTACTCCAGAGGGCATGCCATTGCTTAAGGAGACTGTTTTCTAGGTGATGATACATATAATTCAGAAACCTATAACACTAGTCAGGCAACAGTTAGGGTTATAAGTGTAATTTCTCTTCTACATAAGAAAATACTCAGCCACTGCTCTTTTTAAAAGGTAATGTGTTTATTTCTGAATGACTTTAAAGACTGATATTTAGACATTAACCTAGGTACTGGTTCTCTCAGGGAAAGAAACGGTGAGATGAAAGAGAGGAACATTCCTAGAAATGAGTGTTTGACCTGTGTGGTCCTTACAGTAAATTATACTAATTCTAAACTTCTGTTTATGTGTGGCCCTTTAAAGCTGATAGAACTTTTCCATTCAGTGGGCAGGTGGATTTCCTGTAGGACCCCAATTGCCTGAAGAAGTATGTTGTTTTTCTTGTGTTTCCATTGCAACATTAGAGACTAAGAGGGAATCCTCTGTGGTATTTCACATAGGTCGTGGATCTTTTATCTATAGGTTGTGTTTGTACTGAGAGGTGAATATTAATAGCTACTGGTGGTAGAGTGACAAGGGGGGAGTTCCCTATGCATGGGCGGATTAACCTTTCAAAATACATGTTTCTATTTAAACCACTTAGTTACTGTTTGATTGCAGCTCTGAAGACAAGGACTCTGTGTTATACCCGCTGTGCCCTACCTAGATCTGAGAGCAACGTTCATATAGAGCATGGTGAGTGACACAGGACGTATGCCTTTGCTTTCAGTTTGCTTGAGTATACTCTAATGTTCTTCATGAAATGCTTAAGCCTTTCCTTTTGAAATCGTGTGCATGTGTGATTATGAGCTCAGGACTGTGAGCAACTAGAACATGGGTCTGAGTGCTCCAAGTGGGAAATGACATGAAACTTGTCGCAGGTGTAATAATGTGTGATGTTTCCCTTTAAAATATTCATTTTAGAGCTTTGCCATTTAGGTATTTCGTCCAGACCACATAGGTTATTGAAATGAACTCCTTGCTGTGTGAGCACAATTTAGATCAAATTCTATAAATGGCAACTTGTCGAAGTAAGCATATGAATAATTTTACTTCAGTCACGTTCTGAGGCTGCTACAGAGTTTAGCAATGCTGATTAAATAGGGCTCAATGAAAGCATCATTCAGTGTGATCCCTAGTTGGGGAACTTCTCGATTACATTCTGCATATTACTATGTAATCACATTAATATGGGCTTCTAAAATAATGTCTTTTTTTTTTAAAGAATAAATTACTAGGCTTATTTAGTGAGTCTTTTCAAAGGAAACTAGAAAACAAATTTTCTAGGAATAGTTTAAATATGCTCTCAAAGGAAAGTTAGTAGTGGATAGAAAGAGGTAGACTAGTTGTCGGTGGGCATCGTGACGCTGTTTCATTAAGCTGCAAGCACAGCCAAGGAATTTCTTTATAAGAGATTCTGAGAGGCAGCATCCTTCTTGAGTTATCCCGAAGCCCTGGCGCATTCTGATACTAAGTGAGGCTTCCACAAACTCATTCCTACAGCTAACAACCTCCAGGGGCTCAGACACAGACAAGAAACAGGTACTAAAGTGTTTGTAGAGTGGATCAGTCTTCACAAACTATTTTTAATCAATATTTTGAAACATTAAAATTACAAACCACAACATATTTTATAGTCAAAAACCCTCCTCATATCTTCCTTTCCTTTTGGCCTCCTATGCGTCTGCCTATCTAGCCCTGACATACTTGTCTCTATTACAGATTGTTCCTGCTCTCTGTTGCCATGAAATATACATTTGATTAAGATACCCTAGCCTTTAGTACGACTTCCTCATTAGATGTGTAGCCATTGTCCCAGTTTCCATGGTATGAGTGAGGCATAGGAAAGAAATAATTTTTAATCACAAGAACCTTAGTGTTAGGTTCTATTGCTTCTGTAAAAAGAATCTAAACTCCATAATGGGCAATGAAACAATTAGACCAGTGTAGAGGAACACACTGTTGTGTTCCTGGGAAAGCTGCTGGGTCTCTTTAGGAAGGGAAGAGGAGAGGCATGAGGAACGAAAGACAGAACTGCTCGAGTTTCTTCACCTGAACACTTCCTGATAATGATAACTTGAACTTTATTTTAACTATTTTGGAATATTTTTCTTTAGTTCTCTACACTTTAACTCTTTAATTTATATAGTTAATTTATAATTAATTTATTTATTGTCTGGAATTGTGATAGTTCTGATTTTTTTAATGCATTTCATGAAGGATGAGTTCTTATGAGGGAAGAAACTCACTTTCTACACATATGCCTTTAGTTTTAAATAAAGAGGCAAAAATCAAAGTATCTTTCCTTGAAATTGTGTAAGACATGAGAAAAATCAATTTTATTTGAATTAAAATTGGTTCTAAATAAAATATCCCATAGTTTTAATATAAAGACACCATGAGGACCACCATGCCTGCAGTAGATAAGAAGCTCAGCCCAAACGAATGACTCTCTTGGTGGATCTGAGACCTCGGGGTTCTCAGACAGAGGGATCACTACCGGCACCATCAGTCCACAGCTAATAGACTCTCCTAGCAAGCACTCAAGACTAAGCACGTTTTGTCTCTGCTGATCTGAAATGTATAAATTCTACAGGAAAACACTCTCCTCTAATGCAGACTGGAAGAAAGAAACTAAAGAGATGGATCTGATGGGAACTTGCCCCTTCCGTTCTTTTGAACCTCACCTCAAGTTCAAAATAGGCAGAAGGTTTCCTTCAGGTATAAGTGAATACAGATAAGTGCAGTGGGCTAGGTCCAGATGACTCTCATGCCACTCTTGTCACTGTGCTCAGCATCATTTTTGAGGTGTAGCCATGTTTTTTTTTTTTCTCCCAATTTTAGAGAGTATTCTGACATTATTCACATATTCTCACTTGGAAAGTTGTTCATTTTTTTTCTGAAAAAAAAAATAGCTTTCATCATTGAATTTCCAAACAAAACAAGTAAACTAGTTGTGGCAACCCATGGATATAATTCCAGCAATCAAGAGGTGGAGCAGTAGGGTGAGAAATTTATCCCCCACTGTGTAGCAAATTCTAAGTCAGCCTGGGATACATGAGACCTTGTCAGAAACAAAAATGGTAGATTGCTGGACACCAAATGTACTCAGCGGTTTGCCATTATTGTTGTTAGTTAGTCTGTTTTTGAGACTGTAATTTAATTTTATTTTCCCCTTCCTTTTTCTCCCATCAAACCTTTCCATATACCATTCTCCCCTCTCTTTCAAATTATATTCCTAAATATAACCAGCTCAGTATGTTTCTTGTTTTCTGTATGTATGTTTTCAGGGCTGGTTGACACCGAACAACCAATTGGTGTGCTCCTCCCTAGGGAGGACCACCTCTCCCATCCCCAGTTTTCCTTAGTTGCTTATAGTTTTAAGTGCAGTGCTAAGACCTCAGGGGCTTTTCTGCATCCACATTGCCTTGCCTGTTGAGTTGACCTTGTTCAGCTCACATTTTGATGCTCATGTTGATGCAACATTATGGGTGTAGCTTCTCATATTAGTAGAAGACACAGTCTCATAGAAAACTCCCTGATCCTCTAGCTCTTATAGTCTTTTAACCATTCTCTTCAGTCATGTTCCCTGAACCGTATGTGCAGGAGTGTTTTCTAGGTATATCCATTATGTCTAGACTCTACAACTTTGTGTTTTGATGGGTTATGTTTTGTTATTGATGTTGTTGTTTTGAATAGTGGTCTTCCTCTGCTGCTAACAAGTTTCCTTAATGGGGTAAAGATACGTGTGTGGCATAAGAATAATGTTTATAAATCTTTGTTAGGGATTATGCTGGTTTAGTAAAGTAATAGTTGTAGATTCTGTGGCAATAATTCCATGACTTCACTAGTACTGAGCAAGTAGCTAGGTCCAGTACCAGGCATGGTTTCATTCTTATTGAATGGGTCTTAAATTCAATTAGAGAACTTTTGGTTACCACCAATGAATGTGTTTCACTACTGTATCTGTAAAGTTTTTGTGTTATGCTGGCCATTGATGTAATCATAAGGATCATAGGTGGATAGGAATATTGGTTTCTTCTCTCTTTTAGACCCTTGAATGTCACTGTCTGGTACCAGGAAAGCTAGTCTTCAGGGAGCGGACATTCAAATCAGTTCCAGTTCAGGGGCCTCTAAGCCCTATTTCTGAAGTGCATGATATCTTCAGCAATAGAGACTTCTCATCCACCTCTGGTGGTGGGATTTTGAGGTGGTAACCTAGGGGAAAAGCAATAGGCTGTATGTTTTGGGAGTCTCTTAGACAGCCATGCCAACAATTCAAAAGAGGCCTTCTTATGTCTGTATTGGTGTTTTTGTTTGGTTATATTTTGTCTTTTGGGAGAGAATACCATAAGCCCACATGATAAAAGTTCTTTAAAACTGCATTTGTATATTTATACAGTGAATTACATACATTGTAGGGATTTTTGTAGGTAAATAGTTAATAGTATAATTCCTTATTGTTATTTTTTTTCTAATTCCATTCTTTGTCTATATTTACATTTCTCCTTAGGGAAGGATACCCCCTTTTCTTGTTACTCCATCAGATCACTTGTATCCTGATATTTCCCTTTTTCCTTCTCCTACATCCTTCTGTATCTACCCCAGTCCAACCCTACATTACCCTGTTTTCCCATTTCTCTATTCTGAATAATTATACTATACTATCCTCTTCCTGTTGCTCCCCTACCCCTAGCCATAGTCTTGTTTTATTCTCTTAATTTTGGCAGTTGAGTAATATCCCATAGTGCATATGTACCAAATTTTCATTATCCATTTATCAGTTGGAATGCATTTAGGTTGTTTTCATTCCTAATTATTGTGACTAAAGCAGCAACGAACATGTTTGGTAGCTATTGGTTTCCATGAGGATATGCCGAAGAGTGGTATGACTGGGCCATATAGTAGCTTTATTTTTACCTTTTTGGGAATTCTCTGCACCGATTTCCCTAATGGTTGCACCATTTTGCAATCCTACCAACAGAGAACGAGTTTCCCCTCCAGTATTTGCTGGCAGTTGTTTTCTTGATTTTTGCAATTCTGACTGGAGTAAGATGAAATTCCAAGGTTGTTTTGGTTTGTTCTCCATAATTACTGAAGACAATGAATTTATTAAAAGACATTGCTTAGCCATGTTTGCGTCTTTTGGAAACTCTTTCTTCAGTCTCCAGGCCCATTTTTTGAATGGGTCATTCGTTTTGTTTTGGTTTTGACTCTTTGTTTTTCAAACTTGTTGTATATTCTCAATGTAATCCTCAGGCCAAGATTATTTCCCATTCTGAGGGCTTTCTCTTTAGAAGGTTGATGATTTCTTTAGCTGTTTTAGTTTTTGTTTAGCTTTTTAGTTTCAGGAAGTCCACTTGTCAATTGTTGGTGTTAATGCTTGAGCAAATTGAGTCCATAACAGGAAGCCCTTCCTACACCTATGTTCCACAGAGCACTGCTTAGGAATACATAAGACTGCTTCAAAAACCAAACACAGTAGATTTCCCTACACCTACACACAGCACTAAGTGTATCCAGTGGGTTCTGAAAGAAGAACACATGGAATCAAGGAGGAATAATAGGAGAAATTCCAGGATGAGAAAGGGGCTGGATTTTTTAATAAACAATGTATGTATGTATGAGATTCTCAGACAATAGAAAGCAAAAATGTATTAAAATTAGAGAAACATCGTTCAGTTTCAATGGGAAGTGTGCATTCTCTTTGACTATTCATTGAAGGATGGAATATAAACATATAAATAGTATCAGAACCAATTGACTTATGATAAAAAGAAACATGTCTGATATAGACAAATTAAATTTTGCCTAAATATAAATTAGTATAGGAAAATTAATCTTCGATCAGAATGTCTGCTTATTTGAAGACATGAAATAATATTTTAAGATAACAATAAATATTTAGATATAATTATTCCGAGAGCACCCAGCTTGTAAAAGGCAAAGAATGGATTCAGAACTTGGCCCTCATCCTAGCCCTCATCTCCAGGAGATGGCTTCCATCAGTGCGATATGAGCTCAGCCATCATTTCTGATGGCCATAACTGACTTGTCTTTCACTGATTCTCATTTGGAACTGAGAGACACAGCTTTCACTCTTTGTGGCTCTGTGTAGAACCCAGACTTTGTGCTCCCAGCTTCAATTCTTTGTGTTTACATTTGTCCATCAGAGGATGGGCACCTCAGTAGTATCGATCGGAAAGGTGCTTTCTGTGTGGCTCCGGTAATTACACTGTGTACGGTTGATTGACTTTTTAGTGATGACAATTAAAAACACATGATATTCTTCATCTTAAAATGTTTAGTGAAAGTTAGAATATCTAGGTACATCACAAAGCCTTGTCTTAGAGAAATAGAAGCCAAGCAAATACGCTGGGGCAAGGTTGCAGTAGAATCTAGCATTTTCAGTTCACCCAGAAAGACCAATCAAATCATCTGGTAGCCAGGGGAGTTGAAGGCTGTTTTAAAATGGACCATCCTGTTTCACTATCAGGCTCTTTCGTTTGAAAAAGGCAAGCATTATATCTGATTCACAGATTGAGCTTAGTGTAAATGGCAGCTAGCTTGTTGAATGTAAGAAACAGGGTGAGATCATACCTTTGATTTTAAATATAATCAACCTTCCATTAAAATGCTTAAAAGGCTGAATTTGTAATTGGAAAAACTTTAATATTGCTCAATAAAGGAAGACCAAGTGTGGGTGCTTCGGTCCTTCTTAGAAGGAGTAACAAAATACTGAAGGGAGCAAATATGGAGACAAAGTGTGGGACAGAAACTAAGGAGGGGCCATCTGGAGACCATTCTACCTGGGTATTCCTCCCATGTGCAGTCACCAAAGACAGACGCTCATGTGGATGTCAGGAAGTGCATGCTGACAGGAATCTGATATAGCTGTCTCCTTAGAGGTCTGCCAGAGTCTGACATATTCAGAGGCAGATGCTCACAGCTAACCATTGAACTGATCAAGGGGTTCCCAATGGACGAGTTAGAGAAAAGAAGCTGAAGGAGCTGAAAGTGTTTGCAGGGCCCCATGAGGAGAGCAACAATACCAACCAACCAGTGCTCCCAGGGTCTAAACCACCAAACTGGGAGCACACAGGGAGGGACGCATGACTCCAGCTGTATATGTAGAGAAGGATGGCCTTGTTGGGCATAAGTGGGAAAGGAGATCCTTGGTCCCATGAAGGCTGGACTCGGAGTGTAGGGGAATTTGAGGATGGGGAGGTGGGAAGGGGTGGGTGGGGGCACATCCTCATAGAAGCAGGAGGAGGGGAATGGGATACGGGGTTCCTGGGCAGGGGGAGGGGAAGAAGTGGGGTAAGGGATAACATCTGAAATTAAATAAAATATCCAAAAAAAAAAAAAAAAAACTTCAATGCAAGAGTATTTCCAAGGAGAGAGCAGAATAAAGACTAAGACTAAGGAGACACTTATTTTTCTGTAGATGAGGGAATCACTCCACAAACAAGACCTGTGTCATAGGTTAGAAACTGGTGGTGATGAGTTTTCACTAAGCCCATGTACTCATCAGTAGGATTTCAATAATCCTCGCTTCACTAATTTTCATGACTCACAGTGTTGGAAAAAATTTTCAATACTGCCTACAGATTATAGCTTCTAGTATCTAGGGTGAGAGACTTGAAGTTCCCTAGTTGCTGCTCCCTGATTTCTGGCTTGGAAATATTTGGAATTACAATCCTCCAAGTGTCCTTTTCTCTTAGGTGAAAGAAATGAAGGTACCCTGATGTGACTGAACTATGGAGAATCTGTGGTAGCAAAACTTGACTGATATAAAGCAAAATGATTTCTTAGAAGGAAACAGGTGTTAAAAGTCCCCTGATTTAACACCTTTCTCAGAAATATGAAATGGAAAAAAAAATACCTCAAACTCAAACTGTAGCTCTTTGGTTATTTCTTTTGATTTATCCAAATGATGTGTAGCCAAAGATCTCTCATTTTAATTTCCCTTGAGCCATTACTGTAAATGAGACAGGTGTATAAATTTCCTTCCCTTCAATGTCTTCCACACTACAAGCAACTTTAATGCTAGCTAAGTGTGAGAGTTCTGTCGATTAGAGGCAGTAAATGAATGAGAGTGTAGAAGAAATGCCCTTTTATTCCTGTTGTTGACTACATTGTCATGGTTTTAAAACTCTAACAGGATAGGGTGGCGTCCTCCTGCAATCCTAGTACTCAGGCACTAAGACAGGTCAAACAAGAGTACAGGGGCAATTGAGCTACATAGTGAATCTGAGGCTACCCTGAGCTACACAGGGAGACACTGCTTACACACAAGCAAAGCTGAGCACTTCTTTTTACTTTCATGGAAATATTCTGAAATATTGGAGTGGTGTCTTAGCTTCATGCTGGTAAATTTTGTTACATTCAATAGTTGATTGATACGTTTTATTTTTCTATGCCAGTGTACAAGTGTGTGTGTATACACAGACAACCCTACTGCATGGGGCTCTAGGTATAAGGCTTCTTCAACATACAAGCAGGTTACTTCATGTATGAAGAATGATTTAGACTAAACATGGTATTTAGGTATTATTAGGGAAATGTTTTCTAAATTCTGTACTAGATGTGGTACAGCTACACATATATCTCCCGCCATACTCAGTGTTCAGTTCATTAGTTCCTTGTTTCTGCGGCACTTATGTAACCCAAGCACTGGTCTGTGTACTGGCTGTTTGCCTGTGACAGAATGAGGAGCTGATAGAATTTATAGTCTAATGCAGAAAATTGATCTAGGATGGACAATGATTTGCTCTGAAAGGGTAAAATCTGAATCCATACCGCTCAGAGGACTGAGAAAGTCAAAAAAGTGCACATTATTGGATTTACAGAGACCCAGGAGAGACTACTTTCTGTGGGAAGAATGAGTCTAGTAGTAGCAGGGAGTACAGTGGAAAGGAGCACTCACCTTGGAGGGATTTGTCATCAAGGTGACTGGGGAGCAGAGATGGCAAGTATCTGGGAACAGCAGAGTCTGGGATTCTAAGCCTTTCAGCTCTCTTATCAACTCTGTCACTGTGACAGAAGACTATATGGCTTTTACTATGTGTGTGGAAGGTGGGGACGACGTGAGCAAATGTGTTTTAAGAAGATGGCTGTAACATAAAAATACAGATAGGGCTTGGGCAGAGAAGTCAGGGTGTACTAATAGTGCCAAGTGTGGATAGTATTGTCAGTGGTTTGACCACACTAGAGACTCATTGTTTCTTATCAACCAACTTGACAAATCATTAAATGCACATCAAAGTTTAACATATTAGATTGTGATTCTCAGATGGTGCACGTTCCTAATTCTGCTTCGATAGCCAGCAAATATGAAGACCAGCAGCATCGGTGCTATTCAGTGAAGATCCTCACCGAGTCTCAGGTTCTGACCATAGATTCTTGGAAGCAATAGTCTAGAGGTTTACACTTCTCGCTCCCTTAGAGATGATTTAATTAGACTGTGGCTATAAAAATTGACATCCAGAAAATAAGAGGTTTAAGATTTTACATTTAATTTAAAAAAAATTTAATTTAACAAGTTAATGTAACATTAATTTAACAATTAGGCCAGAAATGCACATGGAGAAAAAAACAACTCTAATTTCTAATCTACTATGTGTTTTTCCCCTGGTTACATTACTTTTTACTTTTCTTTATTCTGTTGATAATAACAGGAACCAGTGTTGCTTATTCTCATCAATATATTGACATCAAATATTTATGCTTTGAAATTTGCAAAAATCCCCCCACAGAAGTTACTAGGCAAAGTGCAAGGTAACTAAACATTACGAATGCTGTACCTTCTTCTTGTGGCTTTATTTCTAAATGAATTTAATGACTAGAGAAGACAGATTCATTTACCCATTTACTGCAGCCATATGACCAGTTGTTGATGTTAAGCTTCCCGATCCTGCAAGTACCTGCCCATTCCTGGCTGAATCTGTTCTACTTCTTAGTCTCCAACCAACCATGGACAAAACACACTCTCTGTTCCTTCTCTACAGCATAGAAATGGCACAAAGGGCAAGCCATATGCTCATGGTTAAGATGGTTCAATCCTCTGTGTGTGTGTGTGTCCATGTATTATGTGAGTGTGTTTTGCATGTCTGTGTGTATGCGTACAACTGCTCATGTGTCTGTAAGGAGAACAGATACAAAGATGTCATGTGTCCTTTTTTTGTCACTCTCCACAGTACTCCTCTAAGACAGAGTCTCACTGACTCAGGAACTAAGATGGAAGCCACACAAGCCCTCATAACCCTGCTGTCTCTGCCTCTGTCAGCGCTTGAGTTACAGATGTGCATGGCCATCTCTGGTGTTTGATGTGCTTACTAGGGATTGGAACTCAGGTCTTTTTTCTTGCATGGCAAATGCTCTTACACATGAGCACTCTAGAAACAACCAGTTCATTTTTTCCTACCTTTAAAAATTGAACAGTGCATTTATGAAGAACCAGTTTTGTTTTTCTTCCCAAGCTATTTGTGAATATATGTTTTTTGTAATTAACACAAATTAAGTGACATGTATGTGTATTATGTTGTGTGTAACCAAAAAAGTAGGATTATTATGTCTATGCAAGTTAACTTTTATACCTGGGAAATTTTCAATAAAGATAGTAATCAGATTAAATTTGAATGCGATTGAAAAATATCATAAATCTGTAAGCACAATGTGTTCAGAAAGCATTGTTGTTTTCTTATGAAGAAACAAAAATTAGAATAAAAAAGATTGTTCAGAAGCCCAGATTAGAAGCCTACTAGGAAAAGGAGGCGAGGCATATATTTAACTATTTAATATGATAAAATAATATTGACATATTACTCTCAATGTCTTAACAATGTTTTATTAATTTTCTACTTATGGATCTTCTTTATGGTCTGTTAGAAAGGTTTGATGCATATTCTTTATATTTTATTTTTTATGTTTGAGTGGTGGTTTGCCTGTGTGTGTGTGTGTGTGTGTGTGTGTGTGTGTGTGTGTGTATTCCTTGCATGTGCCTGATGCCTTCCAGAGTCCAGAAGTGAGCAACAGATTCTGAGCAACAGATCCCATGTAATTGGAGTTACAGACAATTGTGAGCCACCACATGGGTGCTGGGTCCTCTGAGAGAGCATCCAGTACTCTTAACTACTGCCAAAATGCCATAAAAATTTCAGTGACTGTCCTTATATATAAAACTATGTGAATGAATATATATGTATTTGCAACACAGTATCTTTTAGAATTTTTAGCAGCTATATGTACAAATGAGGATACATTTTTGATGATGCTTACTAAAGATGCATCAGAAAAATATACTGAACCTGGTTAACATTTAAATTTAAATTTAGCAAAGGCAGATCCTGAAATGAAACAGGCTTGCTAAGCAAGTATAATGAGCTACAAATGGAACACCCCAGAGAGAAGCACATGTTGTTAAGATAAAAATCACTTGTCAGCATCAAGTACCTCCTGTCTTAAGTGAAGGTGTCATGCCTTTTATGATATTTATATTCTAACACGTTCTGACAATATAACATAGACTTGATCAGCACAGCATATTTCCAACAATGTGTCTATCCTCTAAGTTTAAATTATTTCGGAACTTGATTGTGTAAACTTCTGCTTAAACAATCAAACAACTTATGATCTTCACTGATGTACTGAACTTCATCCAAGAATCCAAGGCGAGTTTTGGTTAAGTTAAACACAAGACACCATCTGCTTCTTTAGCAATATAGAGATTCCTTTGTAAAACGGAGGAAATGGGTGGGAGAAGAGAAGAAGAAACTAATCAAATGATGGGAAGGAAGAAACTTACTTGCTTTTGGCTTGAGTGGATGTTGTCAAACCCTTGGTATCTTTCCTCCTATTGTCTTTAGTGGTAAATCTTTTGGTTCTAAAAATGATATATGACTTATAATTCATTTCATCATAAAAACTAAAATTTGAAGCATCTTTAAATCAAGTTTTAATCTTTCTGGTTCCCTGTTTCATTGACAAAAAAGCAAAATTAAACAATGTAAATACTAAAACCCTAAGCAAACCACAGAGGAAGCCTTGAGCATCCCTCTGAGAACAACCATGAGGCTTTGCCACACCCATGGGTCTGAGGCATTGGACCTTTGACATGGGCAGGCCTGTGTCAGATAATACACATGGCAGTGATGAAGTGTAGCCCTCTACTCTTAACTGACAATAATGTTTATCTTCCACTTCATCATATACAGTTAGCATATTTTCTATTGTTAAGGCAGAAAGACCTTACTCTGGCCCATACTGGAATATGAAAACAAGAAACCCCTGATTTGCAACCTCCAAGGCTTGTCTCCATATTTTTCTCGACAGGATATTGACTTGTTCGAGGCCATCTCCTATAGCCTTACCTGAAATAATTAGCAAAAAAACCTTAGAAATAATAATTCATATCTACTGATACACATCAATATGTCAATATGATCATGAGTCAAGATAATGAACTGACCTACCTCCTCAGAAGGAACCAAAATAACATGATTGCTGCACAGACTTCATCCTTGCATCTTGCATTACTTAGGGAAATATAATACTGTATCGCAATTTTTAAAATTATACAATATTAGCTACCTACCAGGCAGGCACTCAGCTAATGGCAGTCCAGTGAGGGCTGCACTCATCACCCCTACTTACAGAAGAGGAAATGGAGAGGTCTGAGAAAATGAAACTTCTCAGCAAACTGCTATCATAAGTTCTAGAAGTGATCTTAGAAAAGGCTAACAAATTGACAGTAACTTTGTTGGAGAGGAATCAGATGTATCATGGCACGACCTCTGTTAGACCATGTTATTCATAAAAGACACAAGTGCTTCTAGGCAAAATAGTAGCTTCTTAGATGGTCCTGCAGACAGGTGAAGTGGTTTGGTACACAATCTTACCTTGGTTCTCACATCGTTTATTTAGCATTCACATCCAATTTTAAATTTTTACTTATTTTTCTAATTGTCATAAAAAGTTATAGGTTTCTTTATGACATTTTCATGCATGTTTTTTTGGTTGACCCTTCTGTACCTCCAGCACAATTGCTCCTGCCCCCTGCCAAAAAAAAAAAAAAAATCCCCATTTTCTGTGTCCAGCTTTGTTATTTCATTTCAGATCTGGTTCAAGTATGTAAAACATCTAATAAGGTTAAAATATCTTGAATTACATTGAACAATAAATGATGGACGTATAATCAAAGATAGTTGTCATGTTCTTCTAGTGCCAGTGGGCCTGTGACTCAGGACCTCCTGCCTGGTGTTTACTCTGTCTGTCTGTCTACTAGTCTTTATACCACTCAAGAGAACTTCAGTAAGTTCATGATCACTCAGTGTAGGGATTGAGTGAAGTTCTGAGTGAATTTTTTGACATGGGCATTACCATGTCAAAGGTCCAATGCCTCAGACCCATGGGAGTGACAAAGCCTCCTGTTGGTCTCAGAGGAATGCCCAAGGCTTCCTCTGTTCCAAATGAGAATTTTGACAGTGTACAGATAATGTCCAGCTAGGGTTCTCTCGGCTTCCCCCTAGGCTTTTACACCCTGAAGACTACTCTCCTACACAGACTTCTGCTAAGATGAGCCAAACCTGCCATCTTGTTCAGCTGTAGGTAATAATGCCCTGCCTCCTTGTTTATCTGAATTCAATGGCCCTGCGTCTCTACTCAATTGTATAAAATAAACACACAGAGCTTTCTAGGTGCTGCAGCTTCTACATCAGAGAGCCCAGTCCACCTGACCCCAGCTTTTCTGTGTCTGTGTGTCTATACTTTCTCCATTCCCTCGTGACTTCTAGTCATCATTCCAACACCCAAGCCATGCAAGGACATAACAATCCAGCTATATGCATTCTGTGCTTCATTTGCTTAGTGAAAATTTATTGAGGAGAACATATCACTACAGTTGTGTAGCAACTTGAGGTTACCCTAATCTGGGAGTTAGTGCAGATGAAGTCGTAAGGTTTCCCTTTCCATCTGCAAATAATGTGAGCCCATTCATTGCCTATGCTATATCTTTTGATGAGGTGTCATTTATAATGTAAACATCACTGTTAAAACAAGTATACTTGTATTTCAAATTTAAAATATGTCCTGTAGAATGTGCAATTATGGAGGGATTGAAAACAAAAAACACAAGTCTACTGCTCAATCAGTATCCGACTGGTTGTTTGCCTCCCTGGGCTTTTGTTGCTTCCTTTTGGCAACTGAGGGTAGTAGAGTTCTTGATGTCTCATTTAAACTAATAGCATGCTTAAGGGCTTTGTTACAAACTTATTTATTAATTAATTTATATATTTTAAAAATCCTCATCTTCTAGAACTGCCAGGACAGGCCTTCTTGACCCTCTTGGTCAGGTATCTCTGGCTTTTCTCTTCCATGAGTGTGGGGAATTGTGTAACATCTTTGAAGCATCACACAAAGAAGAGAGGCAGTTGTGCAATTTTGCATAATTAAAAGGGAAAAAAGCTATACTAGTTGGTGGTCCAGTTCTTTCAACAGTCCCCAGAGGCATCTGCTTTCATCTAGGAACTGGCTGCCATGGTGGTAACAGATGACTTTTAAACAGCTGTCACAAGTCAAAACCAAAATGAAACAAAAAGCCACCCTCCCACACTGCGTCTAGGTTGCTTGCCAATAGGTAAAGCACGTCCTTCTCAGAGGCCTGGGATGAGCAGACTTTGGGGGCCAGTTTTTATAATTCGACAGGAACTCAAAAAACTCAGACAAGCTGCCTTTGTGATTCCCAGAGAGCCAACTCGCCACGTTTTCTACAGGGATCATAGCAATTACTAGTTTCCAGGGGCATTTTGAATGTGTTAATTACCTGCAGAAATTTGCTTTCAAAATATACACGATCCGTCTAACTCTTCAAGTATAAGTGTCTGCTATGTACCATCTGAGGCACCATGTTGCCTTTGTAGCTTTGCAGCTTTTAACAGTTTGGGTAACTAAATTGCAATTAATATTTAATAGAAAAAAATGGGAAGTAAAAATTGGGTTTTTTTTTTTTTTTTTTTTAGTTGTAACGTCACTAATTCTTCTGTTATCCTAAAACTCATGGAAATGATTACCAACTGCCATTGAACAAAACGTGGAGTAAACGGCATTCTGGGAAGAAAGGCTTTGGTGCTGGGGGGTTAGGAGGACCTGGACAGCTTGTCCCTATCGTGTGGCTAATTGAATTGCAAACATGTCAGTCTGACAGCTTTAACAGTTTATGCCTTGAATGTTGGAATGTCCACCCTCTTCTTCCTTGTTACTGGACAATTTCTCTTTGTCATCAGAGTCCTCCTTAACTGAAAGCCTGAGCCTTTGTTTATACCCCGCTCTTTACCCTGTCACTGAAGCACACAGACGACACACTTGTGGTCTCTCTTCTCATGACTGACACGCTGGAAAATAAGTCATGAGACTAAAAACACAACTTTGGATGGAAAATGCATCTAACAGGTGGTTTGCTTTCCGAGACTGATAGATTTTTCTTCCCACATCTGAGCCTTGCATCCTTTGTTTTCATGTTTTGTCTTTTAGATTCCACGTCGACACCTCACACATGAGAAACATGACGAGACACTGATAACAATCACCCACCAGTGCGAAGATTATGAAAGGTAAAAGCAGTGTTTTCCTTAGAGGCTACATTCCTGTAATGAAAATATTCGGCTTGCAGCGTTTCTGCTTTCAACAGCGATGAGTCTGTTAAGAACTCTGAAAGGAAAACCTGCTGAATGGAAGCGAATGGTGTAGACAAGGGAAGTGGGTGGGAATAGGCATGAGCCATTTACAGCTTTTGTTTTTATTTTATTATCTTCTTCATTATTATCATCATCATCGTCGTCATCATTATGAAAGACAGAGAGGGACACACACAGCTGTGGAGTGGAGAGAGAGCAGAGGGAGAGCGGGAGGGAGGGAGGGAGGGAGACAGGGAGGGGGAGAGAGAGCGCGCCAGCCTAGGCACTGGTGGGCAGGTCAAGGAACAAAGTTAAAGAGTCAGTTCCCTCCTTCCACCAGAGGGTTCTGGGAATCAAATTCTAGCCATGAAGTTTGCACAGCAAATGCTTTTACCTGCTGAGTCATCTCACTGGCTCCTGGGGTGCATGACCTGAACTTTTTTTTTTTTTCCATTGCTAGCCAGGAGGCAGGAACTGTGGTGGGTCATGGGAGTTTTTGTGCTGGGATGCTTTCTAGTTGTACAAATTTTGCTTTACTAAAGAAAGGACTAGTTCACCAATACATTGAAGAAGTTCTATTTCCACAGCCTGATTTGCTTAATCCTTAGCACAGGTTCCTCAGCCACACCCCTCATTCTGTCAACCATTGAAGGGGATTTTCCTGTCTCCTTCTAGTCACCAACACAGTAACTCTCGGTTCTCACTTGGTACCTTCTATGTGTAAGATGCTATGCTGGCTGCTTGTAGAAGGCGCATGCGCACCCTTGCCTCCAGCTGCTTACAAGTAAAAATGAGAATATCTATGTGCACAATTAATAATAATGCATGGTTAAATGTTTTGCCTAATAAAAAAAACAGCCCCAAACTGGATCGATTGTGCACACCTGCAGCCCTAGCACACAGGAGACAGAGGCAGGAGAACAGTGACAAGCTTGAGACAAGCCTGGTCTACGGAGTAATATTTATGCCAAGGCTTAATATGAAATTAAACAAAGCAGAGTAGAAAGGGGATGTCCAGAAAAACATAATGCTGTGAGAAATCAGGGAAAGGCAAGACTTGTATACTTAAGGATAGAGGTGTACAAAGGAGATTGTGACAGAGCGACAGGAAAGCTGAGCAGGAGTGTCAGCATCAGGAAACGGGCTATTTGGATTCGTTTATCTTTATGTAATGTAAAGTCAAGGGAAGCTCAGATGAGGTCCCATGGAGAAACTAACTAACTAAGCCTTTATTCTATAAGCCAACATTTCTTTGTTCCCAATACTCCCTTTATAGTATTTATCGTTTAAACAAAAGTTTAGACTTGATTTTATCTATTGTTATTTATGGGGGTGGGAGCATGTGTGACTCAGCACCTGTGTGGCGATCAGAAGACAGCTTTATGGGATCCGTTCTCTGTATTCACCTACCTGTGGATTTTGGGGATTGAACCAGATTGTCTGGCTTAGCTCTAAGCACTGCTCTCTGTTAAGCCAGCTTAACCAGGCTTTAATACCTTAAAGATAAATGATAATTAAAGACTTATTAAAACTCAAATTCTTAATGTTAGTTTTCAACTAAAGATATCTGTGGGGCTGGAGACATAGTTTCAGTTTCTGAGCTTGAGAACAACCTGCTTCCAATATGAAGATCATGAGTGTGGCCAAGGAGCTCTGTAAAGAAACTTGGACAGCGAACTGATGGCAGGAGAGTCAGCCAGCAGTGCCACAGTTATTAGGGAAAGAGTAGCATAATAATAGCAGGCTCACAAGGGTCCATGCATATGCAGACCCTGGCCTAGTATTAAATATTTATTTTTGTATATGCTTTAATTGCAGCAATTATCATTATATGACTCAAGCAGATGAGGTAATTCTAAAAGCAAAAGCTTGCAAAAAAACACACAGTTTACATGGATTTTTGTTTCTCACCCATTTTTGACAATCCTGGAGTCGTATATATGCACTTATAAGTAGTGTATGTCAATTGTGCTTACATAGAGGTAAAATATATGACATAGTTTATGCTCTGAATTTTTTATTTAATAACTTATTTTTATTTTTAAAACTCTATCACTATATTGATTTCTGTCATTCCTCTAAACTTTTTAAATTCAGTGTCTCTCAAAAGTAGATTAACCTCGATTATAGAAAATTTAGCATTTTATTATGAACTGTTCTTTATCATTCTATAACAGTGATGTTTGTGTCTTGCCTCCTTGGTAAGATTTTATGTACTCCAAGGAAAGATTCCCTATACAACAATGGATCTACAAGAAGTTTTAATAAAATATGAGAAGATGTACATTTTATTACAGGAGTAGTCTGAGGATAGTCATATTATAACCTCTGTCATCAACAGAGAAAGTGGAATGGGAATGGGGGAGGAGCACACTCATCCCGGCACTTGAGGGGTAGCTACAGAAGGATCAGGAGTTAAAGGGCAGTAAGATTGAGATCAGCCAAGGCAAAATGAGGCCTTGTTTTAAAAAACACAAACAAACTGAGGGAATGAACAGGGATAAGAGAGAGGCAGGGAGGGAGAATTGAGAAACCCAGTGTTTATACAGAGACAGAAGATGTTCCTGCCCCATCCATCCCTTTGCCTTGGACACAAACTGACACAACTTCCTCCCTTGAGGGGAATTCCAAGGGTGTTCCGTGATCTTAAGAGTCTTATCATATGGCTTTAAGAATAGAATGAATCCAAGTTCTCAGACTGTGCTCCTTTTTAAGTGATGTTAGATTGGCTTGCTATAGCCACCCTCCAATCTCCTGTTAACAGCATATTAATATTCAGCCTTTCTGTGTTTATCCTCTGAAAACCACACAGCCCCCAAGAGTTGTATTGTTTGCATACTGTGTTGAAATGTTTGTCTTTCTGAGAAAAACAGAGATGGCTGGACCTGTTTTAGATTACCTCTAAAATATGCAGATAGCTGGCAGGTTAACCTGTGTGGTATATGTGACCAGGGATCCAGAAAGAGGGAGAGGTATGAGACAAATGCTGAAATCTGTGTTTGTTCTCAGGGAAATGGGAAGCTGAAAGACAGATATGAGATGAGAGAAAAAAAAAAAAAAGAAGAAAAAGGAAGAAGAAGGTCAGAGACAGCCTGGTTAGCCATTCATCACCGCTTCTAAACTAAGTCCCTTTTAATGGAAGCATCTGCAAGGACAGAACTCAATGCCCTTGAAGTTTTAGGGCTTGTATGCCCAGGTACCTTTCAAAGGAACAGTGAAGAAGAGTTCGAAGTGAGAGGCATTCCTAAAGCTAACGCTGATTTTGGTTTGTATCGGTCCACAGTGTTTCATAAGCAGCCTCAGCCAGCATGCTGGGATCCTGGAGTCAGTACTTCATTTAAATTTTTGTAAAGCAGATGTTTCCCTGATTTTTGTTATAACATTTATTTTTAGTATTTTTAAATGCATCATGCATTCAGAAAATTACAGTCACAGCCTAGTAAGGAAACCATAATGATTCATCTTAGTCTGAAACAGAGATCATTTCAGAAGAAGGAGATAAAGGTCAATCCTTGTGAATTGCCTGGCATTGAGCTTATGCAGTACAACAGTCATTGACCCTGTATTATACACGATTATTATTATTATTACCATTGATGCAGCAATCTCCTGTCTTCTGGTAGCAATATACTGGTTTTCAGAAACATTTTAGGGGCTCTTTTTTCTGCACATCCAAAGTATTCAAGTATCTTTTTTGGAAAACATTGGTGTACTTTAAGAAAATTAAACAATAGGGTGTTTTTCATCCATGTGAATAGCCTGCTCCCCTCCAGATGTGGTGTTTAGCAGCCAAACAGCTGCTCTCTATTAAAATGTCTCTCAAAGCCCTACTTATTTGCTCATAAAGAGAAGAGACGTGTAAGTACGTTTATGGGGTGACAGGCAGATGTTTGGGTTGGAACGGGACAATGGTGATGGTAATCAAAAACTAAAATGATCTCTTTTAATGGCATTGTAAGCAAGTATTTTGGCCTCTTTGTTTTTAACCCTCTCCTTTCGTGGTTAAAATTTTAACAATTATGGACAGGCAAAGTGAAGGGGCTTCTAGATAGATGCTCGCTCTACTGTAGAGAAGTGAATCAGTCGTTTTAAGTAAAGGAGAAATGACTTTCGAAGACTGAATAAGTACTTTCATGATACACACAACATAACAGATCATAATTGTTTTACAAATTGTACTCATTTATTCATAATAGAAATGTGTCAGTTTTTCAGAAATTATATTTCTCCAGGCCAATAAACAAACATCAATCCCAGTGGATTTCTGGACATCAGTTTAATTAAGTTTCTTTTTGTTCCGAACTAAGAAGGGCATGTGTCAACCATGGGCTTCTGTGTAATGTAGCAAATAAAATTAACCTTTAGTTGGTGGAGACATTCACAGAGAATTGAGACATGCTGCTGGGAGGGAAGTGGGGGTGCCATGTGTTTTTGGTAGGACTTGATAAACCTCATTGTAGAAATGCTTTCTGTGCACGTCATCACTTCTAAGGTCCCACTTGTATGGAAAATCCAAGCAGCTATCAGGGATTTATCTTTGTGCAAATTTTAATAAATTGTGGCTGCTTAAATTTTTGGACCCAATGCAGCAATTGCTTGTAAAGCTATTATCATTATCCAGGAAGTATATTGGAAAGTATAGTATATATTAACTCACTATTTACATAGAAAGGAGTCCCACTGCTTTTTCTGTGTATGGAACTTTGTGTGTCTGGAGACTGGAGACTACACAGTTTCTCAGTGGAATAGTTTTGATGAAACTGAACACTTGGCGCTGGTGTGCAGCTTTGCGTTGGATCCTGGCAGCCACATACAACACATAGCCTGGACAGAGTTATAACCTCTCTTCCACTTCTCCCCTCTCTCTCTCTCTCTCTCTCTCTCTCTCTCTCTCCTCTCTCTCTCTCTCTCTCTCCCTCCCTCCCTCTCACCCCTCCCTTCCTCCCTCCCCCCTCTCTCTCCTCCTTGCACTGAGTCATTCCTTTATAGTGTAAGGTTTCAGAATTTATGTTGAATTGTCTCCTCCAACCCGATAGGTACCCAGACCCTCTAGTGACTGCAATCTACAGCAATAACACTCCCTCTCTGCAGCTTGAATTTAAGGCTGTGCAAAGCCAATCAACATGATGAAAAACACTGTATTAGCAAAATTACAATTTTCAGGGCAAGTGGAAACAGGAAATTTAGAGCTCTTTCCAATTTTCTGACAGGAAGTCATGTGAGTCCACTGAAGAAATAGCAGGGAGAGTGAAGGAACAGACTTTGGAAAATTGAGTTTGCTTTTGGTTTGGACAGATTCCTTTATTGAAAATGTAGTGCCCCGAGGGAATCAAGTTCTCTTCTCTGGGGGCTTCTTTCAGTCAACTCACCATGAGCCTTGGCTCAAACTTGGCTTTACATGGAAACCCAGTAATTATACTGAGAAATTGTTTGAAATACATTTCATTCTTCCCTTTCAGAAACTTGTAACTTGCTTGATTCGTACTGACATAGATTCTATGTGACACCATATGTTCCAGTGTCCTCTCCCATTAGACATGCATGTAATAACTTAAATCGTACATCAACTCATTTCTAAGCTAACAGAATTGGAAACATTTTTCTCATTTCTACCTAGAAAATATTTCTAAATCAAGAATGCTTTTGCTTTCCAAACTCAATTATTCCAAACTCATTGTTCTTATTTCTAAAATGTCTTTAATTTCTTATATTTAGATCTTTGTTTTTAATCATCACAGAAAATATTAGCATGTTAAAAACAGACTGTATTTTGAGATGCAAATTGTTGATTTGTCATTTTGCTTCATTTTTCTCCATACTGTAATTGCCATTTTAAAACACAACAGTAGGCTGAACCCTCATACAGAAGCCAGAAATTGAAACTGTAAATATCGCCAATGAAATTCAAAGATGCTCCACACCCGAGAGCATCCTGATTATTAATTAGTCAGATGACATTGAATGCTGTTATTCATAATCAGATGTTAGGTTTGTATAATGTTCTGCAAGGCATGGAGATTTAAGTTGTATAGAAATTTAAAGTAGTTACACAGAAAGGGGCTTGTTGCTATATGGTTCTTCATCATTTCCGACTGCATCCATGTTGTACCCGTTGCTTGATTAGGTGCTAACAGAAAACTACCCAATGGCAATGAGTGAGGGACAAAGAGCAAGTGTCCTGCATGTGTGATTTCTTGAAGTGGCTCATGTCTCTGAAGCTACAAAGTAACCTGCTGCCATCTTATTCACATCTTCTACTTCTTAATTTTTTATTTTTCTAATAATAAATTTAAAACAGTTTATGTCGGTTACTTCTGTGTGTGCCAGTTCTAAGAGGTGCTGTATATATGCAGAAGGATGAAAGGATTGTGAAATAGACAAGAAGAAAAACAAACAAATACAACTGGTGTTTAATCCCTCATCTGAGATAACTAGCAACGGAATATTTTCGAGGTCTTCTCTGTTTACAGTGAGATCATCAGAGATGGCATTTGCTCTGCCTATCTTGTTTATGGCCGTGCTTCCGAGGCCATCCATCTATAGCCATCCTCCTGCTGGAGTCCAACACTAGGAAGTCCCTCGCCCCATGATGTCACACTGATTTTCTACTCAGCCATATTTGTTCTTGAAAGCAAGCAGAGTACCACCTCCTTCTCCATTATTCCAAACTTTCAGCATTCAAATCTGGGTCCAATGAGAAAGAGAATTACAAGTTAGTTAGTATAATTGAGGCATCCCCATTTTAGAATAAACAATTTGAGTAAATATTAAAAGAAAAAATTAATGGGTATGGGCCAGAGAGAAGCCTCGATGGATAATGGGGATTCCCGTCAAGGCTGACAACTTGAATTTGATACCCAGGACCCACACTGTGGAATGAGAGTGCCATCTCCTCCAGGTTGTCTTCTGACCTCCAATTTTGCACTGTGGTACATACACAAGCACCAAGCACACATGCTATAAATACTTATAATAGAAATTTGAAATTTGAAAATTCCTTTAAAATATATTTTAAAGATCTATTTTTATTTTCATACGTATAAGTGCTTGTTCTGCACTCGTGTGTGTATACCACATGCATGCCTGGTGCCTGCCAAAGCCTATAAAAGACATAGATCCTCTGAAGTTGGAATTATAGATGGTTGTAAGCTGTTATGTGTGTGCCGGGATTTGAACACATGTCTTCTGCAAGAGAAGTCAGTGTTCTTAACCACTGAGCCATCTCTTCTGCCCCAACTCCCCCTTTACAAAAGAGGGTATAGTATGAAACTTTACAAATTAAGTATTTATTTGGAAAGTATACAGTCACATGACTCTATAGATATTTATTTAACCTGTTTTGAGATATTTAGCCTGAATTCGGTCATTTAGCATTAGAAACAGTCCCGCAACAAACATATTTAAATATTTGGGTACATTCTCCCACTTCCCCCAGGGGGAATTCCTAACATTAGAATTGTTGAGAGAAAGCATTAATAAACTTAAGGCACTCAATATGCAGTTTCAGTCTCTCCAGAAAGAATATTTTTCCTATATTGTTATTGCTACAAGTATTGTTCGCCATTGAACGAAATAATTCCATCATTTTTTTCTAACAATAATATTATTTATCACTAAAGTTAAAACCACCTTTTACTGAAATTAGTTGGTGTAATGGTCTGCTTTGGTTTTGAACCTCACTGAATCAGGGAGGGTCAGGTGATAGTACAGCACACTTCCGGGACGCACGAAGAGAGGACTTGGCATGATTGTTGCTAACACCATCCAGTGGGTCACTCTTTCTTCGTTTTCCTCTTCCCGTCCTCCCCGTTTCTATCTCTTGTCTCTTTCCTGGCAGACATAACAGTACGCCGCACTACAGACTCTCTTTAGCATTATAGACTAAACCTTCTGAAACTAGGAAGAAAATTAAATCCCCTTGGCTTCCATGGCTTTTGTCAGATTTGTTACACTAACAGGAAAGTGTGACTAACATTGCTTTCTATATGTGCCCCTCACCAAGTAAAAGTAGCATTTGCCAGGTTCTTTCTTTGTCCATCTTGTTGAGCACCATCTGCCCACGCTTTCTTAACTCCCTCACATCATGAACCCTGTTCTCTCCAGTCTGGACTGTATTCTTTGGCCTGAAATGTAGCCTTTTTGTGCACAATTTTCTTCGCCATCTCTACATTTCTGACATTAAGCTTTCTTCTCGCTATCCAATTTTCCAGTTTCTTCTCCTGAAGAAACATAACTACCTAAAGTGAGGGAAGAAAACTCAGACCACTGTAGTTGGCTGTGTAGAGGTTGTTATCCTCACTATTACCCCAATCCTCTACTGGGCCTCGTTTCTCTGACACAAAGGCTCTGACATCCACTTCTCTGGCCTATCCAACCTCAGGTTCCTGACTATCCAAGCCATGTTGGGTATGGATCTATCTTGTAGAGTGGACTTTCACTCCACTCAATCCGATAGTGGTTGGTTACTCCCACAACCTTTGTGCCACCGCTGCACCAGTACACCTTGCAGGCAGATCACTCTTGGAGACTGAATGGTTTGCAGCTGGGTTAGTGTTTACCTTTCTCCTTTGGTAGTGTGCAGAGTGCCTTCTAATACCATGCATACTAGTCTATGTGGGTGAAGGTTTTAGGTAGGCACCAGATTGACTTCTCTATATTCAATTAGTTATCTAAGTCCTGTCTTCAGCAATAGGGCCTCATCAGTATGTGGAGAGCCACCAACAACATTGGCAATTGTTTAGGGATTACCACAGGATTCCTTTGGCCAAGAACTTGATTAGCTGTAATCCCTTTCTAGTACTGAAGCTTCATTCGATGGTGAGTGATGTCCAGTTGGGGCTCTGTTACTCTTGTTCTTTGATGATATTATTTAGATTGCCTTCACATATGTATATATTATAGGAAGCATCGGCTGTATTAGGTTTCCATATGCCTCTCAATTGGCCCTTAGTTTTAGCTTTCCCTCTCCATATAGTCTCCATTGGTTCCCTCTCTTCTGTACTTGATGCTCCTATTTCAGTCCCTCACCTTGTCTATCTATAACTATTTATTTTATTTCTCCTTCCTAAGAAGATTCATCCCTTCCTCCTAGTTTCTTACTTTATTCCTAACTTCTGTGGTAATCAGGATTATAGTTTGCTTATCAATGGTTTAAGATTTAACATTCATATATATGTAAATAGATAAAAAAATTTGTCTTTCTGGGTCTGAATTACCTTGTTCAGAATGTGTTTTTCTAGTTCCATCCATTTACCTGCAGATTTCATTTCTAATGGCTGTGTAATAGTCCATTGTATAAATGCACCACATTTTCATTACTTAGTCATCCATTGACATGCATCTAGTTGGTTTCTAATTTCTGACTATTATTAATAGACCAGCAAGGAACCTAGTTGAAACATGTCTCTGTAGTAGGATAAAGGACCCTTTGGGTTTATGCTGAATATCTCCAACATCTCTTTTTTTCATTCAAGATTGTCTTAGTTGTCCTGGTATTTTTGTATTTCCACATGAAGCTGAAAATTATCCTTTCAACATCTGTGAAGAATTGTGTTGAAATTTTCATGGGGATTGCATCCTACCAAAAGCCAATTTTACTATGTTTGTCTTCCCAATCCATGAGCATAGGAGATCGTTCTATCTTCTGATATCTTCTTCAATTTTACTCATCAACTACTTTTTTTATTTATTTATTTTTAATTTATTTAGTTATTTAAATCACATCGTAATTTACTTATTTACACAGAGGTTATAAACACAAAAAGGCAGGATGTGGGGAAGGGAATGGCACCGGAGCATAGGTGTTCAGGGGGAGTACAGATACCTTTCAGAACAGGGTATCAGCTGGGTGAAGGTTCAGGGGACAGGTCACTATGGCTCTGCCTATGATTCACTTGTCCTTATCTAAGTTGATACTGTCCACCGAGGCTGCCTATTTATAGACCTAGACTACTAGGTCTGGTAAATTTCCACAGAAGCTGCCTGTTTACAATAGCTTATAGCCTCTGTTTCAGTGTTTTCCACAGAGACCCAAGACTTTGTGTTAGCATGCAACTCATCAACACCTTTTTTTTTTTGTAAAAACTTTATTATTTGTATAAAACAGAGGTGGAATTGAACTTGGTCCTCTGGAAGAGCACTGAGGGCTCTTACCTTCTCAGCTATATCTCCAGCCCACCTGTTTTTTTTTTAAACTATTTTATTTATTTACATTCCAAATATTGCCCACCTTCCTGGTCCTCCCTCCAAGAGTTCTTCACCTAATTCCTCCTCCCCTTTACCTCCGAGAGAATGCTCCCCCATGTACCCACCTTCTTTAGCACCCCAGCACCCAGGGCATCAAGTCTCTACAGGATTAGGCACATCCTCTCTCACTGAGACCAGACAAGGTCTCTGCTACATATGTGCCAGAAGCCAAGGACCAGCCTATGTCAAAAGGAGTTCCTTTTGACAGTATTTTGAGACAGAGTTCTCTGTGGGATGAGCATCCTTATAAGAAGATTTGATGGATAGCTCTGTGATCCATCTTCATAGCACTGATGAGAGAACAGCCTATGTCCCTGGGAGCTCTGAGGGGTCTGATTAGTTGATATTGTTCTTCTTTCTATGGGGTTGCTATCCTTTTCAGCTCCTTCAATCATTCCCCCAACTCTTCCATAGGAGTCCTTGACCTCAATCCAGTGGTTGGCTATATCTGCATCTGTGTCAGTCAGCTGTTGGTAGAGCTTCTCAGAAGACAGCCATGCTAGACTGCTGTCTGCAAGCACAGCAGGGCCCTCAGGGTTTGAACCTGCCTATAGCCTATTCTTCTATAAGAGTCCTCAAGCTCCATCCACTGTTTGGCTCTGGATGTCTGTATCTGTCTGAGTCAGCTGCTGGTTAGAGCCTCTCAGAGGACAGCTTGCCCCTGTCTGTTCTCAGGCTGGAGGTTTAGATCCTGGAGCTCTGGTTGAATCTTTTGATACTCGTTCTAAAAAGGACAAAAGCACCCTCACTTTGGTCTTCCTCCTTCTTCTTGAGTTTCATGAGGTTTATGGGTTTCGTCTTAGGTATTGTGTGCTTTTGGGCTAATATCTGCTTATCAGTGAGTGCATACCATGTGTGTTCTTTTGTGATTGGGTCATCTCACTCAGGATGATATTTTCTAGCTCCATCCATTTTTCTAAGAATTTCATGAGCTCATTATTTTTAATAGCTGAGTAGTACTCCATTGTGTAAATGTACCACATTTTCAGTATCCATTCTTCTGTTGAAGGACATCTGGGTTCTTTCCAGCTTCTGGCTATTATAAATAAGGCCTGCTATAAACATAGTGGAGCATGTGGCCCTGTTGCATGTTGAAATATCTTCTGGGTATATACCCAGGAGGGGTATAGCTGGGTCCTCAGGTAACACCATGTTCAATTTTCTGAGGTATCGCCAGACTGCTTTCCATAGTGGTTGTACCAGCTTGCAATCCCACCAACAATGGAGGAGTGTTCCTCTTTCTCCACATCCTCGCCAACATTGCTGTCACCTGTGTTTTGGATCTTAGCCAATCTGACTGGTGTGAGGTGGAATCTCAGTGTTGTTTTCATTTGCATTTCCCTGATGACTAGGGATGCTGAACACTTCTTTAGATGCTTCTCGATCATTCGAGTTTCCTCAGTTGAGAGTTCTTTGTTCAACTCTCTACCCCAATTTTTAATAGAGTTATTTGATGGTCTGGAATCTAGTTTCTTCGGTTCTTTGTATACCTTGGATATTAGCCCTCTATCAGATGTAAGGTTGGTGAAGATCTTTTCCCAATCTGTTGGTTCCCACTTTGTCCTGTTGACTGTATCCTTTGCTTTACAGAAGCTTTGCAGTTTTATGAGATCCCATTTGTCAATTCTTGATCTTAGAGCATACGCCATTGGTGTTCTGTTCAGGAACTTTTCCCCTGTGCCCATGTGATCAAGGCTTTTCCCTATTTTCTCTTCTATTAGTTTCAGTGTAGCTGGTTTTATGTGGAGGTCCTTGATCCACTTGGAATTGACTTTGTACAAGGAGATAAGTATGGATCAATTTGCATTCTTCTACAAGCTGACCTCCAGTTGGACCAGCACCATTTGTTGAAAATGCTGTCTTTTTTCCACTGGATAGTTTGAGCTCCTTTGTCGAAGATCAAGTGACCATAGGTATGGGGTTTCATTTCTGGGTCTTCTATTCTATTCCATTGATCCTCCTGACTGTCTCTGTTCCAATACCATGCCGTTTTTATCACTATTGCTTTGTAGTACAGCTTGAAATCAGGGATGGAGATTCCCCAGAATTTCTTTTATTTTTGAGTGTAGTTTTCGCTATCCTGGGTTTTTTGTTATTCCAAATGAATTTTAAGATTGCTCTTTCTATCTCTGTAAAGAATTGAGTGGGAATTTTGATAGGGATTGCATTAAATCTGTAGATTGCTTTCGGCAAGATAGCCATTTTTACTATATTAATCCTTCCAATCCATGAGCATGGGAGATCTTTCCATCTTCTGAGATCTCCTTCGATTTCTTTCTTCAGGGTGTTGAAGTTCTTGTCATACAGGTCTTTCACTTGCTTGGTTAGATTCACACCAAGATATTTTATACTATTGTGACTATTGTGAATGGTGTCGTTTCCATAATTTCTTTCTCAGCCAGTTTATCCTTTGTGTAGAGGAATGCTACTGATTTGTTTGAGTTAATTTTATACCCAGCCACTTTGCTAAAGTTGTTTATCGGGTTTAGGAGCCTATAGGAAAGACAGAAAAGATATGGATCTAGGTGGGAGAAAAAAGGGAGAGGAACTGAGAGGAGTAAGAGAGAGGGAAATCCATCACCAGAATATGTTGTATAAAAAAATATATTTTCAATAAAAGAAAAAAAGGACAACTTTTCATACAAAATAAATGAGCATATCCATTTCACAAGTATCCAAAATTGGACTTACATTTAACAAATGGTAAAAATATTGTGTATGCAATAAACATATTCTTCTATTTCTAAGGCCTGAGAAATGCTACCCTAACCTCTTTTGACAGTATTCGGAGACAGGGTTCTCTGTAGGATCAGCATCCTTATAAGAAGATGTGATGGATAGCTCTATGCTCCATCTTCATATCACTGATGAGAGAGCATCAATCTTCAAGCCCAGAGTAGAGGCATTCAGAGACAAAGACTGCAGAATACAAAGTTGTATTCAAATTTCAAGTAATGACAATGCTTCTCTCATTTACTAATGGTGTGATTTATTAGAAATGGTAAAATCTCAGCAAAGCTGAGACTATGGTTCTTATTTATTTACAAGTGATGAGCACTGGCTACCTCAATGACACTACTTAGAACTAGTATTGTGGTTAAGAGTGTGGTTTATTGAATCAGACTGTTGAGTTCAAATCATACTTTTAGGAAAGTCACTTAATCTTTCTAGAAAAATATCTTTTTTTCTTTTATTTTCCCAATAGACCTAATAAGAGTTGTTAGGGTTAAATAAAGCAATATATGCACAGGCCCAGGTCTGTAGTAAGTATTCAGTCATCCTGCAGGTGTCTTTAATACAACTAGCCTAGTTTACTATGTAGAACATGGTTCACTGAAAAATATTCTGCATTTCAACCATTTTCTTTTAGAACCAGTAATGTAATAGTAGATACCACTGGATATATTACCAGAAAGTATGGCACTAACTTGCTTTTTTGTGATAAGAATATATTGTTTAAAAAAATCACTTAGGAGTTCTTGGCCCATGGGAAACGTCATACGAATTTTCTGGGTAGGTGATTACAGCATCACAGGGCCTCTGAGGGACCCTCTGTGATAGCTCCCATCCTTCATCTTCTGGTTGTTCAGAACTCAGCAATAGCATACCCCTCTGAGGTCATCATTCCTCCTCTGGATAATGGTGCTTGCTGGATGCAGGGAAGTCACTTACACACCAGTGTCTCATGTCCCTCTGCCTCTTTGTTTTCTATTAATTGGGGGCTTTGGTTTCATAAAGATTATTCAAGGCTAACAAGACACCCAACCGTTCAGTTCATCATCAGCTGCCAGGTGGGGCTTTCTCAGATTTGATCATTTCCTAGAACAATTCGCTAGAACACAGGAAAGCACTTATGTTTTCAAATTTATTATAAAAGCCAGAAGCCAGGAGTCCACAGTGTCTGTGGTACTGGCACATGGAGGACTTTCCTGCTCTCGTGAACTACCTTATCTTAACCTATGCATCTGTCCTCAGCAGGGAAGCTCTGATGGGCTCCTTTCCTTGGGAGATGTGGCTTAGGAAGATATCCTATTCTCTTTATGTAGGTGTGGTCGTCCTGGTGGCCAGACCCCATCCTGAAGCTTTGGGTAGGCCCCATAGAGTCACGCAATTACCATAAATACAGATGTGTTCCAGAGGACCTAGTTACAAACAATAAGGACATTTCCATAGTTTGACAAATGTCACTTCTGTAGGGTGCATTGTGCTGGGCCAGAGACAAAGACTAATCAAGTCTTTTATCTATTAAGTTTTGGTCTCTTTGTCTAAATTGTCCTCTCTTTGGTTTACTTTTGCTTTTATTCCCAATACATTAACTTAGTGTTAGAGCAATCACTTGAAGATCACCAAAATGATAAAGCTATACAGTATAAGATTTTAAACGATTTAGATTAAAATTTAAATTAACTTTAAATTATCTATAGACACATATGCTGCAGGCATATGTGAAGGTCAGAGGATAATTTTGTGGAATCTGTTCTCTCATTAACCTTTATGTAGACTCCATGGATCAAATTCAGGTCACCAATCTTGCATGGCATAATTTTAAATTTTTATATATACATAATACATTGCGTGCGTGCATGTGCATCTCGCAGTCATTTGCTCCATTAAGTTTAGATACTGTACTTTATTTCATGATACAGACTGATACCTAACAACTTGAACAGAATCCACTAAAAACGGGACTTGTTACTTTTCCCTTTGATTAACCAGCAGTCTCAACTAATCTGACCCCTGAGATCTCTCAGACACTGAGCCATCAACCAGGCAGCATACACTAGCTGATATGAGGCCCCAACATATATGTTTACAGCAGAGGACTGCCTGACTTGGTCTCAGTGAGAGAGGATGCATCTAACCCTCGAGAGAGACTTGAGGCCCCAGGGAGTGGGGAGGCCTGGTGGGGTGGGGTATGGGAACATCCTCTTGGGTATCGGTGGGAAGGGGAGGTATGGGATGGGGAGCAGTCAGAGGGCAGACCCTGAGGGAGATAAAGTCTGGACTTTAAAAAAGGATTAAAGAATAAAATTAATTAATTATTAAAAAAGAATCTAAGCAAAGTTTAGTGACCTCTTTGTGAGTTAAAACACATCACTGATCTGTTTCTTACCCTCTTAGGGCTTTGCTAGGTTCTGAACATTCTGTATATGCTTGAATAATTTTCTGAGCATTCCCAATCCCTTCATCTTCAGTCTCCAGTCAGCAACAAAAACAAACAAAACAAAAGGCAGCTCAGATATGTCTGTTTTCACAAACAGTGCATGAGTGCTCTTGTTCTTGACTTTAGCTCTTTGTCCTTTCCAGTGAATGCTTAGATGCATAGTTATTCTTCAATATAAAGGTTAAGAAGAAACATTCATGAACACAAAGTTGTACAGCTCTGCTTCCTAAGTAGTTTTCTACAAGATGTCTTGGGTTGTGTCTATATTTAATATTTCAACAATTTTAAATAAATTTGTACATAACAAAGTGAGAACTAATATACAAGTGATATATCTATGATAAAACACCTGTGACAGGACAAGTATCATGTAAGACTAGTATTCTGACGACTGAGACAGAATAATCAAGATTTTGAAGCCAAAAGAAAAAAAAAACCCACAAAAAAAGAAAAGAAAGAAAAATGAAAAAAATAATAATATCTATCTTGTATTCTGCAAATACCTATATGGACACATCTCCATGTAAACATTTATTTGTATGAACATAGAGAACAATGGCAATCTTCATAATACTAAATCATCACAGCCCAGTGGAACTGAAGGAAACATATTTTTTTGTGTTTTCTAATGTTTGTTAAAATAAATGTGTTTATACAATGTAAATACCCAGTTTAAATACCGAATGCAATGAAAAACCTAGAGTCTAGGAATAAATGTAGCTCAGTGGTAGACTCTAGCTGTTTAAGGCCATGAATTGGGGGCATTTGAAAATTTCATATAAATAAAGTAAAAATAAAACAGGCTACCATATAGAAGTACATGATACAATAAGTAAATAAATGAGCCTGTATAGTATAGTAGATTACTAGAGTTTTATCTCAGCATTAATAAAATGTAGCATTTAAGATCGAGAGCATGATTTCAATACTGGAGTGGATGTGAGGTAGTTCCTTTAACTAACATCTGAGCAAAATGAGATCTTCATGCACACAGTGGTCTGTTGCCATGTGAATGTTGAATAAATGAGGGTTTGTATTAATATAACATGGACTGATGAGCTGAAAGTCCTTCCAAACCACAGCTGGCTGGTGGCAGAGGTATGCCGAGAGCCTAGGTCTTCAGTTGCTTCTAGAGTGGTCTCCATGTTGGCACGTGTTCTCTGTGAAACAAACTGACAGGCATGTGAATACTCAGCTCTCATCTGCCTGAGCTAATGGTGAAAAAGAGTGATCATTCCTCTATTTTAGAAATGCAGCTTTCATTTAGATTTTAGAATTGTTTTCCCCCGCTGAAACATAATAGAATAATACTTAGAAACGGTATGCAAACACAGGAGACACAAACGCTGAGTATTGATGGGATATTCCAGTATGTAACCCACAGCTGTAGGGAGCCACCGCCATGGAGCAGCCTCAAGGTTAATGTGGCATCTGTCATCTCTCTCCAGCATCAGCTGCAGTATGGTCCAAAGCAACCAAAGTTGTTGCCTGGTGGAACATTTGATTAGCAGGGCTTTCCAGACTTCCCTTCCTGCCCCCTGGCCATCCACACTCATCATTTGAGTCCATTCACAAGTCAGCCATAGTGACTAAAGCCGCCAAGTTTCCTCTTGACCTTCAACTCCTACTCTCTTCCCTAACGCCAAGTTCTATTTTTACTTGCAGTCAAGTCTGTTATCACAAAGTGACCTTTGCTTTTACTCTAACCTAGCAGATCAAAGAGACAGTGTCCCTCTATGACCCTGTCATCCATGCTTAGTTATATTCCAGTTTGCTCTCACAGCAGGCCCCGAGCAGAGCGGTTGAAATAGCCAGTGAGGCCAGGGAACCCGAGATACTGCTGCTTGGGAGGAAGTAGTATGCTCTCCAAGGATGTAAAGCAATAAGTTCTATGGAAAACACTGGCCATGTAATAGCTGGCAGATGATCCCTGTCTTTAAACCAACCAGCAGTCTCAGGGCCTTTGAACTGAATTGTTTCACCAGAGCAAAAGGGCAATTCTAATCAGTAGGCTGTGGGTGGTTACTGAAGACTAGAGGAGCCTCTGCTGCCTGGGTAAAACATACTCAGGGCGTCCATTATGCATTCACAGACTCTGGAGACTCAACAGCTGCAACTGCACAGCTTGTGTAAAGATGAAACCTCTGCTCAAAGTGTGGAAACCCTAGAGCTGGCAAGTTCTAATAGGTACAGTTTGAGAAACTGGTCTAAATAAAGAGTGTGGAGAGACCTCTTATAAAGTTTTTGAGAAATCTTAGATTGTTAATAGTCTGCCTAGTTTAAGATTATGCAAAAGAGATTTTATGATTCATGTAGAGGCTTCTTTGCAAAACATCTTCCACGGGGTAAAGCTGCAGCATCCTCTGGTGTGGTTGGTGTCACTGTGTTAGGTTGTCACAAAGGCAGAGGAAGTTCATGAGGATTGTCTCTGTCCTTTCGAGGGAGGGCAGAGAAGGAACCAAGTCAAAGTACTTGCATCTTCTTAACACACAAACAAATAAATGCCAAATGTCATCTCAACTTCGACTATGTTTATTCAAGTAGACACACACTCCGACAGAAAGAATAAAGTCTCTACCATCACATCACCCTTCAAGCAATGTGTGTGTTAGGAGTTAGCAATCTTCCAGCAGATGAGCTACATCCCTTGCTCTGCTGTCATCTCACAGACAGCTTTCTGAACCTTAACTTTTCCCTTGGGGTACCTCAGAGATGCTCTCCCTGGCACATTGTAATTCCAGGTGTGTGTCACCTGCTTTCTCTTCTTTGGAGCATTCTTCTCTGGCTGCTGCAGATTGATACCAAAATCAGTTCCAGTTGACTGTAGGGGAATTCAGGGAGATAAGAATCAGTTCAGTGATAAATTTCATCTCTCATCTCTCATCTTGTCAGGGGTTAAAATCTGTAACTGGTGGTTACCAGTTGCCACTTCCTCTTCCACCTCTTGAGCTATGCTTGTACCCAGGACCTCTGAACTTTTGGCTTCTCCTGTGTATCCCCTGAGCCAGCCAGGGATATGTCTAGGCTAGTCTGGGGGTATTTCCAAGCCATAAGAGTAACAAGATTCTTTTCTTACAAGCCCCATGCAGACTTCTTTTATTTTTTTATTTTTTTCTGGGATAGGCTGCCCTCAGATTCCTGTCTGCCTCCCCAGTGCTAGGGTTTTAGCACATGCCAATATGCCAGGCTCACTTTTTCTTTTTTCTTTGTTTTTCCCTTCTCTCTCTCTCTCTCTCTCTCTCTCTCTCTCTCTCTCTCTCTCTCTCTTCTCTCTCTTTCTTTCTCTATACCTTCCTTTCTCTCTCCTTCTCTTTCTTTCTTCCTTCCTTTCTTATTTCTTTCTCTCTTTATTGTGGTGTGTGTGTGTGTGTGTGTGTGTGTGTGTGTGTGTGTGTGTGTGTGTGTGTGTGTGTGTGTGTGTGTAACAGAAAGAGAGAAAAAGGGAGGGAGGGACAGACAGAAATAGAGAGAGGGGGGACAGAGGGAGGAAAGGGGTTTCTATATCACACTAGCAATAGCTCCCTGCTTTCAAATTTATTTTCACTTGTCATTAGAATCCCTAAGTAAGTGTCTTTTTTGGTAACTCTCATATGAGTAAAATTTATTTCATTTATTCCTAAAATGCCTTGCACTAAACTTTTAATCTAATCTGTGTCTATTTTATAGTGTGATTTTCATAGGGAATCTGGATAAACTAGGGAGATTTTTTTTTTAGATAAAATTTCTTACAAAAGAAAAATCATGCCAGGGTCTGATGATGCATTAATCAGAAAAGCAAAATATAAGGCATTATCCCAATTCCTCAATTTTTGAAGAAAAATTATAAACATAGAAAGTGGGGCTAGAGAGATAGCTTAGCATGTAAAACCTCTCGCTACCAAGCCTGACATCCTAAATCCATCCCATCATGAGACCCGCCTGGTGGAAGAAAAGAACAGACCACACCCACACGCTAGATTTTTAAAAATTCCTCCTTCTAGGTAATCTGCTAACTGTTGTCAGCCATCTAGAAGCACCATCTAAAATCACAATAGTTATCACATTGTTATTCAAAAATGCAAAGATCTATAAAGGTAAATAGTTGGAATTTGTGTCTTCTTTCTACAGGTAGAATATATACCATTAGTCCCTAGGTGGGATGCTGTGGCTCAGATCTTGTCTTGAGCAAGTGGCAGGATCTCTGAGAGAGGGTTCTGACATCCAAGGGCATTCAGGTCCCTCTTGGTCGTTTGTTTATTTTTACAATACTGGGTGAAGCTGAAGGTCTTGTACTTGCTGGGCAGGCTGCCCCACAAAGCTGTTTCCTTGCCCATTTCTGTTGCACTGTAGATTATCTGGCCAAAGTAGATTATCTTTGAAATGGCAGTTAAACATGAAGATCCTCTATCATACCAGATATTCCAAATTCTTAGATTTTAGAACCTTTTCTTTCAGAATTTGCATGGTTATATTTCTTCAAACTTCAAGACTTGCTTTTTTATTTTATGTCAAGCCTATGAAAATTAATGAAGAAAAGCAGTCGACTTGGACCAAATGTTTTCTCTGCTGATTTTTCATGTGAAAGTTGCTATGTGAAACAGTTTCTTAGTATTTCATGATATATAAAGAGAATTTTGTTTTGGCATATTATTTAGGAAGAATGGTTCATTGTTTATACTCAGAAATGAGTAGAAAGTAATTGGTGTGGCAGCTTGTGCAAATAGTGACAGTGTACTAAATATCACTTAGTTACTAAGTAGCTAAGTGGTGCTTTCTGGCATGGAGAGGCATAATGTTTATATTTTAATAAAATGTATAATTAAATATAATTTTGCATATTTCTTTTTCTATAATTCATTAAAATAATAAAGATACAGGCAATTGATTCTGAAGGTTAATGGGCCGTGCACAAAGAAAGTCTCAAAATGTTTGTTGAGTTAAAACAAGTTGTTAGTCATTTTCTTTTTGGTCCATGAATATGGCTCCTGACCTGTATTTTAAGGCAAACATTTGGAAGAGTTTTATTTTTTACTGAAAGTTTCTCTTTCAGTCTTCTAAGAGAAGATTCCTTAGAGAAGCCCACAGGGAGGTGAAAACTTCTCAGCTCCGATCTTGTTTATGTTGACTATTTCACAGTTTAGAGTCTGACTATTACTGAGTGAATATTTCCCTTCATTTTCTGGACTATTTGGTGCTGGTCAATACAATGTGGCTTGATGATGATCCTTTATTTATTTACTTTTTTATAAAAATAAAACAGACTAACAAAACTTTTGTTTTCATTAACTTCAAAAAAATCCCAGAGAAATGCACTGGCCTCTGTAAGTGATGGTATAGACAGAATCTCCTGAATGACAGCGATCTCTGGGTAGAAGGGTTTATTGGGGATCAAACTGGCAGGGCCCTTCTAAAGGGTTGGGCACAGAGAAGCAAGCAGACGTTATATGGCAGTCAGGAGGCTGGGGATCTGAGTTGATACAGGGCTGTTAATTTGTTTGTTTTGATTTGCATTTCCCTGATGACTAAAGACATTGAACATTTCTTTAGGTGCTTCTTGGCATTCAAGATTCCTCAGTTGAGAATTCTTTGTTTAGCTCTGTATCCATTTTTTAATTGGGATTTTTAGTTTTATGGAGTCTAACTTCTTGAATTCTTTGTATATTTTGGATATTAGCCCTCTATCACATGTAAGGTTGGTAAAGATCTTTTCCCAATCTATAGGTTGCTGTTTTGTCCGCTTGAATGTGTCCTTTGCCTTTCAGAAGCTTTTCAGTTTCATGAGGCTTTGTCAGTTGTTGATCTTAGAACCTGAGCCATTGGTGCTTTGTTCAGGAAGTTTTTCCCTGTGCCAATATGTGGGCTATTTCCCACTTTCTCTTTTATTAGATTCAGAATGTCTTGTTTTATGTGGAGGTACTTGATCCACTTGAACTTTGTACAAGGAGATAAACATGGATCAATTTACATTCTTCTACATGGAGACTGCCAGTTATACCAGCACAGTTTGTTGAAGATGCTGTCTTTTTGCCAGTGGATGGTTTTGGTTTCTTTGTCAAAAATCAAGTGACCATAGGTGTGTGGGTTTATTTCTGAGTCTTCAATTCTATTCCATTGATCTTTGTCTGTCTCTGTACCAATATCATGCTGTTTTTATCACTATTGTTCCCCAACACTACTGCTGATGCCAAGAAGTGCTTGCAGACAGGAGCCTGGCATGACTGTATTCTAATAGGCTCTCCCATCATCTAAGACAGATGTAGATATTTACAGCTAACCATTGCACTGAGACCAGGGACACCAATGCAAGAGTTAGGGGAAGGACAGAAGGAGCTGAAGGAGATTGCAACCGCATAGGAAGAAAACATATCAACTAACTGGACCTCTTCAGAGCTCCAGGGACTAAGCCACTAACAAAAGAGTATACATGGGCCAGTCCATGCTGCCACTACATATGTGGGACTTTGTTATCTGGCATTAGTGGGAGAGGACATGCTTGGTCCTGTGGAGGCTTAATACCCCAGAGAAGAGTGAGGCAGGGGTGGGCTGGAAGGAGGGGAGCACCTCTTAGAGACTAAGGGAAGGGAGATGGGGTAGGGGGCTCATGAAAGGGAGAGTGGGAATGGAAACAATTGAAATGTAAATAAATAAAATAATTTTTAAAAAAGAATGGTTTCTGGCAAACAGAATTCTTTTAAGACAGCCGCTTTTCTGGTAAGCACACCCTTAGGCTTGCTTACTCTGATAGTGATTGTTCTGTTTAGGGTGTTTAGGATGATGTCATCAGCAGTGCCTTTTTTGTTTTGTTTTTTGTTGTTGTTGATTTATTTTGTTTTTTTGTTTTTTTGGTTTTTTTGTTTTTTGTTTTTTTTTTTTTTGGTGGTGGCAGTGGTGGTGGTGAGGGTGGGGGGTGGGAAGTGGCTTTACACCTAACAGTTCAGCCTTTTGTTGATGGTAAGGGATGATAAATCCTCTGGCTACATCCTGTTTCTGGGGTCCTTGAGAAAAGAGGAGCCTGAAATACTAGTCCAAAACCAGAGTCAAGCTGGCTGGAAACAGTAAGAGACCTGAGGAAATTGTGTTAGAAGCATCTAGCTTAATGTCCTTTTGGTTATTTCACTAATTCTCTCTGGAAGGAACTGGAGAAGACAAAGAACAATCATTATTATAGGAAGGACAGAAACCAGTGGGCCAAGGAGGAGTAGAAGCCAGGACCCCAGAAAGGAGCGTAGCAAGAAGCCCAAATTAGACATTGTCTCTGGAAGCCATAGTTGACAAGCCAGTTCTTTTTCCCTTGGTCAGCCTAGTTTACGCTAGCTTTTAGTAAGCCCAGAGATAGCCAGTTCTGCAGAATGATCTGGGGCTATGAAGATGAGTCTATTTAGAAGCAGATTCTAGGCCATATCTGATTCCTAGATGGTGTCCTGTCACCTGAGTGGACATCTGCTGGGACAGAAGGGAAAGCTAAGCAGCTTAGGGGGCTCTTCACTTACTACTTCCAGGTTTGTCCTTTGCCTGGAAGGTCTGGAAGACAAAGTGAACATACACCAAACAAGAAGGGAAAGAAGAGGTCCATTTGACCTGTGACAGATAGATCCAAGTCACAATTCCCTAAAAGCTTGCAAGAATCCTTTAAAGCTGATTTTTAAGAAAGATAAGTTTTAGAAATATTATATGACCACTGTCTGGAATCTGTACTGAAGCCCTCATAATAAAAAAGCAGTTAATAAATGTCTGTAGAGTGCTCAAGCAGATTTGTATCTCTGTACCATAACAAAATAAAACCTAAAAAGTTATTGTCTTAACTGGTGTCCTATTGCAGTGAAGAGACACCATGACCATGGCAACTGGTATAACACAAAGCATTTCATTGGGGCTGGGTTACACTTTCAGGGGTTTAGTTTATTTTTATCACTGTAGGAAGCCTGGAAGAGTGCAGGCAGACATGTCACCACAGTGTAGAGGAATGCTAGGTCTGTGAGGCAGGAGTGGGTGGGTGGGGAGCACCCTTCTAGAAGCAGGGTAAGGGGGGGTGCGATGGCGGTTTGCAGAGGGGAAACTGGGAAAGGGGATAATTTTTGAAATGTAAATAAATAAAATATCCAATTAAAAATATTTTAATAAAATGTTAAAAAAAGAAATAGGCTGTAATTTTTATTCACAGGTAACCCACACATGCTGCTCCTTCATCTATACTCCCTTTCTCTTAAGCATCTCACTCTCTGAAGTTAAAATTCAAGGTGAAAACCTCAAGGAAGAAAAATAACGCTTTTCTAGTGAACTAGATGCAGAGCGCCCTCTAGGGACACCATTATATTAATGCACTATTTCCTACTTCAATGAGCCAAGTGGTGATGAAAGACCAGACAGCTCAGGCAGCCAGTGTCTGCTCCAGTCTGGTTTCTCTGTTTTTGTGGTTCTTCTAGACATAGCTACGAGAAGTTTGCCCAGTGCATGTTGCATCAGAAAAGTGACGTGGATAATCTCAAAATGTAGCAAAGAAATGAGGATCCATCCAAGAATACCGGAGGACAACAACACGGTCTATATCTTGGTCACCTGGACATACATGTCAGAAATAAAATACATTTTTAGAGAATTATTTACATTATTAATAACACATTACCTTGGATAAAACTTTGGAAAAGTTTCTTCTTGCCCAAGGACAATACTACTTTACAAATTCTTTGAGGGTCATCTGAGGACTCAGCCAGTAAAAGTGCTTGCCAACAGGCCTGAGGGCATCCTGTGACCCACAGGATGAAAAGAAGGAACTGATCCACATAAATACATAGATAGATAGATAGATAGATAGATAGATAGATAGATAGATAGATAGATAATTAGAATTTTTAAAAGCCTTTAAGGTCTATGAGTAAATGCCCTTTCTTCTGCTTCTCAAGTCACAGCTCTTTATGTCTTCAGTAGTGTGGTAACTAAAACATTAAGACTTACTAACTTAAAATACCCCACATAGTTCATCTGTTGGCTAATTAGTTTCTTCCCCCAAAGCCAGAAGCATATAAAATATCAACCATAATTTTTGTGATACTATTCTTGGGGAGGCATGAATGGAAATCTAGTGTCCCAGACAGACAATTCTGGATTGAGAGGGTTTCTGTCCCAGAGAGTTTAGTTAGTCTGACCTCTTTCTTGGCAGTCCACTGGTCTGACAGCATCTTCACATTCCTTACTGTTTTTGTTTGTTTTGTTTGTTTTTGGGGTTTTTTTTGTTTTTTTGTTTTTTGTTTTTGTTTTTTTTTTCAAGAAAGGGTTTCTCTATGTAGCCCTGGCTGTCCTGGAACTCACTCTGTAGACCAGGCTGGCCTCCATCTCAGAAATCCACCTGCCTCTGCCTCCCAAGTGCTGGAATTAAAGGCGTGCGCCACCACTCGCCCGGCTACATTCCTTACTGTTAATGTAACCTCAGAGAATGAGGAGCTCCTGAATCTGGTCATCTTCAGGGACTTCCTGAAGGCCTGAAGTTGTTTCGTTCCTAAGTTTTGATAAATGTCCTTGCAATATAATGTTTTATTTCAGAGGAAACTGGAACACAGCACATACTTGTAAAAATAATGTGTAGAACTTTGAGCCTTGATCAGTATCTTTTCAGTTACAGTTCTCTGTCTAGGTTACCAACCCCTGGCCTTTGAACATCTGGAAGCATCTCCATTAAAACAAAAAAAAACAAAACAAAACAAAAAAGAAACTACTACCATTTTTTTTTCCTTGTCTCATACTTAAGTCTTTGTTCTCCAGAATCTTTCCTTTGAAAACAAGGCTTGAAACACAAGATAAAAGCTCAAATTGTGATTCCAGCAGTGAGTGGTTGGGACATGTGGACTCTGAAGGAGGAAAAATACTGGCTCTGAACATTTGTCCTGTCTTTGCTGTCTGTCGTCTTTGCCCTGCTGAGTGTGGCTTTTCCTCACATAGGAGATGAAATGAGAGGTCATGTGGTTACTCCCAGAAGTGTAGTTTTCTGTTTTGTCTGTTGAGTGTAATTATTTTCCCCAGGAATTTACCTACATGCCATGCTAATTAAATAGCTATATCATGTGACCATAAAACAAGTCTTTTTTGAATTGTACGCTTGCCGCACACCACCAATGCTGGCTAGAAAGATGCAGGTGCCCAGGGGCTTAAACATCTAATGTGCAAGAAGTTGAGAGCATGAATCAGGCACAGGGTAAAATGAACATCTGCCCAGGGTTTTATTCAGCTCATGAATAAGCAAGGTATAGCAAAAGATGAGGTGGTTCAGTCACAGAACACTTGATGAAATAGGTGTATATATCGGCAATTAATGAGAACTGCGAGAATAGAAGGGGCAAATTAGACAAAAATCTTCCCTTTAAAACAATAATCTATAATATTTGAGGTTTTTTTTTTCTACTAGAAATGATTCTACAGGTCACCATAGCTTGGCTCTGATACACTAATAAAATGTAAATAATTAAATGACTCTGGGTAAGCTTTGTAACAATAACGTTTAAGACAGTCATTTGGGGGATGAATGTTTTGAATGTTTTAAAGATGCTTCCGTTGGAAAACTTTGAACTAATTCTGAAAGCACAAGAACTCCAAATATTCCTGGCAATTGCTCATTCCTCTCCCTGTCCTCTCTGCTGGTCTACTGGACTCCTGAGAGGAGAGTCGTCTGTGGAGAAAAGGATCACAATCACAGAGAAGCTAGGGGAAGCTAATTTTCAAAAGTTTATTGTCAAATTAGCTTCACACACTGTCCCCCTGTCCCTACTAATTCCTATTATAATTATGTGATGAAATTTTGCTTTAAAGTGGCCCTAAGTGTGTGCGTGTATGGGGGAGTGCATGTGCATGTATGTGGAACCAAGACTACCTGAGATTCGTTCTTCAGGCACCATCTGTCTTTTTCTGAGACGTGATCAGAGAACTAGTCTGGGGCTCAGCAAGTGGACCTAGATGCTGGGCAAAAGAGCCTGGAACTCTCTATGTCCTTGTCTCCCTAGTGCTGAGATTGTGTCTGGGGGTTGGTGTGCTGTATTTTTGCAGTTCTGGGTCATCAAACTCAGATCTTAGGGTTTGTGAGGAAAAACAAGACCGAGCTGTGTCCCCAGCCTCTCTGGTTTTTTTTTTTAATTTTTATTGTTGTTATTGTTTTGTTTTGCAATCTACTGCAAGTCTCAGCTCATTGTATTATAATAAGGATATAACCGTGTATGCAATTAATTAGTGATCTAAAAAGAAAACAGAAGCTACCAAGTTTAATGATTTTTGCCCTCAGTTGTCAGAATTGTGACTCTGTAGAAAGAAGCAAGCCTGCATTTCTCTTGTTTTTAGGGAACATTGAAGTTCATAAAGCATAAGAAAGTATGCTAATTAAAAGCAAAGTATAAAATATTTCCACCTACTTAGTTTTTACATTTATTAGACAATATTCTAAAAAATGTGTTCATATTCTTAAACACCTAAATAGGTTGTTTTCTATCCAATTACGTTACTAAACATTTTATTATCTCTTAGACTAAATTGAATTTGGGCTTTTAAAATTATTTTCCCTTATTTTTAGCATTTATTTCCTAAATTTCTGAGTTGTACTTTCCAAGACACTTGTGACAACCCTTGATAACTCTGTAGCATCTTTAGAATTAAGCAACAGAAATGAAGCTCCATTTGGGAGCATCCAGCAAGAAGCAGCCTTGTGGTGTGTTATCACTGGGCCTAACAGAAATAAAACATTGCGTTGTTTTATAACCAAGTTTTAAACCAAGCCAACAGGTACACAGAGGGACTCACACTAGAGGGCCCACGCTGCTTGACCTCTGAAGAGTATCTATCTATTTAATTCTACTAAATGTTTCCAGAGAGTCTTCACATGAAATTTCTCAGTCATACCCATTGGTGGCATAGACACTGGGAGCAACTGTTCCAACGAGAATAGCAGATTAGTTCAAGTCCTGCCCAAGATGTGATACCCAGATCTATGCCCATCCCACCTCCATTCAGCTGTCAGCTGAACACTGGGTGGTATGCCCATCCCACTCTAGTAGAAGTGACCAAACTCCCTGCTTCCTGTCATTTACATGTTGGCTCTCCGTTGCTGTCAGTTCTCTTCTTCCTATAGTGACTGAAGGTAATTGAGAGAAGCACCCTTTTTAGAATGGTCGGCAACCTATCCCTCAGTGAGGACGCCTGTTGCCTCTGAGTTTGGCAGATACATGTCCAACCATACTCCAAGGTCTAGCTATGGGACAGACCCTTTACCCACCTGTGCAAATGCAGAGAGAAGGAGCTGCCAGTCTTCTTGCACATCCAGCAATCAAGTTGAAGTGATGAGAATCCTCACTGCATGTGGTTTTCCTCTGTGACGTCCGTGCTTTGCAGTAGTGAACACATAACCCAGGTAGTGAAGACAGGACTGCTCTGAGGACAATGAATGCTCAAATGCCCATTTCTGAGGCTGTTGTCAGAGTCTTCTTGCTTGATAGCTTATGCTCTGTCTCATTTAATCCATGAGTGTGAGTTTATTTATATATATTTTAGACAACTTAGTGTTTACAATTGTGTTAATAGGTATTTTGAATTAGATATTACCAAGGCATCACTGTATTCAATAATCAGTATTCATAGAGGGCGTATATCTGCTAGGGACAGAACTACAAATTAAAGCAAATAAACTTTTTTTTTTTTTGGAACATAAGAGGGAACTAAACTTTGAAAAGATATCAAGGTAATCAGAAGTTTGAGAAGAAAATAAAACAGAACTGAGGGACAAGAATAGAAAGAATATAGAAAGCTTGTTGGGGTGGCAGATAATCAGAAGCATCCTTAATAAAGTGACATTTAATCTAAGACTTAAATAAACTGGGTAAGTGAGACCCATGAAGACAATGGCAGCAGCCAGGCTCCAGAGAGCAAACTGTGTTTAACATCTTTCATAAACTGCGAAGAAGCCATCATGGGAAAGAACACTGAAGAAAGGATCAAAGACAAAGTCAGAAGGCAGCAAGGAACCAGATCATTTCAGGACCTGGACATCAGAGTGGGTCTTCTCAAAGGATCCTCCTGCCTGTGGTCTCAAATTCACACAAACGTGTTATTCGCCAAAAGTTATAATACCAGAAAATAGTGTGGCCTTTTGGCAGGCAAGACTGGATCATGGTACAAGTTGGAAAGCTCCCTGGTTTTCAGTACACTCCAGTTCTGAATCTAAACGTTGAAGGGCAGTTTCTGTTATGGTTAATCGTGATACTCACTTGATTTGAGCGAACACCTGGGAGACTAGCAAAGCACAGCCCTGGCCATGCCTTCATGGGAAGATCTGCCCTCACTCCAATCCAAAAGACTAGATAAGAAAAGGACAATTGCCAGCACAGCTGTCACTTTTGTGCTGGCTGGGCCCTCAAAACGTTCTTTGTTCCTACCCTGTTATCCTGTCCCACCCTGGCCCAAAGCAGTTGATCCAGCTGGCCTTGGACAGAAACCTCTGAGACACTAAAAGGCATATCTTTCCTCTTATAATTGTTCCTTTTAGGTATTTGTTAGTGACAAAAAAAAAAAAAAAAAAAAAAAAAAGAAAAAGCCAACATAGTTACTGAAGGGGTCTTAGGAGTCCTCTTAGAGGAATGTAGGAGACTTGAAGTTAAGTTAGGGTCATATTCTACACAGTACTTACTCAATCTGTTTGGTCAAGAAAGGTGCTCTATAGCTTTCAGTTTGGCAGTAAGATAGTGTTTCTGTAGATTCTGTTTTGCAGCAGGATAGTGTGGTGGGGTGTACTAGACAGTATGAGGTACAGACATTTCACAGCCTACTAGGAACATTAAAAAAATATGAAGGTCTAGTTGTATTATTTATGGATTTTTTTACTACAAATAATAGAAAAACAAAACTAGATTTGTTGCTTAAAATAATGGTTAATTTAACAAATGATTAATTCTAGACACAGAGCAGTAAGGTCAGTTGCTTACTTTGGGTCTAATAATTTTGAGCAAAGACAAGTGTTATCATAAGTATAGATGTTACTGCTTCCTCTTGACAGCTACTATAAAGAAGGTACCAGGTTGGGCAGGCAACCCAAGCAGTCACTGCCATCTAGACATACTGTTAGACCTTCCAACTCGATGCTTATTTTATTTGGGAACAATTTAGAACTTCTTAATCTGTGGGGCTCAAAGTCGTACTCTCTCTCTCTTTCCCTCCCTCCCTCCCTCTCTGTCTCTGTCTCTCTAGTGTGTGCGTCTGTGTGTGTGTGTGTAAAACTAATAGTTACTGAGAGTTAATGCAATAATTTCTTGTGTTTTAATGAGAAGCTTTCTCATTCTTTTTTTATTTTTTAATTTTTTTTTCATTTATTTTTATTGGATATTTTATTTACATTTCAGATGTGATCCCCTTTCCCCATTCCTCCCCACCTAGAAAACCCCTATCCCATCCCCTTCCTCCTGCTTCTATGAGGATATGCCACCACCCCCCCACCCACCCACCCACAAATTCCCCTACACTGGGGCATCCAGCCTTCACTGGACCAAGGACTTCCTCTCCCACCTATGCCCAACAATGCCATCCTCCCCTACATATACAGCTGGAGCCCTGGGTCCCTCCCTATGTGCTCCCAGGCTGGTGGTTTAGACCCTGGGAGCTCTGGTTGGTTGGTATTGTTGCTCTCCTCATGGGCCACAAACCCTTTCAGCTCCTTCAGTCTTCTCTTTCACTCCTCCATTGGGAACCCAGTGATCAGTTCAATGGTTAGCTGTGAGCATCCGCCTCTGTATATTTCAGGCTCTGGCAGACCTCTAAGGAGACAGCTATATCAGGCTCCTGTCAGCCTGCACTTCCTGGCATCCACATCAGCATCTGCCTTTGGTGACTGCACAAGGGATGGATACCCAGGTGGAGCAGTCTCTGGATGGCCCCTCCTTCAGTTTCTGTCCCATGCTTTGTCACCATATTTACTCCCATGAGTATTTTGTTACCCCTTCTAAGAAGGGCCAAAGCACCCACACTTTGGTCTTCCTTCTTCATGAGCTTCATGTGGTCTGTGAGTTGTATCTTGGATATTGCAAGCTTTTGGGCTAATATCCAATTATCAGTGAGTGCATACCATGTGTGTTCTTTTGTGACTGGGTTACCTCACTCAGGATGATATTTTCTAGTTCCATCCATTTACCTAAGAATTTCTCCAATTCATTGTTTTTAATAGCTGAGTAATATTCCATTGTGTAAATGTACCACATCTTTTGTATCCATTCCTCTGTTGAAAGACATCTGGGTTCTTTCCAGTTTCTGGCTATTATAAATAAGGCTGCTATGAACATAGTGGAGCATATGTCCTTGTTATATCTTAGAGCATCTTCTGGGTATATGCCAACTTGTGGGCCACTTAACCTGGAACACAATTCTAACAACAAAGAGACTTCACAGACAAGGTGAAGTGAAAGGCCAACACCACCAACCTCCATATGCCTTCATACCTTCTTATAGACTCTCTCTCTCTCTCTCTCTCTCTCTCTCTCTCTCTCTCTCTCTCTCTCTCTCTCACACACACACACACACACACACACACACACACATAATATATATATAATATAGATATGAGATCCTGTCCTACAAGGATTACTGGGTGTGATTATACTGAGTAAATCAACATTCTAAACTCATGTTAATGTAGCTAAAACGAGGATAGCAGTGACTGTTAGTAAGGAGTTTTTTTGTACCAGTTGATAAAGTAAGATGATTGCAGAGAGTTACCCTGCATAATACCACCTTCCTGTCTGTTGTAAACTCACTGCATCCTTGAATAACTTTCAATCACTTTTGTCACATGTGACTGGTCGGTGTCCTCCTTCCCAGGTGTGAGAGCATGGAACTTGATGACAAAATCCGGGATCTGATAGCAGGTGGCCCAGAAGCCACAGCCAGCCACAGAAATGTCCATTCTTCTAAGGTAAGGAGCCATTCTCTTCCTGCTTTCTCTCAACACACACTTTGCAATGTGTTCAGCCAAGCCATTTATGGTCAGCCCTGAACTTTCTTGGTGGCTGAGAAGGTAGTGTAAATCAGAACAAACCTTGTCTTCCAGTCAGTATAAAGCCCCTGCCAGGTGGAAGCCTAAAGCAAAGCCCCTGGGCTTTCAGGGAAACAACAACAGAGTCCTGCTACTAGAAAGAGTACTGGGTACCAAAAGCATCTTTGGAGAAGGTGACCCAATTGGCTAGGATCAGCACAATTAATATCTATCTGTTTTTTTTTGTTTTTTTTTGTTTTTTTTTGTTTTGCCATTGATTTTATTTCTTTCTGCATTGCTTAAAAGAGTGGGAGGGGCACTTTATTGATAAGGAATTGTTTTGGCTTTTGATTTTCTTTGAAGATGTTTGTGGTACTGCTGTGTACATAAAGATAATAAGCTGTAGCTCAGGATGTGGGAGATGGCTTTTCAGGGATGCATCATAAAACACAGGGGACTGTGCAGCTCTGGGCAACCCACAATTTAGAACTCATCTCTAACAATCATTTCTACGATCCAATGGGAACACTTTTGCACTCACAGCTGATGCTGAAAACTGAATACATTAGATTTCAATCAAAATAACTTTAGTTCTTATCGGTAAAGTAGCACACAGAAGACCATACAAATCAGAGACAAATATTTCATGTAGAGCAAATGGGGACTAGATGAACCTAAAAGAACATTTATTGCCATAGAAAATTTGCAACCATAAATTCACATGTTTTCTTTTCTTAAGAAATATCTCAGAATTATACAAGCTTCAGCCATCACTAAACACAGACATAAACACTATAAGGCTCCTACCTTGAAAACGCCATCACTGTTAGGGAGCACCATTCAGAATCTCTTCCCTCTCCCCCCTCCTCCCCTCCCCCTCCCCTCTCCCTCCTCCCCTCCCCCTCCCTTTCTCTCTCCCTCCCCTCTCTTCCCCCCACACACTCACACACTGTCATACTAAATTATTATTACTACTAAATCTCTTTGGTTCATGTCACTGGATGGATGAACGTTATTTTTGTTTAAGCCTCCCTTCCTGAAAAGCCTGGCTGTTTTAAAAGTTATCAGTGAACCTTTGTCAATCGTTAGACAGCTTAAAACAGCCCCTCTAGTTTCTTGCCTATCCAGCTGTCAGCACATTATTCTTGTTTAACACAAAATTGTGCTTTCCCCCTGCAATGTCCTTATCTAATCTCAAAAAGAAATGTGCTAGTGACCACTGAAATCCCTTATTAATCTTGGTCTGTGTTATCTTACAAACAGTGCTGTGCTCCTCCTAACTAACCCTCTCATTATTGTGTGCACTCACTTCCACGGATCCTGCTTCATAGGAAAGCCCTCTTCTGTATCTTTACCTATCACAGGGTGTCAAGTTCTATCCACTGTGTGCGCTTAATGGGAACTTGTCACTGCCTCTAGGATACTGCTTCTCCATCACTTCCTATGTGAAATTTGCTCATTCTCCTGTAGTCCAAACCTCCAGGCAATGGGCAGAGAATTCTTAGCTGATGTTTTCTAAGTTCTCTGTGGGGCACGAAGCAAAAAATAGCATCTGCAGAGACTGTAAGATGTAAACTGTGAGGTTTAAAGAAATTTAAGGCGCTGTGAATTGGCCATTGAGAAACGAGAAGACAGAAGATGCAAATAAGATTCAGAAGAGCACATTTTGAAAAATCATCACTTTGAAGATTAATTGCTAAACAGCACTGCTCCCATACCTTTCAAATCTTAGCTGAGCCAACTGGCATCACCATCAAAACCCACAGCACAAAACTAGTAGCTTCTAGTTGGGTGGTAGTAATGCTGCAATCCCAGGCACGGACACATGGATCTCTGAGTTTGAGACCAGCCTGGCCTACAGAGTGAGTTTCTGGAAAGCCAGGGCTACACAGAGAAACTCTGTCTTGAAAATCCAAAAGACAAATGAACAAAAACTTAGTAGCTTCTACCTTGACAATTTAATTGACACTTGTATCTTTCTGTTCACCCATCCTCTCATTTTCAATTAACAGGAACCAGAGTTCAATTTTCTTCAGATGTCTTACACATTCTTACCTTTGTTTGAATTGAATGTACTTTGTTTCTCTGGCCCTTTCCTTTTCGTTATTCTTCATACTGTTTCCTTTAGTCACAACCCCGAACCAATGGCATTGTTCAGGGTGTGTCTATATTCTTAGCTCATGAAACTGTAAGACACCCATGCCTCCTACAATGTACAAGTGCGTGTGTGCCACTTGTGTGAAGGTACCTATTGTTACTTCCCTAGTTGACAGTGTGAACCAGGGAGAGTGGAGTCTAAAATGAAGCAGATAAAGTCATGTGCGATAGACATCTTTATTTGGGTTATTACAGCAGGAGGTATTAAAAATTGAATTACCAGCTTGGCTGCAGCACAGCCGCCGTGTTTCCACACTAATGCTAGCACAGGCAGGCTGCCTGGCCCCAGCCGGGTGTCATCATCTTGGCAGACTCTCCAGAGGGCCAGAGCTCCTGAGTTCCCTTTGAGGCCATGCCAGCCCACACAATGACAGTCCATCCTGTGATCAGCCACTGCATTACCCATCACCCACCCAGCAAAATCAAAACACTTAATGCTTTTATCAATGGATTTATATATCATAAAATCTCAATACACAAGATGCCCACACAATTTAGACGTTATCTTAATTATCCTAAGCTTTTGATACGCATAACTACCTGAGACTACTAAAGCCATGAGATTCACATCTGTCTCCATTTTGCCTTCTCCTCTCCCTCTCCTCCTGTGTCTCCCTCTCTATCACTCTTAGCTATGCTCCATTTTCCCTGTCCAATCATAGGCCTCCTGATACAAATATATTGGACAGGGAAGTTTCTGTTACATTTCACCATCTCTGTTAGAATTAAAATAAAAAACAAACAAACAAACAAACAAAAAACCCTTTCTCTCAAAATATAAATTGAGCACAGCTATCACCATTTTGTGATTGTAAGGTACAAGAAAGACCTAATACCCAGTCCAACATTATTGTCAATAAAAAAGACCATTGTCATTTATCCTAACTTAACAGACTATAGTTCTGCACCTGGCTTATGTGCTGGCTTTAGATTGAATGCTATCTGAAAACCATCCTCTCAAATCTGTTCTCTCAAAGTCAATAACCTGGGTTGGCTATGAGACTATAAGTCTTCAACACTGTCTCCTTTTAATTTCCAGCCCCCCTTTCAGGTAAACCCCGTAATTCATAGCTGCTGGACAACTACAGATATCAGGCAACTTATATGCTGAGAGTATTCTGAGGGCTAGGCAAAATCATATGAATAAAGCTCACTTGAAGTAAAGCTGTATAGAGTCACAAGGGAAGGTCACATCCAGTGGTTCTCAACTGTGGGTCATGACCGTTTGGGTATCAAATGACACTTTTACAAGGGTCACCTACGACCATCAGAAAACATAATAGCATTCGTAACAGTCACAAGTAACAGTTATGAAATAGCAACAAAGGGTCATCACAGCATGAGGAACTAAATTAAAAGGTCACAGTATTAGGAAGGCTGAGAACCACTGGTTAGGCCATATATAGTCACAGGTCAACTCCTTCTTGGAAACATCATTCTGAATGATAATGGGTAATCTAAAGTAAACCCACTCCTATTTATTACACCTGGGAAGGGCACAAAAGCACATCCCAAGAACAACTCATGTTATGAAGAAACAGACATTACAAGATTTTTGTTTCATTTCTTCGGAGTAATTCACAAGTTCTCAAAAAATCCCCTCAACAGGTTCACTCATAGACCATGTTCCGATGGCCAATAAAGTCAATGGAGTAGATCGCCTGGAGCTGGAGGCACAGGCAGCTGAGTGGAGAACTGGGCTCAGATACTCTGGTAGAATACCAAGTCCTTTTAACAGCTGAGCCATCTCTCTTGCCTCAAATTTGGAGGTTTTGGATACGTGCAGTTATTTTTTTATTGGAAACAATTTTTTCCATGCAATATATTCTGACATCTCCTTTTAGATTTCCCCAGATCCTCCCCAGACTGCGTGTCCAACTCCATGTCTCTTTCTTTAGAAAATGGGCAAACATAAAAACATTCAATCCAGAGTAAAAGGAAACAAACAAACAGAGGGAAAGAAACAAAGGAAAAAGCACGAGAAACACAAATGCAGTAATAAAATCTGTAACACCACAAAGTTAAAACCATAATATAAGCAAAAGGCAAATAAGGGCATTACCCACTAACAATACCCAAACAGGGCATTATGCTACCACAGCCCCATGTGTGCATCAGTCCTGCTATGCACAGAGACCTTTTTTACTTACTGTCTTCTATCACCTCTGTCTTTTACAATCTACCAGTACCATGATCAATAGTCATTTGGTGTGAAGGCTCTAGTTAGGTACCACCTTGAATTCTCCATATTCAACAAGATGTTTCCAGCAATAGGGTCTTACCATCAGTTTTTAGGGAGAAACCAATAGCCATAGAAATAATCTGAGCTGTTTGAGGTTGACCCTTAGTCAATAACTTAATTATATGTAACCCATTTTTGGCTCTGAAGGTTTCATATGAGGGAAAGAAATCTAGTCAGGATTTTATTCTTTTGTTACTTGGTGATTTCATTTACATTTTTTCATATATGTATATATTTTGAGAGTTCCTACTGTAGTAGGTTTCCATTATGACCCCTCAAGTGGCATTTAGTGTTAGCTGTCCCTCCCTGTAGTCCATCTCTTTCTCCCTTTTTTCCCTCTCTCTGTTTACTCTTCATGTTCCAGTCTCACTTCCCTATCTTTCCCTAACTACATATCTATTTCTTCTTCCTTGGGAGATCTTCCCTCTTTCTTAGTCCCTTACTTTATATCTAACCTCTATGTATATACTAATTATAGCATGTCTACTAAAGGCTTAAAAGCTAACATTAAGAGAATACACACACACAAACACACACTACTTTTTGAGTTGGGTTACCTGACTCAAGATGAATTTTTTTAGTTCTATCTTCTTCCTGTGAATGTTATGATTTCTTTTTTGCCCCCATTTTACAGCTGAGTAATGAATATTCCATTATGGAAATGTACTGCCTTTTCATTATGCATTCATATTGATAAAATATGAGCCCTTGAAGTCTGAAAGTTGTTTCCCTTCACCTGCAGCAGAGAGCAAAGTACTTTCACAGCATAGAAATTCCTCTGCATGCACTAAAGGAAGGATCTAATATTTGTTTATAGCTACTTTGACATCTGTAATGACAATCAGGGCCATCTTTATCTTTGTTTTACTAATAAAAAATTAAGCTCCAGAAAAATATTTTAAATTATAGCAAAGTCTACAAAATGATAAAGTACCTAGGGTGTAAAATCATTCAGGAGTATTTCCCCACAATACATTGTTGCTGTTTGCATATTCTTCTACTTCTCAGAATATGCATATTCTTTCACTTCTCAAAAGCCACTCCATAATCCTCTAAGGTGCTGTAAGATTTCACATACTGCGTCTTTTTTCTGGAAGCCTGTAGCAGTGAATTAGTTAAACTGTTTTGGCTCCCAGCAGGTAGCACACGCACAGCCTCCCTCCCAAAAAGCTCACTGGATTTGCAAATGAAAGACACAAATAATTCAGCTACTTTGGATATACCTTGACTACTACCTCAATGGCTGGGCACTTCTAATCTTCCCCAGGGCCAGCATATATTCTCCCTTCCAACGTTCCTGAATCAACTTGTTAAATCAACATTTCATCTGCTGCCTCCGATCCAATCAGAGGAGCGGCCACTAGGACCATTTCCCCCGGATTCTTACATGGCTGGTTGCTTTTCTCCTGCAGCTCTTAGATCTGATCCTTCTCCCTCATGGTGGTTCTCTGTCTCTCCTCCCTCTCCAGCCACCTCACCTGTGCAATCTAAAAGTCCTGCCTCCATCTCTCTGCCCAGCCATTGACTCTATGGCAATTCTTTATTATCAATTGAAGACAACTGGAGGCAGAGACTCTCAGGTCTGGAAGTGTAGCTTTTTTGGTAGCCAAAATAAGACAAGGCATTAGAACCAATGGCCACCAGAAGCCCTGTATATTTGCCTACTGATGTACTATTCTACTTCTGTTCCGATCTTTCACAAACCTACAGCCATGCTCATGTTGCTGTACAGTATGCGTTCCTCCCTGCTTTGGTGTAAACATCTGCTTTCTTTATATATCATTCATAATGTTATTACTTTAGTTCTAGGGTCACACAGGAATATCCTTATGTTCTCTGCAAGTCATGAATTTTTATCTGTTATTTTGAAATTTTTATTTGTTACATTCAATCTTTTTTTCATTTTGTGTGTATGTGTAAAATATTTGGTGCACATGTGCTGTGACAAGCTTTGTGGAGATAAGCGGACAAACTTGAAAGAGTTGTTCTCTCCTTCTGCCATGCTAGTTTCAGAAATCAAATTCAGACGATTAGACTTGTTGACACACATCTTTTCCAAATTTTAGAAAGTAAGCTGTTTAGAATCATACGAAATATATCACAATGGAGATTTTCCTAAAAGATGTCAGCATATTCAATGACATGTGCTATAATACAGTCAGATTTAGAATAAATGGCCCCTAGAATTTCCTAACAAATCATTCTCAGAATCTGTAGGGGAAGCTAATGTACAGTGCACTTATGGGAATCAAGGTTTTATTATTATTATTATTATTATTATTATATTATTATCATTATTATTACTACTACTACTATGACAATGTCTGAGAGAATTTAAAGGAGGAAAGATTTGTTTGGCTCATTATTTTTTTTTAAAGATTTATTTCATTTATATGAGTACACTGTAGCCATCTTCAGACACCCAGAAGAGGGCATCAGATCCCATTACAGATGGTTGTGAGCCACCATGTGGTTGCTGGGAATTGAACTCAGGGCCTCTGGAAGAGCAGTCAGTGCTCTTAACTGCTGAGTCATCTCTCCAGCCTGGCTCAGTTTTTTTAAAGCTTCTTTCTTTGAAGCTGTTGTGAGACAGAAAACATGGCAGAAGGGTCCAGAAAGCAATGTTGCTTATCTTATGGTGTCAAGGAAAAGAAAGCTACAGAGCAGAGGTAGCCAGGGACAAAGGACACCTTTCCAGACCATGTACTACTAACCTACTTTTTCCATCTAGGTTCCATCTCCCCTTTGGAAAAACTTCCTAATAATGTTGTCATATTGTAAATATATCCAAGAATTAACCATCCATCAATTAAATCAGAGTTCCCAGGACCCAATCACTTCCAAAGCTTATTGGCTTTTAGCACACGAGGATTTGAGAGAACACTTTATACCCGAATCATCCCACTTAAGAAGCAATCTCCCTGTTCTCACATGTGATCTTCCTATGTCTGTCCACAGTCTGCTAGTGGTTTTTATTATATACCTCTTACCTAGATGCCTGCTTTCAGGAGCACTGCCATCTTTGTACCAAGCATTCTCCAGCTGGGATATGTCCTTGATGTCCTAAAGGCAGCTGCACACGGTGGCTTCTACCTTTGAGGATAAGAAATGTTTTCCTCAGATTAGTTATGGAAGTTCCTCATGTCATGTTGTACTTCCAATACTTTCCAGAGATGTGTATCATTACTATCTATCAGCTTCCTATGTTTGGGTTCAGGATGGGGTCTAGTTAGTAACTACCTGACCCAGCAATTTGCAAAGCATTTCTCTGCATTAGCCTACTTAATCTTTACCCTGTCCAGATGGGGAAAAGACTTAGTAATGTGAAATAATTTTGCATGATCTTACAGCTCATAGGATTTAGAATCTGTACCTAAGCTTAAATCTATCTAACCAAACCCATTATTCTATCGTTTTGCTTTTATTCTCCCCTCCATCCTGTCTGTCATCTGGGAACTATGCTCTGGTTTGTGTCAGGAGTGATTGCAGTCTCTCAGGAACCGCTTCTCTTCTTGGCCACAGCACTCCACTTGATTCAACCAGTATGCCCCTTTCTCTCTTTCTTAAAAGAACAGCCTTTGGAGGGAGTCTTCATTCTTTACGCTCCAGACTGTCCTCTGAATGTGCCTTCAAATATTTGATTCCTTGAGTAAATAGCTTGGTCTCCACGACAAGTGGCTGAACTTGATTTATGCAGTAACAGCTGAAGGAGGCAATTCTCTACTCAGAACAAAGCAAACACTTTCATACTTTTCACTGTGATAACGACAGAATGAAAAGGATTGTAACATTTCTATTTGAGTAGACAGGAGTGGGCCAGTGGCCAAGGAACTGTGGAAGGCAGCTCCGGTTTCACTTTGAATGGGTCATCACTAGAATGGTAGGTAGACTCTTGGTGCAGGAGCAGAAATGAGTTTACAACTTGATGAGTTTGGAAGATAATGGAATAGAAGAGGTATATTTTAATTGAAGGTTCTGAAACAAATGCAAAGCTCTCCTTTTTCTTGGTGTCTATTGCCAAAAGTAAATAGAGATTAGTGAAATGCAAAAGACTGACTCACTGCGTGGAGGAAACGGGAACATAGTGAGAAGCATGCAAGAAAGCCTAACAGCAAGAAAACAGACTATGAAATTACAGCAAAGCCTCTGAAGTACAATCTGCTGGACAAAGGGCTCTTTTAGGGAACAGAAAAATAGTTGCGTAAGTGAGAATCTATGTGAAAATGATACTTGATCTTAGTCAGAAGGCTAAGAAAAGATTATATGTAGAAATATCAGTTATAAAAGCCCATTTAAAGGTAAAAGGCACACAGGATCATGCAAGTTCTTCATGGTAATCTACCAAGAAGCATAACTTTTGTATGCTATTGTCCTGCACTAACAAATACCCTGTTTGGAAATCCTTCTATGAAAAAGGAATCTTGTCTAAATTTGGTTAATGAAGTCATTACCTGTCCTAGAGAAGACACAAATGTAATGATCATTATAAAAATAGGGGGTGATTCTTTCTGCTCTAAGGGATCAATCTGTTGAAATATCAAGTCCCCAAATTCTTTTATAAAAATTCGGGAAATAAAAATTCTTTTATAAAATTTCAGGATCCAGTGCGCCTTATACCTTTAAATAGGTTTTTATAACTGATAATTTCTGTATATAATCTTTTTTGGCCTTCTGACTAAGATCAAATATTGTTCCCACATAGATGTGATAGGTATGGACATTAAAGTCTCATAGTAGCTGCTGTGCTGACAACGAGAGAGGTGGCAGGAAGTAGCTCAAGACAGACTTAGGGTCTTTAAATACAACAATGGTTTGCTGTCAGTCCAAAGACCGAGCATCTTAAATGAGGTCACTTCACTAGTGATAATGGGACTATAAAATGATAGAGCCAGGGATGCAAACACATAGTTGCAAACATGTTTCTATGGATAAAAGCAGGGAGTAGATGTGTAAACCCCCATTCTGAGCAATTATAAAAAATATATTTATTTCATTGCACTTGTCAGTCACCAAACTGGGAATATTCTAGGATTTATAACAATGGCAAGCTATTGTTTCAAAGTCACACAGCCTAGAAAATGTTCATAGAAAATAAATACAGGCACTAAGATCCAAAGAGGAGTTAAAGATGCCTCCAAGACTCTTGGTCTGAAGAATTAGATTTCACTAATTGCAATGAGGAAAATGGGTCTTACGAGGGAGTCTGGAAACAGGTTATAGATAGGTGGAAACGAAGGTGACTCTGAAACATCCCAGTGGAGATGACAAGATGGCTGTTAACATGGGCTGTTAGAGTTGGTGTGAGTGAGGTCTGGATCACTGCGATTAAATATTTTGACTGGCAAAAGGATGTTACATATTTGTAATACTACTTTCACTGAGATCTGTTACCTGTGCAAGATGCCCACTTTCCCATGTAATAAATACACAATACATATTTTGCAGGCTTGTTTTTACTAGAAATCCACTTTGATAATAAAATTGTCATATTCGAAGTTCTCTGAAATTGGAAGTAGTACATAGTTTCTATAACTAGATTAAGCATGTAAGGTCTTCTTTAGTTAAAATGGGTGTCTTAGACCTCTGTGCCTGGCTTTGGCCATCTCTGTAGTGTTTATAAAGCTGTTCCTCTTATTGCACAACTTCTCAGTTTTCACTGTCTGTATAACCTTGGACACTAAGTTCTTCCATGACTTAATGGAGAAGGAGCACACTGTTCTGAGCTGCTACTTGCTTTACTGGCATTAGCACTTATTTGCTGACTTCCATGTATTGTCCAGTTTGCATGTAAGATACATACAGCATCACACATATGTGTACACAAGTACATCTACATATGCTTGTCAACATCCATAGACATGCACACATGGATATTGAAGATGTAATGTCATGTAAGCAAGGACTTTTGCTTGTTTTTCTTTGGAACTCACTCATTTCCAAATGCATAGTGAATGATAAACCAATTAGGGCTGGCCCTTTTCATTTGTTATGTAAATGATTAGCACATGTTAAATATCACATCATGATTATTACCCATTATTTACTATCACAGATTGCCACTCTAGGAAAGATATTACCATTATCCCACTGCATAATGTTGGAGTTAGTCTTTTAATTGCTGAAACATCTAACCAAGTCACAAGCCTTGAGTGATAGAGCTGAGGTATGAAACTAGATGACCTAATTCCACAATTAGAACATGTTCCTTTCAGTTCTCTGTCTTTTACTGAGGCAGTACATGACCCTCAACACCCATACACATCAATTCAGAAGCTTGCCGAAGAAAGCCTTCAGGCATCAGCAGACATCCTATGCTTTCTTCTCAGACTAATGGTGAAAAAAATATAGTCAATATCGCTAATGGTAGTTGTTGATTAGTGCCTGAAAATTCCTTAGGTTAATTTTCTCCTATGTACATTACTTTGGCATTTCATCATTGAGAAAGCTTTAAAATTGCTTTGGAGAGGTGGAGGTGAGACATCAGTTTCTCTGAAAGTCACCTTAACTGGTGAGATTTTTCCTGAAAGAAGGGTGACTGAAGGCGCCCCTGAGAGGGAGTAGAGCCAAGGCACGAGGCCTGTAGATCCTCTCTTTTCATTCCTGGGGTAGGCCTACTGAAATTCTCATTTTCCTCAGGAATCTTGTTATTCATACATCTTAGGACTGAGAACTCATGGAAACTCACTATGCTATCAATCTATACAGCAGAAGAGATGGAGGAGTTTTGATGAGAATTGCAAAGCTGTAATTTTGACATGATAGCCACCATCAAAACTCACGTGAGGAGCGTTCATCAGGATTCATGGCAGGGAAGACTTCAGAGACAGACATGCCAACATAACATTTGAAGAGAATGTTCTTTAAGACCATTTTTTGAGGGTTCACATTGCTGCTTTGACTACTCCAGTGCAACCTAACACAGAAAAGCATAAAGAACTTTTAACTGTATACACCTCACTGTGAGCATGTGTATTTGGGGTGGGAAGGAGGGTATGTAAGTGTGTGTTGGAATAAAATTGCTTTCCCATTAAAGATTTTTCTTAATTTTTGATGGGCATGTCTCAGTGTGGATAGCATGTCAGTATCTAGGAAGCCTCAGTTTCCATCCTCTACACTCAGAGACCTGCGAGTCATAACTTTTACCTTCAGAACTCTACAGGAACAATTTGAATCCCACACATATTATTTTTAGATATTGCTTTAAGGCAGCACAACTTTCTTTCACTCCTATGTGTCTTCAAAACACATCTTCAAACTAGCAGGAGATAAGCAAATGCACTTAACAAAGTCCACACATTTGGAGTATAGTATAATGGATATTCACCAACCTACTCATTTAATGAAATGTGTTTAATATTGCTAGAGCAGTGTACATACAGAGATGAATACAGCAACAAAGAAACACATAGTCAAAATTGGAGAAGTGTTCCCTCTGACTGGGAAGGAAAAACAATGTAAAGTCAGAGGACAAGAGGGTTCTGTGCTCATCAGGTCTATGGGCAGGGGGCAGGCAGCAAAGGGGTGTGCTCCAGGGCACGCAGGACAGGAGAAAAGCCTCATTTCAGGTTGTTGAGGTAATTTAATATGAGGGGAACATGGAGTAGAGTAGGAGAAAGTGAGAGATAGACTATCTGATAGATGGAAAAGGAAGAAGAAGTCAGGCCTTGGACATGCACACATTTCCTTTTATAACTTTTGTCCAGAGCTGTTTGTTTGTTTTGTTTTTTACTTTAGCCTACTTGTGTGTGAGTGTCTGCATGAAAGGCTCCAGTCATGTGAATGAACTGAAAGGAGTTTTTTTTTTTTTCCTTTCAGCAACCCCTGCTTTCCTTTTTTCTGTTCCAGAATATTCCATCCAAAGCACAGCTCCAATGCCTCAATGCCCTCAGCCCCCTATGCAGCACATCTCCAGTACACCATTAACTGAAGGGTCTGTAGCCAGACAGGAAGGAGCCCACCAATTAAGGCAGGCCAAAATTCTGGAGGAAAAACTGGTTTAATGATTTAAACAAAACTTGAGCTTGGCCTATGAATATTAAATCTGAAAGCCAGATTGTCCTTTACATCAATACAGAATGCTTGGTATACAAGCAACACAATTTTATTTTGTTAAGATTCCTTCTTTCTTTCTTTTCTTTCTTCCTTTCTTTCTTTCTCTTCTTCTTCCTTTCTTCCTTCTTCTTTTTTTGCTTCTGTGAGTTTGTAGCACTCACAGGCAGATGTGACTCACCGTGGCCTACACAGCTAAGCTCATGTTTAGGAGACATTGCTGGAAAATCATACCCATAGGAAACAAGAAATCAAGTTGTCAAAAAAATCAACAGTGACCTAACTATTAGGCAAATACAGTAAATTTCTGGCAGTTAGGCTAGAAGAAAGGCTAGGTTGGCCCCTGGCATTCTGTGGGTAGGAACTTCCTCCTCTAGTGGGAGAAACTGCTCTAAAGGAAGAAGGGCAATTTATATACATAATAAGGCCAATCTGCCCCACGTCTTAGTCACTGCCTGCTTACTTGAGACATCCTGGGAAATCCAGTTACATGGAAGCCAATAAAAGTTAAAAATCACATTTCTCCCCGTGCATTCCTATTCTGTGTGGTTAACATACAGTCACTTTTGCTGGAGTCGAAAGAGAACTTGTCGTTAACGGAGACATATGCTTTCCAAAGTTGGAGTGTTCTCATTGTAAAAGGCACCACAAGAGATTTTCTTTTCTTCTTTTCTTTCTGCTTTACAAGACTTTGAGAAAAACAGCGTCCTTGTCTTCCCAGGACATGGCTGGACTGAGTGCAGCTGGAGCTTACATGGATCACACAGAGGTAAGAGCATGTGTCAGGTTAAGGTGGTCATACCAGAGCTAAGTAGACGGCTTGAGAATAGAGCGCATCAGTAGCTGAGCTGCCTTCTTCAACTGAGACCTGCTCAGAATTTGAACCAGTGTTATTTGACATACAAAAGGTCACTGATGACCCCATGTTGCCTTTGAACACGCTGGGCTGGGCTGTTTCTACTAAATGACAGGACCATATCTGCCCAGATTCCTCTCCCTATGCGATGTTGTTCTTCTGTAGAAGAGGTTGGTTCAATGTAAAGTCTAAAAAAAAAGTACTATAAAGGTGATTAGAAATGTTATTTAGCAGTACAAGACTTTTCAACTAGTGCTATAATTTTCATTTGGTTCTATAATTTCTTCAGTTACAGATACATTAACTATTTCAATGAATTAATTATCATGCTTTCTTAGTTTTGTTATATCTGTATTCATTTATTTTGAATGTGTACTACACATATGCCAGAGTGACTGTGGAGGCCAGAGGACTGACTAGTTGCCAGAGTTAGGGCTTTCCTTTCACAGTGTGGGGCCCAGAGATCAAATTCAATTATTTGTCTCAGTGGCCTGTGAATTACCCACTCTGCTAACTTGCTCGATTATCTCAAATTCTTCTTAAATAGTTAGCCAAGATATCATGAGAAACTAAGTGGAATTTGTTTATTCATTTAGATATTTAATTTCTTATATCACAACTTGAATGTCTTAGCAGTTGACTCGAATGTTTTATAGGGAATAAAATAGAAGAAATTATCCCAGGACCATTGTATCTAACACCCAGACTTTCATTTTCATAGAAAATGAGAATAAGGAATTGCTTAGAAGTATTACTTATTTCATAAGTAGGCCCTTTCTAGACCACAATGACTGGTACAATATAATGAAATACAATGACAATTTGTCTTTGTATTTACTATGATATCAGATGACTTTGCTAGCTGAAGAAAAACTGAAAAGAAAATCAAATACACAAAAACTTACTCCAAATATGAACACCTTTGTGTTTGTTTGACTCTGCTTGGGTTTTAATATGTACCTGAGGCATAAAAACCATGGTACAATGCTGAGTAGTCTATCTAGAAATGCCTGGTGATAGATTTCTTTAAAAAAATAAACAAAACACTTTCTAGCCCTGTGTTCTGTCTTCTCTTCTCATGTCTCCAGTTATAACTACTATTTCGAATCTCATACATTAGTACTTGATGGGATAGTTACAAATAGATTTTCTTAAAGATTTAGTATAGAAACCTTACCAAAATAAAAGCCAAGATTCAATGTGTTTTCCTTTTTTTTTCATAGAGAACATTGCTGGGTGGTTGGAGGGTGCATGGAACACGAACACCAGATCCCAGACCGTGCAAGTGTTTGCTACTCACAATTTTTGTATCACAAATAGGAAGATGTTTGAGGACCTAAAGATCATATTTTTAAGCATGATGTTGGATATTAGGATACTTATCATTAGGGGGGAATTGTGACTCTACAAGACTGGTTTAGTGCTCAGGCTGCTTTACTCTTCACAGACTCCCCTGTGATGTTATCATGCTATTGGGGAGAATCACTAGTTTAGAATCAACCTCAGGGCATCTCTGCCTTGCTCAGCTCAGAACATGCTGGGTGGGATAAGCTTATAGCATTTTTCAGACCATGGACACTTTGTGCTTACTCAGTTCTAATCCAGTATGGGCCCAATTTCTTAGAATCATCCCTCAAAGAGAAAGTCTAATAATAATGCCAGGCATTTGTCACACCATTAGGCTCTGAGATATCACCTTTCACGGGGATTTAGAAAATGTGGCCATCTTTAGAGATTAATCACAGCACATTTGTATATGGTCAGTCAAGGAAACATGAGATTGTCTTAGAAATGTAGTCTGATGAGAGCACAACTCTAAATTAAGAGAAGTTTAAGAACGAAGGACAGCATCTATTCTCTGTAAGTATGTTATCAGTCAATGAAACACTGAGATATGAATACGTTAGAAAAATCATTTTATTAATCATTTCCAATGAAAAGAAGTCTTTGAAATTCCAAGCTGATTGCCAGTCTTTTCTCCAACCACTTTGGTGAAGATGGATATGTCTGAACAATGTTTCTTGGTTGTTCATGAACGGAATTCAGGGTTGTGGTCATGGCAATGACTGCTCCTGAACCTGAGCACAGAACTCAGGACTTCCCTGATCACCCAGTTCATGCAATTACTTAATGACCTGGATAGGATATAGATAGACATTGAATTACAGCAGGGAAGCATTCTTTTCTGTTAGCCTTCATGGAAGTGGTCCATTTTGCTAGATGGCAGGTAATTTTTAGAACTTTAGCCCCTTCTTTGAATGATTATCTCAATCCCTGCGTGGAAAGTAATTGAAGACAGGGTTTTTAGTCCTCATTATGCCAATAATTTATTTTAGTCTAAATGTGTGTTCTAATGGCCCACCTAAAAAGGCTGGCTAATCTTGATAGGGTCAGATAATCTCTACCCACTTCTATAACATAATATGTAATAGTCATATTGCAGTTAATTTGTTCATAATTTGTAATTCATTTGATGCATTTTAGCTGTATGTATTTGTCTTGCTTACATAAAATTTATTACTGAATTGTTTCAGTGATTAATTAAAATAAACAAACAGTATATTAGGCGGGTCCATCAGCTTGTCCCTGGGATGATGTTTTTGTGTATTAAGTGCTGGGAATCAAACTCAGGGCCTTGTGCATGACCAAGCATCTGCCACAAAAATGCAAATTGACAACACTTATAGAAAATATTTTACAAAACACAAGATTAGGCTAGATCAATGAGGTTTTTGAAGATCAGAATGTCTTCTTTTTATTCTACTGACTGCTTAATCTCAACCTTTTTTTTTATTAATATTAAAGTGTGCTCCACCAAGAAGAAAGGACTTGACAAATTCTCTTGAACAAAAGATAAAGCACTTGGAAAAACAGAGACAAGAGGTAATGTAGAAATATTAGATAAAGTCATGTAGCCAGGTATTAAGACTGAGAATAAAATAGGATATTCTTACTGTTTTATTTCTGTCATTAAATCACAGTATTTATCTTTAGAATACTGGACTAGACTATTTTAAAATAAAACGTTTTTAGAAATCATGTTTGTGCTATGACAACTGAAAAAGTGTTGATGTTATGAATGTGGTAGATATAACCCAGCTTTTGCAACTGTTGATATTTTCACCATGTGCATCATGGGAGTTTATTGCCAATGACTTTCTAAACTGGCACATAAAGAAATTTTGATTTGGCAAAAGCTTATGCACAGTGGATTTAAGTTCAGTGACTTCCTGAGTTGATCACCTTAATGAATGTGAGCTACAATACCTGTGAGGGTCTGGAGAGAGGGTTCAGTAGTTAACATAGTTGTTGCTGCTGTAGAGGACTCAGGTTCAGTTCTCAGCACCCATATGATGGTTCTTAACCCTCTGTAACTCCAATTCCAAGGAATCTTATGACTTCTTCTGACATCTGATGGTACCAGCCATGTACGTGGTCCATGTACATACATGTATACTAAATACCCAAACACATAAAATAAAAATTAAATGTTAATCTTAAAAAGAACAAAAGTACATAATGTACAGTGCATCAGAAGAAATGTGATTTCTAAAACACTGCTGGGAATTAACAAATGCTGTTAGTTGTACTGTTGGCATGTTCATGGGTCTTAGAACTCTTCTTGCCAGAGGAGGTGAAAGGCAAAGCAGATGTATCCCACATGAGCTCTGTGGTTTGTTTTCTGACTCATTCTGTGCATTTCAGCTTCCTTATTTTCTTCTTCAGAACCTTCTCCTCCCCTTTGATGCTGGGAACTGTTGTGTCCTTCTGGAAAATCACTAACCTACTGCAGAATGTCACCATGGCATAGACCTGCATGGCAATGAGCCAAGTATCTTCATAGTCTATTCTACAGCTGCATATTAAGTAACTATAAGAGTTTTCAGGACAAGAGTTTTCTAATAACTGTCACTCTGGATTAGGTTTTTTGATTTTGTTTATTTTTAGGTAGAAATTTTGGATTTTTATTTCATTTATTTGTTTATTGACATTTGACTAAATTTTTGATATCTGTGTCATGCTGCTAACTGCAAAGATTTTTTTTTTTCAACACAGGACTGAAAACTTTTCTTACCAGAAAATGAAACACAGACCAAGATGTTTATTTTTTCTTGTAGTTAGCAAAAAGGTTTAAATGTATTTCTAAATATTGTCTTATAACAAAAACAATTACTCCCAAAGATCCAAACTTTCTGAATGATTTTATTTTACCTTCATCTAAAAGGAATCAAAAATATGTCTGCATTCTAAAGTATATCACTGCAAGCAAATGACAACAATTAGCAGAGTTTGTACTTCAAGATAAATTCTTTGAAAAGCTATAACAAGAATTCATTCTGGTAGACATAGTAAATGAACAAGAAAAATATGCAGAGAGAGCCTTCGACTAATAATAATTCTTACAGAATATAAATACTTACAAAGTATCACTAGATTCTGGCTGAATTAAACAAAGATAAAAACAAAAATAAGTAGGAAAAGTAGAAGTTTCTAATAAACATCTCAGCTGATTTGTTAAGACATGGCTTCTTCAGACCTAAGGGGTTTTTGTTGTTGTTGTTGTTTTGTTTTTATTCATGAACTAGTTATTGTGATAGGAGAATGTGTCCATCCAAATTCCCAGCAGGGGTACTAAGGGGGACACAGCTCAGCACTGCTACCTACAGTTTGATGTGTTCCCTTGGCTTATGGGGACCACCACTCAGAGGAAGCCAGATACTTGACTTCACCACAGATAAGAATTTAAGGATTAGCCAGGATGAAGTTGAGTTGGAATTTATGACAAAAGAGGTTGAATATAGACTTAAACAATGAAAAGTTTTCAGGGAAAGAATAAGGTATATTCCAGAATGTGGATGTAGGCTTCTCATAAGAGAGCTGTGTTCACTCTCTAATGGTAGCTATGTAAACTATTTTGGTGACTCAAATCGCAACTCACAGAGCTGCATAGAAACATTTTTTCCTTTACTTGATTTGATAAGCCAGGTTATAGGATGACTCTTGAGGTGCCTAGGGTAGGACTGTACACTGATAAAACAAACAGTGGTTCATAAAGTTTGCAGGAAAGACGTTAAGGCAAACCTTTTTTTCCACTGTAAATGGGGTTTCTAATGAGATTCCTGGATAACTATAGGTTTGCGGGTAGGAAAGAGAAAAGCCATTCACACTCAGGCCTTGAACATGGCCGTTTTAACAATCTTACTTGAAACCTCTCTAAAAAGAAAATTCTCTTTTTACAGTCTTACAGTAGATGTTGGAGTTCTTAGCTTAGCTCTTGAGAGGCTCCCACCAGACTCTGGTGTGAGTCTGCTCTTCTACCCAACGGCCTCAAATCCTCTTTCTAGCCTGATATCGAAACCATCCCAGTCCAACTAGACCTTCCTGGGAAAGCTGCCTTTATCTATGGTTTTGAAAATCGGATTAAGTTCAAATAGTGATCTCCTATTTTCAAAACTTCCAAATAGATTGAAATCTTTTGTTGAATCACCAATTTTTAATAATTTCAGCTCCTGGATGTCAATCAACAATGGGACCAACAATTCCGAAATATGAAAGAGTTATATGAAAGAAAGGTAAGAAACTCTTTCCTTGGTAATTTCTTTAATCTTGGTAGAGCCAGAAGAGAATTTTGTGGATCTGTAACTACTGGCAAATGAGGGACAGAATTCTACCATCACGATTGGTCTCTTTGTCCTAAGGATACAGTGTCCGTTGCTGGAAAAGTAGCATAGGTTCTGTCCCAAGAGTTCTCCTGAGTGCTCCCAGCTCTGAGTTACTACTGCTAAGTTAAGACTGAGGTCTGGTCAGTGAGAAATCCATGAGAAAAATCAGCTACCTTCCATACATAGAGAAACAGCGAAAAGTGGTGAGAGCCAGGGTGGAAGGGAAATACCCCTTCTGCTTTCTCTAAAGCATATGCGACAGAAAAGCTTTTTAGCCAGAAAGGAACTTTTTGGGGAATTTTTTTTGATAAGTTAAAGTCGTTATTATTTGAAAGCACTTCATTTCAAAAAGACAGAGGAAAGTAAATTCCCCTAAATAATTCAGAACGAAGAAAACTGACCACAGTAATACAGCAGCCCTTGCTTTTTCTTCCCCATTTGATACTCAGAAGAGTTTAATTTAGAAAACAGGAAGATAATATGCCACTACAGTTGTCTGATCACCTAGTTTTATCCATCCTGGAGCAGTCTGTGGCTCCAAATTGTAACAACAGTGTTCCCAGAAAGAACTTCCCAGAGTGGCCAGTGAACCCAGAGGTCAGAACAAGTACAATTCTCAAACTGGAGAAAGAACCGTGTCTAAGGTTCTCTCTCAGGGATTTAATTTGGCAGATCCCAGGCCTGGATGGTTCTGCCTGCTTCCTGGGGCTTTGCTCTTGCCCCTTACCTCCTAGAGTCCAGGCACATCTGGAGAGCTTGGAGTCCAGCTTTCTGGACTCTAGCTCCATTTTCTCTGTAGAGCAAATCCCCTTTAAAACTCAAGTGTGCTGCTATACTGTAGGGAAGAGCTCTTCCTTGGGGGTCCTCTGTTAGTGTGGGGTGAGGCGCTTTTGATCCCAAGTGCCCTGGGCTGGACACCTGGTGTGATTGTCTGCAATTGTCTCTGATGATCCCCTAAGGTCCTGGAACTGAAAACTAAACTGGCGGCCACAGAAAATACTCACACCCTAGAGAAGGAACCGAAGCAAAGTCTGACAGAGGGCGACAGGCAGCTCGAGGTGGGTGGCCTGTGGTTGAGCAAAGTTCAGTTAAGAAAACCCGCTCCCTGAGGAGCCACAGGCAGGCACAGAGCCCCAGAGTGGAGATGGGCGGAGTTGGGAGGGAGGGAATCGAGTCTCCATGACCAGAAATGCAAAGTGTCTGATTGGATGAGAACCTTGACGGGTTTTGCAGCCTTTTCTGTGACTCCTTTTTATTGTTAATGACAAAGTCTCACTAAATCTAGCAGTCTTAACTCTCTTGCTCAGAATTGTTTACAGACCCCGGTCTGGCCTTGAAACTGCTATCTACCCTCCTGGCCAAGGGTCCCAAGTGCTGGGGTTATAGAAGTACTGACCACACCTGGGTAAGCAGACTACTTTAAGAACCACTTCATATTCATTCTCTCATTCACAATCCTGAGTACAGCCTTGAGCAAGTCAGTCTTAAGAAACGGAGACCTGAACCAAAGCTTCTGGCTGCAATGAGAGGGGTTTCTTCCTATGCAAGCTTTGTCTTCCATTCGTTGGACTTTATGATAAGGTATATGAAAGGAGAATGTTAAATCCCAATGATCTTTCTCTGAAGCTATAGTAAGAATAAAAACAATTATATATATTGGCAAGGAAAGCTTTTCGCTACCGTACACTTAAGTGCAGAAGTCCAACAATATAGTTAGCAGAACTTCAAGAGGGAAGTCTGTTTCCTGACACACAGGGCTCGGCCACTACTCTCAACAGGCAAATTAAAGTGACAAATCATTGTGAAAAGCTGAGAAAGGAAATTTAGTCAGTGTCTGTACCCACACTGGGAAGAACAAGGGGAAAGAGGTTCGGTGACCTTCACGTTCACATTCTGGGTTCTGATATGACGATCAGTTTTAAACAGATGTCAGAGTTGTTCACCACCAAGCGGTCCTGGTTAAGTTGTGGTTCTTGGTGGATACTCACTGAATAATCATTGCCCTTCTTCAGTCTGCCCTGTAAATCTGACAAATCCCCCCCCCCCTCTCTCTCTCCACACACACACCCCACACACCACTCACACACCCCCTACCTGTGGTGAAATCTCTTTGGCCGGCATCAGGGTTCATTCCCAGCATGAGATTCCTGGGGGAAATCCCAAATCCTTGGGACCCTTATCTTAGTAGTCTGACAGTCAAACGGAGAACATGTATGTCTCTCTGAGTATCTTCACTACTACCAGGAGCAATACTCACCATACCATAGCCCAGGTTTGCCCACCTTGCTCAGGTTACTGTCAGGGTAAACCAGGAAACAAGGTTGTGACAAGTCCTTTTCTGTCACGCAGCACACGCTCCCTTCCTTCTCCAGCTACGCCCTAGCCAGGAATTTCAGTATTTTTTTTTCCGTATGTACTTGGGAACCTTTTCTAGATGTAATGCAATACTATTCTCTTAACCTGTGTTAAATAGAAAATGATTAACTCATCTAAGTGCATAGACCCACCCCTTGAAGTGCTAATGAGATGTTTTCCATTTTAAAGGAATAACTTGCTTGAGATTGATTTCTTAAATATCATAACAAGATTGGACAGTGACTGAAATGACATTTTAACCACTATGTTAGCTACTTCTCATCTTGGGTTATCTATATTCTGCAATATTTGTTTTGCTAGACTGAATTCTCATTAAGGGTCCAATTTACTCCACAAAATTTTGCTATCTATTGTATAAAATGAAGAACTGAGAGACATGAATCAGGATCCTCAGTTATGTAAAACAGAGAACTTCTTGGAGATTGTCTGAGGCACTGACAGCCACTCAGAGGCTGGAGTTTTGCCTTTTAACTGCAGTTATGACAATGCTATACTCTGAATATTTATGTGTAGTGAAGTTTCTTATTTGTCTAAAAGTTATTGTTCTTGTCTCTGGTATAGAATGGTGCAAGATTGGCCTTCAGCTACTTGGTATCAGTTTATTGCAGTGAATTTTTCCCCCATGTTTTAGGCCTTTTAAATGCTTTTAACCAGTTCTTTAGGAATAGGAAGTAGATTATGCACCACACCCACTGATTTGACTACTGCATATGAGGATTAAGGTCTGCAATTTTTACCCCTAGGATCACCACAATAGCATTAAGTTTTCATACATTCAGTAACTCTGTCCCCTATCCAGAGACTATTGCTCAACAGAAATGTTAGAGAAAACCTTGCGGGTCCGGTTTGCTTATGTTTGGGGGATAGCTACCAGCCAGAAGCAGCCAGTCTCTGAGGATTTCTGTCCTGTCGTTCCCTTTGCTAATTTTTGACTTGGATCTTGTTTTCCTGTCCTTTTTCTCAGAAGGAAAAGGACATCTTAAGGAAAGAACTACAAGCACTGAAGAAGGAGAATAAGCTGTTGAAGGAAAACAACGCTCTGGCCAATAGGAAGAAAGAACTTTATGCATGTGAAATTAAACGCCTCAATAAGGTACCGGAGCAGGTGAATCAAGGAGGGTCAAACCAAAAGCCTCAGCAGGAGCCCTTCGGAATCACAACAGAAGCAGGGCCATAGGAGGTTCCTCTTCCCTCTGCTGAGGAGGATCTCTCCAGTTTACACAGAGCACCTAGCCGCAGCATGTAGCCATGTTTGGCTAGGATGCTTTTGGGACTGTTTTGTCCCTGCAAAGGACCATGAAAAGTATAAATAAAGAGAAATAATAGTCGTCAGTAAGAACTTTTTAAAAAAGAACCACATAACTGCACAAGGTGTTTGTGAACAATAACGTATATCTTGGTCAACCACAAAAGCTTCCTGAGGAAGCAAGCTGTTCTTTAATGTGATAGCTCCAGAGCTGGCTATGATGCATGCACGCATGATGTATGGAAGCATGCTCAGGACCAAATTCAAAGCTGAGATGTCTGCTGTCTGGGGAGCAAGCCTGAATCCACTGTGAATAATAACCAGCCACAAAAAGAGGCAGGGCTTTGGGAGTCCATAAGTGGCTCAATAGCTAGGCTCCGAGGAGAAAGTGAATTGCTATAAGGGGATGATAATGAGTGTGTAAATGTGGGCATATGTTTGTATATGTCTGTGTATGGATATATGTGTGTCTATGATATATGTGGGCATGTATATATGAATATATGTGTATATTATTTATGTGATATATGCATGTATGTATGTGTATATATGTGTATATGTGTACTAGTATGTATAAATATGTGTGTCTATGTATATATATGTGTGTAGGTATGCACGTATGCATGTGTATATATATATAGTGTGTGTGTGTATATATGTGTGTATGTATATAAGTGTGTGCATATATGCATGTAAATGTACATGTGTGTATGTATATATGTGTGTATATGTTTGTGTATATAGATGTATGTATGTATATGTCTATGTGTTTTGTTTCATGAACCAATGTGATATTCTGGGGAATGAGAACACTAATTTACCACAAAAACATAAATCCTGTACTGTTGTTTTTCCAAGAGATAAGCCAAGTGTAAATACAGGCATGTTGAAGAATGTGGATGAATTGAGATATGCATCACTCAATTAGTTATTTCATGACCAAAGTAACAGAAATGATCTACAGCTATAGAAAGTGGCAGGCTGATCTTTAAAATGTGTCTAGTCCTGCATGCCAGCTCATGCTCAGAGGTCCTGTTTAAAGACTCCAGTGAGCTGTGTGCTGGTGTCTTTGACCAGATGTTTACTAGCCAGACTCGACATTAGGTCTGCTTACAGCACAAGTCATTCTTCAAGAGAAAACAGGAAGGTAAGAAAGGCTTCATGAACTGTATTTCATCCTTCAGAGAGATAGAAAATGTTCAGGGAAAATATATGTCTTTTCTCTTTTATCCTCTACTGGAAAAATTACTTCACGTAAATCAGAGGAGGTAGGATAACTGTGATCACATTTTGTAGTTTTGCCATATGAAGGTAGATAAACAAACAAAAACCAAACCAAAACCCAAACAACAAAAACATATAAGTAGCCAAGACTTGTATTTTGGTTCCTTTCCATGTGTACATGATGTTTTTCCACAGTTGGTGTTTGTGGTTGATAGGACCTATTTAAATTCAGAGAAATAGGCAGCTGTCTTGCACAACTATAATCTCAACACTTGGGTGGCAGAGGCAGGAGGATCTTCTGCAACTTCAGGCCAGCCTGGTCTCTATAGCAAGCTCCAGGTCAAGCAGGTGTGTCTCTAAAGAAAAAAGTAAAAGTAAGTTTACAGTTTGGTACATAGAAACACAAAATCTCATCAAGAAAAAAATAATCCTAACAAAATTCATGACTTCACACAAATATATTTTCAACAAATATTTTTCTTCTCACCTCAATTAAAATTATATGCCCTCACCCTAGATACAATCTACTTTAATTTTTTTCCTGGCATTTCTGAATGTCACCAAGTATATAATGATGTCTAGCATTTCTCAGCCCTTATTTACTGAGCACTGTTGATTGTGAGCTCCTTGAGGTAGGTGTGGGCATGGTAGAAGCGCTGGTTACCACAATGTGGTACACAAATAGAGTGTGTGGCCACAGTGCATGTAAGGGCTTATAAATATGCCTTGTTTCTCTTTAAATAGAAGAAAATGAAGTCTTAGGTTAGAAACATATTATGTGTTAGTATTTGTTCATATCACAAAGCAGCTATAAAATCCAGTTTTACTATGAATCTCCATGCAGGGAAGGCTTGAGAAGAACAGGTCAGCAAGCAGACTTAACTTTTTCTGCTTTGGTCACTGAAGTTTCTGGAGTGTCTAGAACAAAGCCTTTGCTATACAAAGTTTTCAAATGTTCATTGAATACTGAAAGGATGAATGAATGATTTGATTAATCAGTTTAATTAGAAAGTCTACAACATATGTAATAACCAATTTTTGATCTGAGCATCATCACTTAAAAGGCATCACATTAACATAACCCATAATTTATTGCTTCTGATTCATGATAAGGAATACAAAATTATATAAAACCCCAAAATGCTTAAAACTCCAAAAGATTTCAGCCCACTCTGCTCAACTGAAACTGTCACTTGAAAGCCTAGACATAAAGTGATAATGAGATGCACATAATTAATATTATTATTAGTAGGCTTAAATTTATTTGTTTATGTTTATTTATATGTATGTGCCTGTCTGTCTTGTTTGTGTACCATGTGTGTGCACTCCCCTCAGATTCCAGAGGAGGGCACTAGATTTCCTGGAGCTGAAGTTACAGGTGGTTGGGAATAGCCTGATGTGTGTTCTAAGAACTAAACTCCAAAGCTCTTAAGTGTTCAGAGACGTGGATTTTTATGATGAATACTATTCTTTTCTTTTTTCTTTTCTTAACTATTGCAATAAATATGGAGATACTTTGAGTATACCTCAGAATATGAATTTGGGAGCAACCCTTAGTTGCCTGCAAACCCAGTCACTCAGTAGAGACACAAGGGTTAAAAATAACAACAGGAACAGACAGTAACACAAATAATTAATATGAGCTTTACAAATGTATGCTTGTACTTAATTCAGTTCATTTGCTTTGAAGGAAATATCCAAGGCTTTTGCCAATATCAGGCTCTTACAGAAATGATAGATAGTTAAAGGGAGTGAGAATTGAGCCTAACAGCTAGAGCCATCCAGAGCAAAACTGACTTGCCTGTCACCTTATCATTTTGGGAATGGATGGATTATTTAGTATACCAGCTCTGATAGTGAAAGGACTAATCTAGCACAAGTTCAAGGAAGTTGGAAAGTACAAGATGAAACAAATGTTGATTCAACTCCCATTTCATTCATGACTCATTTTTAAATTTTCAGAATAGCACTGAGCGGTAACCAGGCAATTAACATAAGGTGATCTCCAGAAGGAGTCTTGTCATTGTCCTGGCCATTCCACTGGCATGCTTGATTGCTGTCATTCATTTGTGTCACCCTCTCAGGACTCTTGCTACTATTGTTCAAACAGCTCTAAATGTGCAACCTTGTGGTTATTGCCTAGAGGAATGCAGCTTATACATGTTTCAAAAGAACCCAATGCTTTCACATACATAAGGATTCCCAACTCACCATAATAAATAGATAAATAAATAAATAAATAAATAAATAAATAAATTACTACAAAAACCAATTTATTTAAATATTTGTTCTTTAATTTTCCCCTAGAGGAAGAAAAAATAAAAACAAAAAACAAAACAATACCACCAAAAACTATTTTTTTCTAAAGGCACTTTAGTCAGCCCAAGCACGGAAAATAGGGCTCTGACAAGCCTTGCCCATTTTCTCATTTCCTTTGCTTTGTTGAAAACCATTAGATTACATTCTTAAAGATAGCACTAAACTCTATTCCCTTATTTGGCCACTTACTCCTCCTGAGGTCCAGCTATCAAAGTACAGAAGTCCAGCAATCAAATAGCCCCTTTGGCTCATCTAATAAACATGCTCAACTAAAATCAAACACCACATTCTAACACTGTATCCTTTTACCTTTAGACATTTCTTATGGGCTATGTCTGTGATTTCTTTCTCCAGAGCCAGTAATTTGCCCCCACTGCCCCAACCCAGGACAAATATCTCTCTCCTTTGTTCTCTTCCCCTTCTCCCTCACTCTGTATCTCTTTTCTTTATCTCTTATTTCCTGCCTTTGTCTCTCTTCTCCTTTGTGCTGTGAACATGGTCTTAGGGGTCCTGAGCCTATACTAATCCATTCAATTTCTCCTGCAATGTTTTGAAAATTAATACTTCCATTGAACTAAGAGGTGTGTATAGAGTCTAAATCCCACTAGTAGGAAATTCCCAGTGTGACAATATCTGTTCAAGATTATAAGCTGACTTTCCTTTCTGTCTTTATGATGTCCTGTGTAGCAGTGCAGACAGTACACTACCACTAAGATCATCTGTTTGCCCTACTAAGTTTTGTAACCTGTTCCCCAAGGAAGTGAATTCATAGACCTCTGAGATGAACCTTTTCTGAGTTCAAAGGACTCACCTGACAAATTATTAAGCTGTCAATTATGGTGTTGAGGAAAACTCATGGAAGAGAGTCACAATGTTGGAAATTATTTTTATTAAATTCATCATGAATTGTAACTCTCCAAACAAGTACACAATATAAATATGAGTATAAAGCCCCATGGGCTAGTGAGAAAGGATGAGAACTCACTAGCAAATAGAAGCTTCTCTTTGCTTCCTCATCCCTTGGAAAAATCATACGATGTATCATCTCACACAGTCATAAGTAAATAGATGTTTTGATAACATCTATTTACATCCAGAAAACATAAGTAAATAGATGTTTTGATAACATCTATAACACCCAAAGGTTCAGAACCTCTGGATAGACTGCCCAGGGAGTCTGCTCTTTTAGGTGCCACCAAAATTTGAATAGCATAGATAGCAAACACACTAGAGAAAATCCTCTCCTCTCCTCTCCTCTCCTCTCCTCTCCTCTCCTCTCCTCTCCTCTCCTCTCCTCTCCTCTCCTCTCCTCTCCTCTCCTCTCCTCTCCTCTCCTCTCCTCTCCTCTCCTCTTTTTTTCTCTTCTCTAGGAGACAGGAAAGTTAACATGAGTGATATCCTTCAAAATAATGAGGTTGAGTACTATACACGCCATTATGGGGAACACAGAGACTTGGAAATTATGCACACCTGCAGAAAATGAAGAAGATAAAAGCTAGCCAACCATGTGAAGAGCATAAAATATGCCTCCTTTCGTACTGGAGGAGGTTTTAATAATTATGAAAGAATTACTAAGATGACTGTAAATCTCTTATCAACAGAGTGCTTCATTTTTAATATAGGTTCTTCAAGATGCCTTGACAATTGGGAGCTCTTCACTTTCTGAGGACTCAGGGAAGTGTAAAGGCAGGTGCAGCCATGCAGAGATGAGAACAGAGGTGGAATGTCACAAGCAGCAGGTAAGAGGCCACAAGTGGTGTGATCATGGGGTGAACACAGGGCTCGATGTGATACCTTTACCTCTTAACGAATTGTCTAACAGGTTCCAGGAGGTGTCGTTTTTTTTAAAAAAACCCTTCTCACTGATGTACTCCCTGCCAATCAGGCTAGCTCAGTTCTTTCCATCTGTTAGTAGATAACCAACAAGTCTGCTTTCAGACATCAGCTCCCTCCTCCCAGTACCCCAGGCTCTCTAAAGCTCACCGAGTAGACTTCGTGACTACATCACAGTAAATAGACAATCTGCAAAATTAAATGGAAAAGTTTGATCTTCTTTCTCAGCAAGGACAAGTTTCCAGATAAATGGTTTAGCTCAGGTTTAAGGCAGACAGTGGCAAGTGTACCCTGGTTTGTAATAGCAAAGAGACAATGAAAATCCAACTCTTCTTCATTTTAATAGCTCTATTGCTATAATATCCTTAATTTATATTTTAGCCATTGTTGTTTCTAACTGTACGACTATAATGATCATACCATCAAGTGCCATATGAAAGAAATACTTGCAGTGTGTGGAATTCAATGGCTTCACTCAGGAGCTATTGTTAGTTAACTCTATTTTAGAACTTGAAATAGTGTCAACATTAAAATTCATTGGCCAGTGATATACAATGGAAGATAGAACAAAATAATAATAACAAAATTTAAAACGGGTATAGACATGTTTTAGAAATTATCCATGGTATTTTACTTCTGAGCTGCTTGTGTGTGCCCACGAATAAAAACAATCTTGCTGGCTCTCCAAACAACCAAAGATAAAGCTATCATCTTAGGTATCTCTATATTCTATCATGATGGAATTTCACTAGGCATGTACATGGCATTTAGAAATATGTACGCCTTGGAAGGCATATTCATGAACAGAGGTTAAGAATACTTTAGTTTGGAAAAGCACATACAATAGCTTTTCTGGAAATAATTTAAATATTTAGAAGGAAAAATAACTTCTCAATCCTTGTTGGACAGACTGAATTCTTAGTTATAGGTTAGTACAAAGAACTTTTTCCAAGGTTATATATGTTCTATTTTTATTTTCTTATTTTTTTAAACTTCAACCCTTTTGAATTCTGGTGATTGACAGTTGGTTTTTAAGAGGTTATTCTGGGGATGAAATCATCCCCATACATTCTTATAAGGAGCTAGAAACCACTAGAAATTCCTTTTCACTTAAGTATATTAAAGAATTACCCAACACTGGATCCCAGAGACTATTTATGAAATAAGAGTCCTTCTGATCTTTTTCTTATAATATTTATCTTGGTGGAATGAGAGTTTAACTACCTACTACTCAAATACAGGCACGTTGTTTTGAAGCTGTTTTCTTTGAAGGGTTGGGCTGGAATGTCCCTGCCTTCCAAGCATACATATTTCTAAATGCCTTGCACATGCTTAGGGAGATCCCAGGTTTTGTTTAGTGGATTTCCAGATTTAATGGAACTGGTGCACTTTCAAGGAAGCCAGTTTCACGAGGTAGAGTATATTAAATATAAGCAAGTTAAGTGTAATAGAATATATTAAAAGTAGACTCAGGAAATTACTATGCTAAGTAAATACTGATGTTAATTAAGGAAAATGTAACTAACGTCCCCTTTCCTATTAATTTTGAAGCTAACAAACAATGTGAAGGATTCCATTGTGCCATTTTCATAAATAGATTCATGTTTGCCACTCTTTTGCCTGTCTCACTATTCCTGTTCTTCTTCCTCTCAGATGCTTCCCTCCTCTGAGATGCTTCTCTCCTCTCAGATACTCTCCTCCCCTCAGATGCTTCCCTCTTCTCAGATGCTTCACTCATTTTATGTCTCATGTATTCATCTCGTAGGACTTTTAACTTCCATCTTGTCTCCCTTAAGATTTCTTTCTCTCCTTTCATGATCTTTTTATTTTTATATCACATACACACACACACACACACACACACACACTCACCTTAAATAATGTGACTTATAATTTAAAGAACGAGAACATTCTATTTGACAGCTATGTCAGATCTTTCAATAAGGAAGGAATTTGCATGAGACCTGCTTGACTGGCCATTTAGCTTCAAAATCTTCAGCCTTTCAGGAAATGTTAAAGTATTAATTATCTTTCTTCCCTTCTTAACTCACAGTAGATTATGAATTAAATTTTATTTTTCTGACTTTTTTCTTCTAGGATTGACATGAAATTCCAAATTTTACATGTGAGTTATTTTGGCAGAACCATTTCCCAAGAAATTAGAACTTATTTTATGTAATAAAAATTTAAGTTAAAAGGGGTCAAAATATAATTAGGTAATTTTGTGAAAATCATTTATTCAATCTAATAAGTAATATAACAATAGGCGGAAAGTTCTAATTGTTCCTAGTGAACAAATTACCCTCTCATTTATTTCTTACATGTGAAGCTACTTTAATTCATTTTGTTTGAGCAGAAATTATTTTATTTCCTACCATATTTCATTCCTACTGCATTTAATTCAGTTGGTGATAACTTGGTGTTGAGGATTGGCAGTGTACTTCCTGTTGCACGGCTCTGAAACATATATTCATCTGTTTGACATTATAAAGAGAGACCCACAAGTAACTTTTATTCAGATAACATCTGTAATTTTTTTACTTATCAATGAAACAATCAACTGTCTACGTACAATATAGAAAAATTGTGTTTACAAACTAAAAAACATCCTCAGATCTAATATCTTAAATCTATTAGAAATTTTTTTCAAGCTATGACAGCCTAATGATTTTTTAATATCTTACTCATTGTTGTAAAAGAGTAATAGGATTCATAAAAAGGTACAAGGGATGATATGATTTGATGGTCCTTGTTAAGTGTACTGACAGAAACATTTGCCCATGCTTTATAGAAATGAATAACACGGACATAAGATGTCATCAGTATGACTAATAAGTCAAAAGCCAGCTTCTTCTAAGCGTGTCAGATATGAAAGGATCACTGGTTGTGGACTTAGCAAGATGAAATTGGGACTTAAATAGTGAGAAGACATAAAACAAAACATTGTGGCTCTAAACAATATAACTATCTTGTGTCCCAGTGTCCTCGTCTCTCAGGTTGAGATTGTGCTGGGCTGCACAGAGGCATGGGGGGAGGCCTGACTGTATAGAAGGTGCACAGAGCACTAAGTGTCCTGAGTTAACACATATCAGACTTCTCAAGGAGAGACAGAAAGAGAGAGAGAGAGAGAGAGAGAGAGAGAGAGAGAGAGAGAGAGAGAAGAAGAGAGAGGCTCAATTTCAGGCTGACCAATTCCAATTTCATTTAGCAAGTAGTGAAAATTTCTGTATTTGTATCTAAATAGTTTTATCATGACAGAAAGATATGAACTGAGAAATTTGTATAACAACTTAAAGTTAGCTGAATTTCTAACTTGCAGTTGGGAATTTCTCGATAGAATCAGCATATCACATCGAGGGGCAGTGTCTTTCATGTGGAATTACTGCTGGCAACACACTATCCCTGGGCTTCTGAGTGAGCCATTCATAGCTAGGTCAAGATCAACTTTGGAACTAATGACTTGAAATCTCCTGATAAATAATATCATTTTTTCTATAGACAAAATCTTGTCAGCTGAAGAAAGAAAAACTAAGAAGGCAAGCAACTAAAATAGGTATCATGATCCATGCATAAGGCCTGTCTTTTATCAACAGTTTTTATTCTTCATAACATGTCCCGTTGTCTCAATGATATCTTTTTTTTTTTTAGTAATGCAGTAGATGGTCCAAAACTATTCACATTTTTTGCTATGCCTAAAATGTCAGTGAATAGATAATACTTAGGAATTACAGAGAATATCAAGAAACCCATGTACCTCTCAAGTGTATTACAGGCACATCAAATGTGTCAGAGTGTGATCTAGCAAATCAGTTTCCTTCACAAACCCACAAGCACCTGAGAAATGTGCCTCTTTGCTGTTTCTCTCAGTTACTTGCACAATGTAATCTGAAAACTACATCAAGGGCTTATCCCTAAAAAATGGAACTCCCTTCTGTCACTGAACCACCCCACCCCACTACTTCTCTAACTAGACATTGTGTCTCTGCACTAGCAATCACCTGCATGAAATTCTCACATTAACATCTCTGTCTGTAATGGTTTGCTGTTAAAGATGCCCCTCTGTGAAGAGAACTCGTAAACAAAGCTAGTTGTATGTACTTTTCAAGTGTTCTCATTTCCTTAATGATAGTGCCATCCTGGGAAAGACTTATTTCATGAGACACTTCTACCACTCCTTAGTTTTTATTGACATTTATTGTTTTGAGCAAGTATTATGCTGGATTAGGCTGAGCCTTCAAATGTAAACAAAGCTGGTTGTCTATAACAAGTATTGGTGTAACTTCTCAGTTTCACCCACTTCTAGTAAATTGATAGTCTCACTCTCCCCAGACATGTCTTCCAACCTGTAACTGTGGCTTAGTTTTTTATCTATGGGATCTAAGAGTACCAGAAGCCTCAGGGCCAGAACAGCATCTATGGAAGCATGCAATGACTAAGACTTCCTCCTCCAAAATATGTGTAGATAGGAATCTCTGTTGGTAGAATGATTGTGAACATTTCTTTCATCTAACTTCTAACTTGTCACATTCTCACGGTCTATGGTCATTCATTTTGTACATCTTGGAATGAACAGACAACTTTCTGCCCCTAGGTTTTATTGACAATGTAGTCATACTTCAGCTCTGAGACTTTGAAGTAGGGTTTTTCTAGCAAAGCACTTAGAGAAATGGATTTCTCCAGGTTGTTTGGAACCCTGGTACTTTTGTGTAAGAGTATAACTTAAACCGTTTTCCTTTGGGAGCAGATGGTACCTGTTGGGAAGCAGAAGGAAACTGGAACTTAGTGAGGTCCCTTTGGAACTGTTTCTTTCCCTGATGTGGCCAGTTTCTGGTCACATCTACTCTACATCTTTGTTACTGGCTTTTCCACTTTTTCGGTCATTACCAGAGACATGTCTGAACCTCTTCCATCATAGCCATCACTCCTTATTATAAATTTTCTCTCAAGGGTGTAGAAGTAAATTAAGTTTGTGGGAAACATAAGGAAAAAGAGTTGTGCCTACAGTGTGAGAAAGTTGATAGTCTTGTGAAATACAAGGTACATGAACAACTCAACTTTATGTTGGAATAGAGATGGTTGGCTAGTTCTGTCAGCCTTCATTAACAGGAAGAAGGAAAAAAGTCATGTCCTATAATGTAGCAAACTTTCCAGGTCTGTTAGAAGAGGTAAGAATTTCAGATCAAACTTATCACGAAAAAAGTCAGTATTTAATGAAGGCAAAGTAAAGGCTTACATTTTAAACAGTATTCTATTGAATGAAATCAGTGTAACCCAACCTCAAGGGTTATTTTAAAAGAATAATTCATATTTCTATAAATCTACACCTGAATTAAATCATAGCTAATAATGTTGGTAAGATTACATTTTCTTACCTCCTGTTGGCAGCTCTATTGGAATATAAATCCAGGGCTCACATCACTTAGCTGCACCATGTGCTACTTGAGTCATCTAAAAATAAATAAGATAAAGAAACAGAGCTGATCTCATTTCCTCTTGTAGTTCTTTCATAGGCCACGGGTCAAGAGCCTAGGTCAAGAGGGGTGATGTGGGTCAGGCTACAGTGAACTGAAAGAGCTGACTAACCTTCATTCCAAGAGGTTAAATACCAAGCCCGTGGCTTAAAATTTTCTTGGCAGCTTAGGATGCTGATAAGTGTCCTAGTTGGGCCTACTATTGCTGTAATAACACAAAATGATCCAAAACAAATTGGGAAGAAGGAGTTATTTCTTATATATTCTGAATCATAGTTCATTGAGGGAACTCAAGTCAGGAACTCAAACTTGACAGGAATGTGGAAGCAAGAGCTAATGCAGAGACCACAGAGGCAGCAGGCCATGAAGCTGGTCACTCCTTTGCTCCCCAAGGCTCATTTAGCCTGCTTTCTTACAGATCACCAGCCCAGGAGTAGCACAACCTACAACGGGCTAATTAAAATGCCCTACGGCTTACCTACAGACAGATCTTAAGCAAGCATTTTACCAAATTGAGGTGTCCTCCTGTTAGGTGTCAATAGCTTGTGTCAAGTTGATATAAAACTAGCCAACACAACAAAGTATCATTTATTCAATGCAGCTGGCTTGTTTCCTAATAATCAACAGGTAAGTGGCTACTTAGGAGGAAATTTCAAGAAAAAAATGTATATTCCATTTAGTGTATCTATTGTGCGATGTGGAGCTGACCTTCTCTGGAGCTTCAGCAAGAAGGAAGTTTCCAGAGATGTTCACACTTCTTCAGAGATTCAAAAACACCATTTCAAGACAGAGAGGAAGTGGAGACAGAGAGGGAGGGAATGGGATGTTCTAATTACTGCCTGATGCTATGATAAAACACTGACTGAAACCAACTTGGGGCTGAGAGGGTTTATGTGGTTCATTCACCTGAATCACACAGTTCATCACTGAAGGAAGCCACAGTAGGAGCACAAGGCAAGAGCCTAGAGGCAGGAACTAAAGCCAAGACCATTAAGGAATGGTACTTGTTTCCCGTGGCTTTCACAGCCTGCTTTCTTACACAATCCAGGACCATCTGCCCAGGAATGGCACTGCCCACAGTAATCTAGGCCTTCCTATATCAATTGTTAACCAAAAGAATACCCACAGATGTGCGCACAGATCAGTCTGATGGAACCAATACCTCAGTTGAGGGTTTCTCTTCCTTGTGATTCTGCTTTATGCCAAATTGACAAAAATGTTAAGAAAATAGAGAAGTTGGGGCGGGGGAGAAGAGAGAAAAGGAGAGAGAAGAAAATGAATCAGGATGGTAGGTGGAGGAAAGAGACAGAAAATATACAACTCCCAAGTCATAAGAATTCTAGCTAAGCAAGGCAGAGGGGCTGAGGTAAAGCAGTAAAATGAGGAAGATTGGTGAAAGGTTTGTATTAAAATGACTTTTTTTTGCTCATTGGCTACTTAACAAAAGCCATCGAGTATAATTATATTTCAATGTGCTACCATGCTTTTTTTGAAGTCTATATTTCTATAACAGTGCTTTATTTTTCCCCACAGCCAGACTATCAGTGGAATGCACTCAAACAGCTTCCTCCACATATACAGCACAAGGCACATGGTAAGACCACAGCTTTAATGGGCATTCCTACATGTTTACATACAAAAGGCATCCTTAGGGAAGGCCTCTTCCACATCCATTTGTACCAGGGAAGAACTTACTGTGAAGTTGTGTTGTACACACAACTCTAATTTGTAGTCTGGAGTGAACTCCTTCAAACAATGTTGAGATGACAAAATGTGTGTCCCAAATCTGTGTTCTGCTCCTATTTTAGACTCCAAGTCAGAGATTTGGGGATGAAACTTGAAATACAACCATTTGTAGCACCCTGTAACAGGAACATCACTCAGAACCTACCCTGAAAAACAGGTGCAAACCTACAATCCAGGAGGCCCCAAGGCAGACTATTGTTTTTTCTGCTTTGAGACCTGATCTCACATAGAGCAATAGCCTTAATCTCAGTATGTAGCTAAGGATGAGTTTGAGTTCCTGATCCTGCTGTGGTGTCCTAAGAGCCAGACTTACACGGCTGTACCATCAAGTCCAGTAAACCAGATGTTTAAAATGTCATTGGCAGAATCCCAAAGCTCAGAACTGCTTTCCCTTGGAGTTTGATGCCAGACTCTAAGGAACAGTTCTGTTCACCCAGAGCTGTTTACAGCAACCATCTCACATGGTGCTGGAAAAATAGTGTCATCTGCAAAAGACTCAAAACTGAAAGCACCTGTAAGTCTCATTTTCCTTTGGTTTACTATTCTTCCCCCCTTTCTGTACAGCTAACCTTATTTTCTGCTTGTTTGTACAGTGCTTTGAGGCCATCCAGGCATAGGTAGTATAAACTAAGTTATTATTCTGTTCTTAGCCATTTAAAGCCTTACATGACATACACTTGCTCCACCTTGTTCATTTTCAGAGATGGGATTCTTTTCTAGAAATCTCAGGATAAGCTCTGTAGCTTCAACTTATACTTCAAATGTTATCATATTTAATTCAAAGCTGAGATAATGATTTTTTTGACTTTAACATGCTCCACTCCTCCAACTCTGTCATCTGCATTGCACATAGCCTCTTTCTCAGTCTGGCAACAATCCATGGCTATAGGTCTCCACAGCAAATATCCCATGTCCTGAGAATCTCTAATATCCTGGAGTCAATACTGCCACCTAGCTCTACCTTTGCAACATCACACAGTGTTCTCTTGAAGACCTCCATTGCAGGGACTTGGATCTTGCCACACTTTGCCTGGCCTCAGATGCTGTCTAAAACCGCAGAATGGAGAACTCCAAGACACATACAACCTTGTCCTTCATGCTTCTAACCTAATACCATGTGGATGACCCTGTCAAGTTCTGTTCTTACCATTAAATGGAACCTAGGATGTTTGGACTGGAGTTATATCAGCTTCTGTGTGTTGACCTTGGCAAAGGTCTCTCCTAAGCTCCTGCTTTTGAGGGACAGGGAACTCCCTCAGCTGCTTTCTCAGTTCAAGTTTTCTCATTTCATATAAATTTGCATTTTTATGGAGTCTTTAGTTAGTGGATTTTTATCTAAAAGTCATCTTTTATACTATTCCAGTGTAGAGTGCCATTGTTCGCTTCAGTGATGCTAGTCTCAAGAACAATTATAGCTGCTGTGTTGTCTACACTCTTTCTGTGAAACTGTAACCTTGTTTCTATTCTCTCCATCGACCAAACAAATTAGTTCAATTCTTTATGGACTCATATCTTTATGAAGTTCAGCTTCATGGAAGTTCTCAGGACACGGGCAGAATGTAGTCGGATTCTTTGCCATAACTTCACATGAATGCCTCCTAGTCATTCTTTAATAGAGCTCCCATCCTGCTTTGATACCTCATGATCCAGGCCCATATTGTCTTCATTTTTCTTAGCATCTTTGTTCCCCAAGATCCCAGAAAAATGGCTATTAAGCTCTCCTTCCAAAGCACCAAACTATTGAATGTTTCAGTGATAACAGCTCAAAGGACTGAGAACCTTCATTAGTGTGTTTATATAGCAATTGCCTCACTTCTTTTCTAGGTACTAACTTTTGTCTTAGTTTCTCTTCAGTTGTGATAAAATGTTCTGACTAAAGAAAACTTAGAAGGAAGGGTTTATTTGAGTTCAAAGTTTTGAGATTTTACTGTATAACTGTGGAGAAGCCACAGTGGGTAGGAATGTTGGACAGCTTCTCACATTGCATCCACAGTCAATAAACAGAGACAGAAATGAAGCCATGCTGCCCCTCAGTTCCTTGTGTCCGTATTTATACAGTATCCCAGCCAGGGAATGGTGCCAACCATGGTGGGCAGTTCTTCCTATCTCAATTAATGTAACCAAAAGAATTTCCACAGGTATACCTAGAGGCTTACCTCCCAGGTGATTCAAGATTTTGACAATTAACACTGAGCACTATGCAACAACACTGAGAGTAGTAAAGACTGTCAAGTTGTGTTAGCATCATAAAGAAACATAAAAAAAAGATTGTATAGTAAAATGTCCAGATATTTTTCAAGCACATACTAGACTTTCATTTTGCTTTGATTTCTACAATAGATAAACTACAAATACAACCAGTAAGGTTTAGGTTTTCCCCTATAATGAAGAAATGTACTAGAAAGCATCTTGTTAACATGGGCCATTTTATAATGTTTGTAGTTTTGAAATCCATTGAATAGCTAAATGATATAATTTTCCACTTTATACTGGTGTGCAATGAAAATAAGATATTATCTTCATGTGCTACAGTTTCAGTCACTAAAAATAAAATTACTAGTCAGTAATCTATACATCACTACCAAAGTTCTTCTAATCAAATGTTACAGAAAATAATAATCACATAAAATGAGTTAGTTATGGTGATATTCACTACTTAAATAAAATATATAAATGAAACTTGCCAGTTTTATAAGATCTACTGACATAGCTGCCTACATAAGTATAATGAGCTTTGTGATATATAAACTTATGACAGTATCTACAATGATAACAAAAAAAATCAAGAAATAAACCTGTAATATACCAACTTAAGTCATTTTATAACATGGTTTATTATAATACTCTGAACAATACTATAACATAGGTTTATTTTATGCCAGCCCATGTGTGAGGAAACTAATCCATAGAAAATTGTAGTAACATTTTAAATTTCACAGTGCAATTTAACACTAAATTTAGATACTTGTATACAAAAGATTGCAAACCTTAGGATTCCAGTATCAATTTTCATCACTATATTAAAATGTTAAAAATGGATAATTAGCTGGGTGATATTTAATTTTCAATAATTTTGTCTTCCTTTAAGCTCACAGCATGCATTATGTTTTTTCTAAAAATTTTCATTATAATTCAAAAGTAATAACCTCATTGTATAAGCAACATAATTGCTCCAAAGGAGAGGATAAAAACACTGTTTAATACAAACAGAAGGTATTGTGTATACTTTATCTGATAGTTAGAATATCACAAGTAAAAGGCACAGTACTATATATAAGTATAATAAACATATTACCTAACCCGTGCATGAAAGGCCTGGCAGAACCTCTCAGCAGCTGCTGTTAAAACCTGCCATTCTCTGTTCCACACAGCCCTGTCACTGGCTGTGACTAGATACAGCCAGAAGATGACAGTTTGTTGGTTAGAGATACTAAATAAATCCCTTACTCAGAGTTTTTAACTCTTTGTGTTCCTACTGCTCTCTTTCTCCTTTGTAACTACTTCATACCTTAAGTTAGGCTGACTTGATCAAGTCTGAAATTGTCCTTGTCACAATGAATCATATGTTGTTTTTAACTCTAGCAGTGAGTCTTGCTGTGCGTTGGTTCATCTGACTTGTAAGTCCCTTTAGATCTATAGTTTTAACTCAGTTGTTTTGGATTTTTGTATAACAAGTTAACAGTAATGCTTACAAAGAAATCATAAGTTTAAATTTTAAACTATACATTAAAAAATATTTTTAAGGATAGCAGAAACAGCAATGGGTTTCGTTGTGGCATTTTAAAGCATATGGTTCATTGTGTTTCGTTCTTATTCACTCCCCTCCCTCATTCTGACTTGTCTTCTTGCTCTCCCTTCTACTCATGTGGCACATGTACTCGGCTGTCCTCTCTTCCACCTCCCATTAAGATTTCTTCCTTACTTTCTGATGACAGTAAGTTTGTGGGAAAATGTCTTTATTATATTGAATTTTATTCCCCTAGTCATTACTGTCTTCAGTGCTTTTATTATAAAGGGATGTTGACTTTGGTTGAATTCATTTCCTGGATTTATTTGAGAATATTGTGTGATTTCAGTCTTGAAGTTTATTTACACGTACTGACTTGTGTAGGGAACCAGCCTTGCATCCCCAAAATGAAGCCTCATTGATCATGGTGTATGGTCTTATTAATGTGTCATTGAATCCACAAAACCATGTTGAGACTTTGTGCATCTGTGTTCATGAATGAAACACGACTATAGCTTATGCATCTGTAATGTTCTTATTCTGTTTGGATACTGGAGTAATAGGGGCTTCCCTGAGTGATTTTGGTGGTGCTCCTTCCCTGTCTATTTGTAGAACAGTGCGAGTAATACTAGTGTTAGTTCTTTATTAAATGTTTTGTAGGATTTACTGTCAATCCATTCAGTCCTGATTTTCTCATCATAGATAGACCTTTTATTACTGTTTTAAACCTGTCATTTGTTTGGATCTATTTAAGATTTTAAAATATATCCTTGAAATCATTTTGGTAGGTCTTATGTGTCTGAGAATTTATCTATTTTTTCTATAGTTTCCTGCTTTTCTTAAATATAATTTTTTTCTTAAGATCCTCGAATTTCACTGGCATCTGATGCAATAGTCCCCCTTTAAAGTATAATTTTATTCATTTGAGTCTTCTCTGTATTTCTTTTGTTTAATTTGTGTAGATTTTTGCTTGCTTTCCACTTCTGCAGCTTGATATATTCTCTTTTATCCTTCGACTCTGAATTTGTTGTGTCCTTACCAGTAAGCGGTGTTTCTTGAAGACATCAGAGGTTGGATCTAGTTTTATAATCCAGTCATCCAGACTGGATCTCTTGATTGGTGAGGTGAGACCATTTTCATTTAAGGTTATCACTGAGAGATATTTGTCAATTTCTGAAATGTTGTTGGTTGTTTCTGCCTGACTGGATTATTGTTTGATATGCCCCTTCTGGCCTGTCTTGTATCAAAGGTTGGTTTGCTGCTTGGGGTGTGATGAATTTCCTACTAGTTCTTTGTTTAGCTACTCTTCTTATGAATTTATTCTTTCCTATGCTGTCATTGTTGAAGGGATTTGTGTTTGTTCTTTCAAGTCTTCCTAAGGGTGCAATCACCCTGATGAAAGATGCAGCAGCTGTGAGTGTCAAACAGACTTCAGAACTTCAGAATTTTCAGGTTCTATGGCAGTGACCAGAAGTAGGTGGCTCCAGAGGTTGCCTGACCTCGCTCAAAGAGATATCAGACACCAAGGTTATTTTCGTTCATGAGATCTGTTCCTAGCAGCCAGCCACAGAGCTTGGTACTTTAGCGTCAGCATCATCTGCCTGCCGTGTTTCAAACTTCCTTCAGAACCATCTATTGCCCTATGAAAATTAAATTCAAGTTTCTGAGTCTTGTGGATTTCTCTGTGTGCTAAGGTCACTGGGATAGCTGCTTTAAACAATAAGTTGTTGCTATAAATGGCACCAGACCCCTGTCCTCCAAGTCATACTGCATTACAAAATGAGATCCCTACAAATTGCAAGAATCTCTGTCTCACCAGAACCTGCAACTTGCCTTGAGGTTGCTGAGGCCATGGCTCTCCCTGAGAACAAGATTGCCAGTCTCTTTTTACAGAGCTTTCCTAGCTGACCTTCTGGAGGAGACTTCTGCCTCTCTTCCTGCTCTGGGGAACCACCTATCTGGAGCTGTGGCTAACTTGCCACCCCCACCCCCTTGTCTTTTTTCTTTTAAAATATCCTATCACTTTTTTGTTTTAAAATGCCCTATACTACCTTTGTGAACTTTCAACTCTCTGTTTTTGAAGTCAGTCATTTTTTTTCTGATTCTTTCCTTTACTGGGTCACATAGAAATACCATCTTACCTGGAAATGCTTTATACAGTGTAAAAGACAAACAAGAGATTTTAATACAATTACAATTTTTAAACAATCATTGACGGGTGCAAGAATAAATACAGAGCTGCACACTCTGTGTAAATTTCTATAAGTCACACTTAGAAACTGTTACAGACCATTCTTTACCTTAATTAGCGTCTCTGAGGTAGGCCAGAGTAGATTCAGAAGGCTCTAAGTCAGTTCTCAGCGTCAGCATGAGCCCTAGCTTCTTGACCATAGGTGCCCTCTTTCCCTCCCTCTCTGCTCTGTGGGTTTCAAGATAGCACAGCTCACACAATCTCATTCTACCTCCATCTATCACCATCCCACAAAAAATGTCTCCTGCAGGACCCCAAGTTGTGCAGAGACTGGGTGCTTCCTGGAAGAAAGTTTAGGGACATTTGGGCAGGATCTTTGGAGTCAACACTTGCGTACCAGGAACATTTTGGGAAGAAAAATTGCTCACACTGTGGGGTGGGGATTGTAGAGGAAGTGGAGCAGAGTACCACCTGGTGAAATCTTCCAGTCACCTAACTTCCAGCCTTGATCTCATCTATTGTCTGTGGTTATTTTTGAATGCTTTCAAGACATATTGAAGTTAATGAATGTTTCCAAGGCACTGGAGAATCTCCTGCCTCTTGACCAAACATCACAAAACAATGAGCTTTTTCATGTTTTGGAATCCACAGATGTTAATGAGTGGGAACTCCTGTTTACAAAGGTGATTTCACAAAGTACATTTCCATCTTCTTTCATATGCTGTTGGAATGGGATACAAAATTGTTTCCATATTTCAAGGATGACTATGGCATAACAGAATCAGTCTAACTTGAAAACATGCTGTTTGTTTGCTTTCTTCAAATGAAGGAGCTCTGGCTGGCTGCATTGCATGCCTGGCACTTGAGTGCATTACCAGCTTATCAGGTAGTGCAGAATTAAAGTTTGCTTAATGAGTTAGGTTATGAAATAAGGAACGTGAGAATATGCTAGAAGCAGAAAATACCAGAGTCTAAATATCATAATTGACCTGTTGAGTACTTAATACTGACGGGATTTGTTTTGTAGGAACAGAAATACATAGACCCAAAACCAGGTGGTGTCAGAAAACAGAAACATTCTTCATAGAGGTTAAAATCATAGTGTTGGCAAGGTCACACTTCCTTAGAAACTCTGTAAGAGAGGTTCTTTTCTTTCCTTTTTAAACATGGGGTAGTTCCAGGTATTCTGAATATTAACTCCTTTTCTCATCATTGTACCAAAATATCTAACAAAAGCAACGTGAAAGGATTTATTTTGGCTTAGTGTTTGATCCACAATGTCAGGGAACATGTGGTCTCAGGAACATGAGGCAGCTGATTTTCTTGTGCCAGCAGTTAGCAAGCAAAAGATGAGTGCTGGTGAGTGCTCTTTTATTCAGTCCAGTACCCTAGTTCATGGGATAGCCCTGCCCACATTCAGGTAGATTTTCCTATCTCAGTTACACTTTTCTGGATACATCCTCACAGACATGAGCAAGGGATTGCCTCTTAGATGAAGAAATATAGTCAACTAAACACTAGAACAGCCGATGCAGCCAAAGCTTCTCTTTCCGTCTCCACTTCACCTGACTATCTTCCTCTGTGTTCACACTCAATTCCCTCTTACATTAAAGAGATTGGTTCTATGGAGTAAGCAGTCACTTTGAGGAGTGCTGCCTTTTCTCCACCCAGTCACATAATCAAAGACCCCACAGTATTTCCAGAACGAGTCACAGATTTTCAAGCTTTGGGAATATTAAACATATCTTCAAATCTTGCCATAACACTAACTGCTGGCAAACATTATTTTCGGTGCTTTGTAATACATATACTACATTGTCAAAGCTCCATAGTAAGCCTGTTAAGTAAGCATTATTATTGCCTATGTTTTGTAAATATGAAAATTGAGGCACAGAAGATAACGCAACTTGCTGACATGCTTACAGCTGGTTACTGGCTAGCACATAGGAAAACTCAGGCAGCCTGACAGCAAATACTACACTAGGACCATCAAGAACATGAACAATCCTGAGCTACATCATAGGTAAAATAAAATAGAATCAAGCATGAAAGATTTTTATTCAAGTAAATTATAATGATCTTAATCTGAAAGCCAGCATGTGTAATTTTAAGTTTCTATGGTTTTTGTAACTGCCCTATATTTCATCATTACAGATAATGCTTATGCTGTGAAAGACTAGCTTACTTGGATATTTTCTGTTCCTGTCAGTATGCAAAGACAATGGCTCTACTATAAATAACAAGAAACAGGATGTTTACAATTATACTTAGTATAATATCCAATATAAATAATTATTGTTTTCCTTATTAAATACATTTTTCATTATTCCACTAGCAATTAATACACAAAATTGGTTATCAATTAATGCAGTGATTTTGCTAAAGAAATAATAAGGTATACATATATATATACATAAAAGTATATACACAACTTTACATATACATATATAAAAGTGATAAATTATTACTATTGAAACATTGATTTATAAGCAAATATTAGACATTTTAATTAACAACTACATATATGTACCATATATATGCACATATATGATAGATCAATGATGCATAGGTGAATAGATAATGGAGAGATGATTGGTGATAGATGGATAGAGAATAGGTTATAGATACTACATGACAGAAGATAGATACATGGATAAATGAGGATATGTAGATGGTAGGTAGATGTCAGATGAACTGACAGATGCTGAATTGATGGATAGTAGATGGGACCCACATAGACCCACATAGATGATAAAGACAGATAGATGAAAGATAGATATTAATAAAAAGATAGATAATTTATAGGGAGGTGATATATAGATAGATAGTATATAGATAGATGATAGATTTTAGATAGACATATAGAAAAAGAGGGGCAGGTGACAGATATTTGATAGATAAGTATATAGACAGACAGAAAGATTTGAGTTAGCTAGATGATAGGTAATAGATGATAGATATATATAGATACAGATATAATGATAGGTGCTTGGTAGATGATTGATAATAGATAATAGTAAATAGATTAAATGTGACAAATAGATAACATAGATAGATATAATGATTATAATAGTTGATAATAGATTGATAAATGATAGATAAAATATAGGCCATAAATAGATGACAGATAATATAAAGAGATGATAAATAATAGATAAATATACAGACAGCATACAGACAGATGATAGATGGATGAACAAATATGATATATAATCAGTTACTTAAATAGTAATTTTTTTATATTTGCTTAAATAGAAACTAAATACGTTTAGGAAGGAAAATGAGCTGTGTATTGGTTCATGTCAAATGGAAAAGAGGTATTAGAAAAACTCTGCCTTCCCTTTAAATTTCCATTCTACTATGGATTATTTAATGGCCACAGCTTTTTCAACAGCAAGCTAATAAAGACGCTAGCTCTACCTATCTTATGAAAGCACTGGCCAAATGACAGTAGACTACCTAAGCCCACCTGTAGACAGGAGCCGTGGGTGCTTAATCCTAATTCCCCTTGCTTACATCGGAAAATTATGCTTCATTGTTAAATGTTATTTATCTTCTCAAAATGTAGAGAAAGCTTCTAGTTTGGGTTTCTTCATTATGATTTACTTTAATAAGTAGTCTTCCATATCACATGTTCACATGCATCTTGTTTCTTGTTAAGCATGTGTACTAGGTAGCATTCCTGCATCTGGTTCTGAGGAAAGCGTGTAATGACTCTCTCATTGTCATGGTACTACTTTAGATCACCTTTTTATGATGGTCACACTTTTTGAAACATATTATTTTATTTATTTATTTATTTATTTATTTATTTATTTATTTATGTTTTTTTAAGACACAGTTTCTCTGTATAGCCCTGACTGTCCTGGAACTCACTCTATAGATCAGGCTGGCCTCGAACTCAGAAATCCACCTGCCTCTGCCTCCCAAGTGCTGGGATTAAAGGCGTGCGCCACCACTGCCTGGCATTAATCTTTTTAAAATTAAAATATAATTACATCGTTTTCACCGTCTTTTTCATCTCTTAAACTCTTCCCATGTACTCCCTCACTCTCTTTCAAGTTCATGTCTATATTTTTAATTGTTGTTACATATCTGTGTGTTTATACATATAATAGGAATTTATAAATATGTAAGTTATTTATAATATATTAGAAATATGTATGTGTTCCTAAATATATTTATACACCTATAAATTTATATAAATATATATGAATAGATATTCCTAAATATGTAATTATAACATGCTTAATATTATTGTTTATATATGATTTTAGGACTGACCACTTGGTATTGATTACAAATTGGGGTTTTTTCCGGGAGAAGACTATCTCTCCCTCTCTCCATATAATTTATTTGCCTATCGCTCTTTGTCTTGAATTGCAGGACATGAGCTTGTCCCTTACATGGTAGCATGTTCATTGCTGTCATCTTTGTTTAGGGCATTTTTAAGCAGTACCCAATGAGACTATATGTGTGTAATTTATGACATTTCTAGGGGACACAGTCTCACAGCAAACCCCTGTTCCTCTGGCTTTTCAAGTCCTTCTAGCATCTCTTCTGATAGGATCACTAAATCTTAGATGCAGGAGTTGTGTTGCAGATATATGAATTGGGCACTACATTATTCCTTGTTATCCTCAATTTGATTGGTTGTGGTTTTCTGGAATGGTTGTCATCTGTTGCGAAGAGATGTTTCGTTAGATAGAGAAAACCAACATTTTTTTTTTCATGGTTTTTCATTTGTTTTAACCAAGATGTTTGTTTTCCATGTCTTAGGTACTCCAAATTCAGGATATTAAATATAAATATTCAATATATTTTTATGGTATCATCATAAGACATTTCCTTTAATTACATAGTTTATGCCTGTTTCCTGACACCATATACAAGCGTCTGGTTCTGTCTTCTTTGTCATGCTTGCTTATGGTGTTCTATCCAAAGCCTATGAAAATATGTCACAACTTTCATTAAGATAAAAGGCTAAGGCCTTCATACTACACTAACAAATTTTAATAATGTATGGTATTTTTCTCCGGCTTTACAATACAGCTCGTACCATTTTATCCTTCTTATATATATATTTTTTTTTGAGACAGGCTATTGCTATGTAATGCCAGCTAGTCTAAAACTGGTCCTCCTCTTACCTTAGCATCTCCAGCAATGGATTTATAACGGCATGTAAGCATTAACTTTTGTGTGCACTTGGCAAATGCTCTTTCTCTGAGGGGTGAAGTGAGCCTGACTTGTAACAGTAAAAATGACTTAGTTTTCCAAGCAAACGCCCAAGCCATTGGAATGCCAGTGAGAATGGGAATTGCAATATAGAGTATTTCTCCCCATTCATAACTAGAATTCTACCACAACCGCTTACCCCACAATGGTAAGCATATGTTGGTCCTTGAAACAATGACTATTTTCCACCTTTGAAAGCATGTGAGGAGTTCATGAGTAAAATATCTCTCCTTTTTGCCAACTCAGAAATTTACATTATTTATCTGTAAGCCAGTAGAGAAATAAAATTTAAAAATTTAATCTGAATCATTTTCTTTCATAGGTTTCTCCTCAGAAAGGAAATTCAACCTGTAGAATTGCGTTAGCAGAGAAGCGCGGAGGGCCGAACTCTCAGCTGTGACCGCTTTGCTTCTTCAGGACAGCTTTGAACAATCTCCTTTGAGATCTGCTCCCAGTTACCTTCTCTGTGGCCCTCATAGGGGAAAAGTCAGGACCACTGGGACACAGTAGAACTCTACAGATAAATCAAGCTTCTCTCCTCAAATGACACAGGACAGCTGATTACACGCGCCTCCTCACAACTCTCATCATCTAAGTACTGATGGGTTTGTGAAAATGACTCCAGGATTTGCATGACTCCAGCTCTGGTGCTGTGACATTATATACTGATTTAGAATGTACAGATCTTAAGCCAAGAACACTGGTGCATCTTATAATTCCATGGGAAGTTACTGCAGAAGGATTGCAATGATTTCAAGACCAGCGTGGTTGCAACACAAACATCACATAAGCCAATTCTGCATCTCAAAAAATTAATACTACACCGTGTAGTCCCTGGAAGAAGACCTTTTTCCATAATGGCTAAGTTAATTATTCAGTGTTTAACAGTTGGACTAGGTAAAATGTTCATTATTATTGAACTTGAAACTACATGAATTTTAATAGACAATCAAAAGATTTATAGGCTCCCCTGACTAAAAGAGTGAGTCAAACTCAATAAAATGACAAACATGAAGCTATCCTTCCAGTGGATCATTCTTAAGCTTGTCAGAAGTTATGAGCCTCTTTCACATTTAGGTAAAATGGATTATGAAAGGGTACTGTCCTGACAAGATGGTGACTGCCACCTTCTGTCTATAAATAGGCAGCAAGAATTGTCAAATTCTTGAGGTTCTGTCTCTTTCCAGTCTGTGGATTTGAGCAATGTTTAAGAAACTGGACTATAACTTTTTGAACTAATTAACCTAAAAATGACACATACGTACATTTTATTGCAGTTGAATTACAAAGTTACGGAGCTGATTTTTAAAAATCCAGCAGTTTTAAAAGCATTAAGTGCATCTTCTTCTGTAAGATTTTGCTAGTGTCAACTTGAGTTCCTGTTTGTAAGGATGAATGTTCATGACAAGAGTGTGAGAACTGCAAATATCTAACACTTCTAGATGGACCTAAATAGAACCAGGAATATCCAGGGCATGTGCAAAGAAAACTACCGGATCTAGCTAGCTTTGCTTCCAAAATTATGCAACTTGTCTAACTCAAACTATTTTTGTTTTAATTTGTGGGTACACACTGTATAATGAGAAGGTAAAAATGTCCCAGGAAACTAAGCATTTCCCTTTTGTCTTTGTCTAAGCTGTAACTTAACCTTTAAGAGAAGCAGAATGACCGTGTCCCATTAGCTTCCAAGCCCTTTGTTTATGCAGGTATGTATCAGAAAGACAAGTCATCCTTGGGTATCCCTTCAAGTCAGAGAACCAACTGTCAACTCTAGGAAGGCATTCTGTCTATTGGAATTTTCCGTTTCTTCAGATTGTTAACAAAATCATGGTAATGTCTGTTTCTCCTGCTGAATTAAGTCTATGAAACAAGATGTGCTTATACAATTTTCAAAATGTACACACAAGAAAACACTCTTCATAGACCAGTAACTAATGTCTGCAGTTTAATTATTCAAACTGCCCCTATGCTATTAACAAGGTGCCAAACACTGGCAAGAATGCATAAATGTAGGTGGAGAATAGTCTATTAATAAGAACTAATTTCATTTTTCATTCAAGACTGTGTTTTCATTCAGACCCTGTTACCAGAGAGATTTCAATCCCTCATTCTTATGTCCTTTTCCCCATAACATGTCTGGAGACTTCTCTGCCTGGGATCATAATAAGGTTCAGTCCCTTATCTGTGGGTCTATTTTATTTTTCACACAGAGTTTGGGGGCATTAGTGAGCAATAGCTGTGTTGCTTTGAAAGGGAAAGAGGTCATGACACCTGTCTGAGGAGGGAAACTTAAAAGCAGGCATACTTCAAGAGTCTGGGTGATCATGGAGAATTTGATCTTTGACCTGAAGAGATCACATGAAGAGAAACATGTGTTCACTTTGTTTTGGTTGCTACATCAGTTTAGAAGGAAACGGCAGGTCTGGTAACATCTAGGGCATAGGTCAGCCGTGTCTCCTTGCTAGCTTTACTTTGTTTCATTGGCTTCAGGCTTTATTTTCTGTTTTATAGTGTGTCCACTGAGCTCTGATACCAGCAAAAAAGAAAAAGAAAATGAAAACAAAATATAATTATGTTCTTGTGATGGCTGATTGATCGGAAGCTTACAGAGGCTCAGGCATCTTCCCTGAGACAAGTAGGTGACAGAGCCAAGGTTCAAAACTGTCCTCAGAGGGGCAGCCCAGGTGTGTGGATGTCACAGCTCTGCTTTCTAGGCCTCCCCAGAAAGTTCTGCTCCTTGTGATGATCCATTTGGTTTTCATTAAGTTCTATTATAGGAGCATAGTTTTGAAAAAATATTATTTAGAGAAAATGCTACATGTTATAGAGAATTACTACGTTACATCCTAAGTTAAGAGAAATGTCTTATTTAGATTATGTGAGGAAAGAAACATGCACAAAGTGTATGAGATACTCCAAGGATAGGTATGTTGTTGCTTTTGACATTCAATATTTTTAACAGAGGCCTGTTACAGTAGAATCATATCTAAAACATATGATAGGCAATAGATATGGCAGTGAAATACTCCACCTGTCATGACTTACATAACCTCTTATTTCTTTTAAATAATTACCCTCTTGCACTGCATGTGGGTAGATCCACATTTGGAAGGGACTGGGCCATTGCCAGCCCAAGATCTCCCCAACTTAAGGGTCCTATTATTGCTTTTTTGGCTATTTTATTTCTGCCATTTCTCTCTTATCCCGCTGAAACCCTCATGATAAGAGTCTCTAGATTCTGTAGCATTGAAAGTGCAGTCTTCTTTCTCTACCCAACTGCTTGTGTCCCAGTTACATAGCTCGAATTGTTTCTTATGCCTATGTTTCTCTTTCACTGTATTTATTTTCCAACTCGCTGTTCCAAGGGAGGAAGCTACTATGAAGAATACTGTATCAAGTTTTCTTCTCTGTTGCCGTGATAAAGCACTGACCAAAAGCAAGTTGAAAAGTAAAGGGGTTTATTAAGTTTACAGGTAATAGTCCATTCAGGGAAGCCACAGCAGGATCTCCAGACAAAAAACTAGATTCAAAAATTGTATTAGGGAACATGAAGAAACACTGCTTACTGCCTTGCTCCCCATGGCTTGCTCAGTTTGCTTTCTTATATAGTCCAAGTCATGTGTAGCACTATTCACAGTGGGTTGTGCCCTCCCACAATCAGTAATAGGAAAACTTCTCAAATCTATCCCCACAAGCCAGTCTGATGGACACACTTTCTGAATTTAGATTCCTTCTTCCCAGGTGACTTGAGTTGGTGTCAAATGGACACAAACTAAACCAGCATAGGCAGCTACACTTCCTGTCTTGTGATGGCATAGAGGAGGAACTATTTGTCATCAGACATCCACACACTCCACACATCACACACTCCCACCACCTAGAGACATGAATATAAATAAATATAAATATATATGCATATTCTTCATGTATGCCATTTATATAACACACACACACACACACACACACACACACACACACACACAATATATATATATATATACATATATATATATACATAATAAAACATATATTCACACTCCACATTCCCCATGATAACAACAGACACATACACGAAGCAAAGAACACTCTGTCCCTCTACCTTCTCAATCTTGTATGCCAACCTCTTCAAGAGCTCCCTTCAATAGGTATGGAGAGATTGGATATCCTTGGCTTTTTTCTGAGTTTGGTGGAAATGAGTTTCTGTTTAGGTTGATTTGGGCTTTGGGCTTATAAATTGCCTTTATTATGGTGAGGTATGTTCCTTGTATCTTTGTTTCTCCAGGTTTTACTTAATATTAATTTATTTATTATGTAAACAGCATTCTACCGGCATGTATTCCTGAGGCCCGAAGCAAGTACCAGATCTCATTATCGATGGTTCTGAGCCATTTATGTGGTTGCTGGGAATTGAACTCATAAGAGCAGCCAGTGCTCTTAATCACTAAGCCATCTCTTCAGCCCATTTTTACAGAATTTTATCATGAAGGGATGTTGAATCGTGGAAGGCTTTTTCTTCATCTAATGAGGTGATCATGTGGTTTTTGTCTTTTAATCTGTTAATGTGGTAGATTAACTTTATTGATCATTGATTTACATATATTGAACTATCCCTTTGCCAAGGATAAGCCTTGGCTTGGCTTGGAGAGCAGTTCTGAGGAAGGGGTGTCTGGGAGCTGTAAAACACAGACTTGAAGTCAAATTTTAGGTTACAAGCTGACAGCATATGTTCTGGTGGAGATAGCTTTGGTTCTTAGGTCTATTTGCTTGGAATACTCCAGACAGCTCTCTGCTTGAGACAGTTTTTTGTTTGTTTCAATTCTAAAATCTTTTTAGATAACTCATCTCTTGCAGATCAAAATCCCAGTCTATTTACATATCAATTCAGTCGTTGCTCCAGGTTCCATTTTGATTATCCCATGAATCAATGTCCTATAACCCCAGCCCCTTAAGAGACAGCAAGCATATTTTTTTACATCGCAAAAGAATTCAGAGATCTGCCTGCCTTTGTTAAGCATAAAAAATAAGCTAGCTGAGAGGGATCCTGCCCTGAAATTATCATTCCTACCATACCTGAACCTGGACCTAAACTCCCTCTGTCTCAGGATGACCTTAAACTCAGAAATCTGCCTGTCTTTGTAAGCATAAATTAAAAATTTAGCTGGGTGGAAATTTGCCATGTGATCACCACTCCCTAAACCTCTTTATTTCCTTCCTTAGTATTTTTCTGACAAGCTGGTTCATAGTACAGCAGCCTCTTTTCTTTGAGATCTGTGAAGCTCCTTATACAATTCATATTGCATCCTTATATTTTGCATATTTGAAAAATTATATATTTTTGAACTTCTGATTTCAGAGTTCTTTCCTACAGCCTTAAGGGCTGTCCTGAAGGTCTCAGCGTTATTTTGCTAAGACATAGACACACCCTAAACTCCTGGACTCATGCTGATTTTAATTATAATGTAGTCATTAACCTTAGGGCAGGGAGAATATTTTCTGATAATCTTGGCAGGGAAAATATTTCCCATATACAAACAAGCCTTATTCCCACAGCAACCACTGGTGCTTAGGGAGGCCAACACCCTGATGGCTCTGTTCCAGGGGCAGGAACCATGTCACATGGTCCTTGCCATAGCCAAGCTGGACGCAGCATACCTTCATCTCTGAAATGAAGCCAATTTAATCATCTTTTTGATGTGTTCTTACATTTGGATTGCAAGTATTTTATTAAGAATTTCTGCATCTATGTTTAGAACTAATATTGATATATAATTTTCTTTTTTGAGTAGGTCTTTGTATAGTTTTGGTATCAGAGAAATAGTGGCTTTATAAAAAGAATTAGGAAATACAGCTTTAGTTTCTATTTTGCAGAATAATTTGAGAAGTATTGATATTAACTCTTCTTTGATGGTCTGCTATAATTCTACATCCATCTAGCCCTGGACTTCTTTTGGTTGGGAGATTTGTAATTACTGCTTCTATTTTACTAGGGGTCATAGGTCTGTGTAAATTGCTTATTTTGTCTTGCTTTAACTTCATTAAGTTGTATACATCAAGAAATTCATCTATCTCTGTTTAGTTTTCCAGTTTGGTGGAATACAAATTTTTAAAGAATATCCTTTGATTCTCTGAGTTTCCTTGGCTGTAATGGTCCAGTTCATTTCTAGTCTTATTAATCATATCTTCTCACTGTGTCTTTAGGTTAATTTGGCTTAGAGTTTGTTAATCTCATTGATTTTCTCAAAGAATTAACTCTTTGTTTCATTGTGTTTGTTGTTATTGTTTCATTAGTGTCAGTGCTAAATTTGATTATTTCTTTCTGTCTACTCTTTTGGGTACTATTTATTCTTGTTTGTTTAGAACTTTCACATCATTAAGTTACTAATACAGTATTTCTTCAGTCTTTTTGTTGTAGGCACTTAGTGTAATGAACTTACTTTTTAAAATTATCTTCATTGTGTCTTATAGGTTCAGGTATGTTGTATATTTACTCTTATTCAAGTCTAAAAAGTCTTTAAATTCCTTCTTGATTTTTGTTTTGACCAATTTTTCATTTAGTTGTGAATTGTTCAGTTTCCATGAGTTTGCATACTTTCTAATGTTTCTATTATTGTTGATACCAGCTTTAATCCATGGTAGTCAGACAGGATTCAGGGTATCATTTCAATTTTCTTATATCTGTTGTGATTATTTTATGTCCTAACACATGCTCTATAATAGAGAAAGTTCCATCAGATGCTAGTGCTAGGAAGAAAGTATATTCTTCATAAACGTGTTTTCATGAAATATTCTGTAGATATTAGCCAGATCCATGTAATTTATGACATCATTTTGCTCTAGCATTTCTGTATGTAATTTTTGTTTGGAAGACTTGTCTATTGGCAAGAGTAGTACACTGACATCTCCCACTATGAGTGGATGGTCAATGTGTGATTTTAGCTGTAGTAGTTTCCTTTTATGAACTTGGATACTCTTGTGTTTGGTACATAAATGTTTGGAATTATAATATCCCCTTGGCGAACTTTTTTCCTTTAATAATGGTATGGTAACCTTCATATCTCCTTTGATTAGTTGTATTTGAAGTCTATTTTTCAAATATTAAAATAGCTATATTTGGTTCTTAGGTCTTTTTGCTTAGAATATCTTTTTCTATAGTTTTAAATCAAGATGATAGTGAGATGTGTTTCATGGATGCAGCAGAAAGATGTGTTTCATTTTCTAACCCAGTATATTACTGTGTCTTTTTATTGTCTTTTATTGAGACTATTAACATTGTGAGTTATTAGTAAGTAGTGGTTTGTTTCATTATTATGATTCCTGTTATTTGTTGTTACACTATTCTCCTCCATTTGACCTAACATTTGACAATGTTTTTGGATTAATTATTCCTTGAGTCTTTATTGGTCTAGCTAATCTCTTTAGACTAAAGTTTTTCTTCTAAGGCATTCTATAGAGCTGGATTTGTAAGTAGAAATTGCTTAAATTTGTTTTTATTGTTGAACATTTTCTTTTTCTGTCAAATTTGATTGCTAATTTTACTAGGTATTGTGGGCTGGCATTTCTGGTCTTTCAGAGCTTATAAAACACTTGTTCAGGCTCTTCTGACTTTCAGAGTTTCCATTCAAAAGTCAGGAGTTATTCTAATAGTCCTGCCTTTATATGTGATTTGGTCTCTTCCCATTGTAGCTTTTAGGTTTGTTTTACTTTTGTTTGTTTTGTCTTTTTTGCTATTGTTGTTTTTGTTCTATTCATTTAATGCCTTCATTATTATGTGTGGTTGAGAATCTTTTTCTGGTCTTGTCTGTTTGATGTTATATATGCTTCGTGTACCCTGATATGTACCTGTTTCTTTAGATTAGGGAATTTTTTTCTATAATTTTGTTAAAAATATTTTCTGTGCCTTTGATGTGTGTTTCTTCTCACTCCTCTATCTCTGTTATTTGTAGGCTTAGACTTTTCACAGCACCTCAGATTTCCTGGATGTTTTATACCTGGATTTTTTTTAGGTTTAACACTTTCAATGAGTGAGCTAGCCATTTCTATCTTGTCTTCAAGTCCTGAAATTCTCTCTACCATTTCTTCTGATCTATTGGTTAGGTTTTGGTTTGACAACTGAGCTTTTCATTTCCAGTTTTATTCAGTTTGCATTTCTTTAGTGATTCTATTTCTATGTTCATGTCTTGAAACATTTTTATTATTTCATTACATTGTTTCTATTTTCATAGTCTTTCTTAAGGCATTTGTCTATATCCTCTTTAAGGAGTTCATATTTAGTATTATTAATAGCAATAATAATTGCTATTATTAATACTTTATCTTGTACTTCAGCTAAATTCCATTTCTAAGGTTCTATTGCAGTAGAGTTACTGGCTTCTAGAAGTGCCATATTTTTTTTTTTTTATGTGTATACTACTTTAAATCCGTTTCTCTTGAACAATTTTGGTGACTCTAAAGAGTCAGTGTCAGCGACTTACCACATGTATTATTTACGTGGTCCTGAATTGAGAGCCGATCCCTTTGGATCGAGTTGTACTTTTCACAGAAACATGGGATGAGACAGCAAGTGATAAAGCAGCCTGGAAAAATAGACCTTGGGTATATAAAGTGGTCTAGACTAAGTCAAGGAAGCTTCCAGTAATGTAGTACCCTTTCTTGTCCACCTCCTAGACAGGATTTTTGGTTGTCTTGGAACTCAGTATGTAGACCAGGCTGGCCTCTGAACTCAGAGATCCTGCTTGCCTCTGCCTCTTCTAGGTCTAAAGGCATGCACCACTATGCCCAGCTTAATGTCTTTCTGCAATCTTTATAATTCCAAAATCTAAAAAACCTTTGAAATAGAAGTCTTTTTCTTAAATCATGGCAAGAGATTTTTAAAAGTGGGATTATTCAGTAAGAATTAAGGCTTTTGCTATTGATGTGTTTGCTGTGTGTTTTGATTATAGATGACTTAATGCCCTAGACCCTGCCAGGAATTCACCTAAAATTCCCAAATTTTTGAATTCCAAAATCCAATGGCCCAGGAGTTTCAGATAAGTGATTGAAGACTTCACAGCAACACCTCTGTTTGGTGCCCTAGAGATTTTCATCCTACCTGCCTCCCGTAGTCAATGCACCCCACTGAGCTAGGAAGCTGTTGTGTTTTCTTTTGCAGAGTGCAAAGAGCATTGATTAAGGCTCTGACCTAAGGTAAATTTGCAGGCAGCTTAAGGCCTTGGATGTTCTAGGAGTGAATCCCTTTATGGACTGGCCCGTTGCTACAAGCTCCACTTCATCCTTGCTATTCCAGAGTTAGAGGACCAGGGTTTGGAGTATAGAGGATTCCCCCAGAAGAGGAGAACTGGACTCTTCCGTGCACAGGGAAAGACAGGTTGGGTGACTCTTCCTGGTAGGTAGGCTTCTCTCCAGGTGTTGTCCTGAGAATTGAGCATTAGGGTTCAAGGAATTGACACTTGGTGTTGCAGAGGATCTTAGCACTGGGGTAAGACCTGTGGATTACATTTTTGTCAGTCTTTGGCCTTCTCATTCCAGGCTGCAGTGTGTGCTGTAAATCTTCCTGGAATCAGCTGCAGGATCTGTGCCGACTAGCCAAGCTTTCTTGTCCTGCTCTTGGTATTTCAAAGAAGAATCTGTATGACTTTGAAGTTGAATACCTGGTGCAGAAGGCCAAGCAGAGGCGGTAGAAGTGCCATATTTTCTTTGCTGGTTATGATTGTGTTTTGCTCTGAGACCAAGGATTCTGGAGTTACAATGTTTGGGATATTTATCGGCATCAATGTCTGCTTTTGTCTTTGTTGGATTGTTGTTCCATTCTTTGGTTGTTGTTGATATTCTAGGCCAGCGTGATGATAAAGTGTGCATGTGCTTACAATGGTAGGTGAATGACATAAAGGAATGGAGATGGGGTAGAAGAAAAAGCTGAGAGGGGCAGTTGAAGAAAGTTGGGCAGGGGGAGGTGGAGGGCTTTCTGGATCTGTACCAAGAGGTTGAGTCTCAGGGAAAGGATGTAGAGTGGGAGGAAGGGATCCTCTAGGTAGGCTGAAGCAGGACTGAAAGTAAGTCTGAAGAGGCCAGAATGGAAGACAGAAAGGATAACAAAAATTGATGCCTGTATTCTAGTCCAATCTTGCCACTGGAGGTCCTGGATGGAAAGTGTGTCAACAGAATGGGGATGGAGTAGACAAGAAAGCTGAGGAGAATAGAAGAAAAGATCTTTGGGGACCTTGGATCCAAACCATAAGACAGTCAGGTTTTATTGTCAAAGAATTTCTGTTTTATATTTCTTTATTTTTATTCTCTACAGTATCTTATCTATGAAAAATCTTACTTCTTATACCTCAGTATTTTGAAATCTCTTCATCTTTTGGATTGTATTTTCTTGTTAATGGTGATGGTCATAGATTCACTGCTATAGGTGATTAGGTTGGTTTAGATATGGAAAAAGATTGGTATTGGTACCCTGGTGTTGAGAAGCTGACTAATTGGGAATGGTTCCATAACGTCTATGACTCAATACTTCTTCTATGAAAAGACGCATGCAGATATCTCAAGACTAACAAAGCATTTTGGTGACTCTACAACAAATTTAAATAAATAACCTTAGTCAGTTTTGCATTTAAATATGGTTGAAATATATTTAAAAGCACAAGAGAAATATATTGGAAGGTTGAACAAATACTACCCAACAAAACCACCAGGACCCCATAAATAAATTGGCATTAATTGATATTAGGGAGATACATTGCAAAACAGAGGTCAAATGTGTACCAAAATTCTTCATTTGGAAAATTTGAAGAATTCATGAAGTTTTACTATTGATAACTAAAATTTTGAGAAGTCAGCTGTCCTGCTTTATTATACTTAACAAAATCCTTAAGGAATGTCTTCAAGGCCACAGATACTAAGAGGTTACAAAGGTGAGCTGCCAATCTCATCATTGTCTTGTGACTTCTAGTCATGAGACCCACATTCTGCTGCTACCTTGTCTTATGGTTCAGTTCTGGTGCTGAAGCATTTCCAAGATGGTATATGCTCTAAAAGTAAGAATTAAATCTGGATAAGATGTCCTAAGCCTCTTCTCTTGAGAATGGCCCTATAATTAGGGCCCTATAATTAGGAATATTCATGTTTGAATCTGACCTTCTCCTTGGGCTAAACTACAAGACCCAGTGAGTGTACTGTCTAAAGGCAAAGTAAACAGGAAACTAACCACTGGGACCAACTTATTCTCCATGTTTGGAAAACACAGCTGCTATGAACTCAAAGCTGGCTAATTCACAGTACAGGCATAAAAGAACCCTGGTCAACCTTTCTTCATCAGATTATCTGTGGCTACCTAGATTGGCCTTATATGCCGAATAAACAATGGCACCATCAAAATCCTGACATCCTGGAGGAGGGCTAATTGAAGTCTCTTTGTGTGTGTACAGTCCAACAATGCTCGGCACTGGCCTTAGCCGTTTGCATTTATATGGGCACATTCAAGACATTCACACCACATGAACATAGCATATAACTGCAAGGAGAACAACAGATTTCTTTTTCTTTCCCAGTGAGAGCCATACTAAAGGGTGCTGCAGAGGCAATGTCACATTGATCTGGGCTAGGCTTTATTATACCATCTGGCTCCTTTTCTAGGGATATCCTTAACTAACCCATCAGGGCCTTCTCCCCTATACATCCGTCCACGTGAAAACAACAAAGGGAGTCAATTGTGCTGGTTCTCTGTGTGAGCCCCCATACCAGGCTTGTTAGCAGAAGCCTCCCTCACCCAGCCTGCCTAGCCTCCCTTTCTCAGTCAGGAGTCTTCATTTAAGTCCCTTTTAATGAGAGGAGCTGAGCACTAACTCAATAGTTCCAACCTTCCTCTTAAAGAAACTTGAAGGGTGAACTCCACCCTCCCAGCACAGATACTTCCAACAGCATTCCTAATAAGATTCTGTAATGTTTTCCTATGGTATTTATGCAGTGCCTACACAGTTTTATTTTCAGAACCACTGTTCTCCTTTCAGAATAGCTGTGTTGTGAGAAACTTATTCCATTTGAAGTCGGACCCATCACTTAGTGCTTTCCCAAAATAGCTTGTGGATTAATATTATTGTAACAACCTATGAGTAATATAGACTGCTAGCAAGAGTGGTCACTCTGAGACAAATATTGGAAACCCCTTCAACCAACCAGCTTATTCTATAAAGTCCTGGACTGACTTCACTGGGTAAAACTTATTTACTGAAGAAGTATGTTTGACAGTCAAAAAAGGAGGAACAGATGTAGGAGTTACTTCTGTTTCATTAAACTCAGTGATTCATTTGGAGCTACATAAGCCATTTAAGCAAGAGGTGTTTAAATAAAGCATGGCCCACGGTAGCTTGCTGACTTTTGGTGCTGATTCTTTTGATTTGAAAAGAATCCATATGGCTCTCAGACAAGTTGTGACATCACCGGGAAGTCTATTCTTCCTGTTCCTTTTGTCCTTGTTCCCGTCTTAGATTTTTCTTCAGATATAGAGTGTTTTGTCCAAAGATGTGTGCAGGCAAATTTCACAGGGATTCATGTAGGGACACATGAAGGTCTTCAAACTCACCATCAAGAATCTTGTCATTATTTAATGGACAAATCAAGCCAGTCCATATTCCTGCATCTTTCCTTTACTTGGCAAAGCCTAGTCAGCCTTGCCTAACACTACAGTCAAACTTCTCCCTCTGCAAGACAGGAGTTAAATGCTGCTGCATCTAATCTGTTTTGTATCGGACATCTTTGATGAGTAGTCTGGGCAAAGTTGTCTCTTTCAGAAGCAGAGAGGTCCACACGATAACTCAGTGACCTCATCATAAGCTGTAACTTTCCCATTTCTATAATGATGTCATCACTGTAATAAAACACATCATTTAAATTTACAAATGCTCTTCTCAAAAGGATCACCAGCAGGAGCAGCTAGGGGCTTTCTAGAATTACAAACTCTCAGGCCACAGCACAGAATTTGGATTATAAACTCAGTTTGAGCTATTTACCAACCAGTTTTGACAACTTCTCTCTGTGATGGTTGGTTTAATGTCAACTTGCCCCAAAGTAGAATTACTTGAGCAGGGAGCCTCACCTGAACAGTTCTAATTGCCTAAACGGATGTAAAAAGAGCTCCTGCCCCCAAGTGTGGCAGCACCATTCGGTAGCAGTCCAGATAAAAATGGGTATGGAAGAAGGGAGATTATTTGCCTTCTCCCCATTGCCCTTCCCTCTTGACTGCTCGGACTTTTTTCCAACTGTTGGCTTGAATAGATTTACTGCGTTGCTGCTGCTAATTCCTTTGTTCATAACAGAACCACTGTTTCAGGCTCCCATCATTGACTAAGGCAAGTGGCTCCCCAGGAGCTTCTCTGTTTTCAGTTTCATCAGGACTGGTGAGGCAACCCACACTTGGGGACAGGTGAGCTCTATTTTAATATAAGTTTATTTAATCAATTCTTTTAGTATATATTTCTCCCAGCAGTTCTGTTTCTCTAGAGAACCCTGACTAGTCAAAGCTTCATTGTCACATTTAACAGAGTAGACCTAACCTGTCCTTTCACCAAGGAACTATTCACTAAGACATCTCCCACTGACGTTGTATAACTCAGCTAAAAAAAGTACAGTAGCCAGACGATACAAGAGACATAAATAGTCTTGTCTTAAAATCTTTGTCTTTAATAGAAACATGCTAAATTTTAATATTTTCTTGTTCACAGTCAAATCCATTTCATCATGTTAATCATAATCTTGTTTCTGGAAAGGGAGTGCTGTTGAAAGGGGGAGACCAGTTATGAAGCAGGAAGGCCATGCTGTGTATGCAGGCATCATTCCTCAAGTGTTTTTCAAATTAAAACTGTGTGTGTTCAAACATTTAGTTAAAAGAATCTTCACCTGTGAGATTTTTTCCTTCTGCATTACTAAACTAATACTCTTCTTCGAATGGTATCTCGAATGGCAAAGATTCCAGTCTCTCTAATTGACTTTGTGATCACAGTGGTTTTTGCTTCTTTTACATCCTCCAGTCACCTTGATTGAGTCTTTTGGTCCTGCATGGTCTTCAGTTTGTCCTCTAATTCACATCTCTTTGCCTTTTTCAGCCATCTATTTATTATCTGACTATATCACTTCTCTTCTGTTAGGCAATACTCTCTAGATTCAGAGTCTACAAGAACAGAAAGAGATGCAGGAAGAGCATTTTAAAAGCGATTCACTAGAATGGCTGACATGAGTGCCTGCCTGCTAGAAAAGCTGAGGTCCCAATTACTGCTCAATCCATGAAGCTGGATGTCCAGGATCGAAATCCGGTGAGGAATGACTAGAAGATTCCTGGGTAGCCACTACTCTTCATGTTTGAATACCCAAGGTGCTAGGTGATGACTGATGTCAGCAAGGTGGAAGTGGGAGCCACAAAAGGAGGGATAGCTAACCTTGCTCAGCAGAAAGCAAAAGTCAGGCAAGCAGGAAGCACTGTCCTTTACTCTGATCTCTTTGTAATCTAGACCATATAGAGGAAGGCAATGTTACCTCAAAGAAAAGTCCTCCTTAGGTAATCCTTTCTGTAAATGTTCCTATAGACGTGACCAGAAGTATGGTACTTGGGTGACTCCAGATCCTGTTAGGTAGACAATCAAGATAAGTCATCACACCTCCCTTGTGGAGGAAAACCTTTAGCAAAAGCTCTTTCCATGGGATGGCATCAACAGATCAAGGACAGTTTGCTTTTAACATATGAAGCCATCTCCGACTTTTGTCATTGTCATCTTTGCATATATCTTCTAGACTCTGTCACAACCCATGCCTTTGTCCAAAATATTAAAAATGGATACTCTTGGCCAGATTAATGATAAGATGAAACAACCAGAGGACAGAGTTTTACATAGAGAGTGTCACCTACCTACCCTTCTGGATGCATACTATACAGAAAGATAGGTGACCTCTTCTTAGGGAGGTTAGCTTGTGCCTGGCTGAATATGATGTGGGCTGACCTAAAAGCCCAGTTCTCAAGGCACAGCCCATTCCAGTGTCTTTTCTCATGCCAAGCTCTTGTACAAGCTTGTGATCCACAGTGCCCTGCTGCTTTCTGCTGTATCCAGAGCTGTGTCACTTAAAGCACATTCTTGGTCCAGTTGTACTATGAGCTAGAGACATGTTAAAACAAAAACTCTGAAACCCTGCTATCGACTTGACTCAGGAAGCAGCAGTCTGTAACCACATCCTGCAGAGGACTGTGCTGACTGCGAGAGGAGCTTCGGGCACATGGCAGGTCCTCAGTAAATATCCATGCTTGAATAAATAAGTGAATTCCTCCTTCAAAGAAACCAAGCTTGATTATGCTTTCCCTTTGAACAATCCCTTCACTATGTGTTTGTCTCCACCCTTTACTCCGTTCACAGGGTTCTGGACTACTGCGTGATGAGATTTAACCACCATGTAAAATCTTTAGCATGTCTGGCTCTTTCAGTGCTTATACAGCACTTACTGAGCACAGGAACTTTTTACTACACTTCATTTCTGTTGACAGTAAGTAGTGCCTGAGTTACAATGGAGACTGTAATTCATATGGAAGGAAACAAAGAAGAAAGATGCAGAAACAAGCAAAAAGGCAAAGATGAGCCAACTACCTGTCAGTTCAAAAGCCCAGGCTAAGAAAAGATCTGTGATTATTTTCCTGAAATAGGTACTGCTCCTTATTCCTTGATCACAAGTAAACCAGCACAGTATGTCACAAAAGAAAGATAAAAACTCATGGTCTTCTCAACATACAGAGAAAATGCCAGACAGGTTCAACAACTAGAAGATCACAGGAAACATGGTTTTCATAATCCAGCTGACCTGTTACCTGGTTCAAAGTAGGGATTCTACAAAGCGAGTGTTCTATGAAGCAAGGTTCCCACATGGATTGCTTCTGTTCATGACATACTGGAGGTATTGGACAAGAAAAAGAAATAAAAGTATCTTGAATTGGAAGGAGAAAAGAAACATCTCTGCTTATGTAAAAACTCTGAACCCTCATCAACAGTAACACAGCATAGAAATAAAAAATAGATACAATAAAGTGACCAAGTATGAAGTTGGGTGTATGGAAACCAGGGTATTTCTGTGTGTGAATCACAAGCCATTCAAAAGAAAGCTAAGAGAAGAATCCAATTCATAACCGAAAAGCAAGCAAGTAAGCAAGCAAGCAAAACCAATAAATAGGGGCAGGCAAGAAGGCTCAGCAGAGTTTCTTACTAAGAAAGTCTGGACACTTGAGATCAACCTGGGAGCCCATGGAAAAGTGGAAAAAAACCTGACTCTACAGACAAATTCTTGTCTAATCTCCACATGTGTGCCACAACAGAAGACCTGACCCACAATAATAAAAATTAAAAATTAAATCAAATCCCAGCTGGATGTCCTAAGAGTTACTATTGTTGTGGTGCAATACCATGACACAAAACAAGTGGGAAAGGAAAGGATTTATTTGACTTATGCTTCCACATTACTGTAAACTGTTGAAGGAAGTCAGGACAGGAACTCAAACAGGGCTGGAACCTGGAGGCAGGAGCTGATACAGAGGTCATGGAGGAGTGCTGCTTAAGGACTGGCCTTCTCCTCATGGCTTGCTCAGGCTGCTTTCTTACAGAGCCCAGAACCACCAGCTCAGGGATGGTACCACCCACAATGAGCTAAGCTCCATCAATCACTAATTAAGAAAATGTTCAGCAGCTGGATCTTATAAAGAACTTTTCTTAATTGAGCTTTCCTCCTTTGAGATGTCTACTGTAGCTTGTGTCAACTTGATATAATACTATTTAGTACACTGGACATGCTGATTCATACCTACAATTAATTCCAGCATTTGAGAGCTGAGGCAGGAGGCCTGTGAGTTACAGGTTAGCCAAAGGTACACAGTGAGAGACCTTGTCTCAAAACAACCTCTGTTCTTCAAAACAATTCAGTAAAAACTTCTAATGAATGAGACAGTTGTAAAAACAAACAAAAACAAAAAACCCAAAAAATGGTATTAGAGACAGGGTAAGCTTCATGGTAGAATACTTGACTAGTCTGTGTGAGGCCCTGGGATTTTATCCCCAGTACTCTCTTTGGTCGGTAGAAGAGCAATTTCTATCCATTAGCATTAGTTGTAAGTAGTTCTCAAACCACTTACTTAAACCACTAGATTTTCCTATGAATCAACTTGTTTTCTTCACTCCATTGTCACATCTGTGTTTTGTTCTTTGCTTCGCTTTACTGGTTCCTGGGGACTTTATTTTATTTGCTTACATGGATCCCACATCACCTTCTAATTAACTAATCTGTAGCATTTCATTCTCAAAGTTCTCTTCTACCAGAATCACTTAATGAGATGTTTTCAGGATTCAGGAGTATTCATGACATAGTCTCTTTGCAATTCATATGTGGAAAGGTACTGACTAAGCTAGCTACACATTGTCCACCTCAGTGAAAGGACCAGGCTTAACTCTTGAAGCTTACAGAGAAGACATTCAAGGACCATGTTACTAATTAGGAATGTAAGTTTGCATTTTTTTTGTCAGCCTGAAGATGTAGGAATCCTTAGCTCATAAGTTCAAACCCAGGCTAGAACTGGTCTCAAGATATAAAAAACAGAAGCCATAACTTTTCCTTTAAACTGGGGTGGCCTTCTGGTCAGGGCTGTGGCTTGAGGCATCTTTGTCCAGTAATGTAGTCAAGAAATATCATGTCTCTTCCAGGCCTTTCCATGAGAACTCAGACTGTAGATTTTAAAAGATTTGTACAATCATTTTGGTTTTGAAACAAAATAGAAATACATAATGATCTAACTAACCATTTGATCTTTCAGAATAGAATTAATTCTGGATCTGCTTCATAGAACCATTCATAGAGAATTTAGGCTTTAAGTTCACCAACAGTGGGTTAAGACAAGGAAAAAAAAACCCAACCAAAGAAAATACCCTGTCACGGCAGGGTTCTATTCTACCAGCATTCTAGTTACACTACAGGGTTTCAGTCCACTTTTAAGAGAGGTCAGAGACAGCCAACATTCAACAGAATCAATACAAATTTTTCAACTGGGCTAGTAGTTTGGAATCACTGGTAAGGATGATGTTTGATTTAAACATCTGAACCAATGGACTGTTTCGAAAACAGTGATTATCTGAGGTGTAGTACTTTTTTTCTTCTTTGTGTTTTTTCCATTTTTATTCTTCTTCATAGTTCACTTTGGACCAGGATCAAGTTTCAACATAAAGAGGCCTACTTGAACCACTTGGCTAAAGCACACTTTAGTGTCCACACAGTAACAGCAAACACTGCCCAAGTAAGTTATGAAAAAATAATCTTGTCATGAAGTTTTTAGACAAGACACGTTTTAAACAAGTTGGTTTGTTTCTGGCCACTGTCCCACTGTGGCTTTTGTGTGGCTTTGGCTTGTTTTAGTCACAAATTAGACAAATCTATACTAAGTATCAGTTTATTCCTAAATATCTGAACTTTTTATTTATAGATAAATCATTTTATTTTTCAGTTAATACATTAGACTTATACCTTGTTAATTATATATCTTCTATTCTCTATATTATTTTTCTTTAATATTAATCCCATCAAAGAGAAAACTAACATTTGGATTAAAAGGTTTGTTTGTAAGTCAAATGTCCACTAGGTGGAACTATTGTCTCAAACGAATGAGACTAGAAAAACTATTTCCAGCTTTCCTGTTGTTAGGGCTTAAAATCTAAGAGGTGATTTCCTTCCCTTTCTCTGGTATCTTTTTAACTATAAGCAACATTAGCACTTAGAATGCATGCCGTCTGATAAGTAATATTCAGAACTGCGCCTCTGTAAAGACTTTGGTTCAGATGGCCCGATGTTCAGCCCTCCTGGGCACTATTCTGTTTCTTAGGCTTAATAATAACAAAAATAGTTTGCTTAAAAAAATCATGCCTTAAAACTAGAATTTTGCAGACTTCCTTAATAAGCCAGTAATTCAAACCTCACAGATCTATAAATACATAAAAATACAAAGTACCAAGGAAAAAGTTGAGGAAGCCCTCACGACTGGAAACATATCACAAAGAACAAGTTCTAGTCAAATTCACACAAAATACCATTGTGCATTAATTCAGACACCCTTACCCAGTGCACACAAGTTATTTAAATTGTGCATCTGACTTTACTTAATGAAAATGGCACATAGCAAAGTTGCAGAGAGCATTTTATTTTTATTTGCAGTTTCTGTCCTAAATATGAACATCTCTCCTCACTAAAATTTACCATGCTTTCCAGTAAATTAAATTGAAATACTTACAATTGTTAACATTTTAAAAGCTCTTATATTTAAAGGAAATATTAATTTTTAATGTTTTGAGATATAGTCTCCTTTACAGTCAAAATAGTTTACCCAATAATATAAGAATCTTAAAAACGAATGGGAATTCTCTAGTCTCTCTTTAAATCGCTTATCAAAATGGAGTTTTGAACATCAGATGTTGATTTGTTGTTTCATACACAAAAACAAAAGTAGTGAATTCAGTAAATTTCTCTATGCACTCTGTACTTGGAAAAGCCTAGAAAATCATGTTATGGTTTGGATGTTAGCCTCCTAAGAACTCGGAGGCCAGTTTCTTGCACGCCTGAGAACATGAAGCATGCAGGCCTCTGCCACAGCAGGCAGAGCAGAGCACTCTCTCACCCAGCCAGCTACTTCACCATTTATTGACCTTTTCTATCCAATTACTTATGGCTTTACAAACACTCAACATTTCTCTGTCTTTATTTTTAGGATGCCACCATATCTTTCAAAATTCCTGTTATGACTTTCAAACATGGGGAAGAAAATCTTCTCTGACATTTTATTATGTTTTAAAACAAGTCTAGGCCCCTAGGTCCAAGACTCATGGCTTTCTTCTATACAGCTCCAACTTATATTCTGAGATGTAGTACATATATAATACTACACTGAAATACCTACTCATCATGCCCAAAACACTTATTTGATACTTTCTTTTCACTGATATTCTTCTTTTATAAAATATCTCCCAACTTTTTCACATAATTAAGATAAATCTTCTTCCTTAATCTTTCCTCTTTTGGGTTTCTTCTTTCTTGTCTTTCAATCTTTCTTTCTTTCCACTTATCTATCATCTATCTATCTATCCATCTATCATATCTATCACATCTATCTATCCGTCCATCTGTCACATCACATCACCTCACATCATGTCTGTCTATCTGTCTGTCGATGTCTGTCTAACATCGACACGTGACTCCTTTTCTCCCAACTTGCTTTTGGCCATGGTATTTATCACAGCAAGAGAAAGAAAACTGAGTCATATTTGCTAATGTTTTGGTTTTTAATGATCCATTTTCAACACTGAAGGAAACAAGAGCTTGATAAATACTAATCTAATTATTCCTTGATTGAATACATTAATTATTCTAATGACGTGAAGGACCAAGTCCAAATGCCTTCAGATTGTTCTTAGGAGTGAGCATAATATGACCAATACCCATTACCCTCAGTCATTTTCAGCTCAATATTCCTATTTAGCTTGACTTTCCTCAACTTACAGTGGCCTTTGGCACCCCAGGTCTTTACATATATTGTCTCAACCACCTTTAATCTCAGTCCTTAGTGCCAAGCATGACTAAGTTCTCATTCACCACACTTTTGAGCTTACACATCTTCCACTGCTACTAGCACTGCATCTTTGTCCAGGATCTATCCTGTATCCTTCCAGAAGCATCCCTCACTTTATGAACTGTTTTTAATTGGTTTTACTCATTTCCTCCCCTATGTGCCAATAAATCAGTTTCTAGAGACTGTGTCTATTTCATGTTCAGCAATTATCAAACTATTTTGTACATAGCAGAAAGTAAGATGCTTAAAAAGTCTGTGGGGATATAATGTGTATATATTATATATATTCACATGTATGTCATATATAATAAATATTTTAAGTAATCAAATTTATTAGCTTTTTGGAGAAAAGGAATTCCATGGTTGTTTAGATGGTTTTGGCTCATACCGTGTTGCTACAAACCAATTATGATGTCATGTAAGCAAGTCAGTAATAAGTCACATGTGTAGACCAATATCTATGCTGATTGCCATAGCTTGACATTTAGGTCATCCTTACATAACCAGCAGTGTTTTCTAGATAGAATAGATAGATGCATTGGCCCGGAGAAAGCCTGTGCTTTTAGCCCACATGGGTTGATATATCTTAACACTTACTTTAAGAACATTATTTTTCATTGGTTATACGGAACTCCTGGAGAAATCACTTTACTCCCTGCTGAACTACTCTCATCATTCACAAGTTGAAGTGGTCATTGTGGTTCAGTTTAGAGATACACATCAAATGGAACATGTTTTAACTATCAGAAATAATTAACCACATAATAAAAATCGATAAACAGCAGTTGTGCTTACTTACTGAAAGTGTCTGTCCTAACCTGGGCAAGAGCTAGACAGAGGGTCACTCTCTTCCACTTCTCTATTTTACACACGAGGCCAAGAGAAGCCCAAGAGAGGTAAGGAGGCACTTTAAAGGCTTTCCCACTGCAGTAGGAGATTCACCATCTAGCATGTGCAGAGTCGTTTGTGACTCATACTCCCTTGTGTGCCGTTCATTACACTCTGTTGTGGCTCCTGACCACTCCCTTCCCACAGACTGTGAGACACCCTTTGCTGGCCCCTCATGTTCCCATTTCTGTGACACCATAGATGTTTTTTAATATATATTTGGTGGGGTTGTAAGCAGACAAACAAAGGTAATGAAGTGTTATATGGAACTACAATGTAAAATAGAAAGTCAGTGGGCAGGTTTTTTTTTTTTTTTTTTTTTTTTTTCAGGAAATTTAAATCTTTGTTAGTATGGCTTCATCCATGTGCTTTCAAAGGTCCCAGATATTTAAGGAGAAAATTCTGAAAATCTAGAGTTAAAGAAGAGGGTATCTTATCACAGACATTCTGGATTTTGCCACCCAACCTGCTTGGACACAAAATTGGATGATACAGCAAAACATACTTTCACTGAGGCAACCAAAATATACTTTCACTGAGGCATGCTTAACCCTTTTTTCTTAATCTAACATACTGGTTATATGACCTTTCTGAACCTCAATTTCTCCATCTGCTCTCTCTCTATATATAACCCAGTGCCTGCAGTGTTTGTTACATACGTTTCTTATTAGTCCCAGAGGGAATTATGGATATGAAAGGCTTTTAGAAACTGTAAAAAATCAACCCAAATATGAATTGAACATATGGTTTATTTTACTTTTAGGAGATAACCCACACACACACACACACACACACACACACACACAAATTAATGCTGCATAAACTTCCAGGATTGCAGAATGATATTGAATGGAAGGCAGTTCTCTCTTTTGAGTTGTGAGCAATTCAATTCTCTTGGGACAGGAGAAATGTTCTTGTTTGTCCTCTCATAGGGCTACATATGTTCAAGTTACTATGGAATTTTTCACAAAACACTTCTAGTTTCCCCTCCACCTTTCTGCAGCCTGGGGCTCTTCTTCCAAATTTCGAAGGGTGATATCCATTGCTGACACCTACAGCTGGCCTTCTTGGATGGCTAATTCATTTACTATTAAGAGTCTTTCAATCAAGGAGAAGGATTCTGTCTGCAAAAGACATTATTCAATTCACATAGAATCCCCCATCCCACAGGAAACTGGGCTAAGAAAGCCAATGTAGTGGATCTCTTCTGCTTGGAATTATAACTAAGCTGTGCCCCTCTCCCCACACACTCCACTGACGAGTAAACCTCAGTCTCCTGAAGTCAGACTCTTTTCTTCTATATGCCCTGCTTGACTTAGTTGAGTATAAAAATTACATATTTGTATTTTCTGCTATATTTGTTTGAAAAAAACCTTATTTGAAATTATATTTTAATATTGTCCTGTGAAGTGGAAACTTAAGGGTTCTTTAGAAAGTTGGTTGGAGGGTGTTTTACTGGGCAAACACGTGAAGGGACATTTAGCTAAAGTGGACACAAGTGAAAGACTTGTACAGACTCATGAAGGAACGTTTCACTGAAGCAGACACAGGAAAAAGGATGTCCTGCTAAAGCAAGCACATGAAAAGACATGTGATGAAGGATTCTTTGCTATTTACATTCATGTATTGGTCTGTCTTACATTGTGTAGTTGAGCTCCATTTGTTGGGACTCCATAGAGAGAAACGTACCAAAAAACTTCTGGTGGTGTGCTGCAGTTCCTTGTGGCTTTTGAGGACTTGGGCTGATTGGCAGAGTAATGTCAGCTGAGACAGACACACTAAGGCAAAATTAGTGGAGGACATGTGATATTTGGAGGTCGGATAAAAAGGACTTGGTGGACAGTGATGGAGGCTGGGCTAGGTTTGCTTATAGAGCTAGCTGTGCAATGCTTGTTCTTTGACTGTCTGGGTTGATTGTCTTGCTTGTTCCTCGACTATTTGCATCTATTGTATTGCTAGTTCCTCAACCCGAACTAACCTTAATACTTGCATGTAATTTAAACAGTATAAAAGCAAAAAAGGAGGAGAAGGGATGCATCTCTTTGTCTCTGGCTTATTTCAGTTAGTAGAATGTCCTACAGGGTTGTCAGAACATGGCCCATGTGTGAAGCTGTGTGAGGGGAATTCTGAGAGTTTATGAGAAAACTCCAAGAAAACTAGACTAAGGTCTTGTGACCTCAGGTTCTTCAAAATGCAGAACTGTTCATGGAACTATTATATTACCATGCTCCTTACAGATGTAGCAGATAGGAGTTTACTCCAGCTGTAATTCATCTGCCTCAATGGGGGAAAAAGGTTTTTGCAACCTGTGGCTTGTCTTTGTGATTTTATACTTTATTCAGGTGATGATTATTAATCCTCAGAGTATAAATCATCTGATGCTCTGAATAAAGTCAGCTGAGATTTCAGTCGGCCTCATTTCTAGGCCCTGTTCCCCCAGGCTCACATCACCACCTAGAGCAACAGCAGGGGATTATCCATGCTGCTGTGAATGACTGGCTAGACTTCATTTTTACAGCTGAATGGTATTTTATTGTGGCATTTGTGTGTTCACATTTACTTTATTCATATCTTGATGCCATGTCTTGACTATTTGCAAATAGCCATGCTACAAATGTGGGAGTGCTAATTTGTATGAGGTGCCTTTATCCCATGTTTTTGACAATGGTTATTACTGTTTGTTTTTCGTAGTAGCTATTTTAAAGAGTGTGACTTGGTATCTTCTTGAGCTTTGGACTTCCTTTCAATGATTAATTCTGTTCAGATCTTTGTTTATCTGTTGATCATTTATAATCCCACTCTTCTGAGAATTATCGAGCCCCTTGACCATGTTTAATAGGGTCACATACTGTCTTGCTATTGAGATTTTTGAGTTTCTGGCATATTTTGAAGATTGACTCCTTATCAGACATATGAGTTGTAAATTTTTTCTCCCTTTACACAGAATGTCTTTACTTTGTTTTGAAAATAATTTGCTACAATTCAATTTAGCTATTGTTGCCCATGTTGGGGGTCATATCCCCCAAATCACTGATCATATCAATGTCAAACTTTGTCCCTTTGTATTTTTATAGTACCATTAACGTTTCAAGACTGGAGCATGGAGCTATGGCTCAACAGTTAAGAGCAGAGCAGTGGCTCCTCTTCTAGAAGACCCAGGTTCGATTCCCCGTACCTATATGGCAGCTAAAATCCATCTGTAACTACAGTTTCAATGCCCTCTCTGGCCTCTATAGAGCTGTATGCAGGTGGTATGAAGACACACATGCAGCCACAACACCTATACAAATAAACTGAAAATAAATATATCTAAAAAAAGTTTCAAGACTTCTATTTGTACTTTTAATCAACGTTATTACAGGTTTTCAGTATGATATGACATATGAATCTAATCTTATTCTCCCGCATGTGTGTACCCAATGCTATTTAATAAAGCTATTCTTCACAATGCAACCTTGGCATTTTTGACTAAAGATCAATCAGATATGTGTCTTTCTCACCTCTGCATTCTTATAAGTCTCAATGCCTTACTGTGCTCTTTGGCTTATTAAGAACATATTTCATATAGTGAATAATACATATCTGTTGGGATCGAATCTTAACGCAGAAGTCATAACTATCTTTAAAACAGGTTTTTTTTTTTAAACCATTGGTTTGTCAGAAGAACTAAAAAGGAAAAGGTGGCCACTACAAAAGCACACAGGGTGCTCCTGGGAAACCAGGTGCAACTTGTGGGATGGCAGAAAGTGCCAGAATCCAGAAGCTTGGAGAGAGATATATGGAGACCCTGTGAGGCACAGCTCTGATTTCCAAGACTAAGGCATTATTTATCTATTTCTGTTGTCTTTGATCTTGGAAAGATCACTGGGCCTCTGAGGAGAGGGCACTCACAGGTCATTTGGTGCTGATGTCTGAGGAACTGTGATGAGGCTGGGAAGCAAACAACAAATAGAAACCCATCAACTGTAGCCAACTGCAGTGTCCACAAAATATTGCCACTGCCTGAAGAGTCATCGATACAGAGAGGCAGATGGTAGCAGGCAGTAAAACCAGTTTCAAGAATCAAACAATAGGATTCTGCTCCTCCTTCCCCAGCCTTGAGTTCCTCCTCCACTCACCCATCACTGGAAGAGTCTTGGACTCTTGTGGGACAAAATGTCTAAAATAAAACCGTCTTTGTGAGTTTCTTTGACTAGAAAGGGTACAGAAGCCATCAATCCTGTCTATTCTATCCTAGACTTCATTGGCCTTTCTCTTCAACTCCCTACCCGTGCCCTAGCTATTCCTCCATTGTAGATTCAGTACTGTGTCCATAGGTCTACCATATTTCTTGCTTCCTTAAACTGTTTCAGGGACTTCTCAGCACTGCAGAAGCCAGACAGAAATTTCTCTACATTCCTCTCAGCGTATAACCATCTCACCTCTAATGCATACAAAAAACAATGGCATGAGATATTTTAAGTGATTCCATTTTTTAAAATGTTTATTTTAATGTATATGGGGAAAAGAAAAAAAAACATAACCAGCCCATGACACTGATATTGCTGTTTAGGTTGTTAATTTCCTTCTAAAATAAGCTATTTTATATAGAGAGGGTCTACATCTTAAACAAATCAATCATATAAGTAATAGTAGACGTTATGTTTAAATACAGAAAACCTTGGGGAAACTCTACCTTAAGGCAAATTGGCTGAAATCCCACTTGGTTCAAATCCACAATCTAATTTACTTTCTCTCTTTTTTGCTGAAAAGACTCTTCTGACTTCAGAGTATCTGAGTCTCTATATTCTGAAGATCTCTTCACTTGTCCTGCCATGGCTGCAGTGGCCTTGAGCTTCCATTCTCTGTTCTTGCTGCATCAGTGTGACTCTAAAGACGTTACTAGGACATTCTGGTTAAAGCTTTTACAGTGTTTTCACTTCATTATGCTGTGCCTCTCTGCCATGTCTGCTTTTCCCTCCCTACCCCACGTTTCCTATTCTATGTGCCCCTCTCTGCCAGGTCTGTCTTTCCCAGCCTACACTTCCTACGCTATGTTCGCCTTTCTGTCATGTCTGTCTTCCCCTTCTCACCCCACAATTTCTATTTACATACCCTCTCTTGCCATGTCTGTGTTTCCCACCACACCTACACTTTCCAATCTGCATGTCCCTTTTGGCAACACTTTCTATGGTGCTGACAAGCTATATAGCATTGTTTTCTCTTAAATTTGTTAGCTGGCATGTGCTGTTGATGATGATGATGTGTTCAGATTAGGGTGAGCTGAAATCTCAAAGCAGTTTCAATTTGCATTTCCCTGATGGCTGAGGATATTGAGCATCCTTTTATATATTTATTAGCTGTTTGGACTTCTTTGGAGAAATGTCTGTTCAACATTAATTTGCTCATTCATTGATTTCATTGCATGTTATTTTGCCATTTCATTTTTATTTCTTTACATGATCTAAATATGAATCCATGTCAAATGAATAGCTGTCAAAGACTTTCGTCCATTCCGAAGACTGTTTCTTTCTTTGATTAATTGTTTCCATTGCTGTGTAGAAGCTTTTTAATGTCATGAAATCCTATTCGTCAATTTTAGAACTTCAAATTCTATGAGGAAAGGTTTTATCTATGCCAAGGTCTTGAAATGTTTCCCTGAGTGGTTTGAGCTAGTTCTTTGATCTTTATGCATGATAAGGAGAGGTGGGGATGAGACTTTAGATTTTTTTCTTAAGTTTCTTAATATCTAGTTATTAAAGCGACCATCTTTGCTTCATTTCTACACATACTCAAGAATGTCAGTTGGTCATGCTTCATACTGCTAATGATTTCACCTACTCTCTCACAACTATTGTAAGTTCTTAATTATCATTTCCTTTTCATCCTTCCTACTCCCTTTTCCCTTTGTAATCAGCTATGACTCACTGGTATTATTGCTGTTCACATTGTTATGTTTTTTTCACTATATAATGCCTTGTCTTGAAGTAAAGATGAGCTAGAAATAGATTTACATGTGTGTCTGCTGGTGAAAAGAGAAAGAGTCACATAGCTTTGGTTCTGAAGTTCTGTCTGGATCTGTGGCATGGCTGAACAATGTGGCCTCCTTATTTGAGAACATCACAGGTGGTATTAAAAGCACTGGCCCAAAGTTGATTAGCTGTAAGTTTTTCTCCAGTTCATGAGTGGCACTCTGTATTTAGCACAACTTGCTCATTGCTCATTAGGTGATTTGCAGTTCCTTGAAGATGTTAGGTGTTTAAAGTTTTCGCTCTTTCCTCTTCCTCTTCTTCCTCCTCTTTCTCTGTTGCTACTTCCTCCTCTTCCTTCTTTTTTCTCCTCCTCCTCCTTTTTTCTCCTCCTCCTCTTCTTTTTCTTCTTTTCCAAATCAAAATGCCTTTCCCTTGCTTTCACAGATGCACAAGTAAATTTAAGTTCCCCATCATCTGAATCTCACACCTATTTGAATTCTCATTTTGCGATTTTCTTTTCTCAATGACTAGAAAACATCCTACCTTTAGTAGTCTCTTTGAACTAGAATCCCCTAGGAGCTGAGTTTGACTGAGCTGTTTGAGCTTGGAGGTGAGAAGTGATAGAACATCAAGATTGTCACATTACTGGAAGTTCATGGCTTCAGAAATGCAAAAAATGTACATGAGAACAAGACTGGGAACAAAAAGATGTTCAGGATTCACACTGGGACTATGACAGAATTTCAGTGACTTCAAATAAAAGGGCAGACCATGTAGCTACATAAATCAGTATGGGATATTTTGACTGATTTAATCTTCTAGACTTGTGGTCTGAAAGGTTGTGGCTACCATGATACATAGCACACAACTGGCAGAAACAGAACCTGGATTCACTCTTATCAGATGCCAACAGGGAGCTCTCAAACATATTCTGTGTTAAAGGCTTTTCTTTTTTAAGCCTATTTACATGAGAAGAGCAAGAAAATAGAAATGAATCTAAAAATAGTTGATAGAGTAGTTCCTGGCACCTTCCTAGGATTGACAAAATTGGTTGAGAACACTGTATGTGAAGTTATGCTGAATGAGATTGAGATCCTGGCCCAACCACCGATGGCCCAAAGCCTCAGCTTCATCATTTGAGAAGTATAAATAAATAGGATTTTTTTCACAACATGTCAGGGATGTGAGGTCAACTTTGTAGAGATGTATATTTGTAAAGAGCTCTTAGAGCATTTTGTCAAGTCTGAAGTTATCATCTGGGTGTCCAGGGTGCCAGAGCCAAGCATGTCTTTTCAGTTTATTATTCCTTTACATATTTTTTTTTTTACATCTGGATGAAGCAGATGTTCTTTGTATTTAATTATTTACCATATGCCTTAATTGTCAAAATCATTTAATTCTGCTAATAACACTCCGAGGGAAATGTTACTCCCCCATTTTACAGATGAGTGAGGACAGCCTCTGAGAGATTCAATGTTTCGAGTTCAGAGAGTCCAGTAGCTATTGGAATGATGGTGTGCAAAAAGCAGTCCCCAAGATTTCTAGCTCAAAGGCTTGTGTTTTTTCCACTCCATTAAATCTATTCAGATATATGACATTTAAAAATAAGTAGGCTTTGTGTCTGTGTGGCCCTAAGGCAAAACGACATCACTGGGAAGTAACTCTGAGAGTCTGGACCCAAACTTCTCACGTGAAAGACATTTTTTTCTTCATCATCTAAACAAAACTGACCAAATAAGGCCATCCTCACATGAATTCAATTATAGAGACATTATTTGTCACACAATCCCTGATCTTACTTGCATGTAAGGGCATGCCTCAATCCAATTCTCTCAGACCTCTTTATGCTTTAGGCTGGTACTGTTTTTCTACTCTTATTTGTGTGTGTGCATCCTTAGTGACCTCACAGACCTGCCAGCTTAGGCTCTCATGGTCTGCCTTTGTGTTAATAGCACAGAGCTAGACTAGACCAGAGACCTGAGCCATCACAGGCTTCAATCCTGCCATCGCAGAGAAGAGAAGAGAGAAGGCTCTGGGGAAATATGATTCACATTTAAAACACTTGGATGTTTTTACCATGTAATTGATAGAGTACAATACATAAATTAACAAAAAAATGTCCACAGGATATGAGATGAATGGGAAAGTACATGCTTTGAAGTGAAACAAATAGGAATTTTATGTGTGAGAGTCCTGTTACTTGAAAATCAAAAGACTATCTCTGTTATAAGTCACCAGTGTCCTTCTTAAGTGTAGAAAATGGTATTTGTTTCCTTGCTTTTTATATTTATGTTTTGTGCATTGCCAAGAGGATGAAGCCAAAGCTTCTAACATGGTATTTCCAGTGTGCCCAGCCTAAAGAACAATCTCTTTTGTTATTTCCCTGGACAAAATCTATTGCAGCAAAATGAGTCTATCAACTGCCTCTCAATGTGCCTTACAGCTTCCTGTCTCTGAACCTTTCCTTTATTTTGCTTCCAGGATTTACTCCCACTCTCTCCCCTACCAAGTCAAACAGTTCCCAATGGGAAAAAGTCATAGCCTGTGTTCTTACTCTTCTTTGCACTTACCATTTGCTGTTGGAGGCTATAGCCAGTGGTTGAAAGCCAGCTCGCCTGTTTGTTTTATTGTGTGTTCTCTGAAGACAAAAGTGACATTTATCTTTTGATTCCTATGTTCCAGACTCTGTAAAGTAATAGACATCTAATAAACATTTATTAAGTGTCCAAAGAAATGAAATAATATATATCTAATATCACTTTACATATTTCTGGGCAAAATGTTGTTTTTAGATTTCATTGCACCAAGTACTTCACATGAAGTAATGAGCTCTGTACCTTGAAAAAATAAGAACTAAAAATTTTGTATGGGATACTGAATTACGTCTGGATTCAATAAAGATTGTATTTGAGGTTTTACACTTGATACTACACTTGATCTTAGCCAAAAGGCCGAGAAGCGTATTTGAGGTTTTAAATTAAGAAAAAATAATCTTTCATTTTTAACAAAATGATTCTTTCTAGAAGATATAGAATTCTGATTTAAAGTAAATATAATTGAACATACCGTAATGTTTTAAAAAACATTCTAATTAAGACTCAGTGAAATATATTATTATCCCCGTATTTGATATCAGGTGGTTTTCTATAGTAGCAGTTATTTTTTCCAGTTAGTAAGCATCTCTGAATGTGTCAAAATCTAGGCTGTTTCTTGTTCTAATCCTTGCATCCATGGCCACTGAGCTATTGTTTTCATATCTATTTGTCTTCTCTGGTGGTGAGAAATTTGTCTAGTGTTGCTGGAGATCAAGCTCCTGCTTCCAAAATGCTGTGCTAGGCAAGTGCTTTCCCACTGGGCTCCTCTTGCACCCCTCCACCCCAATTTCTCTAACAATCCTTCCAGGATTTCATCCTCCCAAGCTTCCCCTAGATTTGCATAGCATCTCATTATTCCCCCTTACCACATGAGAATCATCTATTTCTCTGCAAGACTACAGGTTCTGCATGGAAAGGGACTCACTTATTCTTTCCCACCCAGCTCAGTGTGTACACAAATAAGTGCTAAGCCTGTTGACTGAACTTCCTCAGAAAGCCTGAATTTTGACTAGGATTGATTTCACCTTTGCATTGGCCACATGTGTCAGAGTAATCGAATGATCATTTAAGTCTGACAAAACTGCAGCAAATGGAGTTACAGTCCCTGCCATAGAGAGACAGTGTATGGTACTTGAGACATGGAAACTGAATGCTCAAACCAGCAAGACCAGGAGTAAGATTCTCTTCTATCCACGCTTCAAGGCTTGGAGGATGGTTTGAATTTGTGTTCTTGTGCCACTGTCCACACCCCCCAGAGGAGAATGTCAACTGTTACATTGTAAAGAATTGAATTTATTGAACGATATACATTTGCTGTGTAGGTAACAAATGTATACATGATTTATATGATTATGATTGGGATGATGATGCCCAAGTCTTAAAGAACTTACAATCCACTTTTGTGACTGTGACTGTGACTGTTTCTTATGATGTGACCTTTTTCACTTTACAGTGGAACTTAGATTATTGAATATGGTAGGGGACCCTGAGGAGCTCTAGTTTCATGAGTTATTTTTATCATTATTTTATATTTTATGAATCAGAACAGAAAATTTAAAATATTTATTTCAAAATACCTCACAATAAACTTAAGCATATTTAAATAAAAGAATCCCCTGTAAAATAATTGTATTTTCCAAAGAAAACAATTTAACCAAAAAAGGCACATTTTTTTTGTTCTTTAAAAATCTCTTTAATGTCTGCTTACTAGAAGACAGTTGGCATTATATACCATTTCTGTACTCAATCTTTGCAGTGTTTACTTTTGTTTGAAGTAAACAAGGAAATTCTAATTTTCTACTATAGACATATATTTAGAAATTTTAAAAAATTAGTAACTTCCCCAGGCAGTGGTGGCGCACACCTTTAATCCCAGCACTTGGGAGGCAGAGACAGGCGGATTTCTGAGTTCGAGGCCAGCCTGGTCTACAGAGTGAGTTCCAGGACAGCACAGAGAAACCCTGTCTCGAAAAAAACAAAAAACAAAAAACAAAAAAAACAAACAAAAAAATTTAGTAACTTCTTCAATCATGCAGGATATTCTTCTTTAGTGTGACACTAAAACTCAGTAAGGACTAGTCTCTTTAACCTGATCATTGTAGAGTAAAAAGCCATAAAGCTGCTTCACTTAGCTTCTAATGCTGTGTTATGTTCAAGCCCAGTGGTTTATTTTGCACTTTGAAAGGTTTTTTTTTTAACTCAGGGCTTATTCTAGAATGCATCATTTAGAAAACATTGGCTCCCTGTTTTATGCAAATCTCGCAAACAGTGATCTTGTCATACAAAAGCAGCTCAATTGCAGTACAGAGAGCTATTAAGTTCACTGGACTCAAGTTCTCTAAGTGTTCAGAGTTTGTTTTCACTGAAAATAGATTCTGCTGCTTATTACCTTGTAAAACAGGCACTTCATTAGAAAGAAGTCTACCAGTATACAAACCAAAATAGCACAGAATGTTTACCAGTTATTCTTTAAGTCTGTATTTTGTGCAGTTCACAACTCAATTATTAAAACATGTCATTTTAGGATAGATGCTGTGTGCAATGGAAGGGCTTATATACATTGCCTGTTTGCCACAGGGAAGAATATTAAAAAGAAACAGAACTGAATTTCAATAAGTGAATAATTTTTGTTGTGTCATCAAAGGCAACCTTAACTGTAACCTACATTTTGACAATAAAACTGAAATAATCATGAAAAATGTTTCAGGACATTGCTTTGTTCACTTGTGTGCTTGTAGGTTTCCCCACCAGAGTCTTGGTGTGGTTAGTACCAACATCACTACATGATAAAAGGCAAATCAATACCTTACAACTGACTTGAAAATAGTCTCCCCTGAAAAGATCCAAAGACACATTTGGGGCACTGTACCTAAGACACAGGCTTGTGTAGGAGGAGCTAAAGTGGGAGGAGTAAGGAGAGGAAGAGAAGGAGTAAGGAGGAGAGGAGGAGAAGGAAGAGGAGGAGCTAGGAGAGAGGAACGAGAGAGAGAGAGAGAGAGAGAGAGAGAGAGAGAGAGAGAGAGAGAGACATGGAGGTGGATGTTCACGTGTGTGTAGCAGTCAAAGGTAGTTGGTATATCTAGGTTGGGTATTGGGTTACACTACTGATTGTATGGGCATCTTGTTACTGATCACTACCAAATATATAAGCTTTTGGATAATTTAAGCATTAGAGTCTCATTTTCCTATTGGGCCGCATGAATGGCGGGATGGTCTGGGCAATGCCTAGCTTTTCAAAGACAGCGTGGAAGATTGGCAGAGCCATCTCCCACACTGATGTCTCGTGGGTGGCAGGGCTGGTGTTTCTGGCTGGCCATTTCTAGCTGCAGTAAGCACGTGGCCTCCAGCTGTGGAACATGGCGGCTGTACTAGTCAGAGCCGCAGCAGCTTAGATAGTTAGTTTGACCTGTGGCCGTTTTTAAAATATCTCCCACAGCAGCCTTGAACTAGTTGGAACTCCCAAATGACCTTAATGTCAACTCTGAATTTTCCAATTCACTGATTATGAATTTTGTAGTTTTACAGTAAATTTGGGCAAAAATAAGCAAATAGCCATCAGGTGATTTAATTTGTAATACTATTCCATGAGACATATGTTGTAAATTGTTCTATTTTTATATTCTAAAAACATTAATGTTCAGAAAATTATTTGCTCTATAATGAAAAGTTTTCAAGGCTAGAATTAAATGTGACTCTCGGGATAAATAATGCATATTGTATCTAATACAACTCTCTTTAAACATAAAAAGACTACACAAATGTGAAAACACAATACATTGATTTCACTGATACATTTTTTTTGAGAAAATAAGTATATTGGTAAGTGCAAATTCTGAATTTTGTAATGAATATTTGTGTGAATTTCCATTAAAAACATCTTTATAGAGTACTTCCAGAGTTTCTCACATGGACCCACGCCTGTCTTTAAGAGACAGAATGAATAGGTGACTTTAATGCCACCTAGACTTTCTTCCTACAGGAAATTTAGAATAATTCCTAGGCTATGGACTCATTTGGGCACTCTATCTATCCTATGAATCTGATCAGGCAGAACGTCTGTCTACCTGCTACCTCATCAGAATGACCTAAGACAGGCTCAGTCTTGTTTATGAAATAAAAAAGGGGGAGATGTGGAGAAACATATTCTTCTTATCTCTCTTCCCTCTAATGGTCAGACAGGGAAACAACTGATACCAAAGGTTCTGTTCTGAGGACTCTGCAGTCTTTCTCTCTATCATCTGGATATTATTCGCACATTGACAACACAAAAAGAGATTTCAAGGTCATCCAGAGACTTTATAAACAGTAAATCAGGACTATAATAGAGCATGCATTATAAACTCACATAGCCAAGACCACTGATATTAATGGCATAGACTGGAGGAAAGACAGCTTTAAGTTATTGTCCTGAAAAACTATGTTCCACATGGAAAAGAATGAGACTAGATCCACATCTCTCACTCTGCACAAAATTCAATTCAAAATAGGCCAAAAAGCATAATGTAATGCCTCAAACTTCGAAAGTCCTAGAAAAAAAATTCCAAAAGGGATTGAAACAGCACAGAAAATAATCCCAAGCAAAACAAACAGGATTAAATAAAATCTTCAGTACAATAGAAACTTATGAACAAAGTATACAGCCTGTAGAATAGAAAACAACTTTCCAAGTTTGACATCAGACAGAAGACTAACCTACAAAATGCATAAGGAACTGTAAAATCTAAACTACACACACACACACACACACACACACACACACAAACCCTCTAAATGCCAAGATTTAAAGCACATGACTTAATATATAAATGGGCTAATGAAATCAACATACAGTTTTCAAAAGAAGAACTATAAATGATAATATGTTTTGAAAGATGTTCAATATTCTCAAAACATCAGGAAAACGCAAATTAAACCTGCTTTGAGTTTCCACCTCACCCAATTAGAATGGCTATGATCAAGAAAAGCAAATGACATCAAATGATGGTAAGTTTAGGAAAGAAAACCTCTATTTATCACTGGTGGAAATGTAAAAATTTAGAGCAGCAGTGGAAGTCTATGTAGAGTTTAAGGGAAAAAAATGAAAAAGTTGGGCCTGTGTAAATGGCTCAGTAGTTAAGAGCACTGGCTGCTCTTCTATAGGACTTAGGTTCAATTCTCAACACAGACATGGTGGCTAACAATCACATATAACTCCAATTCCAGGAGATCTGATGACCTCTTCTGGTCTCCGCATTGATCAGTGGAGATTCCAAGTCAGATAAGGGACAGTAGAGTATTGCTAAGGCCTGGGACATCTCTCAGAGAGCAAGGCAGGTGTGGGGCCACTCCGTAACTAGCCTTGGGCCTACTCAACTCCACAGGGATATAGGCCATGTCATGATAAAGCCAGTTAAGCTTCTATTTTCTTACCAGACAACTGGCTTCTCAGAAATCATGTGACTGGCAGTCTGTTAATCTAGCTGATATGCTTGGAAGTCCCCTGACTCCACTGCAGTACTTCCTCCCTTGACCTTGTGTCTCCCCTCCCCTCTGGCTTGAGCTATATATGCTAGCCGTCCTATTTCAATAAAGGATCTGTCCTCTGAAACAGTCTCTTGGGTTGTTCATACCTGCTGCACTCACCAGATCCCGAGACCCTGCTCCCCAGCTCCCCCGAACTGTTTTGCAATGGCAGATAGGTGCAGGGACCCACAATCAGGAATACAAGTGATGCCTAGACTGTGCTTGTAGACAAAACACCCATACACATTAAAAAATGAGTAAATTTAAAAAAATTAAGCCCAAAATAGACTTACCCAGTTATACCACTCTTGACTACATACCCAAAGGACCCTGAGTCAACATACCACAGACACTTGTATATCTGTGATACACTAATCACAACAGATGTGAGAATAAATGTGGTATATATGCACAATGGAATTTTATGCAGCCATAAAGAAAAATGAAATCACGACACAGGAAAATAGATACAACGGGAAATCATTATAATAAGCAAAATAAGGAGACTGGAAAAGATACGTACTCTGTTTTTGCTCATATGTAGAACCTAGACTTGACATCGTTTATATGTATGCAGATATGTATGTGTTTATATATGTGTATGTTTATGGGTGACAAGACTAGAAAAGAAACCATAAAATAGCAGGAAGAGCTCTTAGTGGGAAATAAAGAAGGTGGTGTACAAACTGTAATAGAGTAAGAATGGAGGAGTGACCGGGAATTAAAGAGAAGATGGACAGCAGTGGGAAGACACATGAGAGCTCAATGAAATGACATTGGGACTGTTGCCACAGAACCTTTCCCTTGGGGACTGAAGAGGTGTCTCAGTGTTTAAGAGGGCTTGCTACTTTTACAGTGGACTTGGCGTCCCAGCATCCACACTGGGCAGGCCCTAACCACCAGTAACTCCAGCTCCAGAAGACTGAACATCCTTTTCTGGCCTTCTCGAGGACTATTCTTATGTGCATACTGACACACATACACACCATTAATTATTAAACATTTACAAACTTTAAAAAAATTACTCATCCCATTAGGCTAATTTTGAAAAATGAAATCACCTTTCAGTCGGATTATACTGATCTGTCTGTCACATCCTGGAACAATCACCAGCCCCTAACTTCTTTAGCTTTACCAGTTCTGTACCCTCCTTGTTTGGCTTTCTTTATGGTCTCTATCCTTAGCAGGCTTTCTTTCCTCTCCCTATTTCTATAACACTGATTGTCGTGGCCAATCCCCTTGATGCCTTCCTTCTTCCTCTCAGATTTATAAAACACCTGAATGCTGATGACCCCTAATTACAGCCTGACCTCTCTCAGAAGCTCTCCTCCCTCTCCAGCTGCCAACACAATACTGAATTCAGACATTACCAGCACCCTTACTCCAGGCACATAAAGCAGAATACATTACCATGTATGTACACAAACATATATGCATATGTCTATATCTATCTGTATCTCTCTCTGCCATCTCTATATCTATATATTTCCATGTATTGTTTCTCCTTGCAAATGACACCATAGCTTGTCTTAAGACACCCAGAAAACTTAGAATTAGCCTCTTCTTCCACCTTCCTACAGCATCTTACTAACCCCTGTCTGCAAATTCTAAATGTACCTGAATTGACCCCAGCCTCTCAGCTTCATTGGTGGAGACCTACTTTTGTTTCCACCTTGAAGAAGTCTTCTATTAGGTCACTTCTATTTGTCTTCCTAAAAGATATCAGAATGACCTTTCTAAATGTGTACCAGATGACACAAACCTTATGATCCGCTTCCTGTTAACAACTTTAATCATTTTCCAAACAGCAGTGACCTTCAGAAGTTCTGCTTCCCTGCCTGGAGCCTGGTGTGGGAGGCCTTGCTCACTGCACCTGCAAAGCAGCCACACCTAACTTCTCCCTGTTCCCAGGGCACCCATGTACTCTGACATGTTCCTGACTTCTTCGTTTACTTCTCTGTGGAATGAATGCTCTTCTTCTTCCCCTCCCTCATCCTTATTTGCCTGGACTCCTTCATCTTCCAGGGTTCTGCACTGAAACGTATACCCTGAGCACCTTCTAAGCCTTTTACGGCTTTTACAAAACTAACACAGCATGGAAGCATTTAACAAATCCACCTAGGGTAGTAGTCTCCCTAGCCACAGAACTTTGGAAAGTAGGCTGAACTGCCTTCTGCAAGATGCTTGCTTTTCAAAGGCGTTTAAGCAGAAAGCCCACAGTTCTAAATAAGGGTTCAATAAGGTTGAATTTCATCTTATGTTTGCTTTGGTGACAATGGAAATAGATAAGTATTTTCATGTTTTCAGTACTGACACTATTAATAAATCCTGTATATTATATCCTTAGAACTTGATACCCTGAAAGCCAGAGTCTGAAGAAATAAAGAAAGAGCGGAAGGAAGGAAAGAAGGAAGGAAGGAAGGAAGGAAGGAAGGAAGGAAGGAAGGAAGGAAGAGATGGAAGATAGGAAAAGAAAGAAAAGAGACTTGCTAGTCTAGGTTCTCAGCCACGAAAATGAGATTTCTAAATATCACTCCATACCCCTACACACACCCAGGCTCAGGGCAGGTTGCTAATTAAGCAAGTTCTTACCATAATTACCTAGTCAGACTTAATGGCTTTCCAAGTTCTGCTGGGCCTCACTGGTCCTGTAGGGTCTTTTTTTTTTTTTCAATTGTTAAAACAGCTGCTGAGTTTCAAGCCCCAGAGGCTGGATTGGCAGAGGCAAAAGCTCCCCGAGTGAAGGCTGGGGCGTCTTCGAAGAGTTGAAGAGTTGCATTCTGCTCCAACCTTCAGTCTTCAACTGAACCCCCTGGATCACTAAGCAAGACCAGAGTTCCCCTCCATTGTGCTCCCTTGGCTTCTGGACAGTGAGATGGTCCCGCGTGCGCGTCTGGTCTTGAACCATTGTTGGGGGTCTCAAAGGCGCCCTCCCACCCCTCTACCCAACCCCCCCCCCCAGTGGCAGGGACCTAAAGAAAACAATGTGCCCTGTGACACTGTGACACCCCCACCCCTAACCCACCGCAGATGGGCCCATGAGGGTCTTGTGTGAGGAGCACTTGGTCGCTGGACCGGAATGTATGAGAGAGAGAGAGAAGCAGCAAAGGAACGTGTGAGTGATGTGTGTGTGTGTGTGTGTGTGTGTGTGTGTGAGAGAGAGAGAGAGAGAGAGAGAGAGAGAGAGAGAGAGAGAGAGAGAGAGGAAAGAGAGAGAGTTAGTTGCTGGCGCTCAGCGGGAGAGGGCGCGAGGCACTAAGGGGGAGCAGCGGGCAGAGGAAGGCGGGGCAGCGGGCAGCGGCAGGCGGGCTGGGAGGGGCAGAGGCTCTAGCTCTGTCTGCAGTGACACTAGGAGCCAGCGCACACTCTTTGCCCGGAGCGGCGAGAGAGCAGAGCTTAGCGAGCTGCGTCCGAGCCGCCACCTCTGTCGCCGGTGCACCGGGCTCTGCCTCTGCAGCCGGCGCCAGCGTTCAGCGAGCCAGCCGGTCCGGCAGTGCCAGCTCTACGGGCGCATTCAGTGTCCTCCCGCCACCCAGCGCTCGCATCCGCCAGCGCTGTCCCGCGACACCCTGCCCGGCGCCGCTGCCTGCACCACTTCGCCGCAACTTCTGCGGCCGCGTGTCGCCGGCCTTCTGCCCGCCTTGGAAGTTTGCAGCGCCCGCCACAAAGTTGGGACACTTGGGCATTAAATTTTGCCCTAGCGTGCAGGTCCCCTCGGTTCGTGGATCCTGGTACTTGACATCTTGGTGGGATCCCGGGACCTGGGCTTTTTCCTCACACCACACCCCGGGGAGAAAAAAACCAACCAAACTTTCCTCTTCCCGCTAGAAAAAAAAAACAAATTCTTTAAGGTAAGGAACAAGATCGAATCAATCGTCGCCTCCCGGCGCTTTCGTGAGGCGGTGCGGACCTGACCCTAGTTTGCACCTACGGGCTAGCTTAAGGTCCGGGTTGAGGTGTATCCTCACACTCGGAAGGGAGCGATCAGAGGCTCTCTAGAACACGGACATGGGCAGCGCTCGCTGGGCTTGTCTGGTCGGTCTGTGGCTCGGTCACAAATGTATTAGGTGAGCAGACAGCGCCAGTGCTGGGGAGATGGACACGCTGCGTGCGGCTGGAATGGGTCCCCGGAACCACCAGCTTTATCCTAGCCCTGCCTAGACACTGACTTTGACCTGCTGGCGGTGGGCTCTTGCTTCTCTCCCCGGGTTCGAAGTCCTCCTCCTCATGTACTAGTTCTGTGGGACTGTGTGTTGGGACGGGAGGTTTTCGGGGGCACTAGCATGGATCTGCGAAGCTTGCAGGACTCGCGGAGTGGAGCACAGAGGTGGGCTCTCTGCAGACGTTGGCTGCGAGGCGGTGACAGGAATCTTCTGGGACTAGCCCAGCGACCCCGAGCTCTCCTCATTTGTCCTCTGCCACAGAGACTAGCATCCTTAGAGCAACTTCCCTAAGCTGGGTGGTCTAGGTCTGGTTCATACTTTCCGCAGCTTAGCAGAGTAGCTACGGAGGTCGGGACGCGGTCCCGCCGCCGCAGCGGCCACCCTGTGTGGTAACCTCTCTAGTGTGTGTGCCTGGCAGAGATCTCTAGTCCCAGACACCTTTCTCCTTGTCACCCCGGCAGGGAGCCTCCGGAGTTAAAGCGCTAGCTTCCAGACCGGCTCCGCTCTTCCCGGGCGCTTCCCAACTGTGATTTGGGGTGCTCTTTCATTTTGTCGCTCGAGCTTCATTCTCATTCTTCTCTCTTCTCTGTCCCAAGCCGAAGAGTGTGAGAATTCTTGAAGTCGGTCGCTTCTGCTGCAGTAGGGTGGCTCGAAGCTGGCTCACCCCAATCTCTCACAGGTCACCGCCCTCCTCCTTGTTCCTGCAGAGCGCAGTCCATTATCTGCTCTGGGGACCGTTAGCTCCCTGAAAGAAAGACCTGGAGTGGGAAAATGAACCTTTAAGAGTCTCTGGTTTTGATATATATTTTTAAAACAGAGTCCTTTTAAGTACCTTGGGATGGTGGTTTGTTTACTTCTTGTCTTTAGTCCAGCTAAATCACAAGAAATGCTTTATTTGTTTATTTGCCTTGGAGCTCGGGGTCTCCTACACGTTACCTTCTCATTCTCTCTCTCTCTCTACCCCTCCCCCTACTTGCTTTGTAGCTCTCTTTTTCAGTTTTTTTTTTTTTTTTTTTAAGAAGAGGGTCTCCACTCCTCCTCATTTCTTCCTCCCGGGTTTCTGAGTGCCTGTCAGAACTTGGGGAGGGTGGTCATCAGCGGTAATAAACAGGACCCCCACACCATTTCCTGCCGCTTTCAAGCAAGTAAAATCCTCCGCGAGCTCACAGAAGTGGAGATAAAACAGATAAAAACATCCCTCCCTCCTGAGAGAGCAGTTGCTGAGAATTGGATGCTGCGTTTGAATTGTTTTATTATCCTGAAAGAGTGATGGATGTATGGATGCTAGAGGCAATGCGCATTCTCGGAGCAGAGTGTGCTGGGTGCGGTCGGGATTTATTATTATTCATTATTAAGTATTAAGAGTGCTAATAAGGCCATCACACCAGCTGAAGTCTGTGTTTACACTTACTTGGTTTTATGTCAGTCTCTTATTACAGTGGTTTCCGAAAGGGCCAACACCACAACTGTATTCATTCCCCACACTCATTCCTCATATGGGATTAATCAAACTGTCAAAAAAGATACTGTCATTTTACCAGTTTTAACTCGGGAAGTTGTAGAGGGTTGCAACCTTATGAAATGTCATTTTCATCGCTTTGACTTTTCAGAGTTTAAAAAACTTGGCAACATAATTAATTATGGTCCCAATTCCCATTTTCAATCTAAACCTATATTCAGGATTATATTAAAATATCCTATCACTCATTCTCTAAAAACGACTCTTGTGAAATTACATTCCAATTTGGGGGATGGTGGGACAACTGGGAATGTTCCCTCCCCCAAGTTAGAGATTAGTACCGTTTCAATTTTCCATCAAAAACTCTTCTTCCAGGGGTTGCAGTGATGTCTCAGAGGTTAAGAGGTTTTAATGCTCCTGCAAAGGACATCAGTTCAGAGAGAGAGAGAGAGAAATAAAACTTTAAAACTCTTTTTCACTTAGAGCCATTGCCATTTCTTCTCTGCAGTTTTTTCCGTGACTGTCCCTAATCTTCACCATACGCTTGAAACTCATTAGCTTGCAACTTTGTGTCCCTATTTTCATTTTATATCAGAACCTTTTATTCATTAAACTTTTATGTCCAAGAATCAGGCAGCAATACTCTTTAATTAGTAACCATCGTAAAAAAGAAGCTAGAACTCTGTAATGGGCCTAAATTGTTATGAATTATATGTGGCTTATTATGTATTTATTTCAGTAGAAATAAAAGCATCCTTTAATCACTTGCACACACAGCTTTTATCTCTGAAGATGTAACAAACCATTCTTGTATGAACAAGGAATACCTGGCGTTTAGTTTATTTGTCCTGGGTCTTAGCATCCGTGTGCTAAACTATGAATCTTAAAAAAAAAAATCTCACATCATAATTTTGTCAAATGGTGCAAGGAAATATAACATCCCAAACAACTAAAACAGGTCATCTTCGTGTAATTTAGGGGCTTTCCATTGACATCATGAATTTAGCCTTTCTGACTTTAGGCTTTCTCATATGGACTTATGAAGCAGACTCTGCCTGTAGTGGGGAAAACTATGTATTTTAAAGCTCTAACACAATATTTGCAATGAAAAAAGGTTTCAGTGTTGTTTTCTTAGCTGTTCTATTGTGCCTAACCAGAGGTCAGAATGCTCTATCTATTTTAAAGCTGGTGTATTACTCCTCCAACCCCCATTGACTTTGGTGAGAACGAAAGCTTTTCAGGTTAACATAAAAACAGGTTTTGAATAGATATCAGAAAGCAGGAATGCCATGCGAATCCCACATAATTGCACAGATTCTATTATTTTAGTGTCTCATCCTCAGTTTCCCTGTGGTGAGATGCTTTATGCTGTCTCTTAACTGTTCATTTTCTCCCTGTTTTCTTGTCATGTCTTAATGGAGGAACCGTAACCCACAGAGGCACACACTTACAGAATAGTCCTTGCTAATCACTAGGAAGAAGGTATCTGCACAGTTCCTTATGAAGCTTCAAAGGCATAGTCATTCTCCTGATTAATTTCTAGGTTCTCTAAGTTATTTTGGAGCATTATTCTGAAAAATATAATTTGTCCATCTTCTGTTGGCTTATTCCCTGGTTAGTAGAGACAGCACATATGAGTTTTTAAAAATTAACAACACAAAACATTGATTTCAAAACAGATGTTAAAGCACAACTCTGCTAGTATTTAAATATTACCTTAAAAAACACTCAATATTAAGACAAGAGAGATGACTCAGTGACTAAGAACACTTGTTACTCTGGAAGAGGACCTGGTTTCAGTTTACAGAACCCACCTAGTGGCTTACAACTGTTATGATTCCGTGTCCATGGAATCAAATGCTTTCTTTTGACCTCCGAGGGCATGAGGCCCATATGTGGTGTGTATACATATATGTGGGCAAAACTCTCATACTTATAAAATAAATACTCTAAAATACTTCGTGTTTTATGCCCTGTGACCAGATAATTTTTATTTCTTCCTTATATATTAAAAGTGGTGAAAAAAAAGACAACTAAAATGGCAAGATGTATAGAGTCAAACTTCTTTGTTGATTTCCATCTAGGAAGAAAACTAAATTCAGGAAATATAGTAGTTTTCTGTATTGCACTGTAGCACATAGACCATAATCTTAGAGTGTGGGGCATAGTATTGCAGTGTATTTGTGCACGTTCACATCTCGATTGACACATCGAAGATATCACCTGGCGCTTGCAAAGAGCTTCATTGTAAGCTGCTCACCTCTCCAATACCAAATTCAGAGAAGCCAGACCATATCTTTCCTCTCTTTTCACAGTATAATAATAATAATAATAATAAACCTACAAAGACTAACTTGACAAATCTCACTCTTCTGAAAGATTTGAACAGCATAAATTGTATACAATAACATAGATATCATAAATATTTTTTTCTCCTTTTGCCTTAGAAATTAGGAGTAGAACATTTGATGGGTGAGAGAAAGGGAATGCATAGCTCTGTGTCCTCATCCTGTTAGGATGAAGGAACAGGTCGAAAGTCTGACCACAGCATAGCTGAACACTGGGCCCTGCAACAATGCCATTGTTGTCAAGGAGCTCATGGAGCAAAGGTTTGTCTAAGCTTCCCTTTAAATGCTGTGGTCCTCAGTGCTGTAAAAAAGCATGGAGAGTTCAGGATTAAATCTTGTTATTCTTTCAACCTTTGGAAATAGATTTTAGGTCATTGGTGAATAATTTGAGATTTTTATTTGTCAAGTTTTATTCTTACTGCAAATTTGAATGACACGTATTTACCATTTACATATTTTTCTGAAATGTATTAGACTCACAGGTAAAAACTCTGAAACAAATATCTCCTTTATTTTTATTTTCTTTTATTAAGTTATTTATTTACTTTACATCCTGATGGCAAGAAACATGTTACAGTCTCCAAAGTAGTAAAATGTATATAGTTAACTTATCAAACATCTGCTTTAGTTTTCTTTGAACTAATATGCAGCCCTTTTGTTGGTTGAGAATGTAAAGCTTTAAATAACAGGTTAGTAAAGTTTGGAAGACCTTCAAAATTTGATTATGCACGATTAGAAATCAAACTCACTAAAGTGAAATTCTTTGACACTGTGCAGCATGGAAACTTTTAAACATGGCCAAATTACAAACCTGTAATTCGGAGCTGCACAGACACGATAGTTGCTTCCTAACTGCAACAGTGTCACCTGGTGTCACAGACAGTTGGAGATGCACTAAAGGCAGTGAAGATCGTGCCATTTACTCCAAGAGGATTCCAGGCAAATGCTGTTTTCCAGCTGCCGTGTCTGAAACACAGACTGCAGTTTAAAGTCACAGAAAAAATAATATAGATGTATTTAAGTGTACATTTTATCCATAAGTAGAAGTCAATATTTCTGATAACTTCCCTAAATGGCCTTGTGGCCTTATCTACAAAGATGGAGATAAAATGAAACAATAAATTAACATTAATTTTCTTCCTTTTCTTTCCTTTTTGTTGTTGCTGTTACTTTTGTTTGTTTTGTTTGTTTTTGAGACAGAGTTTCACTATGTTGCTCTTACTGGCCTAAATTTGCTATATAGACCAGACTGTTCTATAAACTCACAGAGATCCATCTGACTGCCTCCGGAGTGCTGAGATATAAGGGCCTGTACTGCCATGCCATGCCTGGCTGAAGTTTTCTTTTTATAAAATGAACAGTAATCTCTGAGCTCATAATGATAACAAACTGTTCTTGTTTTTAGCAAGGACTATTCCCACTTTTAAATTATAACACAATAATTGAACAAAGTGTTATACTTAAGAGTGATATTCAGATCATTGGTAAGGATAGTAAGTGTTTTTCTCTTTCCTGGAAGTAGATATGTTTGAGAAAGAGTGCTAACTTTAAAAGGCCTATTTGTTTAGGATTGGTGGTCTCTCCAGCTTAGAAGCAGCAAGTGTCAAGAGACTGTTGGAAAATAAATAGTTACAGTGTATAGAATATTGTGGTAAAATGCAATCCACAACCAACTTACACATCTTGGGATACTGATGACCCTTGAGTTGAGCTCACATTTTTATACAAGTCAGTTTGCACAGTATAAACATACACGTCTATCCTTGCTTTAAAATTCATTTAAAAACCCATATGGTAAGTACAGTTTCAGTGGTAAGGATGCAGCAGCATGTATGTCTTCCCATAGCTCTAAATGCCACGCGCTGGTCAGTGTCATTCAGTGTAAACATTCACCAGGCTTCATTATCAAAAGCTTTGGGTTGGGATCGATTCTGACATTTGTGGGCCAACTAATTAAAGAGACAGTGATTGCCACAATGGTGACAAAGATCAGGGGCAGAAGGTTTGCTCCCTGCTGGTCAACTGGTTTTGTTTGTTTGTTTGTTTTTTGTCTTTTTTTTTTTTTTTTTTTTGTAATTCCTTTGCTTCATTCTATAAGCTTTATTGGTGACTGTTCAAAGTTTGTGGAAATATGCTATGAAAATTTAATGGTTTTAATATGGAAAAATGAAACTGCTTCTTAAGTAGCTATCAACACTTGGTAGCAGGATTCTCCTTTAACAAGTGAGCTAAATGGTAGTAATATGAGGGAAGTGTCCTGTCCAGCTGTTACCAGGGTGGAGCTGACAGGAAAAAGGCTTTTTACTAATTTAAAAGGAAATTTATTTTTCAGGGCCTTCTATAAAAGTAAAAATGCCCCAGCAGTAACAATAAAATTATATCATAATTATAACTATAAAAATTATAACCTAAGATCTTAAAGATAAAACCAAATAGAAAAGAGACCAATATAACATCGAAATTTAGGGAAATGAACATATGCATATGTTTATATATATATATTTATATTATATATTTATATTATATTATATCCAATAGTAGACATGCATGCATGTCCTAATGATTTTTTTCTTTCTTTCTTCTTCTTTTCTTCTTTCTTTCTTTCTTTCTTTCTTTCTTTTTTCTTTCTTTCTTTTCTTTCTTAGCAATCTATCTTTCCTGTAGTTTCCTTTTCTAATAATACTTTCTCTTGTATAATATCAAAAGTTATAGCTAAGTCTATCTTCATGGCTCACACATACAAATACAATGGCCCCATGCTGGTTGATGCTCTCATTAAATTAATGATGCCCTTCATTCTGATCACAGTTTCTCTTCTCTCATCTCTCCCCAGATCCTCCTCACCTCTCCACCTATCCAACTCTCTCTCTTTAGAAGACAAACAGGCAGAACAAAACAAAAAACAAATAAAAACCAGAGTAAAACAAAACAAGCAAACAAAGAGGAAAAAAAGCACGAGAAACACACACACACACACACTAAAACACAAATCAAAATCATATAAATAAGCATACATATCATAGTAATATACATATACATATACATATACATATAATATTTCAGTTTAAAATCACTTTCTACTTTTTCTGGAGACAGTGTTGAATTTCTAACTTTTCCTTGAAAATTTGGTTTCCACAAAGTTGTCAGTTATTCACTGATATTAAAGTTGTTCCGGTATTTTGAATTTTAAAAATAGATGACAATGTTTTTACCCATTAACATTATTAGTGTTCTAGATTAAATTTGATTGTTTGCAAAACATTTTCACATCCCTCGATTTCTATAACATCCCCTGCTAATACGAAGTCTGAAGCATCAGCTCGATAAAGACACATAAACTGATGGGAACATTTAAACATAGCACTAACTCTTTGGTTCAAAAACAAAGTTGATTTTTAAAATTCTACAACATTTGAGTTGAAATCAGGTCAAGTTGCATGGATCAAATTTGCTTTATTTTTCTATATTTATTGACTCAGGAATGTTATTTTCTTATAAAGTCTGAGGATCTGGGTGCTAATTCCTGGACCGTACATAGTGAAAGGAGAGGATGAAGTTTAGCAATGTGTTCTCTAACCTTCATGTGTGTTATTGACATGTGTACAACCCCTATACAGAAATAAATAAAAGTAAAACATTTAAAAATATATTCTTAATTTAGTTTGCAAGGTCATAGTGGTGTACTGTCTATTAAATGTTTTTATTTGGTTTAGGGGATGATTTATTAAGTATTTTTAGAAAAAATTTTAACTGTTTATGTTTAAGTTATTCTTTACTTTGAAAGTAAAACGCAGCTATTCTAGTTCCAAATAACACAGAAGTTATGCAGGGTAAATAGACAAATGTTAGTTCACATCTGTCTTTCTAGAAAGTTAGCCTTTTTTTGACAGAGAAAATCAACTGATAGTAAAATGGGGTACAAACCTCCAAACATGTGCATCCTGACATAATCTGCAACATCCCCTACCCAACATTGAAGCAAACGAGTCTTCACACATGCTGCTCCGTCCTGGAAGGCACAACAAGTTTCAGTTGCTGTTAATCCACTTGTGTTTGGGAAACTGATTCTTGCAGGCATGCTCCTTTGTTTCTTCTTCCTCCTCTTCGTTCTCACTGACCAGCTTTGGAAATCTCTGGGTATTGAGTACTGCCAGTTGCGATTTTTTGAGTCTGTCCTCTGTGTTGCTTTATGAAAACGTGTACATGAGTACTGCCGGGTATGATATTTTTGAATCTGTTCTCTGTGTTTCTTTAAGTGTGTACATATATGTAAATTCATATGTATGTATTTATGTATAATTGACAAAGATATTCAAATACCTTAGAAATGATCAAGGAGGAAAGAAATAAAATGATTTTTTTTAGTAAGTAGAAACTAATAAGAAAAATTGGGATTAGAAAAATGAGCTAAACATTTACTTGAGACATGTAGTCTACAACGCTGAAATATTTAAGTTATGTGTAGTAATTGTATCACTGGAAAGCAAAAATACAACCTCTTCCAAACTAATTGGATTTAATAGTTCAGCAGTTATTTTATTCTGTTAAAGGTAGTGTTCTTGAGACATGAGGACTAAAGGTAGGTCAGTTATAAGATTGAAAAAAAGAAATTATATCTAAAAACACGGGTGAAATTGTGCATAGACAAGTACATAGAATTTAAAGAAGAGTTTAAATAAAGGGACTCTATTTGAGAGGATAATGCCTCTCCCAGATGTCATATGCTGTCAAACAAGAAGCCCAATGCTGTATATATATCATTTCCTTCCCTTCAAGTTGTTAACCAGTGAGCAGATCTCCAAAAACAAAATAGGTTATTAAGTTGCTCTTGGTTACTATCCTGTACTTAATAGTAAGACCCTATTGTTGAAGACACCATAGAGTTGAGTCATGGGACACAGAAAAATAAAGCTGTCATTGACCTGGGAGTTTTAGGTTTACTAGATATGTTTTCATAGTGCTGAAAGGTGCTACTACAGGAGAAAAGTTATCAGTTAACTGTGACCTATGCAAGCTCTGATGATCTAGCCTTGGCAAGATATTCCTATTGATAAAAGAGTGTCACAAGTAAAGGAGTAACTTACCACTTTCCAACTAGATTTAAAGCTTGCTGCAGAAAAAGGAGCCCATGAATGTATTTTAAGTAGGCCAAGAACTGTGCCTGGATAGATGATAGACACAGAAAAGAACTTGCTACCAATTATTTAGTTAAATGAACACAGTATTCAACTCTATCCTAAATATTTATCTTCATACCCATCAATTAGTGCAGCTCTCAGCCTTCACCACAGACAGATGCTTCCTTTTGCAGTATATGGCAAATGATTGAGAGACTTACAATTGGTCAAAATGCAGATAATAGGAGACTGTGAAGTGCTTATCCCTACATAGGGCATTTATATCACTTGTTCCACCCTCAAGGATTAGGGACATCACAGAAAAAAAAAAAAGGTAGAATATTGTAAGAGCCAGGGATAATAGAGGACCTTTGTGAAACCAGTATCTTCTGGTCAGGACAGGAATGTTGCAAGACACAAACTCACATCAGGTGTGATTGAATGCCCTAAAACGCCACAAGATCAAGGCAGCCAAAATTCCAGCATCAGTGGTGGTGGTAGGGCACTCACACAGCCCCTCCCCAATATGAAAATCTATTGGCAGTTATTAGTTGCTGGGGGAGGGAAAATTAGTTCAGATGTGGCTTCCTGACAGGCAACCCATATTCAAGCAGATGACCCTACATCAATACACATACTGTTAACATGAATGGACTCAGTAGACTTAAAGTGTACGCGAATGTGGGAGGGAAGAATTGGGGAGGAGAATGGGAAGACTTTGAAATGGAGGGGTGGGTTTGACAAAATCCAATAGTTTCATATATGAAATTCTCAAACAATGGATTTTTCAAATTAAATTTAAAAGTATTTTTTTAAGCACATAAAAGCTTTTTAATCCAAGTTACTAATACATAGGGGAATTTACTTCTTCCTTTGGAAAAATAAGGAAATGTATCCCTTTCATTCTGTAGAGTGTGTGAGACCATAGGCTGTATGCATTAAAACACAGGTGAAGATACAGTGAAGAGCTCTTGTGAAAACTGAGTCTTTTTAGCCTCCCATTATGTACAATTTTGTCAAGTTTGATGGGGAGGAAGAAGTATGCTCGTGGTTACACACACCACACACACACACACACACACACAACACACAACGTTTAGCATCTTGGCCCTTCTGCTTCTATATCAGGTCTAACTGAGTAGAGACCTAGCCATTTACCTGACAGGTAAGCCAGTAAAGATAGATCAGTTATACTCTGAAACTTCTTCCCCATCTGTGTTTTTAAAAGTATGTTATAAACACGTCTTTTATTATTTAATTCCGTTTGACACTGACTGTAGCTCAGTGGTATAGTACGTGCCTAGTATCAGTAAAGCCCCGGGTTTCTTCCCCAGTCCCCAGTGTGTGAAAGAAGACTGCATTTGTTCAGCTACTTTACATGGCGGATTAGCCAGCTCTTCCGCACCTTGGATCTTTTACCATATGTTCAGCCCCCTTCTTTTCTTGTTTTCACTTTGCTTCGACAGTCTTTGAGCTCTCCAAACATGAATGAACAGTATAAATTGCATGGTAGAGAAGGATGGAAAAGAACACAGAACAAGCCTAGACTTAAATCAGCTATCTGTCGGAGATTTTGGTCTTGAATTGATGGGAAAACAAGATGCGGAAGGAGTTCACATGAGATGTTGAGACATGCGCTAGATGGGAGAGCTAAGTAGAGAAAGTAAAACAGAGCTGTGCTCGCACTAAAGGACTAGAGGCCTGGAATTTCGTCCTCGGAGGCCATTAGCTCATCTTTCCAAAATGTGTCTTTGTTTGGGGAAAGGGGCTGGACTTCTATAAAAGAAAAAAATTATTTAACAATTATTACTTTCAAATTCCTTTTTTTTACAGTAACAAGACACATTTACATATCATTTCCTTTTTTTTTTCTAGAAAGAATAATTTAGAACTTCACCAATTTTAACTATCTAAAGCCTCCACTCCTTTACTCAGTCATCTATGGCATTATTATCTTTATTTTACTTACTTTAGAAAGATGATAGATATTAATGTTTTGAAAGTTTCAAAATAAAAATTCATGAAAATCAAAAGATTCAGGGGGACAAATCCATCTATAACCTAAATAGTTAGTGCAGCCCAGGAGTTACCAGCATCCTTTTGTTTCAGGGCCAGTCTGAGGCCAGTCTGAGGCTGCACCAAGCTGATTTGTGTCTGTGAGTTTGAAAATATGACACTTCTTTCCTCAGATCAGAATGTATTCCAATACATTGTCAAAGGAAACTAATAGCTCCTTCCCAAGTAAATAGTGTTCTATTTACTGCCAGAATATTTCTATGTTCTTTAGGAGAAAAGACACATCTTTCTAGCACATATCTGGGTCATCTTCCTCATGCCCCTCTGGCCACAGTAGCCTTGCCAGTGGCTACCATTTTGATAATACCTCAAAATACTAAGGATATGCTTCCAAGCTACTTAAGTTTCACATAACAATCTGTTATACCTTTGGCAATTTTAAAACTGTCAAAAGCACAAATTCCTTTATTCTCTTTCAGCTCGTGTTATTACTTGGTGAAATAATTCTATTTAATAAGGAGCCCATTTTAATATCGTCATTTTCATTAATTTATGTATTCCTACAAAATGCTATGAGCATCAGCTTGGTGCTGTGCTCTGTGGTTAGCCTTATTAACTGTTGAACACTTGTGGATTTCATGCGTACAAACAGAACTTAAGATGGTTGTCAGCAAAAATGTCCGAGTGGATTATTTCCCTGCTGTTATCAACGCTTCAGTCTTACAGAAGGCACAGAATCTCTTGCCTCCAGAGAAATAACTAAAAGTGTTTCAGCACAGGGCTGGCTTGTGCTGGGGCCTGTGCTGGAAGTACAAAGCAGAGTGGAAGAAGGCTGAAGAAATGAGTTTTTCAGAGTGAGTTTTCAGAGTGAGCTAGAGGATTAGATGTTCATACAACCAGAATTTTAGCATCACATTAATGGCAAGTTATCTGACACACCCATTTTGTTTTCCAGAAAGACACGAAATAGATCTTTAAAATGGTTTTCATGTAAATATTGTGCACAGTATAAAACAGGCCAGAGGAGTGCAGTATGTCTATATTTTTTGGCATTGGCAGTTTGGACAGGAGAGATGACACATGCTGCAGGTTGGTTGGCAGGATTCAATGGTTAACAGAGTATGGACATTATCAATGTTCTTCATTGATAGCTTCAAGAACTGATTCATTATTGTGAGTGAGACATACTCTTCCCTTAATACAACGTCTCAGTCCTCCAGCTGCCTAATCAGGACCTCCATAATCAAACACTGTTCTCTGAGGCTCAGAGCAGGGCCACACACTCCCTACAGTCTTAATGGCACAAGAGTGCTCTTCCAGAAGAAGGAAATTCGAGTTTGACTCTGGAGTCTAGCTAGGAGACGTCACCACTATGCCATTTTCCACTGCTGCGTGATCAGAATGAATGTGGGTCTAAAGCTCACATTGAACTAAAAGGCTGTAGCAAGCTGCCATCCCTAAGTTTGTCTTGCATGCTAGAAACTTTTGGGATTTTTATGATAGAAGACAGTCTAGATTGTTTTGGTCTTTGATATTAGCATTTCAGAAGCAGACACTATAATTCAGAAAATATTTATTCCATGACCATTTTGTGCAAGCAAACTAAAAATAACCACCTAAGGACGTCAAGTTAAATAAAAAGAAATTTATACTCATAAACTTGTGTCCTTAAGTCTCATCAAGAGCTCTTTTTTAGGGGAAAAAGACATATAAAAATCCATACAGTTCCAAGAAGATGTAACAGGACAATAAGAAACAAATTCTGTTTTCTGCAAAAGACTGTGATTCTGCCTTATCTATTTCTGGAGCACCCTCCCCCTGGGGTGGGGGACTAACAATAGGAACCTAACAAACACAAATTGGTTTACTGACACTGTACAGAGAGGACTCGGATAAGAAACCACAAAAGTGAGCAGCACCTTGCTGCCATCCTAAGACAGTCCTGGAGTCTATAGAGATCTGTTTTTGTGTTTGGCTCCAGGAGGTTGGAAGGCATCCTTGTACTGTTGTAATAGCCCTGCCATTTTAAATGACTCCTTTAAGTAGAATACGCTTGACAGTACATCTTAATGTTACTATACTGTAGTCTCAGATGCAGTTCCTTTTGGTCATTGGGATGAGTTGGGAGGTCCTTCTGCTTCTAATATGTATGATAATGGACCTTGAAGCCACTGTGTCTACTCTCGATTTGGCTCCGGCACATCACCTCACCTGACCTGAGCCAGGACCTGTTTTTCTGGCCTTGTTACCTACTGTAACAGTTACGAAACTATTTCCTCCAAGACTGAAACATTCCACTATGCAGGAAAGCGCCTTAAGCCAGAAGGTAAGTAACTCAAGATTGCTCCAGGAAGTCCCTAAAATGGAGCAGATTCAGTAGGCTCCTTCCTGCCACAGGAAGCAATAAAGGCTGAGAGTCCCATTCAGATGGATGAAAGCTGAGCTGCAAAGAAGATTCTCAGAGAAGCTAAACTCTAAAGGAAACTCTGAGACCTGACCAGATGCCTGAAAGAAGTAGAAACCATCCAAGCTGCCTGCAATAGGTTGAGACAACCAAGGCACCTAGAAAGGATACACTAACCTGTTGAGCTGCCTGCAAGCTGTGCAGTGTGCTCCAGGCTCCCAGTGTTGCTGGGTGTCATTCACGCTGGAATGGGCTTTGATGATGAAGCTGTCCTTGAGTAATTTCAGCTCCTGTAAGTAACCCGTCACCCATATTCCCATAAGAAACCCCAATAAAACTCATTGGATCACCAAGTTGGATTTAGGTGATATCTGAACTTAGGTCTGTCATGGTTTCCTCTCTGGAAAGAGTTCATATGCGTGTAGTGTCTCCCTGGGAAAATTTTTGTCACATAATACCCTTCTTTCTTGGCTGGTAGTTTCAGTTAACACAAATATGGACAGATCCCTAAATGTGAGGCCTGAGAGACCACCGTGCAGCCCATATTCCTCAGGGTTTGCTCTGTTGAAAGAAGTCCCTTCCAATTCCAACATCCCCAGCCCTGCAAAGCTTCCTCTTTATTCTAGCCTTTATTAAGACCCCTGCTGAGATGTTCTTTCTCACAACTGTCCTCTCTGACCTCAGAGCCTAGAAGACCCACCATCCCTATGTTCTCCAGCCCCTTTGGTGCGTCCATTTTCTGTTCAGGCCCCATTGCTCTCTGGAATAGGCACATTAAGCCAATGTAATTCTTTACTTGTTCTTTGTCTCTCTCAGCACAGTGTGAGCTTGACAGGTGCAAACACTTCACAAGAATTGCTCATTGCTGTTTCAGGGTTCCTCAGCCAGATCTTAGCAAAGCCTCTGTACCCAAACAGTGCTTGGCCTGCTGCCCATTGAGCACTGTGGTTCCACCATGCTTGCTGTTCTAAAGCAGCTTCTTCTTGTTGGTGGGGCTTGCTTTTAATTACACCACTAGGAGCTGGATTATAAAAGCTTTCTTTGATCAAAGCATTATGGAAGATGTGGCCCATGTGTTTAGCAGACACAGCTGGAGAATCACCAAAGCAATTTTCAAAACCAGGTTTGTCATACAAACAGGAATATCTTTGAAGTTGAATAATTTAAATACCTTCTCTTTTTTTTGAAGAATAGAATGTTTATGGTTTTTTGAGAAAGTGACACAGATTACCTGAATTTGACAGAAAGTAGGTGAAGATTTAAGGTTGTTACTTATGGATGAGAAGAGAGAAGAGTCCATGTGTTTTTTGTAGACTCTTCTCTCCTGCTATAGTTTTTCTATTATTCTAACTGTCATTGTGTTCTCACTCACAAACAAGACTAGTATTTTGTGTGTCTCAATGCAGAAAATCCAGTATTCAGTCCATGAAGCTCAGCAAGACCAGTATATTTCGGTATAGAGGGATCAGTAGTTAGTCCATTAGGTCACTCTGTCAGGTAGAGCTTAGTAAGCACCTGGCTCTACTACAAAGTATACAAAGGGACTCCTAATTTCCCACCTGGAACTGTCCATTCTCTCAGTGCGTTGGCATTTCATGATGCACCCAGTTGCTCCTCTTCTGTCTCTGGCCCTGATAGCATTTGATCCCTTCTACGCTATATGAGGTAGCCATCTGCTTCCTCAGTGAAAATCAAGGCCTAGAAAGTCCCATGGATCCCTGTCTCATCACACAGCTTGTACTGTGTGATTCTTCAAGCTGGGACTGCTTCGTAAAAAACCAAACCAAAACAAAAATGCTGCTAAGTACAAGTTAAGTGACTTGGGCAAATGTTAATTTGAAGTTGGACTCCTAATTTTTTCTAGCTATCTGTTAAGACACAGCTCAGGAAGAAATCTGGCCTGTTATGTTTCAAGCCAATTTTCTTCAAAACATCTGTGTCCATTTTTCTTATTTTTCCTGCTCACTTGTAATACACTAAGCTAAGATACAGCTTCAGGATTCTTAGTTCTCTATGTACTGTTGATAAATTTGATAAATTAATGTACCTCAAATATTTTGCATCCCTAACTTGAAATATAATTTTATTATGTACAACTCTCTCTCTCTCTCTGTCTCTCTCTCTCTTCTCTGTGTGTGTGTGTGTGTGTGTGTGTGTGTGTGTGCATGCTTTCTCAGTCTGTCTCATCAGCCTTTTCTATTTCTGAATCCTATTTTGCATTATGACAATTGAAGTCAAGACTTTTACTTTTTAAGGTCACACATGTCACCACTGCATACTTGAGGTTTTTCTCCACTGCATAAAAGTCTCATCACATAAAGAGACTGTTTTCCTCAAATATTTTATTTGTCATAGGAATTATTTAGACTGAGGAAGATGGCTTATTGGGAACAGGTAATAACTGCCAAAGCTGACCATCTAAGTTGATCCCTGGAAGGACAGTAGAAGAACAGAATTGATCCCTGCAATTTTTCCTCTGACCCCTCCACATGCACACTGTGGCATGCACAAATAAAAAAATAGATGTAGAAAATTAAGAAAAGAATTATATTTTAAAACTTTTAAAAGTTGCATCTTAGGTAGTAATTCATTATGACATTATATCAGTTCTACCTAATTTAAATTCTTATTTCTTATGTTTCATCCTACTATATTATTCTTGATTCTTCACCATAATTCTGTCTTTATCTCCTCTGTATTCCCTGTAATCTAGTTTATAAAATATATCCCAAAGCTGCTCCATTATTTTTCATCTTTGCCTTCAAGTCACCTACACTCTGCCACTGGCATCTGCCAGAGCCTTATTCTATGTTTTTAAGATTTTTTTTATTATATACTTTTATTAAATATTTTATTATATATATATTATATACTAGATTGATTTTTTTTATTTCTATAATCACCCTCCCCCTAAAATTGGTTACCTATACAATACAGAGTTATCGTTTAGATGGATAGATGGATGAATAGACAGGTAGGTAGGTACATGGGTAAGTAGATGATAGATGATGGATAGATAGATAGATAGATAGATAGATAAATAGATAGACAAATAGACAGATAGATAGACAGATAGCATGGATTAGCCCGGGATCTTGTTCTGTTTACAGAGCTTTTCATCACATTCAGAATAGAATACAAAGTCTTTGATATGGTTGTAAAGTTCATGTGACCTGCACTTTGCACCTCTTCTCTCTCTCTCTCTCTCTCTCTCTCTCTCTCTCCCCCCCTCTGTCCTACCAATGACCTTTTCCTTTGTCAATACCCCAAGCTTAGCTCCAGACATTTCTTTGTACAGGATGCTCTTTCCTTTGGCCTTTGCTTCTCTGGCATTCTCTTTCTGTTTAAATCTCAACCTAAATGTCATTCTCCCTATAAAACACTCTAATTACTCAGCCTGAAGTTGTTGTCATCATGTTTTCTTTAATACAGGCCTATTCTAGTTTCCTGCATGGCAATGAATAGCTGCAAACATTATTATTATTATTATTTTTACATTTATGTTTGTGTATTTTCATTCTCAAATACTGATTTTTTAAATTTTTTATTCGATATTTTATTATTTACATTTCAGATGCCATCTTCCTTCCCCATTCCTCCCACCCATTAATACCCTATCCCATTCCTCCTCCTCCTTTTTTGCCTTTAAACTGTTTAAATTATATGCAAGTATTAAGGTCAGTTCTATGTTGAGGAACTAGCAATATGATAGATGCAAATAGTCAAGGGACAAGCAAGACAATAAACCCAGATAATCAAAGAACATGCCCGACAATAAACAGAGTCCTGTGATCACTATTTCTAAAGGCTTATCAGGATGATCAAAATATATGAGCATACTTCCTGTCCTAGCCCAAAGTCATTTTCATGCCTGAAGCCTACTTCTTTGTTCTAGCCTAAGATTTAGATTCCTGCCTGAAATTTCTTCTTTGTTCTAACCTAGGATTTAGATTTCTACCTGAAATTGCTTCTTTGTTTCAGCCCAATGTCAGATTCCTGCCTGCAGTTCATTTCCTAGTCCTTGGCCTATGTCGAATTCCTTCTAAGTAGCCCATTTCCTTGTCCTTGGCCAATGACAGATTCCTGCCAGGTAGCCTCAAAAGCTCTCCACATTTCCCCCATTTTATTGCATAAACCAGATTGACCCTATCTTAGGTTGTTCTGACAAGAAAGCCTTCCTTACCCATCTTGGAATATGCATTATCATAAGCAATGCACTTCTATCTTAGGTTGGTTAGGCTCTGTGCAGAATCCTACCCGTCCTTGGCTTGCCAGCTTGCTAAATTAATGACTCTGTCTAGGGGTCCATTATCAGGTTCAAGTCATGTACTTTGGCTGCCAGCCTGTTGATGTAGTTAGAGACAAGCTTTAACATGATGGGCAGAAATAAAAGTATTTCCAGGACAAGAAGGGCTAGTATGATCAAGCTATATATGCCATTACTGAGGTTTGACTAAAATGGAAATACTGACCTCAGGCCATGTCACCAACATTGTTATCTTGTTTATATCTGTGTGCTATTTATCACTCTGACTACAATATACACTTCATGATATGTCTTCCAAGTGAGTTCCTGATGTATAACAAGCACATATTACAAAGACTTTGAATTAAAAATCATGAGTGAATAGCAATGCTATTGTCTTTGTTAGTAGCTTTTGCATTTGTAGGATATTTTATTATCATTGTTGAGTCCCTACATCACCCAGCTCAGTTTGGAGTACTAAGTTAGCAATTGGCAGGTCACTTATTAGCAACTTCACTTTTTAATATTAGCTTTTTGATCATATGTCAGTTTTGGCAACTTCACATCTCAACTAAAGTAACTATTAAGTCTAATTGACGATGTGTGTTACTGTCTCCTTTTCTTTGCTGACATGTGCTGGGGCTAATGGCCTCTGCTCCATCTCAGCTTCATCTCTGCAGAGAATGAAGTGTGAAGGGAATGGACTGCTTGGGAACATTGTGCAGGAAGCCACTTTCATTCTGCTGCAAACCAACAGGAAAAAAAGTTTAACTGTCAAACTTAAGCAAGCAAAGCAATCGAGGATTTTCTCCCTCCCCACAGGCTATCTTCAGTCTAGGAGTTATTAGCTGCTCTCAAGACGGCAGGATCTCTCCCAGTTATCGCGCATCCAGAGGACATTTTGATAGAAGAAAGCATCTTTTCTTTTGTGTCAGTGTTACTTTTCATTATCCTATGCTTTGTTCTTGGACTTGGCTGTATCTTGTGGTCACCCATCCACTGCAATTTAAATCTTCTTTCATTTGGTAAATTAAGTCTGGTTTCCCACATCAAAGATTATAGCTATTTATGGTGCATTTATTTTGGACATTTCTGTTGTTATTGTGCTCTTTTTGACCTTAAGAACAGCGAGAAGACAGGGTCACTTACTTTAAAATAAGTTCTTCTCTCAAGTCGTTTTGACTTTGTACACTTGGTCATTTAAAATTAGAATGCCCTTGACTTTGGCCCTGTCACGAACTGCACACCAGCAGGATCTGAGTGGATGGATGACAGCATGGAGACTTTATTTGAATCTCTGGCAGGTTTTAATTTTACAGTGCTTTTTTTATATTAATTCAACTTCCCTTCAGAATGAAAGTTGGCAGTCACTGGGGGAAGTCTTGAGAATGTTGGAATCACTGCTGTAATGAACTCTAAAGCCCTTCATAATTGTAGCACTATGGAGTGACAGCAGATTCTGTAAACAGGGATGTCTCCACAAGGGACAGTCTTTGCAAGGGAGCACCATTCTCACCTGCTGAGACCACACCACAGGACACACCAGGAGCCTCCTACTGCAGTTCTTTCTTTTTATATTGGAAATTCCAAACTACAGTGCATTGATTTCTTTCTTTCATATTCAACCAAAGCAGGGAATATTTTTGGATTTTTTTTTTTTTTTACAAACAATCAACTAACTTCAGTCAACATTTTTCTTCTTTGAAAAGACAACAAAATCAAACCACTTCTAGGAATTTAAATAACTTTTTTTGCATTCATGCCTTGAAGGGACTTTTGCATTCAAAAGGCAAGCTCTGGGACACTAGGGTACCCAGCACAGCCTCCTTGCTCACTGCCCGGAAGGTTGGTGCAGAACCAAGGACCAGTCCTTAGACCAACACCGCATTTTCCTTTCAGCTAGATCAATCACTTAAATATATTATCACATGTGCTTGGATGATGTAAATAAAAACAAATGCCCTCAAGTTTAATAATAGAAATTTAAAGCACTAAATATTTGCATGAAAAGAAAATAACAGAAGTCTTTATGTCATACCATTCCTTAAATTATCCTCACTCAATTATAATCATGCACTTTCTACTCTCTGCAATTAAACATTAAATTTCATTTATTCCAGATGCATCTTCTTCAAGTTGTTCAGAAGATTCTTCCCTTTGTGGGGCTTGGGGGTTGCTTTAAATTTATTTCAAGTAATATAAAGTAAATCTCGATGTGGGTGTTTTAAAACTGTATCCTCTGTGCAGCATGTTTACACCAGGAATTTGATCTTAGGTTTTATAGCAGAGAATAACTATCACCACCTGATGCTGTTCTTTACAAATATGTTCACGTTTCTGCAAAGATATTGCAGACTTTGCTTACCAGTGAGGGAGATTGGACATGTTGCTTTGATTCTAGTAACACCACTATAGAGACCTGTTGGTGGCAGTCCTGGGGGTGTGTGCACTGCTGAGGAAACTCTGTGTCTTCATTTACATCATGTCTGTCCTCTAGTCAGAAATTCTTGCTCAGATATATCACAAATCACACAGTTTTTATTTACCAGACGTACAGATTACCCCCAACAATAAGCTAACTAACTGTAGGTCTACTGATTAGTTTGTGGTCAATTTAACCTAAGCTGAAATCATCTTGGAAGAAGGGAGCTCAATTGAGAAAATACCTCTATCTGATCAACCTGTAGGCAAGCATTTGGGAGCATTTTGTTGATTAATGATTGACTAGTGGAGAGCCCACTATGGAGAGTGCCACCCTAGCGTGGGATGTCCTAGGTTATAAAAGAAAGCAAACTGAGTGAGTCATGAGAGACAAGCCAGTAAGGAGCTTTCATTTCCTCTATGGCCTCTACTTCAGTTATTGCTTTCTGGTTCCTGTCTTGAGTTCCTGCCCAGACTTCCCTTCATGGTGGAGTATGACTTAGAGTTATTAGTCAGAGGATCTCTTTCTTCCACAAATTGCCTTTGGTGCTGGTGCTCAGTGCAGCACTAGAAAGCAAACTAGGACAGTAGTCTACAAATACTAACGGCAAGACTTCTAATCACCTGAAATGGTTTCTACTCAAGATTGCTGTTAGAAATTGTGGTTAAAATCCATAACCTCATCAAAAAAAAATAAATTGAGGTGGCTAATTCTTTGAATGAAAGTTTTAGAGAGAACACATGGATTAACGAACTGTAAAACTTTAATACTTCAATTTAAACAGTCTCTAAGTCCATTTTTGATCAACGAGTATAAATTAGGAATTAAATTCTATTCTTTGTGCCTGCAAAGTAATGTTTGATTACCTCTGGTGCTTTCTTAAAACGCATTTTGTTAAAAATAAATCCTGTCTATAATCTGATAAAATTGAACAAATTACGAATGTTCATCAGGTGAACTTTCCACTACTCAATTATTTTGTATTAAAATGTTGGATGATCAGTGAGTTGGACAACCTGAGTTCATTCTCTAGAACACAAATGGTAGAAACTTCCACATAAATAAATAAATAAATGTATGCTTAAAATACTGAATGTTGAACCATAGTGTGTGATATAATATAAATTTCTGTGATTTAAGGTTATGTTCATTTTAAACTCTTCTCTGGAAAACCAGTCTGCCCTGATCATCATAATTGGCCTGACAATTATGATGGTTGTCAGAAACAAAAGCATACCTGATGGAACTATATTAAGAAAATATGACATTTTGATAAATAAAAGAAGAAGCTAGATCTAGATAAAGGTTGACCATCAAATCGCAGATAGAAGAAACAGTACTGAAGTATTCATGGCAGAGCAAAATGGCTATGTATGGAAACATTTCAGTAAATGCATCCTAAAAACTAGAAGAAAAGGCTAAAAATTCCCAACATATAAAGACATAATAAATGTTTAAGAAAATTGAAATGCTAATTATTCTGATTTGATCACTATATGTTGCATATATGCATCAAATTGTCATACTGTTTGTCTTAAATACATATAATTGTTATATGCCAATTTATTTTCTAATTTTAAAAAGTTAACTCTTTTCTCTTGGTTGGAGTCTATTTCAGTATTCAAGTTAATACTTGGTTTGTCATAGTTATGTGCGTATCTAAAGAAGGTGTAAGGTTCCTGGGTCAGAGAGACTGAATCCCTCAGAGATACAGCCTCAGCTATGGTATCATTCTCTTCAAGTGGCTTCCTGAACCCTGGCCCCAACAGATGAAAGAGGCAACTAAGTTAAGGAAATCCTCAACCTTGACAATTGGCAGTGATTATTCTCACTTTTGTATCCCAAGGATTTATCCTCCAAGGATGTTAGGTTGACAAGCCAAGCATCCTTAATCAAAACAAACAAATAAACAAAAAAAACTTTGAAATGCTTCTAAAATATAGAACTTTTTGAGCCCTGACATGACCTCACTCATCAAAAATTCAACATAAAAAACCTTTACTTCATGTATAAAATCATTAACTTATCATATAAATTTATCATTTATAAACTTGCGCTGTTTCTAATAGTCATGGAATGCTGCTTCTTTCCATCTGGGGCTTTCCTAAATACACAGTCAGCCTAGTGGGACTGAGTCACTTAGTGGAACTGTACAATTGACTGCTTCATGGGCAGACAGGGAGGCTACTAAGATGTGCTGCCATGGAGTAGCCATATCCTCAGCATTCCGAAGAGACTTAAACAATTACCTGAATCTCCTCTCAGGAGGCAAAGTTGGGGGACTGTACTATTCCAAGAGAGATGACCAAGTATGTTTTATTTGGTTAAAATATGCAATCTTCCTAAGCACAAAGGAAAGTTTAGGTTCAGCAGCCAATCCTACCTGAAATTGGCTCCCTCTCTGGCAGTGTAACTGAGGCTCCATCTGTATGACAACAGAACCTACTTCATACTATATAATGATTCTGATTAGTGTTGTAACCCAGTGTAGACAAAACTTTAATAACATTTGCTAAATATAGTAAAGAAAACACCAAATAGGGTGATGTATGTAGATATTTTGACTGGGAAAATATACACAAAGCAGACAAAAACATGTAGAAGAAGTTTAAAAGAACTATTTGAGCAAAAGAATTGTGAAAAACTACTCATACCTTCATCATAAAGGTTACTACTTTCAAAAACCATTTTTAGATATCTAAAAAATTTTTTTCATTTTATTTTTTTAATATTTTTATTGAATATTTTATTTTATATTTCAGATGTAATCTCCTTTCCCCTCCACCCAGGAACCCCTTATCCCATCCCCCCTCCTGCTTCTATGAGGATATTCCCCCACCCACCCTCCCACTGTCACCTCCCCACCCACGATTTCCCTCACACTGGGGCATCCAGCCTTCACTGGACCAAGGACTTCCTCACCCACTTATGCCTGACACTGTCATTGTCCCTTACATATACAGCTGGAGCCATGGGCCCCTCCCTATGTGCTCCTAGGCTGGTGATTTAGGCCCTGGAAGCTCTGGTTGGTTGGTATTGTTGCTCTCCTCATGGGGCCACAAACCCTTTCAGCTCCTTCAATCTTCTCTCTCACTCCTCCATTAGGAACCCCATGATCAGCTCAATGGTCAGCTGTGAGCTTCTGCCTCTGTATATTTCAGGCTTTGGCAGACCTCTAAGGAGACAGGTTCCTGTCAGCATATACTTCCTGGCATTCACATCATTGTCTACATTTGGACACTGCATAAGGGATGGATACTCAGGTGGAGCAGTCTCTGGACAGCCCCTCCTTCAGTTTCTGTCCTATGCTTTGTCTCCATATTTGCTCCCATGAGCATTTTGTTACCCCTTTTAGGAAGGGCCAAAGCACCCACACTTTGGTCTTCCTTCTTCATGAGCTTCATGTGGTCTGTGAGTTGTATCTTGGATATTGCGAGCTTTTGGGCTAATACCCAATTATCAGTGAGTGCATACCATGTGTGTTCTTTTGTCATTGGGTTACCTCACTCAGGATGATATTTTCTAGTTCCATCCATTTACCTAAGAATTTATTGAATTCATTGTTTTTAATAACTGAGTAATCTTCCATTGTGTAAATGTACCACATTTTCTGTATCCATTCCTCTGTTGAAGGACCTCTGGGCTCTTTCCAGCTTCAGGCTATTATAAATAAGGCTGCTATGAAATAGTGGAGCATATGTCCTTGTTATATGTTGGATCATCTTCTGGGTATTTGCCCAGGAATGGTATAGATGGGTCCTCAGGTAATGTTATGTCAAATTTTCTGAGGAACCACTAGACTGATTTCCAGAGTGGTTGCACCAGCTTGTAATCCCTTCAACAATGGAGGAGTGTTCCCCTTTCTCCACATCCTCACCAGCATTTGCTATCATCTGAGTTTTTGACCTTGGCCATTCTGACTGGTGTCAGGTGGAATCTCAGGGTTGTTTTGATTTGCATTTCCCTGATGACTAAGGATATTGAACATTTCTTTAGGTGCTTCTCAGCCATTTGAGTTTCCTCAGTTGAGAAAAGTTTGTTTAGCTCTGTACCCCATTTTTAAATAGGGTTATTTGGTTGTCTGGAGTTTAATTTCTTGAGTTCTTTGTATATATTGGATATTAGCCTTCTATAGAATGTAGGATTGGTAAAGATCTTTTCCCAATCGGTTGGTTACCGTTTTGTCAGCATTCTTTACCTTACAGAAGCTTTGCAATTTTATGAGGTCCCATTTGTCAATCCTTGATCTTAGAGCATAAGCCATTGGTGTTCTGTTCAGGAACATTTCCCCTGTGCCTAGGTATTCGAGGGTCTTCCCCACCTTTTCTTCTATTAGTTTCAGTGTATCTGGTTTTATGTGAAGGTCTTTTATCCTCTTGGACTTGAGCTTTGTACAAGGAGTAAGAATGGGTCAATTTGCATTCTACATGCTGACCTGCAGTTGAACCAGCACCATTTATTGAAAATGCTGTCCGTTTTTTAATGGATGGTTTTAGCTCCTTTGTCAAAGATCAAGTGACCGTAGGTGTGCGGGTTCATTTCTGCATCTTCAATTCTGTTCCATTGATCTTCCTGCCTGTCTCTGTACCAATATCATGCAGTTTTATCAGTATTGCTCTGTAGTACAGCTTGAGGTCAGAGATAGTGATTTGCCCAGAAGTTCTTTGATTGTTGAGAATAGTTCTCGCTATCCTAGGTTTTTGTTATTCCAAATGAATTTGCAAATTGTTCTTTCTATCTCTATGAAGAATTGATTTGGAATTTTGATGGGGATTGCATTGAATCTGTAGATTGCTTTTGGCAAGATGGCCATTTTTACTATATTAACCCTGCTGATCCACGAGGAGCATGGGAGATCTTTCCGTCTTCTGAGATCTTCGATTTCTTTCTTCAGAGACATGAAGTTCTTGTCATACAGATCATTCACTTGCTTGGTTAGATTCACACCAAAGTATTTTATATTATTTGTGACTGTTGTGAAGGGTGTCATTTCTCTAATTTCTTTCTCAGCCTGTTTATCCTTTGAGTAGAGGAAGGCTACTGATTTGTTTGAGTTGATTTTATATCCAACCACTTTGCTGAAGTTATTTATCAAGGAGTTCTCTGGTGTAAGTTTTAGGGTCACTTAAGTATACTACCATGTCATCTGCAAATAGTGATATTTTGACTTCTTCCTTTCCTATTTGTGTCCCTTTGACTTGCTTTTGTTGTCTAATTGCTCTGGCTAGGACTTCCACTACTATATTGAATAGGTAGGGAAAAAGTGATCAGCTTTGTCTGGTACCTGATTTTAGTGGGATTGCTTCAAGTTTCTCTCCATTTAGTTTGATGTTGGCTACTGGCTTGCTGTATATTGCTTTTACTATGTTTAGGTATGAGCCTTGAATTTCTGATCTTTCCAAGACTTTTACCATGAAGGGATGTTGAATTTTGTCAAATGCTTTGTCAGCATCTAGTGAGATGACCAAGTGGGTTTTTTCTTTGACTTTGTTTTATGGTGGATTATGTTGATAGATTTCTGAATATTGAACCATCCCTGCATTCCTGGGATTAAAGCCTACTTAATCATGATCAATGATTGTTTTGATGTGTTCTTGGATTCGGTTTGCCAGAAATTTATTGAGTATTTTTGCATCAATATTCATAAGGGAGATTGGTCTGAAGTTTTCTTTCTTTGTTGGGTCTTTGTGAGGTCTAAGTATGAGCTTGATTGTGGCTTCATAGAACGAATTGAGTAGTGTTCCTTCTGTTTCTATTTTGTGGAATAGTTTGAGGAGAATTGGTATTAGGTCCTCCTTGAAAGTCTGATAGAATTCTGCACTAAAACCATCTGGTCCTGGGCTTTTCTTGGTGGGGAAACTTTTAATGACTCCTGCTATTTCTTTAGGGGTTATGGGACTATTTAGATGGTTTATCTGCTCCTGGTTTAAGATTGGTACCAGGTGTCTGTCTAGAAAGTTATCCATTTCATCCAGATTTTCCAGTTTTGTTGAGTATAGGCCTTTGTAGTAGGATCCGATAATTTTTTGAATTTCCTCAGTTTCTGTTTTTATGTCTCCCATTTCGGTTCTAATTTTGTTAATTTGGATACTGTCTCTGTACCCTCTGGTTAGTCTGGCTAAGGGCTTATCTATCTTGTTGATTTTCTCAAAGAACTAGTCCCTGGTTTTATTGATTCTTTGTATAGTTCTTTTAGTTTCTACCTGGTTGATTTTGGCCCTGAGTTTGATTGTTTCCTGCTGTCTACTTCTCTTGGGTGTATTTGCCTCTTTTTGTTCTAGAGCTTTCAGGTGTGCTGTCAAGTTGCTAGTGTATGCTCTCTCCAGTTTCTTTTTGTAGGCACTTTGAGCTATGAGTTTTCCTCTTAGCACTGCTTTCATGGAGTCCCACAATGTGTCCTCATTTTCATTAAATTCTAAAAAGTCTTTAATTTCTTTCTTTATTTCTTCCTTGACCAAATCATCATTGAGTACAGGATTGTTCAGTTTCTTCGAATACTTGGGCTTTCCATTGTTTTTGTCATTATTGAAGACCAGTCTTAGTCTGTGGTGATCTGACAGGATGCAAGGGATTATTTCAATCTTTTTGTATCTGTTGAGGACTGTTTTGTGACCAACCATATGGTCTATTTTGGAGAAAGTACCATGAGGTACTGAGAAAAAGGTATATTCTTTTTTTTTAAGGATGAAATGTTCTATAGATATCTGTTAAATCCATTTGGTTCATAACTTCTGTTAGTTTCATTGTGTCTTTGTTTAGTTTCTGTTTCCATGATCTGTCCATTGCTGAGAGTGGAGTTTTGAAATCCCCACTATTATTGTGTGACGTGCGATGTGTGCTTTGAGCTTTAGTAAAGTTTCTTTTATGTATGTGGGTGCCCTTGCATTTGGAGCATAGATGTTCAGAATTGAGAGTTCATCTTAGTAGATTTTTCTTTTGATGAGTATGAAGTGTCATTCCTTATCTCTTTTGATTACTTTTGGTTGAAAGTCTATTTTATTTGATATTAGAATGGCTACTCCAGCTTGTTTCTTGGGAACATTTGCTTGGAAAATTATTTTCCATCCCTTTACTCTGAGGTAATATCTGTCTTTGTCACTGAGGTATGTTTCCTGTATGCAGCAAAATTCTGGGTCTTGTTTATGTATCCAGTCTGATAGTCTATGTCTTTTTATTAGGGAGTTAAGTCCATTGATGTTAAGAGATATAAGAAAAAATGATTGTTACTTCCTGTTATTTTTGTTATTAGAGGTGTAATTATGTTTGTATAGCTATCTTCTTTTGGGGTTGTTGGAAGATTACTTTCTTGCTTTTTCTAGGTTGTAATTTCCCTCCTTGTGTTGGAGTTTTCCATCAATTATCCTTTGAAGTACTGGATTTGTGGGAAGATATTGTGCAAATTTGGTTTTGTCATGGAATATCTTGGTTTCTCCATCTATAGTGATTGAGAGTTTTGTTGGGTATAGCAGTCTGGGCTGGCAGTTGTGTTCCCTTAGGGTCTGTATGATATCAGACCAGGATCTTCTGGCTTTTATAGTCTCTGGTGAAAAGTCTGGTGTAATTCTTATAGGTCTGCCTTTATATGTTATTTTACCTTTTTCCCTTACTGCTTTTAGTATCTTTTCTTTGTTTTGTGCATTTGATGTTTTGATTATTATGTGACAGAGGGAATTTCTTTTCTGTTCTTGTCTATTTGGCATTCTGTAGGCTTCTTGTATATTCATAGACATCTCTTTCTTTAGGTTAGGGAAGTTTTCCTCTATAATTTTCTTGAAGATGTTTACTGGTCCTTTAAGTTGGGCATTTTCACTCTCATCTATACCTATTATCCTTAGGTTTGGTCTTCTCATTGTGTCCTCATTTCCTGGATGTTTTGGTTTAGGAGCTTTTTGCATTTTGCATTTTCTTTGACAGTTGTGTTAATGTTTTCCATGGTATCTTCTGCGCATGAGATTTGCTCTTCTATCTCTTGTATTCGGTTGGTGATGCTTGCGTCTATGACTCCTGATTTCTTTCCTAGGTTTTCTATCTCCAGGGTCGTCTCCCTTTGAGATTTCTTTATTGTTTCTACTTCCATTTTTAGATCCTGGATGGTTTTGTTAATTCTTTCATCTGTTTGGTTGTGTTTTCTTGAAGTTCTTTAAAGGATTTTTGAGTTTCTTCTTTAAGGGCTTCTACCTGTTTACCTGTGTTCTCCTGTACTTATTTAAGGGAGTTATTTATGTCCCTCTAAAAGCCCTCTATCATCATCATGAGAAGTGATTTTAATTCTGAATCCTGCTTTTCCGGTGTGATGGGGTATCCAGGGCTTGCTATGATGGGAGAACTGGGTTTTGATGATGCCAAGTAACTTTTGTTTCTGTTGCTTGTGTTCTTGTGCTTGTCTTTTGCCATCTGGTTAACTCTAGTGCTACCCGCACTCACTGTCTCTGATTGGAGCCTGTCTTTCCAGTTATATTGTTTTTGTCAGAACTCCTTAGAGTCCAGATGTCTCTGTGATCCTGAGCTCTGGGTGGAAGAACTGCTGGGACTCAGGCGCCTGTGGGATCCTGAAGTCCTGCTGCTCTGAGTGCAGTGGTTCCTTCTCTGCTCTGGTGCACTGCTTCCTCTAGGATAGCTCAGGATATGGTGTCTTCAAAGGAGCAAACCAGCTAGGTGTCTGCCCCAGCCAAAATATGCAAGTGAGCCTAAAAGTTTTTAAATGTTTATGTGCATATGTGTGTGTATGTATGTGTGTGTGTGTGTTTGTTTGTTTGTTTGTGTGTCTGCAAGTGAATACCACATATGTGTGGGTGTCACAGAAGACCAGAACTATTATATTCCCTTGAAGTGGAGTTACACAGGCTGTTATGAGTTGCCCTATGTGAGTGCTGGGAACAGCACTGTTAATCATTGAGACATCCTTTTCTTTCTTTCTTTCTTTTTACTCCAAAAAATAGGACAAAATTAAAGTCAAATTATGCCAAACTTATAGTAATAGATATTTTAATTTTGTACTAGGATCCACTTCATTTCAAATTACTTCGAACATGTATATTTGAAACATATATATTTCTCACTATCAGAAGTACTTAAGTGAAAAAAAACCTTATATTTTTCTAATACCTGAATTCCTGAGAAATAATTCTTTACAAATTTTTGTAAGAAAAATATAGAACAGTTAACCAGATGAACAAAATCTAACTTACCATGTCAATACTTGCTCCTATGTAGGCCATCGTACAGAAAACTAAGTCATAAGAAAGACAGTGGCCAGCTGGGCGGTGGTGGCACATGCCTTTAATCCCAGCACATGGGAGGCAGAGGCAGGCGGATTTCTGAGTTCGAGGCCAGCCTGGTCTACAGAGTGAGTTCCAGGACAGCCAGGGCTACACAGAGAAACCCTGTCTCGGAAAAAAAAAGAAAGAAAGAAAGAAAGAAAGAAAGAAAGAAAGAAAGAAAGAAAGAAAGAAAGAAAGACAGTGGCCTGCCTTCCATGTGTGGGCAGTAGACAGTGAGCCCCTTTTACTAACACGGAGCCAGCAATAAACACCACAATATAACTCAGTTGGATAAATCCCTCAAGAAGTTAAGTCCAATGACTTAAAGGTCTGAGTGACTTGTTCTTGAAATCTAAGGCTTGGTTTTTGACATGCAAATTTGTATGCAGATGTACTTCTGTTAGTTGTGACAATTACATACCAATAAAATCACTTTGTGACTTTGAACAAATTCTTTTACAGATGATAGAGCTGAGCATTTATTTCAGTCTTTTAAAAATTTGTCCTAATTTATGAAGTTCTGATGCTTAGTAAAATATTATAAAAAATTCTGAGTCAATTTTTAGCAAGAATTTTAAAAATGTGTAAAATATGTCTGCTTTTTGGTGGGACCACGTACGAGTTCGGTTGCGAGAGTTTGTTTAACTGTATCTGGGCTGTGACTAACCAGTAACTGGACTGCTGAGCGATGTCTCTGGCCAACGTGGGCAGACATTTTGTAAAACTTGAAAGGACTGATCCTTGGTGATCCTCTAAACTTCTGGACACTGATAGGGCGTCTTCAGTAAGAATCACATTGGCTTCTGTCACAGTGAAGTGCAGACTTTCTTCGGACTCCGGGAAGTTAATTCATTAAAAGTCCTTCCATTTTAAAACATTTTGTTTAATGTCTGAGATTCTATTAAATCTATTCTCAACATTATGAAATAGTTTAAATGAAATACAAGAGAATTGCTTCAAAATTGTGTGTGTATATCCAAGACATGTGCTCCATCACTGATTTTATGTAAATGAAGAATTCTGACTTGTCAGGAAGTTTCCTACCAGCCCCAGTATCTGCTTGCAGGACTAATTGAAGCTTATTTTTGTTGCCCAGGATGGAGCTGCTGTACTGGTGTTTGCTGTGCCTCCTGTTACCACTCACCTCAAGGACCCAGAAGCTGCCCACCCGAGATGAGGAACTTTTTCAGATGCAGATCCGGGATAAGGCATTTTTTCATGATTCATCTGTGATTCCAGATGGAGCTGAAATCAGCAGTTACCTCTTTAGAGATACTCCTAGAAGGTACTGTCTTTGTAGTGCTTGCTGACCAGTGTCATAAAAGAGGCTGCATAGAAGAGAGTAAGCTTTCAAATGGAGTTCTGTAAGTCAACTTATGAACAGCAGTGTGTATTTTCTCTAAGTAAGACAGACAATGGGGCCATGCAATTTCTGCTCATTGGGTGAGGCTGGCTGGGTCTTCTTTGTTGTGCTCTCCTTTTAGATGCAAGAGGCAACACTGGTATTAGTATTTTGAAATAATTGCTTTCTAATTTCTAGGAGAGTAAAGGATTCTAAGACAAGCTCTATAGGATTAAACTGGAATTACTTCAACAAGGAGATAGGATGAAATTCTGAGAAACTCAAATACTGAAAAACTGACAACTATCATGTCTTTAACTCTATCATAAGTAACTGGGCTTCTGTTCTGTTTCTAAATATGTCTATCTTTGAAAGTTAGACTCCTATATCACATATACCTATATGATATACTTGAAATTATTATATTTGAAGTTATCAAACTGTTATGCTTTAACATTTGTTTGCCTTTCATTGTTAATCTTTTGAATTAAAAATAAATGTCTATTTAACCTGAGATGGGTTGGCATTCCAAAACATAGAATTGTCCCACATCTCGAACCCACTTTCCAAAGACTGAGTTAAGGGTTCTTTATATCATTTTTTAAACTTCATGGAGGGAGAATGGTACTCTTTACCTCTTCTATTTAATGGCCCCATTATTTCATTCTCTGATCAAGAATGAGCACAGATGACCTGTTTTCAGAGGTGATTTGGGGATTGTTTCAACCCTGTAATAAAGTAACTTGTGTGAAGGGATGCAGCAGAATAAGAACTGGCTTGAAGTATAAATAATTGTGAAGCTTTAAATGGTACTTGTGAGACTGAAGACATAAGATGAAATACTTACATAGTATGTGGAGGAGCTGGCTGCCCTGGTCCTCACAGAGGCTCAGTCTGTAAGAATAAGAAAAGATACACAAAGTCATGTATGACTTTAGAGGAATCCTTAATAGTAACTAAATTGTCACTAAGCACAGTTAGATTTGTGTCCTTGAAATATTTTAGTGAAAAAGACAAAACCAAAAGTATTCTTTATGCATGTCTTTCATTTCCCAAATACACTTGGGTTCTGTTCTCTTTGTAGTATTATTTAAGTACAACTTACCAATTATATAATAACATCATTTAGTCAAATAAATGGTGTACCACCTGATCTTCTAAAAATTAAATAAGTTGTAGTTTCAAGGGTGGTATTAAGAATGGCATTTTTTCAAAATATGTGTTGTAACATTACAAAACTGTCAATATATCTTCCTTCCTCCTTTCTTTCTTCCATTTACTAATTTTTTATTTTTGTCTTTTTTCCAACAAAACATTTTTAAGGCCCTTTGTATCTACACCTGTTTGCTTGTACTAGTTAGGTAGAGTTGCAGTTCCAAGAAGCGATTTCACTTCGGAGTTGGGGTAGACAGTAGCATGTGCACACAGCCATGTTGATGTTCTACCTCAGATAGTTGTCTAGAGGAGTAGAAAAAGACACCAAATGTACAGATTGTTCTTGTGTTTACATATTCATTTCAAGGATGCATGGTGTGTGTTGTTTGTTCCTCCTCATCCGTGCTTTTCATCCATTCACTTCATTTCTGCCAACCTTCCTAGGGATTACATGTCTGAACATACAGACCATATCCTATCACTTCTTATTGTACCTCTGTTCTACATGTGTTTTGTGCATGCTTAATAATGAATGCATGGCATATTGCTGGTTCTTGCTTGTCCCTAACTTGTGAGCTTTCAGATGGAAGTGTTACCTTAGGGATGTCCTGCTGTATGTGCACAATGATCACCTTGAGCAATGCAAACATTCTCCTGTTTGTTAATAGGCACAGTCTGTCATCAAGTTACTAACACACCATAAGGAAAGAAACTGCTCTCTAAAAGAGAGAGAACAGCAAACAGATCAGCTTGGTTTTGCTTCTGGCATTGCTATCCTGTGCTGCTCAAAATCCAAGAAACAAACCATAAAATTCCACACACTGTTTGATAGTTTGTCTCCTTTTCGCTGTAACATGGAGAGGCTCAGCTTAATATCCTCTCTGCTAAAGAATTTAAAAAATGGTTCTCTTCAGAAAGTTGTCAGAATTAAACGACAAATATTTTGACATGTGTATGACTGACCATGATAAGTGGTATATCAGACTTCATACAGTAAACAGTTAAATTATCCAGCTCTCTTTTTAAATGATTGCCTGATATTATTTTTAAGACATTGCTTGTGTTTAATATGCTTTTCACTCTGTCTTCTCTTGCTCCATATCACCTTACTTCTCTAAATTTATCTCTGAATAGTGAAGAGAAAAACTCCTATTTTTGTTCAGATTCTATGTAGTCAAATAGAAACAGATTCTGGATATAATATCCTTGGGCTAAACTAACCAGATTGCTGTTAAGATTTCCGAGTTAGCTCATTGACTTAGTATTCATTCATTCGAAAATGTCCAGCAAGTGCTTACTCCATGCAGAAATCTGTGCTAGCATGCTGAGCACAGGGTATATTACAGTGACAGTGAAAATGAGCCTTAAGTGAGCCTTGGGGGAATGTGGAATCAAATAATCACACAGACGCATGTAGGCAAAAATTGCAGTAAATGTGACAAGTGGAGACCATAGGCCCTGAGAAAGAAGTTGCAAACCTCTTCTGGAATGAGAGAAAAAACATTTCTGAAGAAGTACCATCAAAATATGAGTAGAGCAGACAGAGAGTTCTCAAAAAACACATCTCAAAGACCCAGGAGTGGGAAGTGTTTCAGAGAACACAGAAGTCCTGTGTGGTTACAGTACAAAAACAAAACAAAGCAAAACAAAAACTGAAGAGATGGAGACAAGGGCAGAGCCTGGTGAGGAAGGCAGGACCTCCTTGACCATGAGATCAGTTAAAGACTGACCCAAAGCTAAAATCTAAAGTTGTGAAGAGGCTCAAAACTGAAAAAGAAAACCTGTGTGGTTCATACAAGTACAATGCAAGGCCTGTAGAGGGGCATGACAATGGTTTGTCTCCTTCTAGGGAAACCTTAGCTTAAAGATAAGGGCCTCACAATTGCTCTTGTGCAAAGGATACTTATGAGTTGTGCTTGGGGAGTGGTATGGAGTGCCTGTGAGAGATAATGAGGTTGAGACATAGGAAAGGAACTCTTGATGTCATCAGTGATGTGTTGATTGAGTTTTTCTCTTCCATTGGAAATGAGAAATTCTACATACTTCATTTTCATCCTGTGGTAAAAGTTGGAAAAGAGTGGTTCTTGTTCTGGTCACCCAGTGTTTCACCAGGTTTAGAAACTTGGAATAGGGCTTTGACTAGAGATTGCTCCTGTTTCAATGGAAAGAATAGTTGAAAGTAGTAAAATGACTTAACAGTGGAAATCACAATTGGTTAATTAACTCAGCAAATTTTTTTAAATTATCTCAGAGTCTGAGTATATACCAATGAAATAAATGGCTACCCTTTTGTAGCTGTCTACCTAGTTGAGGGAGATAGGAAATTTTAAAAGGAATAAATGAAACATAATGTGTTAGGTGCCAATAAATACTTTAAAAATAAAATGAAAGGGGCACTCATTAGCAAGATGGAAATAGTTTACATATAGAGTCCAAGTGGATTCACAATGGTGCTGGAGTAGAGGGCTGAAGGAACACTTAAGCATATCCAGGCCTCTGTCTTAAGGAGCTCTGCTAGGTGGAGGAGGTGCAGAGTCCACAAGCAGGAGCTGACATATATGCTCCACAGACAACAGAGCTCAGAGTGAAATGGTGGCAAGGCACATACAGTTGAGGTTGAGCAGGAAGGGACTTGAGAGATAACATCAGCTTTGTGGGTCTTACACTGCAGCACACAGTCTCAGAGGGTTTTGAGCAAGGGAAAGCACTGTGTTTGAGGTTTACAAAATCAGGAACCTGATCAGGAAGCTACAGCAAGTTTCAGGCAAGAATAAAGATTTAGAGCAGCCAGGAGAAAGCAGTAGTGTCTGCATGTATTTCAAAGGCAAAGTGAAACAAACAAAAACAAACAAAGCACCAAGAGGGACTCTAAAATGTTCACCTGGAGTGACCAGAAGTTGATCTACTGAAAGGGGATGGACTGCAGGAATTCAGATTAGATGTTTCAAGTTTGAAATGCTACCATCTTATTGAAGACAGAAAGAGTTTAGGCTGGAGATTTAAACCTGGAGATGTTAACATGTAAGAGGTAAATTCAGGTGTCAGAGGTGATATGGAGCATGTACATGCAGAGAAGGGACATCTCATGTGAAGGCTCAGGCTCACTAGAGGGTCTGGATACAGGAGAAGTGATCAGAGAAAGCAGAGTAGGAGTTGGGAACTGTGGTCATCTTGGCATGTGTGTTGGTGGTGGGCATGTGGAGAAGAATGACTCAAGGGATGCTTAGCTGAAATAGCATACAAGAAATGAAGCCCACCCATCTCCTTCACCATAGAGCCTGTAAGCTAGCCAGGACCTACAGCAGTTTCCTTCTTCTACAAGGTTATGGCCTATGAAAGATAATTAAGCAAAATTATGAAAGGAATTTAGAGTTAGAATATGACCATTTTTATAAGTTACTGATATGTTTATTCTCCATTAAATATCTTCTGAGGTACCATGAAAAATATCTGAGGTAAAAACAAAGAACAGAATGTTTTGATTTTCTTTTAAATTCTGTTTTAAAAATTTGAACGTATTTAATTCGACAGGGCATGTTGGTAATAAATAAATAATAAATGTATGTACTATGTTATCTTGAAAACTAAGGGTACTATGGTTTTAGGACTATAATGTTGGAAACTGATCTTTTGACATAGTAGGTGACATGTCAGAGTACCATCAAGGTAACACAGTTGTCAAAGCACAGTGCTATAGGGCACATAGGGAATGCTTAGTGACTGTGACTTATTTCGTGGTGGAGGCCCCTACAGATAAACAAGAGTTCATCTTGAATTCAGAACAGTTGGCTGAACTTCCTTTTGTTACCTTCGCTGTATTTGTTGATATTAAGTTTGCTGCCTATTTGCATTTGGGCTTTAAACTCGTGGACTGTCTTACTTTTATGTTTTCTCTGAAAAGTGTTAAATGAGTAAACCTGAAAACCAAGTGGCTTTTCTGGTAAGTCTTGATTGGTGTTATTAGAATCATCACAGCGTCTGAATGTTCCCATAGGTATTTCTTCATGGTTGAGGAAGATAACACCCCACTGTCAGTCATAGTGACACCTTGTGATGCGCCTTTGGAGTGGAAGCTTAGTCTCCAGGAGCTGCCTGAGGAGTCCAGTGCAGATGGATCAGGTAAGCAACAGGATCCCCCTAGCCTCAGAGCTCTGAAAGATGGTTGAAAGCCCTCTGAAACACACAGCCTTCTACAAGTAAGGGAAACAACCCAGTTACACATGGGTACCTGGAGCCTGAAGTGGAGAAACGGATGAGAGGATATTGATCTAAGTAAAGTAAAAGAGGCCAGTGGGGATGTGGATGTGAGCAGTTTGGACAGGCTCTGTGTCTAGTCTCTTTAGGCCTGTCTGCTTACTTGCAGCATTTAAAACCCTAGGTGCTTGAGATCAGCCTCAATGTTCATTCTGGCTTAGTGGTTGTGGGCTTTAAAATCTCTCCATAGCTGGTGGTGAGGCTCAGCCAAGGTGAAGAATGTCTCATATCTAGGGAATAAAGGGTGCATGCAAGGAAGTAGAGAGGCATTTCGTTGTGTTTAATAGCCATGGTGAAAAGCAAGTTCATAGAAAAAAACGATTAGTCACCTAAAGACGATGGAGAGGATGGAAAGAAAATAGAAGACATTGAGTGAAACACAGCTATGGCTCCTTCTAAGGCCATCTTAACTGAAAGATAAAGGCTGCTAGATGCACTTATGAGAAGGATGCTTGTGAATTATAGTACATGGGCAATCTTGCAAGAGTCCATGGGCAAGTAATAAGACTTATAGTACAAGATCTCTGACATTAACAGACGTGAAAGTACTGTTCTTCCCAGAATTATAGAATAAGTTAATTTTTCACACTTTTAACTTGTGATAGTAAGCTGGGAAACAGTTGTTCATTCTGCTCACTCAATGTTCCACCAGATTCTAGAAATTGTATGCCTATATCTACACCATGTTGATGTTAACAATAGCAGAATATTTTGTTAATGGAAAAAAATAGACGTCCTTTGTATTATCTTGGGAACCAATTCTGAACACTGGTTCTTAAACACCCTAGTACTGATGCTTTGCACCCTATATTTTAATTAGGTCATCCAGTTCTACTAACAGTCATGAAATTAGAGTAATGAATGACCATCTACAGGTAACATATTTGAATCATTTTGATTCACATCAGATTAACAGTCTCTAAAATATTTAGTCTTTGACCTAACTTTTTCTCTAACTGGATTCTGTCTCAAAGACGAAAATTCTTGCTCATATGTGGGCATCATTTACAATAATAAAAGATAAACCAATAGTATTATTTTATGACATAAGCAAAAATAAGGTTCTAAAACTAGAGAGTTGTCTAGATTCATATATGTATGACAATATATTTTATTAAGTTATCATTTGCCCAAAAATGTGTAAGAGAAAAGACTGGATGGAAGTCCAGGAGCAAGAAGCAACTCTGTGGTGAGTAGTCAGTGACCCCATGTTCATCTTGCTTCCATTGGTGCCATTGTTTCTGTTAGGAATATGTCATTCCTTTGATATGAAGATAAGATGTTTGAAAACATAGTCTAAGGCTGGCAATCCAGTAACATGCTGTTTATACTTCTCCCTTGCTCTGCAGGTGACCCAGAACCACTTGACCAGCAGAAGCAGCAGATGACTGATGTGGAGGGTACAGAACTGTTCTCCTACAAGGGCAATGATGTAGAGTATTTTCTGTCTTCAAGTTCCCCATCTGGTTTGTATCAGTTGGAGCTTCTTTCAACAGAGAAAGACACACATTTCAAAGTATATGCCACCACCACTCCAGAATCTGATCAGCCCTACCCTGACTTACCATATGACCCCAGAGTTGATGTGACCTCCATTGGACGTACCACAGTCACTTTGGTCTGGAAGCCAAGCCCCACAGCCTCTATGTTGAAACAACCCATAGAGTACTGTGTGGTCATCAACAAAGAGCACAATTTCAAAAGCCTCTGTGCAGTAGAAACAAAGATGAATGCAGATGATACCTTCATGGTGGCACCCAAACCCGGCCTAGACTTTAGCCCCTTTGACTTTGCCCATTTTGGATTTCCAACAGATAATTTGGGTAAAGATCGCAGCTTCCTGGCAAAGCCTTCTCCCAAAGTGGGGCGTCATGTCTACTGGAGGCCCAAGGTTGACATTCAAAAAATCTGCATAGGAAATAAAAATATTTACACAGTCTCTGACCTGAAGCCCGATACTCAGTACTACTTTGATGTCTTCATGGTCAATACCAACACCAATATGAGCACAGCTTATGTGGGTGCCTTTGCCAGGACCAAGGAGGAGGCAAAACAGAAGACAGTTGAGCTCAAAGATGGGAGAGTCACAGACATATTCGTTAAAAGGAAGGGAAAAAGTTTCTACGGTTTGCTCCAGTCTCCTCTCACCAAAAAGTCACCTTCTTTATTCACTCTTGTCTGGATGCTGTTCAAGTCCAAGTTAGAAGAGATGGGAAGCTGCTTCTGTCACAAAATGTGGAAGGCATTCGGCAGTTCCAGTTAAGAGGAAAACCCAAAGGAAAATACCTCATTCGACTGAAAGGCAACAAGAAAGGAGCATCGATGTTGAAAATACTGGCTACCACCAGGCCCAGTAAGCATGCATTCCCCTCTCTTCCTGAAGACACAAGAATCAAAGCCTTTGACAAACTACGTACCTGCTCTTCAGTCACAGTGGCTTGGCTTGGCACCCAAGAAAGGAGAAAGTTTTGTATCTACAGAAAGGAAGTGAGTGGAAATTACAGTGCAGACCAGAAGAGAAGAGAGCAAAACCAGTGCCTAGGACCAGACACTAGAAAGAAGTCAGAGAAGGTCCTTTGCAAATACTTCCACAGCCAAAACCTGAAGAAAGCAGTGACTACAGAGACAATCAGAGATCTGCTGCCTGGCAAGTCTTACCTGCTGGATGTTTATGTCCTGGGACATGGGGGACACTCTGTGAAGTATCAGAGTAAACTTGTGAAAACAAGGAAGGTCTGTTAGTTACCTTGAGTGAAGATCAGTAGAACTCCAGGAGAGATATGGAATCACACTGCCTGTATCTGACTACTCTTGTGACAAACAGAAGTTGTTCTTGAAAGAAAGGGTAACAACATGTGTACATTGATGTCTGGCTAATGTAACATGGAGACTTGTACTCACACACACCTGTGGTACTTAGAGTCCATCTGTCTAGTGTTGGTTAATGTCAAATGAAGAAGGTATCTCGATGGATACTACCCCTTGTTTTGACCATTGCATGAACTGCTTCTAAATTATTTTATTACCTAAAATTTTAAAATATGCCATTCGTTTGCACACATTCACAAATGCAAATAATTCCTCTCTATAGATGTTAAGGGAAATTTATATATAAATATATAAATATAAATTATTTTATAAAGTCTGTGTTAAATGTTGGTGTTTCTATTATTGTAAGCTATTAAGTTCTTTCTCCGTTAAAGTATAGATCTAATCTAAGATCGTATCGCCCTCTAAGCAGTAATATTGTTGTACATTCTTATTTGTTCAGTAAAATGTTTAAATGCTGTCTGTCTATCTCATGTAAAAATTTGATATACATTATATTCATGTACATAAAATTAAGAATATTAGATTATTACACTGTTTATTTTCCCAAGTATATTCAATTGCTTATCTGTCTTTAAAACTGTGCTTTTCTGTAAGTTGGCACCAAAATTTAGTCTTATTTAGTAGCTAGGAGGGAATGTTGCCTCTCTTGACCTTTACTAGCATCAAGAGCTGGTTATTTAAGTCTGGATTTGGGAACTAAGTGAGAGCTGAAGAGAGGTAATAGGCTTGTTTGAGCATGAGACAAGCCAAACACTGTCAGTCTGTTAAACAATCATTTTAAACATTCATTTTCCATTTGCTTAAATTTTGGCAAATCTTTTCACCGCTAGCTGAAGCAAGTGAGAAACCTTGATTAGGACTTTCTTCAGTCACAACACAACACTACACCTGCTGCTTACAAGATTTACAAAGCACTGCTACAGGTAATTTTGAGTTTTCAACTGTTTTTAAAGATAATTTTAGTGTACGAAACAAGTCTAGCAGATAACATCTACAGGCTCTATCAAGGGAGCATGAGGACACTTTCATCCTCAACGGATTTTACTTGGAAATCCCAAGGTGTCATGTGCACAAGAGCAAGATTCAGAAACACTTGTAATTTCTGATAACCTAAAACAATATGACTTTAGACGGATGTTACTATCCACTATCCCCCTTCCCATTGATAAGGTTGAGGAAGTGGATGCAATGATACCGTGAAATACCTTCTGTCATAAGAAGTTGCCATTTGCAAAATCCTGACTCTAAACCCTTACGTTCTATGGCTACAGTGGGGACAGGCACCATGGTTTCTCTCTTTGCTGTCCACTGCATGCTGACACAGCCTTTGCTGGCGAGAGTTTACCAGCAGCATTGCTATGGAGTATAGGACTACTATGGCTGAGACAGGGCCACTGTAGCTCCCTATGACATGTACTCAGCTTACCTTAAGAGAAAATATGACTGTTTTGACACATCCTCTAACTCCTTGGCAGTAACTTTCAGCCTAATTGATTCATCCATGCAATGCAGGAGCAACAGCTGAAATAATTTTTTGAAAGCTGATGACTATATACCCAATGCTTTATTTAAGCAGTTTCAATAAAAGGAGAGACTGACAAATTAACACCCAGAGAAATTATATCCAGCTATAAATGTGGGAAAAAAATAGCTTCCTAATGTTGCTGAGCAACTTGTAAGTGAGACTACAGTGAATCAGATTACTGCTGCTTTTAAGTTCAGGGATCTTGGATACTCCCTAACTCCCAGCATCCAGGAACCAGGGAGAACTTATCTAATCAAGCTTTGAGTTTTCCGCTAGGTGTGATGGTAGTTTCTTCATATTGTGGACAAATACAAGAATCCTCTAATGACCCTAGGGGAATACTTGCCTTTTAAAATTAAGGAAAAATAAACACACATCATGAAATGTTTACTGCTCCTAGCAAAGGAAAAACCCATGAAAATCACGCCTTGCTACTCACTGATGCACTAAGATTTCAAGGACATCCAGGAAGGTTAGGGACAAGAAAGAAAGACTCATTCATTCACATTTTAGAAATAGCTACAAGCTTGCAAAGCCTGGCCTATGCTAATCTCAGAGAGAACAATAGATGCTGTGGGAGATGACATCCACTGTCATGTGGAGATAGATATTGCGAGGAGAAGGTTTTGAGATATTTAGCTCATTATCTTTCCTTTTCAAGCACAATGGCAGAGAAAGAACAAAATACATTAAAACAAGAGAAATAAAAGTAGAAAAGTTTTGCCCAAGTGTGGTGGTCCACAAATGTGTACCAGGAGACAGAGGCAGACAGAGTTTTGTGAGTTTGAGTTCAGCCTGGTCTATTTAATGAGTTCCAGGCCCACTAAAAGCTACAAGGTGAGACTTGGTCCAGAAAAATGAAACAAAACAAAACAAAACAAAAAAATGGTTTTATAGTTGATTAGATAGAGCTAGCAGGACATATGCCATGTTTGATTTGTTGCCCAAAACACATCTGAAGTTACTAATATTTCTATGTCCTCAATAGTCAAGTGGAATGATGAGAGTTCAGTTTAAACTGATGAATTTTAGAATTCAAGGTACACTTAATTCTTCTTTAAAAAGTTTAAAAACTATGTTTTGTATATGTATAAATGTTCTATGTGCATACATGTTTCTTGTGTCTGCAGAAGTTTGAAGAGGGCATTGGATCCCTTGGAACTGGAGTTACAAATGGTTGTGAACTGATATGAGGATTTGGGGAATTGAACCTGGGTCTTCTGGAAGAGCCGCAAGTGCTCATATCCACAGAGCCATCTCACCAACCTGATAACTTAATGTTTATTGATTACTTTGTGAGGCTCGAGGGTGGGTGCACTCAGTGAAATCATACAGGCACACATTTTGACATACAGTTTAGAGAGTAGGCAGACTTTAATCCAGGATCCCTTCCAGCACTTTGCTAGGTAAACCAGCCCTGCCATCTGCCTTACAATGTGGTTTACTCAGTACACTCACCTGGGTTTTTTAACTCCCTTCCAACACCTTGTCAACAGTTCTGCAGATATCTAGCAATGATATCACACATTACAAGGAGGAAAGTGAAGTCTCCCCAGGACTGGAAGCCAGGTTCCTTTATTCCCAACTTACTGCTTTATGGGGACTTGGTTTTAAGTATGAATTTGCTTTAGGAAGCATACAATGGCTTACCAAGTTTATTTCTACAGACGAGCTGGCTGAACAGCAAAACAAAACAAAAAATCTTGCTGGCTGACTTGAACTAACTCATTGGGAAATCACCATGGTCACTTCCTTTCCCACCTTAATAAGATGTCATAGAGATAAAATCTACTGAGAACCTGCCCTTAGCTTCTCTCCCCAGGACCAAGCTGATGTGACTCCTTGCAGATGTGAGCTGTCATCTATTTGTCATTTTCTGGGTGGCCTGGGAAGCACCAGGGCACTTTCACCACTGGTTTTCCCCAGGGAGTTTTGCTCAGAAGTATATATAGTGTGCTATCTCAGCCTTTGTTCTTGATTTGAAAACAGGAAATACCAGGGAGAAGAACAGCCCAAACAATAGAGAACAGAAAGAAGGGCAGATTTATCCAATTTCCTTCTCTCCGAAGCCCAGGAGATGAAGAGAAGTGAAAGTCGTGAGACAATTCTGTCTTATTAAGATTTTGCATCCTGTCCTACATGCAACTCACACTGGAAATTCTGACCCAAATCACCATCCTCTATTAAAACTGTATCCTACTGACAGAAACGTTTCATTTTCTAGGCATGCCCAATGTGTGTTTAAACATGATTGGCTTAAGTTCTCCTTAAACTTTTCCTTTCCAATCATGAAAAATATTCTTATCTATTTAGGTCATTCAGAACAGTCTTTCAGAGCCAGCCTATATTTCTTTCACAGATAGTTTTGTAATAGTCTTCTCACTTGCAAATGAGAAAGGTTTTGATGCACTGCCAAGAAAAATAATTGCCCCAAATTTGAAGAACTGAGTCACAGGCATACCAACACTGCTTCACTGTCCCTATGTAGGTCTGAATACAGACAGGAAGGAACCAGCTCTAGTGTGGGAAGGGACTCTAGGTCCTTGATACTATTCTGCACTACCATGTCTTCTCAGTTGTAGGGATTACATCCAGAGGCATTACAGACAAGGATGTTACTGGAACATAGCCACTACTCACTATGCTGCCCAGGAGAACTTTACTAGAAAATAGGTGTTCCTGAAACTTGTTAGAAATGTATTTTGAGACTAAGCCAAGGGCAGACGTGTAAGGCGGCCTCTCGGAACAGAGTCTTGCCCCAAGAGATTAGATGAGAGAATTGTATTTGAGTAAACACAAAGGTGTAAGTCAGAGAGGTTGGAGGAGATCAATGCTAATTGAGGGTGATGGGATGCAGATAGTGCAGTCTAAAAACCAGACCAAACTGAAAAAGCAACTGGAATGAGCCTGCTGTTTCAGGTTGGCCCTAGCATAAAACTCGGCTATTTAAGCAGCAGTTTCAAATCATCGGCTCAGGGTTGATTTGCATTTGCCTGATGAATAAGGATACTGAACATTTCTTTAAGTGCTTCTCCATCATTCAAGATTCGTTTGTTGAGAATTCTCTGATTAGCTCTGTACCCCACTCTTTAATTAAGTTGTTTGGGTTGTTGGTGTCTAACTTCTTGAGTTCTTTATATATTTTGAATGTTAGCCCCCTATCGGATGTAGATTTTTTTCTTTTTTCTTTTACCCCATCTGTAGGTTGCCATTTTGTCCTATTGACAGTGTCCTTTGCCTTACAGAAGCTTTCCAGTTTCATGAGGTCCCATTATCAGTTGTTGATCTTAGAGCCTGAGCCATTGGTGTTCTGTTCAGGAAAAAATTCCCTGTGACAATGGATTCATAGCTATTTCCCATTTTTTTCTATTAGATTCAGTGTATCTGGTTTTATGTTGAGGTGTTTGATCCACTTGGACTTGAGTTTTGCACTCTCTACCTCTCCCTTGCTTTCTTCCCTTTCTCTCTCCCTCTCTCCCTTCCTTTATCTCTTTTTCTCCCCTTCCCCCCTTCCTCTCTTTTTATCCTTCTCCCCTACTCCACCTTCTCACAAACTGCCTAAAATTAGTTTCCATTCAAATTATCATGATTCGGAAATAAGAAAATATGTAGTTCTGTAATTAATTGCCTCTTGGTATAATCTCTCCAACTGTGAAAACATGGCAGTACAGGATAATATAAGCAGTCTTCAGGGTGAACTTTTCAAAGCCCCAAGGTATACATAATTATTCATTATTCTAAGAAGATTTTGCTTCTGAGAAAAATTATCTATACTAAGCAGAACCAAGCATATAGTACTTGGAACACAGACGGCTGATTGAGATGTTCTAGAAAATGCACCCTGAACTGTCAAGGAAGATTCATCAGAGAACTGCTTTTATCACACTGGCTGGAATAGTCACACAGTGCTAGTCAGACACCCCAAGAAGCACAGGAGAAGGTCTTTTCTGAATATTCTCTGTACCTGGATCTGGGGAAGCAGCTCTGAGGCTAAGAGCACTTGCTGTTCTTCTAAAGTACCTGAGTTCAATTTCTAGCACCTACATGGCAATTCACAACCATTTGTAACTTCGTCTTATATCCAACACTCTTTTCCAGTCTTTGAAGTTACCAGGCATGAATGTGGTGATGTGGTGCACCAACATTATGCAGACAAAACATCCATACACATAAAATATATTAATTTAAAACTTGTCTGAATACACAATAACTAGATTATGACTTCACCATTCCCATAGTAATGACAATAGGCACAGATAGCTACAAGCAGTTAACAGCACCTCTGTAGTTCAATGCTTGATTTCCAAGTAGGTCAGCAATAGCTAAACTTTAGAGCATGCTTTCTGCATTTTCTGGATAAGATAAGAGCTTTAAGTGGGACAAACAAGCACATATACATTTGCTTAAATATGGAAATAACATTCCAGCCATTTTATCATGACAAGTGTTTTATAAGCCATTTAAATTAGTAGCATTAACTTTCTATCTCCTCACGGGTATAAACTTGCCATTTTGGTCTCCCAGCTGAAAGGTACAGGCTAATGAATTTCTCAGCCTTTCACCAACACAGAACTCAATGCTTGGGTACAGGGAAATGACAGAAATGTGAAAGAAAGGTACTGAGTCACAACACAAACAATTCATGGCTGCACACGTCTGAGTGACTAATGATAGAGACTGGGGCTTCAGTACAGCTGTATGCTGCACATACATAGCTGCTCTAAATGTCCAACACCAGCTCATTACTCACTCCCATGGACAGGCACTCCAGGAGGCCCAACACGAAGTGGGCAAACGCGTACTGTGTTCTAGAGATTTGGGTACCAAAACACAGAACATTCGTGCTCTGCTGTAAAAACCTGGGAGGAGCAGAACTACTGTTTTTAAGAGTTCTCAGATTGCTGATTGCCCTTTGTAGTGCTCACTCTGACTTTCACAATCTTCAACGGCTTACCCATACTAAAAGAGGAGAATATTCCTTTATTCTGCTCAGCTTTCTTTTTCCTGCTAAAGTTATGCTTCCTAATAAGAGAAAGGAGAGTGGTAGAAATGAAATTTTGGGTTGATTTTTTTTTAAACTTCTGGGAGTTAAAGTTCTTTATTTGTAAAATGAGGACAGTGATGGTCATCATGTTTCCTTCTGGGAAAAGCAGGTGAAACAAAGTTTATACTGAGTGCTGAGCATTTGAAACACAGTAGTTCAGTGCTCATAGCAATGATCAGATGATCAGATGGGGCCAAGGTTGCATTCTTGTTTACCAAAAGGAAAGAACAAAGAAATGGTATGATGTGTCCATGGCCACAGGTTAAGATACAGTAGTGTCAGGATGTGTGAGATTCTTCTGGCTCTGAGCATGTGCATCTCTCTGTCCACCCCTATGGTTATGAGTGTTAGTACTTATTCATGAGTTAGAATTTCATTAGGATAGGATGCTGAGAAGTCATAGGAAAGAAGAACAAATTAGCACGTTTGATGTTTGCCCTGCACATTGACACAACACCTGTGAGATGAATAAATGTGGGCAACCTGAAACAGAAGCGAAACCATTAGCAAATGGTTGCTGAGTTCTTCATATTGTATAGAATTTTACTACCTTATATTGTGTCATATGCTACCAAAATAAAATTGTTTGGTACTCGATTTTGTCTATTAATCTACAGAATTTGCTGTGATTCTCATATATGGTGTGAATGTCTGTGATATGTATAAATAAAGGTTTCTTTAGTACTCCTTTCAGTACACAAACAGATGTCTGCAGTTGTCTTTGTTTCTGTCTCACTGTGTGCATATTGCTGTTCTCTGTTGCTGCTTTCTTTAATAAAAGGATTTGGGGGCTTTTTATTACATCGCTGCCAAGCCTTGTGTTGAGGGCTTTATCTTGAGCTGAAGCTTTGTATCTTTGATCCATGTGACAAACTTCTGAAGTAGATTCTATTGGTTTCTATATTTTCTGCTAAAGAAACTGAGATCGAGTGGTTGTGTAACTTCCCAAGTGCCTGCTGCTAATAAGAGGTTGGCTATAGTCAAACCCTATAACTGCTTACTAAGCCAACACTGGATGAACTGTTTTTATTCCTTTCTTGAGAAATAATCATCCAATTGCCTACCATGAAACTCACTTACTTTTCTATAGGACTTTCTTGGATGACCCATCACCTGAGCTTGCTAGCGATATTCTCATTTGCTTTATTGTACCTTTGTCCCCACATACATTCTTCCATGCTTGATCATGCTCTATTAAAGGAGCTATCACACACAAACAATGCCTTTGATCTAGGCTGAACTTTTGGCTTGCATGGAAAAGGAAAAGGCTGGAGACGGGATTCAAGCACAGCCTTTGTGGCTTCTGAGTCAGTCACTGTGGTTTAACGGGTTACTTTTTCTGAAAAATGATACAGAATGGATATTGAGACACTGCTGCCTCTCTTTCCCTCCCCAATTGTAAACCATTTTTGATTGCTGATGTGTATGTAGTAGATTGTCTAAATGACATCACTGCCACTATTGTCACAAAACTTGAGTCTTCACTCTCATTCTTCTCCACAAAGAAAGTTATTTTAATAGTTCAACTAGAATTCTGATACTTTTCCCTTCTTCACACACACACACACATACACACAATTGCAATTTTAACAATATAAAATTATACTAATAGACAGTTCTTCCTCTGAATTTTCCATTTTTACATGATATTTTAACCCATAGTCTATTCCAGTTTGATTTCATTTTTAAACAGTCTTTTTTTCTGCCTGCTATTCTCATTCGTGAAGGTGTGTGTTATGTGATCACATGGTGGAGGCTTGAATCAGTCACACGTCTAACCAACCTCTCCTAAGCCCAGTTTGGTACAGAAGCTTCTTCTGCAGAGAATTAAACTACTTCCAGAACCTGCATTTGTTTTCAGTCTTTTAGCACCTTGGTGGGGATGCTTCCTGACATCATGATTCTTAAAATCAGACTTCTGTGCTCAGATGCCAAGTCTAAGAAAATTACTTGAAAGCCCTAGTTCAGCCATGTTTACTTTAACATTTTCATTATGTTATTGACTGGGGTGATCCTGTGTCTCTGGTTCATACTAATAAAGTTGGCATTTGAAATGTAAAGCTGACACTCTCGGTTCCAATATCTCCTGTATGCATGTGACTTAGAAGTTGAGGTAAAAGCAGACCATCCCCTGGCCACTCATTTACCATTCATCAAGACCTCTACGTTACACCCAAATACATTCTAGTAAGGGCAAAACCATTGTATTTTTCCATTTTATTTCATTGTGGTTTAAACACTCAATGTGAGATCTAGACTCTTAATGTTTTTTTTTTTTTTTGAGGCTACCAGTGTATTATTGTTAACTATTTGTACAGTTTTGAGCAGCAAACCTCTAGAATTGAATCTGTTTTGCCCACTCATGAGTGCCCTTAGTGTTCTTCTCCACAGTTCCTCCATTATACATTGCATTTTGTGAATACTCCTATTTTAGCTACTTTATAAGTAGAATCAATCATATAACTATCTTTTGGGGGAGGCTGGCATTTTTTAGCTTAACATAATTTTCATAAAGTCCATTCATGTTGCTGTATATTGAAGAATTTACTTGATTTTCCGAATTTGAATCATGTTCCATGACACACACTTGATATATCATGTTTATCAGGTCATCTCTTCATCAACACTTAGGTTGTCTCAGTGACTCAGGTATTTTAGTATCTTAGTCTATGGTCTCATAACGTCTTTCCTTTTGTAAATTTAAAATTACATTTATTCATTGGGGGATAATGCCAAGTCAGAAGCGAGAAGACAACCTGTAGTTCTTTCCTTCCACTATGTGGGCACTGGGGATCAAACTCAGGTCACCAAGCTTGATAGGAATCTCCTTTCCCTGAACAAACATCCTTTCAAAGCCCTAATTTTAGTTGGATAAAAACATCACAGTAGGATTGCTGGGCTACCTACGCTTTAAAGTATTTTAATAGAACTTGCGTAGCTCTCCACACAAGCTAAATTATTTTGCATTTTCACCAAGTATGCTAGGGTTTAAGGTTCTTCAATTCCTCACAAATTTTTACTCCCACTTTTAATTTCACCAATAGCCATGTGGGCTGGGACTGACTTGCATCTCAATGATGATTAACAATGCATGCATATTTTCAGAGCCTTCTCGGGAGAAAGGTGTATTCAAGTCCTTAGCTCATCTTTAACCTCATCCTTAGCTTTTGCCTATTGTGTTGGAGTTCTGGGAGGATTTTAGAGGATGCAACCTCACCCATGCATGGTCTGCATTAGGAACCCTGTAGGTCACCTTTGGCTTCTGATAGCATCCTCTGTTGTAGAGAAGTTCTGCTTCCTTTTCCTGTGATCTTAGTGTTTACATCCAACTGTGCTTCCTGAGCTTATGATGTTGTACCATAACTCTTCTAAGGCAACTCTGCAAGCATTGGAACCATATTCAGATGACCTGAAGTGCTTGAACATGTTCTGTTTGGATTGCAGATTGTAGAAAAGAAAAAGATTTAGTTTTGCGACTCTTTGCTGGTAAGTAATATTGTCATCAGTGAAAATGTCTGTATCTCAGGTTGCCTTGAAGCTCTATCCTCTACATGCTAGTCTCCGGAATGTTCAGGTGGGAGGCTGACATGTTAGACACACAGCCTCATTTGTGGGGGTTAAATGACATAAATGTCTTGAGTTTTGTCTCTGTGAGAGCTTACATGAAACACTAGCTTACTTTGTTTTCTACTGCTGTGCATTATGACCAAAACAACTTGGGAAGGAAAGAGTGTAGTTCCCCTTATAGCTATCAGTCCACCATAAAGGGAAATGAAGGCAAAAATCTCAAGGCAGGAACTAAAGCAGATCCTGCAAAGAACCACTACTTGGTTCTTCCTCGTCATAGCTTGTTCAGATTGCTTTTCTCATGCTATCCAAGACTACTTGCCCAGGGGTGGCACTGCCCCAGTGGGCTGAACTCTCCCACATCAATCATTAAGCAAGACAACACAAGGCAGAGTTGCCTACCGGCCAGTCTGATGGAGGCACTTTTAAAGTGTCAAGTTGATAAACAACCAATAGACCAAATTCCCTTAAACTTCTCATTTCACGGTCCTTCTAAAGTCTGGTTATGTAAAGGAACAATGACAAAGTAAGTAACAAAAGTGCTCTTGAGGAGAACCCAGAGAATAAAAGCTGAAGAGTTGTTTAAGGAGCATTTAATTGTAAACATTTCATTCATTTTAAGTAACATAAAATATAGGGTTAATACTAACATCTAGTTTGTTAACAAGTTTATAAAAAAATACTTTTTACATAAGCAGAGGATTAAAAAGTCAGTCATAAAAATCTCACTTGGAATACGATAGTCCTAATATCTTTGACTTGGACTTGATTTTTTCCTGCCCAGGACTATGATGTCTGTTGGGTTTTGTTTCTGATAGTTCCTTTATTGATCATTTTAAAAACACTTTTGTCTCAGAAAACGAGTGGAAGCCAGTCTCCTAAGAATCCCTTAGTTTTACTAAAATATGCTGTGAAATGGCTTATATTCTCATACTTTAAGATATTATCACTATTTATTATATTTTTATTTTTAAGATGCTATGGCTACTTTATTATATTATTTTGATTCTTTTTGATACAAGTTTTCCATTTTTAACTGAAAATTTCAATTCATATTTTCTTTAAATTTCATCACTTTCAAATTCATTATGCAGAAGTTATTCTTATTATCATCCTCTAGTCTTTATGTATTTGTCTATTCATGGTTTTCTTTCTTTTATTGCTTTCTGTCTTTTTTAAAGCTTTGTATTGGTTCTTTGTGAATTTCACATCATGTACCCTATCCCAGTCATCTCCCCTTCCCCTTGTATCTAACTTCCACCCTTACAATCTTCCCCCTGACAAAACAGAAAGAAATTCTTGCTGTGAAAGCTGTCATGTGTCACACTGTGTTCCACAGTATACCCTTGTGTCCACACTATTTTGTTGTTTATATTCATTTCAATGACTCATTGGTCTTGGCTTCTGCTACTCAATCAATATTGGAACCTACCAGGACTCTTCTTGGATATACTGTTGTTGCCCTGTATCATGGAGTTGGAGCTGCAGACCAGCTTCTTCATGCATTCCAGCAGTTCACATTGGATAAATGTTGAGGTGGGGCAATTCAAAACCCTAGATCTGGGCCTGAGAGGTATCTGAGCTGGTCAGCCCACTGGCTCTCCAGCTCTCTAGGCTGGTTCACCAGCAAACCTGCAACCAGAGTCAGCTCTAGCCTGCTGTTCATACCATTGCAGGGCTTGCTCTCCCAAATGTTGCAACTGGTGAGGTACAGGGCCAGTTCTCCCACTCTATTCTCTCCCTCATCCAAGCTACCACATAGCAGCAAAAGAGGCAGGGCTGGCTTTTCTATGTTCATGCCCTCAGGGGTGGCTTACCCTCAACCCATACATTTAGGGCCATTTCTACTGTTCTGCCCAGGCTAGGTGCAAAGCCTCCAGTGTTCTGCAGAAGATGACAGGGAAAGCCAGCTCTCTCTCTCTTTGATGACTTCAGGGCCAGCTCTCCTGCCTGCTGCAGATGACAAGGAGTGAGGTGGGGAGCGATATCTTCTCAACCATGTCACCATATGTCAGATAAATAGTGAGGCCAGCTTTCCCACCATGTCCCTGCCACCAGGGCCCACTCTGAAGTGCTGGAGCTGGTGAAGAGCAGGACCAGCTCTCCTGTTCTCACTACCCCAGCACCAGATCTCCTACTTGCTGCAGTCTCTTCCTCATCCATGCCACCACACAGGAGACCAATGGCAAGGCCTTCTCTCCCATGCTCATACCATCTGGGCCAGCTCACACCCCCATGACCAGCTCTCCCACAATGCCCAGGCAAGGGTTGGAACAAGTTTTGCACAGCCCTCAGACATCAACATGTTCCTGGGTGGCAGGCAGCCCAGACCAGGGACATCTACCTGGCCTTTGGTGGTAAAAGGCCCCTGTAGCATCAAATGCCACATGGTCTTAGGTGGCATCACCAGCTACTCACACCAGGCTGTTCTTCATTACCTTTGAGTCTCCAGCTCTGCCCTTCTTCATTGGCCCACATCCTTCCGTTTCTCATTCTCTTCCATTTCTCCACCAACTACTTGCTCCTCTTATTGGCACCTGGGGTCTCTGAGTGTCTGGTGTCATCCTCCAAATACCTCTCCTTCTGCTTTCATGACATATATATATTCTCACATACATACATGTATATATGTATTCTCTTATATTCTTGTGTTCCTGATTCTTTGATAAATTTAAAATTAAAAAGAAAAGATAGAACAGAGGATGTAGAGTGTCTTATGAGACGAGTCTCCTCTAGGCATGTCTGTGAACGCATTTACAGGGAGGGCTAACTGATGTGGGAATGCCTACCCTGAATGTGGCAGGCATCATTCATAGGCTGAGTCAAGTAAAAAGGGGAAGAGACCAGAGCAGCACTATTTATACCTCTCCCTGCTTCTTGACTTGGATGACCCTCCTTTTAACACACACACACACCCAAATACACACACACACACACACACACATTATTCTAGATTCTACAATGAGATAAAACATTATGCTTGTCTTTTGGGGTCTAACTTATTTTGCTCAATAAATGATTACTACTTCCACCTATTTTTCCCCCGCTACTATCATTACTTCATTTTATTTTACATTTTTACAACAAAACCCAATAGTATCTATGTACTATACTTTATTTATCCATTTGTCTGTTGATAGATGAATTGATAGGTTTCATACTGTGACTATTGTGAATAAGGAGGAAATAAATCAAAGATAGTGATAACCATCATCATTCTGAAAAGGGGATTCATATTTCTTGGAGACAACAATTCTTTTTTTTTAATTTTCTTTTTTTATTGGATATTTTATTTACATTTCAGATGTGAACCCCTTTCCCCATTTCCCCACCCACCCACCCAGGAACCCTGTATCCCATCCCCTGCTCCTGCTTCTATGAGGATGTGCCCCCACCCACCCACTCCCACCTCCCACCCTCAAATTCTCCCACACTGGGGCATCCAGTCTTCACAAAACCAAGTACCTTCTCTCCCACCTATGCCCAACAAGGCCATCCTCCCCTACATATACAGCTGGAGCAATGGGTCCTTCCCTATGTGCTCCCAGGCTGGTGGTTTAGACCCTGGGAGCTCTGGTTGGTTGGTATTGTTGCTCTTCCCATGGGGCCACAAACCCTTTCAGCTCCTTCATTCTTCTCTCTAACTCCTCCATTGGGAACCCCATGATCAGTTCAATGGTTAGCTGTGAGCATCTGCCTCTGTATATGTCAGGCTCTGACAGATCTCTAAGGAGACAGCTATATCAGGATCCTGTCAGCATGCACTTCCTGCCATTCACATCATTGTCTGCCTTTGGTGACTGCACATGGGATTGATACCCAGGTGGAACAGTCTCCAGATGACCCCTCCTTCAGTTTCTGTCCCACACTTGGAGACAATAATTCTAATGACTGACACAAGAGAAAAAATAAAAAAGGACAAGAAAGAATCATCTTATACTACCACAAAATAAGTATGTCTTAAACCATGAGGAAGTTAAAACTTCACCATGGTGAGGGCATACCAAAGAAGCATAGCAACCAGACAAAAGGTGTTCAATGACAGACCTTTTTAATGATTACTAAAAAGCTTTGGATTATACACTAGAGTACAAGCAAAGAGCACAAAATCTATAGTGATATGAGTAAAGGAACGAATTAATTACCAGGCAGGGTTAAGAGACAATTCTTCCAGGAAGAATTTTAAATAATTTATGTGGATAGTTTTTTTTAAAAGATGAAGACACTTCCCTACTCAAGTGTGTACTGTGTATGGTGGCTTCCTTTCAAAAATATTGGATGGAAAATGAGGGGAAAGCAGTCATTTCACAGTAGAAAGACTGACATCCCTACCATGCTTGGGTGAGGAAGATCAACATCCAAGGTGCAAGAAATCTTTGAGCAAATTTCCTGATGCATGAAAAGAGAGAAAACAATATTTACTTCTGTGCTCTTCCTAGGGCCAATCGGCTAATATTTCCTTGCTATTTATTTGTTTATTTATTTCTATGTATGTATACATGTATAGAGGTCAGAGAACTATTTGTGGGAATTGTTTCTCCTATCTCAGTAGGTGCATTTCAGGGGAATCCGACTCAGTCATCAAGCTAGGCAGCAAGCATCTTTATCTGCTGAACCCTCATCTGCCAATGTAATCATGAAATAATTCAAGTTACAACTGAAAGACTGTAAAATCTCTGACTATAATTTTCAAGGTCATTCAGTATCGGACAAATTATCTGATTAAAGCAATTGAGAAAAGAGAGGGATAAAGGGAAGGAGGCAGGGATAGAGCATTTAGTTTGATATACAGCTGGAGGATACATCATGGTGTAGAAGTCTTGACAGCAGGAGGGTGAAACAGCATATGAATGATGCTCGCACATGCAGACTAGATAGCCCCCACAAGTTAAACTTCCCTGTAAATGTCCTCACATGCACAAGGGTTATTCCTAGGACACTAGTCTAAATAATCATCACCGGAGAGTTGGAGAGAGTATCATAAGCAATAGAAGCATAAGATACAGAACTACTGACTGTCATGTGGGACTCCTCAAAGAGATCCCACAACAAGTTGGACACTGGGCATTAATTAAGCAAACCTTGGTAAAGTGAGGGCTTTGTCCAATGATAATGTATGAATAAGGACTCAATATTGCAACAAATGCATGGCACTAGTATACTTGCTAGTAAAAGAAATTGAGTGTGAAGTGCATGGAAACCAATTGTTCTACCTTCAAAGGGCTAATAATCCTCAAACTCTAAACAGGAAAGTGGACAGTCTGATAAAATGTTCTGTGGGAAACTTGGATCCAGAAAGGTCTTGAGAAGACCAAACGAATCAAATTCCTGTTGATATTTACAACTTTCAGAGGGTAGGGATATAGCTCTGAAGGTGGGATCTTCACTCGCAAAATTTACTTTTCTGCCCGGTAAAACCTCCAATCCTCCTGGGCTTGAGTGCTCCGTCTTCAGGCCCACGGAGAGCCCACTGCCTTCACTGCTGTGATTGAAGAAAAATCTGCTTCCATGAGGTCAGTCTTCTCTTTCTTTCATTTCCATGTCCTTCATCAATCTCAATCTAATACTCTTTATAAAGTTATTACTAAGAATAAATAAAGTTAAAAGTAAACCTTAGAAAATACATGTATTTTCTACATGTACATGTATCCTTAGTAAAATCTCACAAATATCACTTAACATATCTAAGATTAAAAATACACATCTCCTGGTGAATTCACCAGAAAGTTTTACCTATATATATACTAAGCATATATATTACATGAGGGTACTGAGTTGGAAAAGGATAATGAAGTTGAGTCAATTGGGCACACTTGGGAAGAGGGAACCTCAACTGACAAATTGCTTCTCTCAGATTTGCCTATGGGCAAGTCAATAAGGCATCTTCTTACTTGCTAATTGATGTAGGAGGGCCTAGTCCAGTCTGGGTAGAGTCATCCTTAGGCAAGTGGGCCTGGGCTGGATAAGGAGACTAGCTGAGCAAGTCAGAGGAGAAAACCAGTAAGCGGGACTCTTCCTCTTCCTTCATGATCTCTGCCTCAGTTCTTGTACCCAGGTTCCAATCTTGAGTGAACTGTAACCTGTCATCAGAAATAAACTCCTCTGTATTTCCCTTTGGTCAGGATGTTTATAACAGCAACTGCAAGTAAACTATCAAATATTAGCTGAGTGCCTTCAAGAACTGAGCCCAATGCCAGCTATTGAGTACCTAACAGGCAATGGGCATAGCCACTCCCTTCAATACATGTCTCCACTCAAGTAGAGATAAATGCCTAATGAGGTGACCTAGCAATAGCAATCCATAGCAGAGAATTTCCTCATGGTGAGGAAAGGAGGAGGCACCCAAGTCTTTAGAAACTATTTCAATCATTGATAAAAATGTAAGCTAACGTTAGAAGAGAACAGAATATTCAGCACAGTTCTGTTTATAATAGACACACCATTTCTGAGGTTCTCTTACCTTAGCTTCAGGAGACTCTTTCCCTGCTTGGATTCTTGCATCAGCAAGCTTACAACATGGCCTGGGTCACATGAGTAGAGAAGAAGTACAGATAGGCCACAACCACAGGTGTCAGAGGTCAGAACCAAGGACTGCAGGTGTGATTGTCTTGGTAAGATGTGAGAAGCAGACAGCTTTTTAAGAAGCATTTAAGAGAGAAGCAGAGCCTTCTGGTGAAATCAATGTTCTAGCCAAGTATTCTGTACGAGTCATACATGTTCCCCAATAAAGTAAGAGCTAAATTAGAACAGGCTCAAAGTCAGATAGACTCAAGTTTCACAGTAGATGCTTCTACCTACTAGCCATGTTGAGTCAGGTAAGTTGCTTTATCAGAAAGGTTAAGATAAACTGTAGAGCTCACACAACAAAGCTGAACTTTGAACTCAAGTGGCTCTCCAATCCCAGACTCAATCAGCTTCCCAAACTTCCTTCCTGAGCGGAGTGCCCAGGGTCTGAGCTGTCACTCTCCAGGATCAGGATTTCTTCCTTGTCTCCAGGAGAAGAATACTGAGAGTGGGTATAAAGGGCTGCATGTTAGTGAAATTGTTACCTTAGCACAAGAGATGCAGTCATTGTGCAGGGAGAGCCACTCTCAAGTCATGAGTACCTCACACTACTTAAGTAAAAAAAAGCAAAACAAGAGTCAGGTCCTAAAGTTATTTTTCAGTCACCACACTCCCTTGCTTTAGATTTTCCATTATTTTACTATCCTGAATTCATTAGAAACTGGCTCTTGATTGTCTTTATTGGCCAATATGATAATATTGTAGATAACTAAGCATATATTTAAATCTACTATTGAGCTGGTTAATAAAAGCATATTTTAGATTCCTAAATCATAATCTTCACAGGGAAAGAAATAGCAAAATTAAAAAAAATCTAGAGAAAAGGGAAAAATATTTGCTAGAAATATTTTATATAAAGTAACATATAAGAAAAGAAATAATAAATTATAGTTTATTTCTATAATGGGTCATAGTTTCAAGGGTCTGTTTCATTTCAGATGTGAAAAAAATATATGAATTTCTAGGGTAGATCTCACCTTGATATCTCAAATCATGAATGACAGGTCATGGCAAACACTACGTCTTATTTAATTAAAGATCAAAAGTGTCTACACACACAAATTACAGATGCACAGACATGCCTACATGCACACAGAAACACATGTAGTCACACACAGAGAGAGAGATTCTCACACACATGTACATGCATGTATACACATGTAACCACACATATTTTCTCATACACATATGGACACATACATGCACTCCACTCACACACATGACACATGCCCACTGGGTTCAGATGCTATAGAATAGCTTGGGACCAGCACTATTACCAAAATGAAGGGCCCTGTGTTCTCTCTCATGTGTTGTTGATTGCTTGGAAAGCCAATATTTCCAGTCCATTTACTCCAAATTCATTCCACTCCAAGGTATTATTTTGCATGGCCAGCACTCTTGTGTTACCCCTGGCACATCTGTTGATTTCTCTGTAATTAAAAGCTTTCTAGAAAGGCAGAAATCTGGCCTTTACATCATTTTCTCATTAGTTAGATTTTTTCATTCCCATTGGTTCATTGTTCAGGCTTGTCACAGCAAAACCTTCATTGGAGTCTTTTGGCTACAACAATGTTGTTTTAACAGAACAAAGGGAAATTGGAAACCCAAACAAATAAATACCTTTTTATCATTTTCCATGGATAAAGGAAAGATGGGACTACTAAGACAATTTTTATTGCTAGGATGTGGTCTTCATAATTAGGACAAGTATCATTTAAGAAATTTCCGTTAGTGTTAAATCAGACTTTAAGGAGTCAGTTGAGTTTAATTACTAAGTATAGATTCTAAGATGTCAAAAGCTCAAGAAGGCACAGACTCTAGCAGTGCAGATGACTTCCATCCATCAGTTAATGTCAGCATGGAGAGTAGGGCTAAAGCTAACCACAGTTGTTATGTGGAAGAACCCTGCAATCCTATGTCTTTACTTTTTTATTTCAGACCTTTCCTTAGGGCTCTTCAGATGTTTCTATGTGAATGACTGGGAATGACAACTTTGCACGTCTACATCCAACAGTTTCTCTTTTTTGGAGCCTGATGATTGCTAAGCCATTCTGGAGTAAGGAAACTAGCTACATCTCTTCACAGTTCTCCTCTGGGTTGCCCCTTAGCAGGGAAGTGTCTAGGGAAGCCTTGTACTAGGCGTCAGCACATAGCTCATCATAGGCACAGGCCATAAATAAACTCAAGGTTGCTAACATTGTTGCAGACAGCAGGATCAAACAAAAAATATTCCATTAAAAAGAAACCCGATTTCAGATTAAAAAAAAAAATCTTCAGCCTCCAAGATTGTTCCTTTGTGTTCATCTTATTCCTCAAGCTGCCTCTTGCATTGGCTTTGCTTAATTATAAACCATAATGGATTCTGGGAAATACAGCTGTAGCTGTGAATCTGGGGAAGTACAAGCATCCTAAAATTGTACAAGTTCAATGACTTTCCTTGACTAAGTAGCAACGTAGTTATGGAGAGTGTTGTCACTTTGATTTAAAAAGAGAGAGAGAGAAAGTTCGTGCTAACAAAGCTGCCCACACACCAGGAGCCAGCAGGTTCTGCCCTTTTCATTGTTATCCAAGCATTACATCGACCACTGCGAATGCCTCTTTTCAACAACGTGTATATACCACTCTTTCGGTTCTGCTTAATCTAACTTGCACTTCTGTGGTTAGTGTCTTTAACACGTGCTGTTCTGGAATGCTTATGTAATGCTCCATTACTTCAGTCTTAATGCATTAAAAATGTTCTGTGACCATGCACATTTGCAGTACAGATAACACCAATTCTTTTGGAACTGGCTATAAATCTGTATCATTATGAAACAGATGGGTTCAAATGATGAAATGAATAAGATGACTCCTTTTTTTCAGAAGTAGAATGGAAACAATCTTACCCTCTACACTTAGTAGTTCCTGGAAAGTCATAAAACCATAGATACTGAATATTTTAGATAAGTAACCATGGGAAACCCTTGCTTCTAGTCCATTATAACACCTTCATTTCAACTAAGGCTGGAAGCAGTTATAGATCTTGTCTTTACATACATTTCTACTTGAAAGTCTCATATTTCCTTTGGCACTTCCTTCCACTGACACAATAAAAGTAGTCAATAAACTGTGGCCCAACAGTCATTATTAGGTTTTCAAAGGTGTCTTTAATTATTAAAACCTCATGCAAATAGAAACATCAGACTTAATCATTAAAAGTAATAGAAGTAAATCCTTACATTCCTCTGGATTGTTCCAACTTGCAGTAACATTCATCATTAGAAATGCATACATGGAGTTTTATTTTAGAAATACCAGATGGCAGAAACAGAGAAATGGCTTGGTTGTCCAAATGACTGCTGCACAAGCATTGAATTTGGATTTCCAGCACCTCTATAGAAGGCTGGGTATGGCAACATATGTCTATCTATAATCCCATTGATGAGCAAACAGAGACGGGAAAATTGATGGAACTTACTGGCCAAACCCTGTTTTGAAAAATCTGGTGAAATGATCCATAAACACAGACAGTGTTGATCTCTGGCCTCAATATGCATGGAGACACACACACACACACACACACACACACACACACACACACACACGACATTCATCATTAAGAAGGAGTAATGTGAAAGACTAGCCTGTAAATCAGTTTGTTTAGTGGTGGTACACATAGCCCATGCCCGACCAAAGTCCAATTTCTTTCACTAAGCATGCCTACTGAGGTGCTAAGGGGCTGCTTCTCCAACGCCACACTGCAAGGAGCTGTCAAGGCCTCCATGAGAAACCACACCCTTGCAGAGTGTGATCTGGGTCTCCTATAATGCAACCAGAGCTGGAGAGAGGCTGAAAGAAGCTGAGCCTGAGATATTTTGCTGCGCTGCTCCTGAGTTCACCTTGAACTGCAGATCCTGGTTGTTCAAAGGGAACCACTGAAGAGACAAGAAGTGACAATTACTGCACCTGGGAGTAAGAGCAAGCTAAGAGACAGACTTGGAAAACTAAGATGAGAAATGCTACTGTTCTAAGGATTCAATGAGGCTCGTGTCACCTTAATGAACTACGACTTCCTTCATCACAACATGCCCTGCCCCAATGCATCCTGGGACTTGATAAAGGGGAGTAGATGCCTAAATGGCAGATTAATGAATGGGAGCTAAGCTGGTAGTGAGGGTTAAATATCAAGGGCTAGATACTGTGTGTGCTTGTGTGTGTGTGTGTGTTGTGTGTGTGTGTGTGTGTGTTATAAGAGAGAGGAGGGTGAGGGAGAGAGAGAGAAAGAGAGACAGAGAGAGAGAGAGAGACAGAGGCAGAGAGAGAGAGAGAGAGAGAGAGAGAGAGAGAGAGAGAGAGAAAGAAAGAGAGAGAGAGAGAGGAGTCCTGGATTGTACAAAGATACAAAGACTTGGACTGGAGAATGGTTGACATTCCTTGGGAGAGTAAACTGATTCAGAGTGACAGCAAGTCCTCTTTATTTGGGTAAGATCACTAGCAAATAATATTTGAGGAATGGTTTATATATTGAACAAGGTTTAAACCAAGATTTCAGTATACTTCATACTTAACAGAATTTTTAGAATATCTGTCAGAATTTAAGAAACCTGCTTTTAGTGATTAGAATCTAATACCTTCCAGAGAAAATAACCTTCTGAGCTTTATCAGAAAACCCTTTAATGTTCTCATTTACAGACCACAGAGCACTAGTGGACAGTGCAGCCTAATATAATGAGAAAAGGGCATGTCTGTCTTCATATCACTCTGCATACTTAAAGGATTCTGAAAGCAGGGATGTGAATACACCAGTTCCTGGTTCTTCTATGGACACAGACACTGTTCGTCATAAAAGAGTTTGATGATGTTAGCTTCTTACTTGAAGAGACTTGCATCACCTCATTTATACTTAACATGAGTGACCTTTCAGGACATTCATACACCGCTGCTTTTGAAAATCTTCACCGACCCTGTTGGTGTTGTGTTGTATCAAGACTTCAGGGGAGGATACAAGAGTTCAAAGGTATGAACTGACATCCTCACACCCTCATGGATACAATGACCAGAGTTGTGACTGGGCCTCTCCTTTCCTTTCCTTTCCTTTCCTTCCTTTCCTTTTCCTTTCCTTTCCTTTCCTTTCCTTTCCTTTCCTTTCCTTTCCTTTCCTTTCCTTTCCTTTCCTGCCCTGCCTGCCCTGCCCTGTTCTTTTCTCTTTTTAAAAATTAGTTCTTAGAGAATTTTGCATAATGGAGTTTGATCACATTCACCCGTACCCCACTTCTTCCCAGACCAATACTCTCTTTTCTACCCATATAATGTTGTATCCTCTCTCTCTCTCTCTCTCTCTCCTCTCTCTCTCCTCTCTCTCTCTTTCACACACACACACACACACACACACACACACACACACACACACATCAATCTAGTACAATCTATGCTGTCTGCTCCTGCATGGTAGACTTACCAGTGGCAACACAGTTAAAGAAAACTGCTTTTTCCTCTCCAAACAGCTATCAACAGCCAATAGCTTATTGATTAGGATAAGCCTAAATGATCTGTTGTCAAATGGTCCTTAGGAGCCATTAATAGTAATGTTTTGTTGTTGTTGTTGTTTGTTTTGTTTTGTTTGTTTGCTACAGGCAGGGTCTCTTACTGGGGTCTGGGACCTGGTGCCAACAGACTAGCCTAGGCTGATGGGACAGTGAGCCCCTGTCTCCACCTCACCAGGACTGAGATAACAAATACATGGCACCATGTTCAGCATTATTTGTATAGGTGATAGTGATCAAAGTCACGGCCTTATACTTGCATGTAAGCAGTTTCCAGCGGAGCCATTTCTCCACCTCAGCATTCTTTGACCTCATGTTCAAGTATTCCTAAGAACTTTTCTAATTCTAGATTGATTTCCATATATGTGAAATATTTGAGACTATTTGTTGACTTCATCATTTTAATGGCAGATCAGAAACTACCCAAATGTCTACCACAAAAAGAGTAGTACAACTAATAGAATAAAGCATTTACGCATTGGATTGACATCATAGCTGAATGGCCTGTGATAAGAAGGGCTAGTTAAGTATGTACAGAAGTTACCTTTCTGTTGCCATGACAAAATTCCATGAACAAGACAACTTATGGAATAAAGAGTTTATTTTGGCTTCTGTTTCGAGAGGGATAAGAGCCTATTATGGCAGGGAGGTGTGACAGCAAGCAGCAGACTTGACAGCAAGATCAGGAAGCTGAGTGGTCACACCCCTTACTGTATGCTCAAAGTTTAAAGAGAGTGAAAACTGGAAATGAGGTGAGACTATAAACATTCAGAGTTCATTGTCAATGGCAAACTTCCTCCAACAAGATGCTATTCCCAAATGTCCCACAATCTCTCCAAACAGTGCTTCCTCCCAACTAGGGGTAAGGTGTGCAAATACCAAGCCTCTGAGAGAAATATTTCTCATTTAATCTATCACAACATGACTCTGAGGGCAAGCTGTTAAAGTGAAGTAGAGTGAATGAATAAATTAATTAATAGAATAAAATAAAATGTAAAATAAAACAAAACAAAGGTATTTCTTGTTCTTGGGCCTGTCTTCTGTCTCTGTTTGCAGCCTCCATGAGCTGAGCAATGTTGCTCCACCAAAGTGTTTCTGCCACATCTCAGGTAGCCTCAGCCCTGGAGCCAACAGACCACAGGGTAAACCTCTGAAACCATGAGTCAAAATAAATATTTTCCCTTTAAATTCCTCTTCCCCAGGTATTTGGTCACAGCGATGAAAACTCTAGGCGAATTACATAACACGTTATCATATGACCAGATCCATCAAGTTCAGACACACCTAATTATTACCGTCTGTGCTTTAGCTACAAATCCTCTAGGCAGGCACTGTGATACTGATTCAACTACAAGCAAAAAATCAGAAACCTGCTGCTCATTTCTGTCCACTGGGCAGTGTCCATCCACCCTCAATAAAAGCAGCAGTGGCAGACCTTGGACAAGTCATGACTGGTATATTCTATTGTCTCCACATATAATTCTCTATCACAGGCAGACTGTGAGCTCTAATGGGCTAATTCCTTATCTCTTGATGAATATTGATACTTTCAAATATTTCTTCTACTCAATGCTAATATCCAAGAACTCTCCCTTCTCTACCTAAGGAAAGAAACAATCTCTTTATTGTTGGAGCTCTGTAGGAAAATTGTGAAACTTCCTCCTTGACAATTTAGCATTGCTACATTGCTGATTTAGTATTCCTAAGAGTTAGGAATACAGGATTGCAGACAAGGCCTGGTGGTCAAAGTGCTTGCTGCACAATTGTAAAGACGTTAGTTTGATACTCAGCACTTACATCAGAGCTTAGTGAGGAAGTGTGCACTTGCAACCTCATCTGGGAGTGAAGGCAGAGACAGGCAGATACGGAGGCTTCCTGGCCAGACATTCTAGACAAAATGATAAACGTATGGCTTCCACATATGCTTGCACAGGTAAGTACATCTATCGACACATATGCACACCATACACATAACACACATTGGGTGGGGCCCCTAAATATTAAGCAAGCTATATTAATTTCAATCACTGATCTAAATTTACCATTAGAATATGAACATCAACCAAAACTAGCCAATTTTATCACTAGATTAATCATTGCCAAAACTGCCAAGGAACAAGATGTAAGCAACTAACAGTCTGTGCAGACAGCAAACATGCTTGTTTGTTGGCCCATGCCATGCTAATGCTTTATAATCAAACACATGTCCTGATGGCTCCAGAAACTTGCTTGAAAGATGGAAACAAATTAAACTTTAAACCATAACAGTGGAGCCTCATTTAAAGTCTAATGATCTAAAAATCTCAGCTTAATGATCTCTCTTGCTGCTATGCTAGTCAAACAGCATTTCCTGAAATGATTGCACTCCTAGCCACTTCAAGAGGAAGATCCTTGGAGAGATTTTTTAAAATGACATCATTAGTAGTCAAAGATAGGCCTTGATACACAGAAACAACAGGAGGAACTGGGGAGATGACTCAGATAACAAAGACTTTAAGTGCAGACTATCCAGTATCCACATAAAATAATAGTTTAGGGAAGTGGTGTCTGCCTATCACACCAGCACTGGGCAGGGCATGAGGGACATGAGGGAGAGCAGAGACAGATGGGTCCTTGTGCATGCTGCTCAGACAGTGTAGCTCAAACAGCAAGTTACACTTTCAGAGAGATGCTGTTTTAAAATAATAAGGCGGACAATGATAGAGGGTACTCCCAACATGGCCTCTGTCCTTCATACTCTCACACCCAGGCTCATTTACACACACACACACACACACACACACACACACACACACACACACACACACTAAAATCAAAGAAACAAAAGCCCATGAGAATATTCAAAAAGTGCATAGCTTAAAAATAACTGTGGTCTCCGAAAGCTGGTACATGGACATACCAACTGATCTGCAGGTTAGCAAACTGTTTCAGTGTGTTATCCACAGGCACATTCTTAAGTGAAACATGCTGTTGAGACATCACTGGCTATGTATCTTGAAGGGGACTGCTAAGGTCGTGTCCAGGATACGCTTGCCAACAGCATAGTCCTGGCAAAACTGTAAAGAAAGGAATGGAAACCATCACATTTCAAGGTCCCTTTGGACACTTCCAACCCTGGTTGACCTACAATAGGGCAGTGAATATATTTCCCATTGTTTACTCAGGATTAAATGAGACATTTTCTTGCTAAGAAAAAAGGCTCTTGTGGTAGTGGAAAAATATTTGATTGTTGTTGTCTTGTTTGGTTTTTGTCTCTGGTGTGGGGAAATTTAAATACATCCCTCATCATCATAGGATACACATTTCACAGGAACTCTTACTAGTGAACTTTCAAAGTCCCTTTCAAAGGTTTCTACTAACAAAAATTGTATCTACCATTGTCATGAGAAGTGGAGCAAAGCAATGAAACTCTACAACTAGAATAAATAATGTTTCCAGTCCCTGGGCATTTCCTGCACTGGCACTTTACAACTTTAGCATAGTAACTACCTTGGATTCATCAGCTTGTATCTTATGAGTAGTAGATAACTCTGGACTAAGAAATTTCACCTTCAATTTCCCCTTAAAGTTGATAGAATCTAGCCCAGCAATGAATTCAAGCAGTCTTGGCATATATGAGCAGCGCCATCACAACATCCTACTGTGGATACAACAAGCAACTCAGAGATCACAGCTACTGGAAGAACATTGCCCTTGATCCTTGATAGACTGCACTAGGCACTGTTGACATTATCACCATGGTAAGCTTCTAGCCGCTGATGCTTAGACCCATGTTCTCAAGCTATCAGAAGATCTTAAGCAAGCAAATATTCTTAAGACTTTTCCAAAGAGTAGATATGTGGAACAGGTTTGCCAACCACAGATCTTTAGAGACAGCTAGTAACACAGTAGATCCAAGGTGATACAATGTGTTTATTATTCTGGAATTAGTATTTCCCTGTTTATCTTTCTTTATTGTTAATCTTATTTGCTCTTGTGTTTTAATGACCCTTATTACTTTTTCCTGAACATTCATCAATACCTTTTTATAAATGCTATAACTTTTCAAGGTAAATGTCACTTTACCACCAAAAGAATGAAAACCTAACAGGTTATTGAACTTGGTGTCCAACCTGATACTGGGAGCAAGGCTTACTAGCTATCTAGGTAAAACATTAGAATACAGTTCACTTCATTGCCCTCTTCAGGCACATGAAGTTTGCTTTCACTATATAGCCTATCTTCATATTTCTTTTTAATCTGAAATTAACCAAGAATCACACTGAAATGCATATGAACCTGTCAATAACATTGATTTTGGGGTTGTTTTAGTCCATTTTGTGGTTCATAATAAAATATGACAGAGTGGGTAACTCATAAACAGGAAGAATTTTTCCCTCAAAGTCAAGGAAGTGACATCTGGTGCCTTATAAACCCTTACTTGCTACATTTTGGCAAAAGCAGAATGGACAAGAAAGAACTAACTGGAAGCTGGCCAAGCTATGTAACCTTATCTATAAATAAGAGGGTGTCCTTCTTTATCTTTGAAGGCTCTCTTCATGCTATTACATTAGCAACCTTTGAAACCAGAATAGTGCTTAAGTCACAGTAGGCATTAAAAATAGACATAAGTAACTAGGCTGTGATGGCTCACACCTTTAATCCCAGCATGCAGAAGACAGAGGCAAGTGTATCTCTGTGAGTTTAAGGATAGCCTGGTCTACAGAGTGAGTTCCCAGACAGTCAAGGCAACACAGAGAAACCCTGAACATAAGTCTATCGTTTTTGGATGCAGAAATCATTCTGTTAGTATTTTTATTAAGAGTATTAAGTGTTTTGCAGGAATGATTTAATTATAATAAAGCAATTGGCCAGTTAGTGTAAGAGACCAATAACCAATCCACCGTGATTACACAGATGTATACATTACTATGATACTAATTCGTGTAGCTGTGTTTGTATGCATGTTTGACTATACATGTGCCTGTGCATATGTGTGTGCTTAGCCCCACGGAAAAGTTCAGGTATCATTCCTCAAGTGCCTTTAACCTTGTTTTTTGAGTCAGGGCTTGCATGAACCAGAACGTACCTGTGGTTAAAGGCAACTGACTAGAAAGCACTAAGACTCTGCCTAACTCTGCCTCCCCAACACTGGGTTTGTAAGTTTGACTTGTTCATGTAGGTTCTGAAAGTCAAACTCAAATGCTTTCTCACTGAGCTTTCTTCCCCATCCAAACTACACTATCTTTCTGGATATTCTGTTAAAAAGGTAAACAAAGAATGCTCCTTTTCCCTTTTAGTTCTTAGTTCTCTTCATGTTGTGTTATTAGTAAGGAATAACTAAAAGTGTAGATTGGAGTCTGTTGTTTAACCTTCAAAATACAAGTTTTAATACTTTGAAAATTCTTGCCATATTAGGAAGTATATTCTAATCTAGTATACATGTATGCACTGCTAAAAGTCTATGAAATAATATTTACACTTAAAATGCATGATTGAAAATAGTTTTGTCATATTTTAAAATTATATTTCATCTACTTTGAAAATACTAGATATATCATAGTAAACTGACTTACTCCTAATGGAGTATAACTTAACTTGTGAATAGTATGCTACCAGACTGGTGCTCCTTTGTGTGACATTTTAACTATGTACAGTTAGTTGCACAAAAATTTTATGTTTTGGGAAAAATGTTTTGCTTTTCTCTTTGAAAAAGGCTGGAGAATGGCTACCACAAATATTTCCATCTGAGAATTGCAAATACATCCACTGAAATTCAATCAACAAGTTAATCCCAGATGTTTAAGTACTGAAGGAAAAGCATAAGAAATATGAATAAAAAATTCAAGGCAATGTGACTCTTCTGAAAATTACTAAATCCACAGTAATGAACTCCAAGGAGTGGTAATTGAATGAAGTACCTAACATGGAATTTAAAAGATTGATTATAAGAATGTTCAGTGGAATTTTTTAAAGGACACAAAAATTCTAAATGAATTTAATGAGCTGAGGAAAATAAGTTACTAAAGAGTCTGACTAAATTTGAATTTAATAAAGAAATATAAATGCATCAAAATTCAAATTGAAAGCTTTGAAATTAAAAGTTGAATTAGTCAAATGGAAATCCAGTGAAAAGTTTCTGGTAGAAAAGATCAAGTAAGAGATAGACTTTGATCTTGGTGACAACTTCAAAGTGTCTGCGATTCCAGACAATGACAAAGACAAAGCACTTAGAAAGCATGAACAGAATGTATGAGATTTGCGGAACACATGAAAATATCACATCTTTTCATCATGGCCATAGAAAGAGAAGCTAAGGGCATAGAAAATATATTTAAGAAGTTCATGGAAAATATTATCAAAAATATAGGAAGAGATTGCCATCAGATACAAAGCTTTTAGAACATCAAACATACAAGACAGGGAAATAATGCCATATGTCATATTGTGATTAAAAAGAAACTAGTAATTAGGTTGAAATTACAAGAGAGAAGCACTAAGTCTCACATAATGATAAAACCATGAAAAACATAGATTTCTTAAGGTAAACTCCCAAATCCGGTAGGGGTTAGTATGAAATGATGCCTTTCAATCACTGGAAGGAATTTAACTGCTAACCTAGATTATTGTCTGGCAGAACTATTTATAATTGACCTGAGAAAGAAAAACTAAGAAAAACTTTTCTTTTTTTTTTTTTTTTTTTTTTAAGTTTCGTATCTTTTTTTCTACCAAGTGTCAGATATACTTATACAAGAATTCTATAGAGCCTTCAAACAAGCAATACTTTTTGAGTTATGTTTAAAAAATTCAGAACCACAATAAGCTCCTTCACACAGCAAATAATATTGAAATAGTGAAATCAAGTATAAACCCAACAAAAAATATAAGTTGTAGTCCAGTATCCCTCATGAATATACATACAAAAATTCTCAATGAAGTAGTTGCAAACTGAATACAAGAGATATAAAAAAATAATATTCCATGAACAACTGAATAACTGTTTTTTTTTAGAAGACCATACTCCATATACAGGCTGCATGTTTTGGGATAGCCCCCACTCCAGATGTTTGAGACCTACATGAAAACCAAGCTGCACATTTACAACATATGTGCAGGGAGGCCTAGGTTCAGCCCATGGAAGTAGATCTGTGTAGACTAGGTATGCTCCACGGTTGGTGATTCAGTCTCTGAGAGCTCCAAGGGTTCAGGTTCGTTTACTCTGTTGATCTTCCTGTGCAGTTCCTATCTCCTTAGGGCCCACAATCCTTCCACCTATTCTTCTTTAAGAGTCCTCAAGCTCCATCCACTGTTTGGCTCTGGATGTCTGTATCTGTCTGAGTCAGCTGCTGGTTAGAGCCTCTCAGAGGACAGCTTGCCCTGTCTGTTCTCCGGCTGGAGGTTTAGATCCTGGGAGCTCTGGTTGAATCTTTTGATACTCATTCTAAAAAGGACAAAGGCACCCTCACTTTGGTCTTCCTCCTTCTTCTTGAGTTTCATGAGGTTTATGCGTTGCATCTTAGGTATTGTGTGTTTTGAGGCTAATATCCGCTTATCAGTGAGTGCATACCATGTGTGTTCTTTTGTGATTGGGTCATCTCACTCAGGATGATATTTTCTAGCTCCATCCATTTGTCTAAGAATTTCATGAGTTCATTATTTTTAATGGCTGAGTAGTACTCCATTGTGTAAATGTACCACATTTTCTGTATCCATTCTTCTGTTGAAGGATATCTGGGTTCTTTCCAGCTTCTGGCTATTATGAATAAGGCTGCTATAAACATAGTGGAGCATGTGGCCCTGTTGCATGTTGAAATATCTTCTGGGTATATACCCAGGAGGGGTATAGCTGGGTCCTCAGGTAACACCATGTTCAATTTTCTGAGGTATCACCAGACTGCTTTCCATAGTGGTTGTACCAGCTTGCAATCCCACCAACAATGGAGGAGTGTTCCTCTTTCTCCACATCCTCGCCAACATATGCTGTCACCTGTGTTTTGGATCTTAGCCAATCTGACTGGTGTGAGGTGGAATCTCAGTGTTGTTTTCATTTGCATTTCCCTGATGATAGGGATGCTGAGCACTTCTTTAGATGTTTCTCAATCATTCGAGTTTCCTCAGTTGAGAGTTCTTTGTTCAACTCTCTACCCCATTTTTTAATAGGGTTATTTGATGGTCTGGAATCTAGTTTCTTCAGTTCTTTGTATACCTTGGATATTAGCCTCTATCAGATGTAAGGTTGGTGAAGATCTTTTCCCAGTCTCTTGGTTCCTGCTTTGTCCTGTTGACCGTATCCTTTGCTTTACAGAAGCTTTGCAGTTTTATGAGATCCCATTTGTCAATTCTTGATCTTAGAGCATACGCCATTGGTGTTCTGTTCAGGAACTTTTCCCCTGTGCCCATATGATCAAGGCTTTTCCCTATTTTCTCTTCTATTAGTTTCAGTGTAGCTGGTTTTATGTGGAGGTCCTTGATCCACTTGGAATTGAGCTTTGTACAAGGAGATAAGTATGGATCAATTTGCATTCTTCTACAAGTTGACTCCAGTTGGACCAGCACCATTTGTTGAAAATGCTGTCTTTTTTCCACTGGATAGTTTGAGCTCCTTTGTCGAAGATCAAGTGACCATAGGTATGGGGGTTCATTTCTGGGTCTTCTATTCTATTCCATTGATCCTCCTGACTGTCTCTGTTCCAATACCATGCCGTTTTTATCACTATTGCTTTGTAGTACAGCTTGAAATCGGGGATGGAGATTCCCCCAGAAGTTCTTTTATTGTTGAGTGTGGTTTTCGCTATCCTGGGTTTTTTGTTATTCCAAGTGAATTTTAAGATTGCTCTTTCTATCTCTGTAAAGAATTGAGTGGGAATTTTGATAGGGATTGCATTAAATCTGTAGATTGCTTTCGGCAAGATAGCCATTTTTACTATATTAATCCTTCCAATCCATGAGCATGGGAGATCTTTCCATCTTCTGAGATCTCCTTCGATTTCTTTCTTCAGGGTTTTGAAGTTCTTGTCATACAGGTCTTTTACTTGCTTGGTTAGATTCACCCCAAGATATTTTATACTATTTGTGACTATTGTGAATGGTGTCGTTTCCATAATTTCTCTCTCAGCCAGTTTATCCTTTGTGTAGAGGAATGCTACTGATTTGTTTGAGTTAATTTTATACCCAGCCACTTTGCTAAAGTTGTTTATCAGGTTTAGGAGCTCTCTGGTGGAAGTTTTGGGGTCACTTAAGTATACTAACATGTCATCTGCAAATAGTGAAACTTTGACTTCTTCCTTTCCAATTTGTATCCCTTTGATCTCCTTCTGTTGCCTAATTGCTCTGGCTAGGACTTCCAGAACTATATTGAACAGGTAGGGGGAGAGTGGGCAGCCTTGTCTAGTCCCTGATTTTAATGGGATTGCTTCAAGTTTCTCTCCATTTAGTTTGATGTTGGCTACTGGCTTGCTGTATTTTGCTTTTACTATGTTTAGGTATGGACCTTGAATTCCTGATCTTTCCAAGACTTTTATCATGAAGGGGTGTTGAATTTTGTCAAATGCTTTCTCAGCATCAAGAGATATGATCATGTGGTTTTTTTCTTTGAGTTTATTTATGTAGTGGATTACGTTGATGGATTTCCGTATATTGAACCAACCCTGCATTCCTGGGATAAAGCCTACTTGATCATGGTGGATAAGTGTTTTGATGTGTTCTTGGATTCGGTTTGAGAGAATTTTATTCAGTATTTTTGCATCGATATTCATAAGGGAGATTGGTCTGAAGTTCTCTTTTCTTGTTGGATCTTTGTGTGGTTTAGGTATAAGCGTGATTGTGGCTTCATAGAATGAATTAGGTAGTGTTCCTTCCGTTTCTATTTTGTGGAATAGTTTGAAGAGAATTGGTATTAGATCTTCCTTGAAGGTTTGATAGAATTCTGCACTAAAACCATCTGGACCTGGACTTTTTTTGGTGGGGAGACTTTTAATGACTGCTTCTATTTCTTTCGCAGTTATGGGACTGTTAAGATGGTTTATCTGATCCTGATTTAACATTGGTAACTGATACTTGTCTAGAAAATTGTCCATTTCATCCAGATTTTCCAATTTTGTTGAGTATAAGCTTTTGTAGTAGGATCTGATGATTTGTTGAATTTCCTCGGTTTCTGTTGTTATGTCACCCTTTTCATTTTGGATTTTATTGATTTGGATACTGTTTCTCTGCCCTCTGATTAGTCTGGCCAAGGGTTTATCTATTTTGTTGATTTTCTCAAAGAACCAGCTCCTGGTTTTATTGATTCTTTGTATAGTTCTCTTTGTTTCTATTTGGTTGATTTCAGCCCTGAGTTTAATTATTTCCTGCCATCTACTCCTCTTGGGTGTTTTTGCTTCTTTTTGTTCTAGAGCTTTCAGGTGTGTTGTCAAGCTGCTAGTGTGTTCTCTCTCCAGTTTCTTTTTGTATGCACTTAGAGCTATGAGCTTTCCTCTTAGCACTGCCTTCAGTGTGTCCCATAGGTTTTGGTATGATGTGTCTTCATTTTCATTAAATTCTAAAAAGTCTTTAATTTCTTTCTTTATTTCTTCCCTGACCCCATTATCAACAAGTAGAGTATTGTTCAGTTTCCATGTGAGTGTGGGCTTTCCATTGTCTTTGTTGTTATTGAAGACCAGCTTTAGACCATGGTGATCTGATAGGATGCATGGGATTATTTCGATTTTTTTATATCTGTTGAGGCCTGTCTTGTGACCAATAATATGGTCTATTAAGAAAAACTTTTCAAGGTAAGTAAAACTAAAGAAACTTGTGCCCTCTAAGATAGTGCATTGGTTACCTTCTTGTTGATGTAAGTTCTTTTTTCCCCTCAGATTCTCAGAGCTCTTATCTTTGAGGGTTATTGAACTTCCTTAGAGGCCTTTTCTACTGAGGTGATCATGTGATTTCTTCCTTGTGCCTATTCATGCAATGGCTTACATTTTTTGTTCTTTTCTTTTGGTTTTTTGTTTGTTTTTGTTTTTATCTTCCCAACAATTATCCAAAACAGAAAAGGAAAAAAAAGCTACTGTCATAGTCAAAGTTAGCTTCAGCTGTCAATTTGAGATAGTCTAGAGCAGCCTGAGTGAATCTCTGCTAAGGGATTGTCCAGACCAGATTAGCTTCTGAGCATGCCTGTGAGAATTGTCTTGATAAGTGATTAAAACAGGAGGGCCCAGCCTACTGTGGGCAGCACCATTCCTAGAAAATCAGTCCTGGCCTGTATAAGATGCTAGCTGAGTATGAACCAGGGAGTGAGCCAGTGAGCAAGTCAGCAAGTAGCAGCAGTATTCCATGGTTTCTCTTTCCAGCTTCCTAGCTTGAGTTCCTGCCCTGACTTGCCTCAGTAATGGGCTCTTATCTGGAGGCCTAAGGTAGAATAAACACTTTCTTCCCCCAACTTGCTTTTTCTCAGAGTATTCTATCACAGCAACAGAGAGCCAAGTATGGCAGCTACCAGACTCTTATTATGAAGGAAGTATTATAAACTAGATAAGGGTACACACCCATACAAAGAAAATTATGTGATAATCCCCCTGATGAACATAGACCTAAAATTTCTTAATCAAATACTGGCACACTCAAAGTTAACTGCACATAGGAAGTTAATTCACAATGATCAAATAGGCTTTATTTTAGGAATGAAAGAGTGAGTCAACATAGGAAAAACAATGAATATAAGCTATCAGATGAGTAGGCCCAAGGAAGAAAACTACTTGGTCACCTCAATAGAAATAGGAAAGGTCTCTACCAAAGTTCAGTAACCCTCTACAATAAAATCTCTTGAGAAGCTGGGAAAGGACTCTGGGAAAAGAAGAAATATACATTACAAAAACCAAAAAGTAACTAATATGTCATTTTATCTCTCCTGTCTTAGTGCAAGGCTTACTCGTACTCTAGATTTTATAATAATCTGTTTTCTAGGTATTAGCTGCTCCTTAGATCTTCTCTCTGTCTCTGAATTGCTCCTTTTTCATTAATTAATTTATTTACTTTACATCCCAATTACAACATACTCCCTTTCTTCCCAATCCCACCCTCCCACCTCTTTCTCTAATTCCTTCTCCCCTTCTTTGATTAGAAGGGGAGACCCCTCTTCCTGGTCACAATCCTCCCTGGCACATCAAGTCTCATCAGGACTAAGCACAAGCTTCTCCCACTAAGGCCACACAAGATAGCCCAGCTAGGGGAAAGGGATCCAAAGGCAGGCAACAGTCAGAGACAGCCCCCACTCCTATTGTTAGGAGACCAACATAAAGACCAAGCTGCACATCTTCTACATATGTGTAGGGGGCTTAGGTCCAGTTCATGCTCTTTGGATGGTGGTTCAGTCTCTGTGAGCCCCATGGGCCCAGGTTAGTTGGCTATGTAGGCCTTCTTTTTGTGTTCCTGACCCCTCCTTCTCCCTCATCCTTCCCTCACTTTTCCACAAGACTCCCTGACCTGTGCCTAATGTTTGGCTGTGGGTCTCTGCATCTGTTTCCATCTAACGCTTGATGAAGCCTCTCTGATGACAGTTGTGATAGGCTACTGTCTATAAGCATAGCAGAGTATCTTTAAGTGTGTTCAGGGCTAGCTCTTTCCCATGGGATGGGTCTCAAGTTGGGACAGTTATTGGTTGACCATTGCTCTGCTCCATCTTTATCCCTGCAGAACTTGTAACCTAGGCAAATTTTACATCAAAGATTTTGTGGGTGGGTTGATGTCCTTTCCCTTCGCTGGAAGTCCTATCTGACTACAGGAAGTGGCCACTTCAGGCTCCATATCCCCAGCTGCTCCTCCCAAAAGCCTCCCCTGTCCTAGGTCTGTGGCTTCTCCTAGACCTGTCCCCTTACTAATTTGTCTCCTCTCTCCCAACCTTCTCATAACCCATGCCTGCTTTCCCCATATCTAAGCCCCACTCCCATTTCCCTCCCACCCCCTTTCCTATTCCCTTACCCACCAAGTTTCCTCCCTCCATCCACTACCAATATTTATTCTATTTCCTCTTCTGAGAAAGAGTCAAGCATTATCTCTTAGGCCCTCCTTATTACTGTTTATCCTTTTTTTCTTTATGGTTAATATCCACTTATAAGTGATTACATAGAATGTGTCTTTTTATATAATATTTTCTAATTCCATTCATTTGCCTTCAAATTCCATGATGCCTTAGTTTTTAATAGGTGGGTAGTATTCCATTGTGTAAATGTATCATATTTTCTTTATCCATTCTTCAGTTGAGGGACATCTGGGTTGTTTCGTTTCTGGCTATCACAAATAAAGTAGTTATGACCGTAGCCTGTGATGATTTCCCTTCTCCATGACTATTCTGAAAGTAATGACATTAAACCAGCATCCCAAAACATTTTGTAAGGCAGTTAGGAATATGGGAGACTCACCAGTCAGAGGTCCAAATGTATATCCATTTTCTGTATTCATTATGGAAGTTTTTTCTATAAAAATAAGCATTATAATGCATATTGAGGATTGGTTTTAATAAGAATATACACAACTTAGTTCCCAGTCTACTGTTTCCTCTAAATAATGGAAAATGGAAATAAAGATTACAAGAAATTTCCATTTCCTAAAAAAACTGGGATAAAAACAAACCTGGAAACTTAAAAGATTCAGAAGATCCAGCAAAACAAATTCTGAGCTCACATCTGCCATCTTGAAAGCTAACGTGCTGTCTCTTGATGATGGCCAACAGTAGGCCTTTGGGGTAAAAGTATGGCAAATGTAATTCTTAACTAGATATGACCCGTGGGCTGGTTAGTTTTTCTCCCACCACACTTGTCACAAACATAGATATATTGGAGAAGAGAAAACTTTAGTTGGAAAAAAAAAAGCCTCCAGTAAACTGGCCGAAAGGAATGTCTGTAGGGCGTTTTCCTGGTCAGTGGTCGTACAGAAAGGCACCTACTGTGGGTGATGCCACCTTGGGAAGATGACCCTGGGTTGTCCTAAGAAAGCAAACTAACAAAGTCATGGGGATGAAGCCAGTGAACGGTGCTCCTTCAGATTCCTAAGAAGTACCTCTCTGATTTCTCTTCATGATGGAATCTAAGTTGCAAACATAAACTCTTTTTTTCCCCAAATTGCTTTTTGTCATAGCATATTGTCACAGCAATAGAAGCTCGAACTAACCATGAAGACCTGAGAGATCATTGCCCAGAGGGATCCTGTGAAAAAGAAAGAACTTGTCCTACAAGCATGGTGATATGGTGTGTCTGTGTGTGGAGGTAGGAAAGTATGTTTGACAGTGGCAAGAAAGTTTCGTAGTTGTTAACAGAAAAAAAAAAATCCATTACACACAAGACAACCCTAACAACAGTTACACATGTGTACATATAGGCTAAGCATCCCTTATCTAGAAAGCTGGGACTCAGAATTATTTTAGGTTTTCTGTTTAGCTCTAACGGGGAAAGGAGACCTTCTGAGCTAAGAGTCCTGAAATGCTACCTGCCATCCTTCCTCCCCCGCTCCAGACCAGAAACTTTCTCTAACAGTGGAAGGAAAGAGCCCTGAAATAGGACTGAAGACGTAATAAGCACAGATTTTTCCAAAAATACCTTGAAGGAAAATATTAAAAATTCAGCATCAATTTTCTCATATGTGATGAAAAACATTAAAAACATCTCCAAGAAGGCTATGAAATTTTAATCTGTCTGTCCTATCTGCTGGAAAAGCATTAATCCTTGATGGTTTAGAAAGAATGGTATCAAACGTTTATGAAAGAGATGATTCCTGCATTGTTTTGACTGTATCAGAAGAGAAAAACTTCCTGATTGTTCTGTTTTTTAAATAGTAGTCTATTTAACAGTACAAAACAATGGTTTCATTATGAATTTTCCATATATGCCAACAGCGTACTGTGACTGTATTCACTGACCAGTTCCTCTCACATCTTGGCTTCCCCGGCCACCTTCCCATCCCAGATGGTCTCTGTTCTACTTTCAGCTCTAGGCAGATAACTCGACAGTTATGGATGGTACCGCAATGATCAAGGATGTGTAGGTGTCTCTATTGTGTGACGTTGACCCATGTGCCAGTTCTATTTTCAGCTTTATAAGGAATCTTTATAAGGTGATCTCTTCAGCGGTTGAATTACATTCCTTCCAAGGTGCACAACGGTTCCCCTTTCTGTGCATCCTCGGCAGCATGTTGCTTCTCTGTTGATAAACACACTGACCTGAGTGAGATCAATCTCCGTAGAGCTGTTGTGCTTCTCTGATCGGTTGTTTGCTCCAGTCCTGGGCATCAAATCCAAGCTTGCATGAACTAGACAAACACAATGAGCTTCTCCGCAGTTCTTCGTTTTCCTGTCAGGAACTTGCTGTGGAGCCCACACTGGTCTTGAACTGTCTCTTCTTCTGCTTCCTAAAGATTATAGGTCAATGATCACATTTCTGAAGTCTCAGTACGGTTTAGTTCACATGTCCCTAAAGGCAAGAGATATCGAGAGGATTTTTTTTCTCATGTATTTTTGGTTATTCACACTTCCTTAGAAAAAAGTCTGTTTATTGTTGGATTAGTTGTCCATTTGGTGTTGATTTTTTAATACTTTATAGACTACATATGAATCCTCTGTCAGATAAATGACTGGCAAACACTCTACCCCCACTCTGTGGGTGTCGGTCTCTTCAATCTCGCCTCCTTTAATGTGTACATTGTTATGTTTTGAGGACATAAGTACTTCAATACTCTTGAACCCTCGCAAAAGTACAGAAAAAGGAGCTTTCTAAATTGCCATGGCTCTCAATACTTTTGATGATCTGGTTTCCCCAAAAGTTTCCAATCTTTGTTAAACCTAGTATACAAAACATTTAGTCATTTTCTTAGGAAGGAGATCACGTCACATAAAACTGAATAAACTTATGCCTTTCTCTTGATAACCAATATAGTTTACAGATCATCAGTTGACTAACTAAGGAGCAGAAATCATTATTTTCTCCTTCATTAGCATGTTAAGCTATATCTATAAATATATAACTCAATACAACACTGAAGAGAAGTGTGTAAAAAGCTACACGAAGATTTTAGAACAAAACAAAAACTTTACAAGACTCCTGAAGAAGACCAGGTAAGTCTGAGTAAATCAAAGGTTATGTTCCTCACAGGAAAGTTTTAATGTCTGCTATTACTGTATGCCTTATTTTAAAATTTATATAATACCAAAACTGTAATTTAAAAATTCTCAGAGGCACATACTTATTATCTTAAAACTTATTCTATTTTAATCCTGAGAGTATTATTTAGCAATAAACAAAGTAAAAATGACTAGAAAATTTGGAAAATTGAATGGCTTCATTAGTTATTACAACAGGCTGAAAAGTTTAGTAATGTGCAGAGCATGTGTAAGTCTCTGGGTTCCTTCTCCAGTACTAAAGTCAACAATGATAAAACAAAATACAATGCTTCCATAAGTAAGACATCCTGAGACTAGTAAAGAAACATGTGGATTGATAAAATACATGCTTCCATAAGTAAGAATCCTGAACTATAAAAACATGGATTGATTATCAAAAAGATGAAAAAAATCCCAAACAGAAAAAGTAGCAATAGGCTCAAATGAATGCAGGTGGCTAGGATATCAAAGGTGGCGTCTTCTATCTAGGCAGTGGTAGTCATGGCATTGACTCAGTTGCATAAACATCTTTCAAAATAGAAATGAAGTTTGGGTCTGATTCTTTGTAATCAATTTTAAATGAGTTTTACAAGCAAATATAAAATTTTAGAATCTTATATATTTATTGGTGAATTGCTCATCTTAACCAGATATTTCATTTCTCAAAATCCCTAATATGTAGTAGAAAAAGAACATATAAAAAGTGATATCAACATATTATTTTAAAAACTAGACCAAATGCGTGAATAGTTAACTTGCAACAAAATATGCCTGATGGTAGTTTTAAGACAAAACTTTATTGGATTTCACTCATAATGAAAGAAATCATTAAAATGGTGCTGTGGTTGCACATATTTTTTTTGTAAAATCCATGAGATTAATAAGGGCATTGGAAAAAGTAAAAAATTACTGGTGGGCTACAAAATGCTGCTGCAATGGAAAGCACTTGTTGGAATTTACCAAAATCACAAATTCCCTTGACATGTAAACCAGCAATCCTATCACAGGAAATGCACAATACTGAGTTGTCTTACGTTCAGAAAATGGCATAGAAGATAGGAGTGCTTACCATTATTTTCAAAAGTAGAAATCTTCCTATAGTCCGTCTACAGAACACTGAAACTATGTTTAACCATAGAATGAAACCATACACAGTCCCACCAAGAAGTAGGAAAGAGGAAAGGAAGAAAGGAGAGGAGACAGTAACAGGGATAGTGTGGGGAGAAACACAGATGCAGTCCCCTGAGTTTTACTGACCTAGGAAGATTCCTAGGACACATTGTCAGTGAAAGGAGGAAAGAGAGGGGCGAGTTACTAGATGCTGTCTGGCATGTCAACACCAAAGAACACACGAGCATAAAAGTTAAGGTACATGTACAAACTAACAAAAACTGATCTCCCAAAGAGAATTCTTAAACTACAAGGTCAGAAGAAAAATATTCCTATATATTTTTATCTTTCAATAGTGGAATGAAAACTAGATTTTTATGCATAGCAAATAAGCACTCTATTTGTCAGCTACATTACAGCTCCATAAGTTTATCATCTATTCCTATCATCTCTCTCTCTCCCCATCTATCTATCTATCTATCTATCTATCTATCTATCTATCTATCTATCTATCTATCTATCTATTAGAATTTTGAGTGTGAAAATTGACAATAGCATATCTGCTGCTAATATGAATTAAAATGGCTAATAGAGAGACTGGAAAGATGGCTCAGTATTTAAGAATGCTTGTTTATTTACAGAGGACTGAAGTTTAAGTCCCGGAACCTATGTCAACCAGTTTACAACATTCTATTTCTTTGAGTATCAGATTTCTTTGCCCAGCCCCTTTGAACACTTCAGTTCACATACACATACATATGCACATGCACATACTATGCACATAGTTCAAGAATAAAATAGGGGTTGGTGAATGGTTCAGTGTTTCAGAGCATTTGCTTTTCTTCCTGAGACTCAGATTTCAATTTCTACCATCCATATTAAGTGGTTCATGATTACTTGTGATTCTGGTGCCAGGAGATCTAACCCCCTCTTCTGGCCTCCAAGGGCACCTGTAGGTATATATGCATACACATAGACTCATGAGCATATACATAGTTAGAGTTCTTTTAAATATTTAAAAATGAATAAATCTTTTTTAAAAAAATAGCTAAAAATGAAGAAAAGGCTAATTAATGTCATCTACTACACATCATATTCTCTGAATTAACCCATGGTCCCAACTTGCATAACAGACAAGAAAACAAAATAAAAAGATGGTCACCTTCTACAGATGATAAAACAGGGTTTCATAGGAGTATCACTGAAATCATAACTATGCAAAAAGCTTTAATTATATTTAATTGTGAGGACTTGGTAGGTGCAAGGTTCTTCATGTGCTGTCTTAGTTACAGTGGAAATGGAGTAGGGAGATGCTGAACACTTCTTTTACACACACACACACACACACACACACACAAAATCTCATCTCACACATGGGCAAGAGGGTTAGGTAGCAGAATGTATTGAGTGGGAAACAAATGATCAGACTACATTACAAACTTGTATGAGAGCCCATCACAAGTTGGATTCCTAATAGATGTTAAGTAGCAATCCGTGGTCAGGGTAGCATTGAATTGTGAAATTCAATCCCACAGGACCATGGAACTTCACACTATATCTATTTTCCTTTTAAAAGATGTATAAGTTTAATTTGTTTAAAAGGAATGTTCAATAACACAAACTAAGAAGAAAAGGAGACTGCTAAAGGGGTGTCTCAGAGGAGTGGGAGAAATGAGAAAGCTTTATTATTTGGTGGAGTCTTAAATGTCAATCACAGGGCCATCGGTCCCTATAGCCTTTTGTTAAAACCATCTGCTCTCCTCACTTCCTTTCCACTTGCATAATGCCCCCATGGTTTCTATGGAGGCAAACCTTCTCTTTTCCAGCAAAGTATACATGACCCTGGGCTTTTGCCATGATTTATCAAACCTTCAGCTTTGAGCCCTTTGAGATAAATTGTCAACTTTTTGTGAACTACCATAAAAAGAAACTTGACCTTCCAGGGTGCATCCATTGTTACAACTTTAAAAAAAAATGGCTAAAGTTTTTGTTCTAGCATTGTCAGAACAGCTTTGTATTTTGCATAAAAGCCAAAACAGCATTCCATTCTTGTATCTTTCTCATAAGTGGCCACCATTCTGTTGCCAACATGCCCATGTGAAAATCTAGCATTTGTTTTAAATATGAATACAAGAAGCCATCATTTCCAAAGGACCAGATTTACCCACAAATGACTGGCATTTAGTCATGGTAGCTTTTTGGACATTACTTCATGTGAAAACAGAGCATTTCTGTAGGGTGGCAGACTAGATGCTGCCTCTGTGTGGTTGGGGGAAGAACTACCATTGTTATTGTCATCATTTATTAAATAGTCTTTATTCCCAACAGAGAAAGAGCCCCAGAAATTCCTAAAGGTAGTGCTAGGATGACTGAAAAGTACACAGGAATTGGAAAGTGATGTGAGGAAACAAAGCCAAACCACGCTGAACTCCACAAACTACAGCACCTGGGTCACCCTACAGCATATAAGCCGAGGTGGTTTAGAGAGTGAGATAAACTTCCCAGCCCAGACTGCAAAGCTAAGTGTGTCCAGGAAAGGATCCCAGTATACAAGAAAGAAAAGCAGAAAGGGCCAGGACAATTTTAATGCACTTTGGACCTGTATCCAGTAAAGGCAAAACACCATCAGCAAATGTGAAAAGGACAGCTAAAGCAGCTCTGCATTACAGCATGCTTAGAAGTGGCAGTCTCAACTTTCTGAAGACTGTGAAGATTCCAGCATTTCAGTTCTTTCCTTTTGTTCTAGAATATTTTTTTAACCTGGTTTAACTGTATTGCAGTATTTTCACTTTATTCCGTTTTTTAAGTTAGTTTTTTTATTCCACTCATAAAATTTTATTTATATATTTTTCATTATTGGGCAGTCTTTTTTCTCTTAGTTTTAAAGTTTGTTTTTACCTGCAGGGTTCCTCACTTTTTTCCTGCCCATGTGAAAAAAAATCTTTGTAATATTTTGATTTTATTCAGTGGAATATTTGGTTTGGTTTTATTTTTTCTTAAATACATGTTTTTATTTGTATTCTCTTTTATGTTTATCTATTTTGTGATTTATCATTATTGGGAAGTCTTGTCGGCTTTGTTTTGCATCTACTCTAATCTTATTCCACTCTACTTCTCTATAAGATTCTCTTCCACAGCTCCTTCTCACTAATTTATCCTCACTTCCTCCATGTTCTCTTTCCCATTCGACCTCCAATTTTCCATTCATTTTCTATTTCTGTATTTCTGGTAACTAAATTATAGTCTCATAGTGTATTCTACATTGTTTCCTCATTTTCTTTTTTTTGCATTTTTAAGATTTATTTATCTATTTCATGTATATGAGTATATATATATATTCTACATCAACATGAATATAGGCACACACACACACACACACACACACACACACACACACACACACACCGAGTACACTGTCTTCAGACACACCAGAAGAGGGCATCAGATCCTATTACAGACGGTTGTGAGCCACCATGTGGTTACTGGGAATTGAACTCAAGAACTCTGGAAGAGCAATCAGTGATCTTAACCACTGAGTCATCTCTCGAGTCCCTCATTTTTGCATTTTTGAACAAAGCATGCTTTAGTAGATTTTCTCCACTCACCTTCTATTTTAAATGATGCATTTTGGTAACAAGAAAAACAACATCAGCTGAGATTATGGGAAAGTGAAACATGAATTTCCTAATGTTTTGTAGTCCTAACATTTCTGTTATATTTTAATGTTAAAATTATGTACTTATTGTTTGTGGTTATTATTAAAAACTTACAATTTAGGATATATTAAATATATTTATCGAATAGCTTAATCTTAACTATAGACAAATATAAAATAAACACACATAAAGTGTTTAGCTCATTAGATGAAAAAATGATATAATCAGTTCAAATATTTATAAAATGCATCTATATATCTTTATATATGTATATAATCTGTAATTTCTAAACATAAATATAAAGATAAATTAATCATTAAATATTAGATTGTTTTATATCTTATTGGATGATTAATGTTAGAGGTACCTGGACTTCCAGACAAAATTTATGTATAGCTCTAGTACACAAATTCCTGCAATGTAGTCTTTGCTACTTCATAGCTGGAATGTGTTCCAAATAATCAACCATTAAGGCAACTGCTGCACCAGTTGTGACAAAGATCTCTGCTGCCTGTTTCAAGTTTCATGTAATTTTCAACTTGCACAAGATCTTTTTATTCTGTTTTCTGTCTATTAGGCTTCAAGTACAGTATATACAAAAGAAGTCTAGGACATTAGAACAGATTAGCTGGTTCTAGGGATAGAGGTGGGAGAAAACATCTGTTGGAAAGTGAGTTAGAAATTCAGAATAGAATAACAGGATATTCCTTTTGAATTTTAAGAGTATGTTTTCTATTTCTGGGGTATTTACCATAACTTTATTTCTCTTAGTGCTATGGAGAGCCCACCAGAGACGACCACTCAGACACAGTCTCTACCAAATGAAAGGTATTCAGAACCTAAGTGCAGCCCTGAGCATTTAGAGGAGGAGTCTTTTAAAAGCAAAAAACACATCCAGTATCTCACTCAGCAGCTCCAACAGGAGATTTCTACAAGCAAGCAGTTTAACAGAAGCTAAGATAAGCTTTTAGCTGGTGGGTGGGTGTGAGGGCAGTCCATAAAAGCAGGCAGTTTAATAGAAGCCAAAATAAATGACATGGAATATCTTGATCTCAGGTTCCTAACTATGATTTAATAATTTCCCAAAAGATTCTCCATCAAACAGATCAAAGCCAAGTTAAACCTAAAATGGTTTCATCAGAAACACAAGATGGGGGAACCTTTGTACTTTCTTACCCTGTCATGTACTTACCACAGAAGCTCAAATTTATGATGTGGAGGAAAGAAAACAAAACAAAATTTAAAACAAACAAACAGATGGGAACAAATTTAACAATGCCCTACTGCAACACAAAGCACAATTCAGACCTTAGTTACTGCCTGTAAATTTGTCATGCTTCCTTGGCAGTTTCATAGTTCAAGCATGTTCTACTGTGAACCAAAAACTGACCAGACCTTTGGTTTGCTGTTTGGTTTGGTTGGTTTCTTTATTTGTTGCTTACTTATTAATATGACATAGGGTCTCTTTAATATTCATGGTTTGGAACTCTTTATGTAGTCTAGGCAGGCCCAAGTGTTGAGTTAATAGGAGTTGTCACTAGTGTCTAGCCGTTAATATACTGCCATTAGTTTTCAGGTAGCTATGAGCAGGTTTTCTTTAAGAGCAAATGTTTCTTATTAAATTTACATTTATCCTAATTAGCATATACTTGTATTACTCCCCTTCCCTGTCTTTGCTCTAACCTCTTTCATGTTTCTACCTCATTACACCTCAAGTTTATAGGATTTAAGAGCAGAAGTTTTGAAGAAAGATGTTTTGAAGAAGAAACTGTAGTTTATATTGCAGCATCATAGGTGTACTTTGTGTAAATTTCTCAATTTCTTTTTATCTAACTAGAGCATTTATAATGTATGACTATGATATATAAATAATTGAATGCTTTAATATTCCATAATTATTTCAGTCTTACATTTGCTTAATGTTGAAGATTTGTTCTAATGCTTTGATTAAAACAGAAATATACATGTCCAAACACTAAAGGCCCTTGTCCCAATTGGTTTTTAACTGATCAATAAAGATCCCAGTGGCCAATGGTTGGGCAAAGTGAGAAGGGTCGGGCCAATTTCCCTGACTGAGCCTAGGGTAGCAGGGGAAGGTTTATGTGTGTCCAGTCCTTGAGTTAGCCAAGCATCTAAAAAATAAACCTCTGTGGTGTGTGTGGTGTGTGTGTGTGTGTGTGTGTGTGTGTGTGTCTTTCATTCAGGGAATGCTGTGTAGCCAAAACTCACTGCTACAGCTGAAGGCATCTTTGATGAATCGTTGTATAGCTCAAAACCTTCCATTTTAAAGGAAAACTTCTTGAGACATAGGTATAAAAGGAAAGGAAAACAATTTATGTGTTTACAATGCAGTGAAACTACAGCATATTCTAGGATGGAGTGAAATACTCCATCCTGCAAGGAAGAGCATTAACACAGGAATAACTCCAGGAAGTCCCTGAAACTGACCAGAGTCATAGGTACCTCCCTCTCCAAGAGTATATAAGCAGTAAAGAATGCTCAGAAATCATTTTCAAGAGAGCAAAGATGCATAGAGTCAGAACCAGCTGAACAGCCTGGAAGAGACAAAGACCCAGAGAGCTGCCTAAAAGAGGTTCAGGACAATAAACCACGTGGAAAGAACACTCTCCAATCGGTTGTGCTGCCTGTAGGTTCTGGGTTATACCCCAGGCTCCCAGTTTTCGTCAGCTGTCATCCATGCTCAGTCAGTGCTGGTCAACTTTCTTTGAGTCATTTCTGCTCTTGTAAGTAACCCTAATAAAACTCAGTTGTTTACCAAGTTTGACTTTGATGGTATCTGTACGGTGGTATTTTGTAGCCTTCTTGTCTGGGTTAGGTAGATATGTGTAGGAGGTATTGTGTATGCCCAGGAAAATTCTGTCACACAACAATCATGCCATGTTTAACTCTTTTGCCAGTGATAAGGCTGAGGTATGGGGAGGAGGCTTAATGAGTGCAAGTCCCGTTAGATAGTTAGAAGCCATAAATGCATTGTTCTGGAAACTTGAAAAAATCAAATCATGAGGATTTAAATTTTTTAAATGAATTTTGGATTCTTAAGAGCCAGAAATAAAAATCCTGAGATGAAAAATATTACAGAGTATTCCTAAGGTTATTAGGGTTTTTAATGGGTATTGCTCTTTGATTAATAAGTTGTTTTGTCCCCAGAGGAAATTTAATACAATAGTATGGGGAAAGGTCATATCAATCTTCATTGTTCAAACTTGGGAAATGAAAATGAGATTACTTTCAGTACTAGAATTTGCCTGTCATTTATCACCAAGTAAATTCTAAGATCGACTCTCTTTCCTTGGGGAAAAAAAAGGGAGACAGAAAACAGTATTTCTTAATTCACATTGTTGGCTCTAGTAAAGAATCAAAATGTTCATATGACTTTTTGGAGTGGTGCCTCTCCCTGTTAATATGCTGAATCTCTAGTGATTAATCTGAAGACATTCAAAAAATAGTTACCTTCTATATATTTGCATCATCTTTCCTTGCTTTAATATAAATTTTGATTACATGTATTAAGTACACTGTGAAAGCTATAATAAAGACATACAACTGTATCATTTACTTTAATTATACTTGTCCCCTCTCTTCTCCCTATCCCCTGTTGCTCCCATTCTATCTATTTCCCAGATATTTTTACTTCTACTTTCATGTAATGTCATTGCTACTTCTCATGTCATAAGACTTTGTTCATATATATAAGATCTAGAATGAATGGAATAATAAAAACCTGTTTGTTATTAGTTTTCTAATTTCCAACTGTTGGAAATCTTCCTGCAAAGAACAGATTTTTTTTCTTAGTGATTCATTAAAATTATTGTGTCTAGTTAACTCATTTTCTTTATCTACTGATGTATACTTAGAATTATTCCCTAATTTGGCTATTGTGAATAGTACTCCAATAAAAATAAATGTGCTCATAATGCCATGATATTCTTATAGAGAATTTTTAGCTTTTATACTCAAGAGTGCTATAGTTGAACCATATAATAGTTTATTTCTAAGTTTTGGAGGACTCTCCCTGATTTTTATTGTTTTGAATAAGTTGCTTCCCCTACCACATCTGCTTTTCCAACATCTTCAACAGACTTGTTATTTATTTTTTTTTATGGTAGTCATACTGTCTGGCATGGTATGTAATCTCAAAATTGATTAAATTTTCATTTCTTTCATGACTTTTAGCATCTGCATTTCAGCTTTTGAGAATTCTACGTTGATTTTATTGACTAATTTACTTATAGGATTATTTGTTTTCTTAGCATTGAGTCTTTGACTCATTTATATATTGTAGATGTTGACCAGAAGCATAGCTAGTAAATTTTTTTCTCCCATTCTGTAGGCTGCCTCTCTACCCAACTGTTTCATTTGTATTATAGAAACCTTTTTAATTTCATGGAATCCCATAGTTGGTTTCATTTTCTTATCTATCTAATTCTATGCAATGAAAGTCTTTGCCTATGCTTATATCTTGAAGATTCTCCCCACCTAAGTTTTTTTTTTCAGAGAAGTTTAAAAGTTTCAGTTCTTGAAATAAGATCTTTAATCCACCTTGAATTTATTTTTTTTTTAACAAGGTGAGAGGTATGGATCTAGTTTCACTCTTTTGAATGTGACCGAATAGTTTCCCCAGCACGATTTGCTGAAGACATGTCTTTTTCCCACCAATGTAGATTTTTGGCATCTTTGTTCAAAGTCAAATGCACTGTATGTAGCTCAGTGATAAAGGGCTAGCCTACCATGTCTTATAGCCCTAGATTCAATCTCATCATTGGGAAAAAACTAAAATAAAATCATTTTGGTACTGTTGTTTGAATGAGCAATGTCCCTCATAGGCTCATGTAACTGAACACTTGGTCTCCAGATGGTGGTGCAGTTGGGAAGGTTATAGAATCTGTAAGAAGTCTAGTCTTTCTGGAGATAGTTTTGAGGTTTCATATTCTAGCCTCACTTCTTGTTCCCTTTTTCTGCTCCATGCATGTATATGAAATGTGATTTCTCTGCTTCCTGAGTTTCAGGCTTGTTTCATATGCCTGATGCCATGCTTTCCCATCATGATGGGTTAAGTCTCTTGGAATAAACAAAAATGAACACTTTCCTCCTTTAAGTAGCATCTGGTTGTGGTATTTTTATTGCAGCAAAAATAACTAATATAGTTGTAGTTGTGTAGCTTTACTCCTAGATTTTCCATTTTATTCTATTGACCTTTATGTCTGTTTTTATGTCAATATATTGCTGGCTTGATTACTATAGTTTTGTAGTATATTTGTTCTGTAGTTTAGTTTTGTTCTTTGTGCTCAGAATTTCTTTGGCTATTCACAAGCATTGTGCTTCTGTATGAGTTTTACAATTTATTCTTTTTCTATGAAGAATGTTACTGGAATTCAGATAATGATTTCATTGTATCTGTATTTAGCAATATGCCCACTAAAAACACTGCTAAGTCTGTCTATCTGTGAACATGGGAAGTCTTTCCATCTTATATTGTTTTTTTCAACTTCTATGTTCAATGTTCTAAAGATTCACTGTAACAGTCTTGTACTTTCTTAGTGTTATTTCGGGGCATGTTTTTGTTTGGAAGGTAATATGAATGGGATTGCTTTTCTGATTCCATTCTCAGCATATTCATCATTGACATTTTGTATGTCCATTTTATATGTTTCTGCTGTACTGTGATTGTTCATCATTTCTAAAAGTTTTCTGGTAGAGACTTTGGGGTCCCTTATACACCAGAGTATATGTCAGAGTCTGCAGATAAGAATAATTTGATTTCCTCCTTTCCTATATATATTCCTTTTTATGTCTTTTCTTCTCTTACTACTCTTGCTAAGACTTAAAACATTTCTCTACTGTTGAAAAAGTAGAGAAAGTAGACATTCTTATTTTTTTTTCCTGATTTTAGTGGAAATGTTTTGTGATTTAAATGGAGATTTAGTACAATGTTGGATTCTCAGGTTCTTCATAGATTTTATAATTATGTAATGCTGTTCTGTTTTAAGATGTATTTATGGTATGTATTGCATGTCTGAGTTTGCTAATGTTGAATTATCCTTAGATCCCTGTAATAAATCCACATTCATAATAGTGAATTTTTAAATGTGTTTTTAAAATTGTTTCCTAATACATTTTTGATAATTCTATGTCCATGTTCATCAGGGAAACTGACTAACATTTTTGTTTTGTTAATTTTTTTACTTTGTGTTGGATCCAGAACAATATTAGCTTTGTAAAGTGAGTTTATGGGGTTTGCCCCTTTCTCTCTTGGGATAGTTTGAGGAGTCTTGGGTTAGTTCATTAAGTATCTAGCAAAATTAAGAGTAAATCTATCTGTGATTCATGTCATTTTATAGGTTGGATACATAGTTATCATCCCAGTCTTCCTATTTGTTATGTCTCAATTTGTTTTATATAGCTTTGGTTTAATTTTCATAGGCCATGCATATGTAGAAAATCATCCATTTCTTTCATGTTTCAAATTTTTGAAGTATATGTTCCCAATATATACTCTAACAATCTTCTGAATTTCACTGGAATCTATGATAGTCTCTCCTCTCAACTCTAAGTTTAATAATTGCATGTTCTCTCTTTGTTTTGCTGGTTTAGCCAAACACTTGTAAGTTTCATTCATCTTCTTAAAATACCAAATCTTTGCTTGATTTATTATTTGTATAAATTTAATTTGCAATAAGTTGATTGGTTTTGCTGAGCATTATTTTTCTTCCTCTTTTAATTTTTGGCTTGGTTTATTCTTTTTTGTTTCTAGGACACTGAGATATATCATATTATTCATCGACTATATTTATAGCTTTTTAATATAGGCATTTATAGACATAAATTTTTCTTTTAGAAACACGTTTGTTTTATCTTCTAATTTGTTGTGTTTTCAGTATCATTAAAGTTTAGGAACTTTAAAATTTAACTCATTCATCATGGAATAACTTGTTCAGGCTCCAGGCATTGTATTTCTAAAAGTTATGTTATTGTGACTTCTTGTTTCAGATCACTGTGATTAGATAAAATACAAGGCATTATTTCAGGTTTCTAAGATGCATATTTTAGACAAAGTTCTGTGGACTCCTGAGAAGAACGGGTTTTCTCTAGTACTGGTTTTAAAAAGTCTATTAAGTCCATACAATCTATTATATCAACTATTATGTTTGTTCATTTTCATCACATGGATAAACTGTAAATTGTGGGAATTGTGCCTTTACATCTTGTAGTGTTTGTTTTTATGACAGTGCCACCTGTACCTTAATGTCTAGCAGTGTTTATTAGAAAAGTGCCAATAGGCGGCATGTGTATGTTGAACTATTATAGCCTCCTAGTGGACAGCTACCTTAACCATTGTGAAGTAGCATTGTCTATCTCTTCTAAGTCTAGTTTGAAGTCTAACTTGTCAGAGCCAATTATAGCTACATCTGCTTTTGTTCTATCCGTGTATTTGGAAAGCCATATTTCTGTCACCCAAAGAAGGTGTGCTTCTTGGGAGCTATAAATAGGTGTGTATTGTTATTTTTTTTTTAAATGTTAAGAAATATTATTTATTGGAAAATTTTTTTACATTACAGATGTTCTCTCCTTACCCCATTTCCCTCCCTCCCTCCCAGGAACTCACTATCCCTTCCCCCCTCCTCCTGCCTCCACGTTGGTGTGCCCCCTTCCACCCTCCCCTGTACCTCACCTCCCCACCCTCGAGTATCCCCCACCCCACGACGTCCAGCCTTCATGGGACCAAGGATCTCTTCTCCCACTTATATATAGCTCCCTTGCATATATAGCTGGAGCCATGGGTCCCTCCCTAAGTGCTCCCAGGCTGGTGGTTTAGACCCTGGGGTCTCTGGTTGGTTGTGATTGTGGCTTTCCTCATGGTGTCTCGAATCCTCTCAACTCCTTCAGCTTTCACTCTATCTTCTCCATTGGGAACCCCATGATCAGTTTAATGGTTAGCTGTGAGCATCTGCCTCCGTGTATTGTTATTTTTAACTCATTTTTTAAATTTGAGAATTGAGAACATTAGCATTCAGGATTATTGTTGAAAAGCATGTAATAATTTCTGTCCTTTTGGGTTTTTTTTGTTGATGTCGTTTTGTTTTTGTTTTGTTTTGTTGTTGTTGTTGTTGGTTTTTGGAGTGTTCTGTACCTTCTGAATCCTCATTTACAGTGTTGTAGTACAATGTATCATTCACTGAGTGCTCTGTTCTTTGGTGTGTAAGATTATTTCAAGTAGATTCTATGTTGCTGGATTAGTGGTCATAAACTCCTCCAGTTCATGTTTTTCAGGAAATCCTTTCTTTCCTTGCACTTCAGCAGAATCTTTGCTAGTGATGCGGTGACTGAGGTTGTCAGATCTGGTCTTTCTTAGCTTGACTGCATCATTCCATGCCCTCCTACTTCTTAGAGTTTCTGTTGGGAACTGTGCTCTTATTTTGATGTATTTGCCTTTGTATGTAATTTGGAACTTGTCTTATCTGGATTTCAGGATTCTTTTTCTGTTCATCATGTTTAGTTTTAATAATGTCATGTGTGGAGATCCATTTAGGTCATAACTATTTGGTATTTTAATGCCTCCTATTACTGGATATCTGTCTCTTTCCCTGGATTTGGGAAATTGTCTGATAGGATATAGAATATAATCTGTGCCTATAGATTGCCATTCTCTGTCTCCTTGCTCACTATTAATAAATTGTGTCTTTTAATGTTGTACTTTCTCATTTTGTTTTTATTGTTACCTGAGTGTACTAAATCATCCACCTTGTCTTCAAGTCCTGATATTCTATTTTCTACTTTATTCATTCTTTTTTTTAATAGTATCATAGATGTACTGGTTAGTTTTGCTTGTTTTTTTATATAAGCTAAGATTCTCTAGGAAAAAGGAATTTCAATTAAGAAATGCCTTTATCAGACCTGTCTGTAGGCAAGTCAGTGAGGAGAATTTATTGATTAATGATTGATGTGGGATAATCCAACCCACTGTGGGTGACCCCTGGACAGGTTGTCTTAGCTTGTATAACCAAGCAAGATGGATGATGCAAGTAACAGGGTAACACTGGTGTAACAGTGGCACAGAAATTGTGAGAGTAACAAACCAATATCTGATTTGACTTGTGGCCTATTCCATAAGGTGGAACCCATACCCAACACTGCGTGAGAGGCCAAGAACCCATGTACCGAAAAATCAAATACTAATGTTCTGCTAAAGGAACATAACAATCGAATGACTCCTACTAACATTCTGTTATACTCATAGATGGATGCCTTGCTCAGCCATCATCAGAGAAGGTCCATCCCACAGCAGATGGGAACAGATACAGAGACCCAGAGTTGAACATGGCACAGACAGTGAGAAATACTTGGATACTCAGCCCTAAAGGGATGTCTTCTTCAAATCCTTCTCTTCATGGATCAGAAAACTGTGCAGAAGAAAAAGAAGAAAGATCCCCTTTGTCTCTTAGACACTTTCTTACTCTCCATCAAGGAATCAAGCCCTTCTGGATAAGGCCAGTGCACATATGACCTCACAGAGACTGGCAGAATGTACAGGGTCCATTCAACTCTGGGCCAGATTGGGGTCAGGAATGAGAGAAGGAATGGACACATATCACCAATGCTAATTCAAAGCTGGCTTCAATCATAGCCATTTCCAGATGAAAAATTAGTTTTCTCCCAGGGAATCTCACTGAGAAAATAAACTGTTTTTAAGAATAGACCCCGCCGGCGGTGTGGCGCACGCCTTTAATCCAGCACTTGGGAGGCAGAGGCAGGCGGATCCCTGAGTTCGAGGCCAGCCTGGTCTACAGAGTGAGTTCCAGGCCAGCCAGGCTACACAGAGAAACCCTGTCTCGAAAAACCAAAAAAAAAAAAAAAAAAAGAATAGACCCCATGCCCAGTGGTAGAAGGGCAACACAAATAGAACTCATAATTTTGGGTCAGGGTAGGCTTTTTATTTCTTTCCTTCCTTGTTTCCTTCAGTCTTTCTTTGTTTTTTTCTTTTCTTTCCTTTCTTGTTTCCTTATGTCGTTCTTTGTTTTTTGCTTTACAGATCCTTTCCAGTTATTATGGCTTTCATATTTGTGTTTTCAAGGGAATCCTGTGTGTGCAAACATGTATACCTTTGCTTCTATACATGTTTCTTGTACCCCCCTCCGCCTTTGGCTCTTTTTCTTCTGTTTGTTTTGTCCTATTCTGATTTGGTTTTGTTTTATCCTATTTTATTTTATTATTATTCCTTTACTCCTTAGATGACTATTTTCTAAGGAAAGACAAGTAGTGGATCCAGACATGATAAAAGATGGGGAGAAACTGGGAGGAGTAGAGAGAGAGGAAGTTGTAATCAAAACATAATATATGAAAAAAATATTTTAAAAAAATGTTGGTTGGAGAAAGTCATGGAGGCCAGTAAGGAAGTGCTTCTCTATGGCCTCTTCGGATCCTGCCCTGAAAGACATACATATAAATAACATTATACATACTTAACAGGTTGTATTATATATGTGTGTGTTATATTCATATATGTATATACATATGTACATACTTGTATGTACGTATGCACATGTATACATATGTATGTATATATGTATATATGTACCTATATGTATGTATATGTGTACACATATGTATGTGTGTGTGTGTGTGTGTGTGTGTGTGTGTGTGTGTGTGTATGACAACAATTAATGAAAATAGAGGCCATTAAAGCAAGAGGGGTATATGGGAGTATTTATAGGGAGGAAGATAAGGTAAGAATTGATACTATAATCTCAAAAAATAAATAGTTATTAAAAGATAAAAGCTCCTTTGTTTAGCCACTAGGAAGAAAAAAGTCTGGAATAATCTAATGTTGACCAATTCCCCGTTTTTACTCCATGATTTCATTGTTTCTGCTCAATCTTCCTTACAAAAGCTGTGTAACTTTAATTTTTTCAAAACCTATTTTTAATGATGGTTCTTAAACACGTTAACCTCCCTTGTAGCCCACACCCACCAGACATAGGGGGAAAGAACGGATACGGGGAAAGTGGACCTGATTAGAAAGTTCTTTGGCGCAACTCCTGTCTGTGTTCTCTGGAAATCAACAGTTCAGTTCACAGGTCATCAGTGGCAGCTCGATCCACTCATAAACGCTTCACAGATAGACCATCAGTCCAGTTCGGTAGATAGCAAACACAAATCAACAGTGGTGGCACTACCTAGCAGAGACAGCCAGACCTCAGTCTCTACACAAGTCAGCAGGAGAGACCTGGAGGGGACTCCAAGAAAAGTTCTTGGCTGTGTGTCTCTCAGCAAAGCAAAGATCAGCGAAGACTTGAGACCCACAAGAATTGCATAGCTATAAGCAAGCCTGGCTCAGCCTCCTGTCACTGTTCAAGTTCTATTTATATCCCTCCAAACATCTCCTGTCCTTTATGGGCCTTGTCTCAGCTGACATCACTCTGCCATTCAGCCTGAGTTAGGAAGAAGCTGGAAGAAACTGCATCACATCACCAGAGGTTTTTTTGGTGCATTTCTGTCTTTGAAGTCTGAGAAATGGAGCTCAACTATGCAATGTAAGGTGGACCAACACATGAATGTTGTTAGTTAAGGTTCCTTCATCATGTGTCCTTTTACATGCTTGATGTAGCAGAATATCCTTTCACTTGTGTCTGCTTCAGCTAAACATTCCTTCATGAGTCTACCTCAGTCTTCTACTTGGGTCCACTTCAGGAAAGCACACCTTCATGTGTGTGCCCCAGCAAAACACCATCCAACACTACTGACTTTCCAAAGATCCCTTAAGTTTCCATTTCAAAGCTGCTGTTCTGCCTTCTGAGAAGAAACTTCTGTTTGATAGAAAAGTCACTAATTAATTCATGAATCACTAGCCAAAGTCAGAAAGACTGTTTAGCTAGATATGTTCAAGTTTGTTTCTTGACATAACAATTTGTAGTGATGGACTGAATTTTTGAGAGCTGGGATGATCCAAAGCTTTGTCTGGGGCTGTGATGTATGGAAAGGGAACATAATTTCTTCTCTAAAATCACAACTTTGCTTGGCAGAGCTGGTAAAGGCCTGGGGTTGAGGTCTGAGGGAGCTTGGGCTTCAGATCCTGAGACCTCCACTCTTCCGACTGAATGGGACTGTGGTTATTAGTCCTAAGACCACCATATGCTCCGTCTGAAATGCTCTTGAGATACCCTGTATTCTCTTTTGCAACATTAGTTTATTAGCTTCCTGCTGACTTCATCCTATTGGATGATAGTTTCTGCTGACTTTGTCCCATTTCTCCCCTGCAATTAGTATATAAATAAGATACAGTACTTCTTAATAAGCTTGCTTGCCATAAAACACAGCTTGTGCAATATGTCCTGAGCCCAACTGTTCTATCTTGTTATCTCTGATAACCCTAGATGACCCTAAAATGGTGTCTACCATATTGTATTTTTTCTGACATGTGCAATGTTGGTGGTTGTAGTGACATTAAAAATTGTTATTTTGAGGTATAATTTATAACCCAAAATGAACATACACCTTTTCTCACCATTTAATTTGTTTCTTGTTCTAAATAAAGTCTTACTTTCATGTTCAATTTTTTTCCACTACCCAGAGGTTACTAGCTCAACTGTCTAAGCATTAAGCCCTACAGAGTCCAGCTCCACTCCTGACAGCTTGTGGAGGTGGAGTGGGCACACAGCAAGGCCAGCAGTAGCATTTGCTGTCCTTCATGTCTCCAGCATCTTCTTCCATCATGTGGAAAGTTTCCCTCAGAGTTACAGGTGTTCAAATCTAAGAGTAAAAGCTTTTATTTTTTTTCTAGATTCAAATTTCTTTTGCTCAATGTACAAAGCTTTCACTTTTTTTTTTCTGGTTCCAAATTCCCTTTTACCCAATATTAACTATTGTCCTCAGGTTGTATCTTTGATTCTGTTCTATGTTTTATTTCTGATATATTTGTTAAAGTAGTTTACAATACTCAAGAATTCTCAGGAATACTCTCTGAATAGTAAAATAAAGCAAATTTTAAAAGTATATACCACTCAATGGCATTTTAATAATGATTATCAAAATGATGTTCCATGACCCTGGTGATTCTGATATTCTTCCTGTATCTCTTTATACTTTAAATATTCATGTTTTCAGGGGGGGAAGCAAAACCACAAAAATAACAACAAAACAAACTTAAGGACTAGCTAATTCAGATATGTATTTTATGTTTTGCTTTTAAAGAGCTGAAAAGCTTTGAGTAAAATGTATGCCTTTCAGAGTTTTCAGTGAGCCATTCTTCAGAATGTGGTCCTCTAATTGCATACCCAGACAAGCGCCTGGCATCTCTGTGATCTCCTACAAAAGTGGCGTTGACTTATTCACCAGCCTTAAGCTCATCTCTTAACCTCTCGGCTCCCCTTTGGAAAGCGTGGACAATAGCCATTCTTCAAGACAGACAATAGCAAAGTAGCTTAGGTTGGTTAAGCGTTTCAGTTGAGTTTGGGTATTAATACTTTGTCATTTGGGGTATTACTTAAGGCAATAATGAGAATGGTAATTATTTTCCTCAAGGTCTGCTCACACAGTAACAAAAAGAACTTACAATGTATGTAACTAAGATTTGGAAGGGAGGCAGAGTAGCTTGATACAGGTCTTTACTTGGAGTCACCAATTGTTCCCTTTAGAAATTCCATTTGTTTGTTTGGGAGGTGGTTGATTGAAGGCTAAAGAATCTAACTTGACAGAAAATACAATATTCCAGAAAATATTATTTCAAATGTGAGCTGTATGTGAGAAAACACATCATTAAATTGAGCAATTATTTGAATCAAAGCCTCTCTCACATGTGGTAGTGTCAACAGCAGCAGAAGGCACAGGAGGCCACCACACAGCCACAAGCAGCCTGCAACAGAAAAGAATTTAGGAAGATGCAAAACTGGGGAGCTTAAGGAACATTTAGCCAGTCATACAGTAGAGGGTAATGTGCAAGAAGTAGATGTAGGCTGCTTCAGAGCATGTACGTGTGTGTGTGTGTGTGTGTGTGTGTGTGTGTGTGTGTGTGTGTGTGTGGAGAGGGGGGGAAGGGAAGGGAAGGGAAGGAAGGAGGAAGGAAGGGAAGGAAGAAGGAGGAAGGGAAGAAGAGACGAGAAGAGAGGAAAAGAGGAGAGGAGAGGAGAGGAGAGGAGAGGAGAGAAGGAGAGGAGAGGAGAGGAGAGGAAGGAAGAGAGAGAGAGAGAGGCTTATTACCATAAGAGACCTTATTACCATAGGAGACCTTAGCAAGTGAAATTTAAAATGTAAGGTCAGTTTACAAATTAAATTTTAAACATACGAATGTATATATCATTAGCAGTTTGTCTAGGCTCTGCCCCACAGTTACCTGGCAATAGCCAGGCATGCCTGACTATGAAAGGGGCTGCTCACTCCCTTCTCTCTCTCTTCCCTTCTTGCTCTTGCTCTGTCCTCTCCCTCTTGCTCCTCCTCTCTCCCCACCCCCTTCTTTCCACATGTTCATGGCTGCCCTGTACTCCTCTCCCTCTCGACTCTCTCTCTCTGCCTTTCTCTGTCTCAACTCCCCTCCCCATGCACTGAATAAATTCTATTCTTGTGGCTAGTCCCTCAGAGGGAAGGGATGCCACAGCATGGGCCCATGGAGGGGCCCATATACCTGACTACACATCTACCAAACATATTCCTTTTCTCCTTATCTTTTTATAAAACACAACATATATTCTTTTAAACAATTCTCTTTAGTCAAGTAATTATAAGTGCCTTGTTCATAGTATGTACATGGTAAAATGCAAGATACAAATACTCTGGTCCTAGATAAAAATATTTTATTTTTTTGTTTGTTTTTTGGTGATGTGATGTTTGGAGTTTTTTGGTGTTTGTTTCTTTCAGAAGTTTTTAGTAAAATGCACATTATCTCAGTATAGAATTTTGGCTTTATCTGTGGTGCTCAAATTTCTGGATTCTCAGTCAGTAATGAGGGCAAACAAGCTCCCAGAATGACAGACTCCCTTTCCTTTTCACCCCCCCTTTGTTTTCCATATTTTTTCTACCCTCAGTAGCAATGACACTTTGCTAAGTATCTCTCTGCTGACCAAAGAAAATATATCCTAAATTTAAAATAATTTTGTTTATGTAAGGGTAGGACTTATGATTTCTGAGGTTTTGGGAATAATAGCCTAAACGAAGAGTGATTAAGTCAAATAGTTTTGAAATAACTTCTAGATGCAAATGTTACCAACTTTTATTTTCATAAATCACTTGATTATAGCAAATCAAAATATATTACAAGAAAAATTGGTGTTCTTTAAATTATCAAAAGTGTCAGCAAGGAAAATGACATTCTAGAAATGGGGATGGAGTGAGTGAGCAGACGACGTTTTCCTTAAGGGTAGAACTCTCTCTTAAGTATTGACAAAAGTCCTAGTTAATTGATTAAGAAAATAGCTTGTGTCTTGAATTTCTTTTGAGGAACACAAAGTTTGAAATCAGTAGTGAACATGTGTTTTGTGTTGGTTCATGTCAGTGTGATTTGATCCAGGCCTTGTATCCCCAACTGTCCTATTGGTAACGGCACCAGACTGGGAAAAAAAGAGGCAGTCAAGATGGTCTGAGTTTCAAACATAGACTGCAGTAAATAGGACACCAGGTAACCTTGCTTGTGCCCTTCAGTGATACAATGGACATGTCTTAATCTTTATCCCTCTTAATGTCACAAGAGGACTCCTTTTGCACTGAGAAGTTACTGTGGAAGTACAGAGCCTGTCAAAAGCAATTTCTTTAAATTAGGTTGTCAACATGCAGGCCCAGACCCTGAGACCTTACCAGAAACCAGCCCAATAGTTTCAATACTCCTCCACATGGGTGGAAGTTCTGTGCCCTTCGTGATGGTATGGGTTGTCTTGTAAACTTTTAACCCCAGTTATGATCTTTTGAACTGAAATCTCCCATGCATTTCTTCCAGCTTTATGATTTTCTTGACCTTACTTTATTTACTTTGTTGTTTTAATCAACAGTGAGTATATACATGGCTTATCTTCATATTTGCTAAGTAGATTATGGGGCTCTTAAATATCAGTCTATACCTTTCACAATACCTGGATCTGTAGTTATGTTGTAAAAGATAGTCCTGCAGTCAAATGCTGTTTTCCTGGGTTTTAAAAAATAAATTTTATTTTTCTTTTCTTCTGTTTTCCCCTTCCTTCATTTTCTCTCTTCCTTCTCCCTTCCTCTCTCCATGTACATGTACAAGCGCTGGTGCACATGTGACCACCTAGTATCAGGTCTACTCTTCCTCCTTGGGATCTAGAGATTGAACTCATTGTCAGATTGCTCATCAAGCATGTTTACCTGCAGAGTCACCTCACCAGCCCTATTTTCCTAGTTTTCTTATCAGTATTATATTAATCACTAAAAACAAGTTTAAGTTAGGGCAGTGGAAAATTTCATTCCAATTTTTTCTCTTGTTACCAAATTTCTTCTTTATGGCAATTGATCTTTTGGACAGTTGAACAGTCAACCAGATGGTACTACACCTCCTCAGAGAAGGTCTTTCCCATACAGTTAATCCTCCAGGAAATACCCTCTCAGACACTCAGAGGCTTGTTTTAGTTGATTCTAAATCCAATCCAGCTGGCAACCAAGTTTAGCCATCACAGCAAGTTTCTTTGTGATGAAGACAAATCAGACTTTGCCTCTTTTATTTCTGGGCTCTTTTGAACTATTTGTCTTTTTTTTAAAATCCATTTCTGGAACTGCTATTTGGTGACTGGCTTTGTTTCTTGGAGTCATGTTGAGTTGATGAAGCAGTAATCTCTAGGTTCAGTGAGAGTTCCTGTCTCAATATGGAAGGTGGAGAACGATCAAGGAACCTACCTGACATTAAGTTCAGATTCCACATAAAGAACTAACATGTGTATATGTGTTTTCATGTATGGGAGCATGTATGAACAGACACATACCACATGCACGTACATATGAAAAATAGTTTTTTGGATTGACATATATTAGAGATTTACTTTTGGGCTTTGTTATACATGTATGTATTAGTCTTTTGCTAGTGTTGAGATGGGGTAATTTTGCTACTGTAATAATTCCTAATAGGTATAGCATTTCATTGTAAACAACTCACATTAGCATATTTTAAGACCTAATTATATACATGGTAAAATTATCAAGATTTTACTTTATTAAAGTTAATAATTTATCATCTCATCAAATTTAATTATTTGTTAACATTACAATAAAATAATAATTTGTAATATGATTTTTGATTATCTTGTTGGGCCTTTGACTAAACAAAAGATTATCTTTTAAATAACTGCTTATATTCATCATTTAAATGACTACTTTATAAACAAGCATTTTAGAGTGGTTTTATTACAATAGATATCCTGTGTATGTGTGTGTCTATGTTTAGAAATATGTAGAGTTTTCAGTCTGAATTTTATGTATTGTTTGAAAGTTTGTAGATTTGAAAACATATAAAGTGACTGCTAGTGCTCATTGTGTTTAATACCAAATGCATTGTTTCTGGACTGTTGACACATACAATGGCCAATGGCATTTTTTCAACATTTCTGGTGTGTGTGTGTGTGTGTTTGTGTGGTGTGTGTGTGTGTGTGTCTATATGTGTGTGTGTGGTTGTGTAAGCTAAAACTCACATTTATCTCTCCTAAGAGCTACTACTTCTAGAATTCTTTTTTGTTATTGTTGTTAAAAATTGACCAAAAGAGTTTTATTGCTTCTAAGGCCTTAGCATCTATTGCTTATTCCACTCCTTCCATAGTGTGGGAAAAGATCAGAGCAATTGAGACAGGTATCATCCAAGTAAAGAGAGACAATGCAAAACAGAGGTCAGTTGCCAGTGACTTCAAACAATAATTCTCATCGACAAGGGGAGAAGTTATAAGAATAAAAATCAAGTCAATTGGGCATGGTAGAAATTGCCTTTAAGACTGAAGCAGGAGGACAATGAATTTGAGGCCAATCTGTATCCTATTGCAAGACAAAATGGAATCCCTAATGTCAGCATTTTGAAAAGTTAATTAGATCTACATGGTAATAGAGAAAACTTCTTATATATGATTACTTGATACTAGCTAGATGTCTTCTGACATTGGCCTCTACTTGTTTTGTTGTGTTGTTGTTGTTGTTTTGTATTCCTTTGAGGATATTGGTTTCAGACACTGGTATGTTTCACCTCAAGAGTGAGATCAATAACACATAATGTGAAAGTGTAATCACTTGGACAGAAATGAAAATATCCTAAGGAGAGTCACTTGTGTCCCTTCCTTTGGCTATCTGTTATTTAACTCATGGTCCCCATTGAAATTTTTCCAGGAATCTCATGGTGGGAAACAGAAATATTTGGGCTTTTCCAGTTGCCAGTCAGAGGAGGAATTGTTTTAGGAAAAATTCCCCAGAGACAGTCCTGATGGGTATGGCTGCACTTCTACCAGTACTGCCCTTGTTTGATACTGCTTAATAATATATATAACTCTATCCCTCCATTTAAGTCTAAACCACTAAAGAAGAAAATGGGAAGCTTCCAAGAACCATTTGTTCATCTTCCCAGTGTGGTCATAGTAAATAGATACCTGCTTTGCGTTTTTTACTTGCTCTTCAGTAGAATGTTCAACTGTAATCTAGGACAGATCCAGCCACCTGAATTTTGGCATGGTTGTCAAAAATATACATCAGAAAAAACATAACCCCTTTAAAAAGAATGCTGTGAAAACTGAATCTACACATGTAGAATGAAACTAGTTCCTATCTCTTTCCCTGTACAAACTCCAAATGGATCACTGATTAAAAATATTTTATTCATATATTTATCTTTTGTGCATCTCTGTGTATGCACATGTGTGTGAGTGTATGCATGCATGTGTGTTTGTGTGTGTGTGTGTGTGAGACTGATCATGTGTGGATGTCACAGGATATTAATCAGGAGTCAATTCTCTCTTTCTACCATGTGGTTTCTAAGGATTGAAGTTAGGCCACAGGCTTACTGGAAGGAGTTTTTCCACTGAGCCATATCTCTTGACTGTGAATAAAATATTTTAATGTAAGACCCAAAAGTCTCAAACTGTTAAAAAAGAAAGTAAAGAAAATTCTTCAAGATCTAGCACAGACACACAATTCCTGAACAGGTCTCCAGGATGTAGGAACAACCCTAAGAATGACAAATGAAACCTCAGAGAATGAAGAGCTGTTGCATAGCAAAGGAGATAGTTAATAAGTGAACAGGCAGATTTCAGAATAGGAGAGGAATCTCTGCTGCCTGTAGATCTGATGCGAGATACATGCGCTTTTACAAGGATTTGTTATTGTTTTAATTGGGCTGTACTAACAGAATGCCAACTACAATAACTCTGCTCTTCTAAACAAAAGCATTGTTTAGAAGCAATTAACATTAGATGGCATATAAAATTTACATTTAAAACCTTGATTAGTTTAGTTTGGTTTTCTTTTGACATCGGGGGTAGAGATAGGTCTTACCTATCTCTAGATAGCCTAGAGATATCATCAAATGCTGTATGTTGCAGAGACTGGCTTTGAACTCCCAATTACTCTGCTTCTCTCCAGAGAATTGGAATAGTAGATTTATGCCAGCACCCCTAGCTTGAGTTTAAAAGCCAACCATAACACACCCAAATTCTGAGATGTCAGCTTGTCCTATTTTGCATCTACATGGGTGGGATATCAACATTAGATCAGCCATTTGGCCATCTGTAAATTGTTAAGAGTCCAGCAATTGAGCTTCTGCGGAACTGGTGATTGGGGCTGTTTCTTAGCCATTGAACAATGCCTCTTGGCTCGATACCCACGTTCCTTAAAGGGATAAAGGTCAGCACTGGCACCTTACAGACTCAGACAAAGATTCTGAAAGGAAAAGTCTTGATTTATGACTCTGTGGTCAGGAAAGAGGTGAATCAGACACAGAGGGAGTCCTTTCAAAGGGAAATAAAAGGGGAAGCCAGGCAGGAAGCAGAGCAGAGAGAAGCCTTGAAGGACTTACACAAATGCTGGGTGGGACATTAGCATTTGAGAAACAAGAGTTGGCAAGGAGGAAGGTCAGAAGCACAGTCTGAAGGAAGAGCAGCTTAAAACCGGATTGTTACTGCATCCTTCACTGCTCCAGACGGGAGAAATCGTCAAGAGCAATCAAAGAGACTCCAGATACTTAAGATAACTTTTACATTTGGTTTTTGGTGTTTTTCAACAGACTCCAATTAAAGACAGTACAAAACAACCCAGGGTAAGCCCAGTCTATAAAATACAGACTTAGGAAGAGTCAGTCCACTTTGCCAAACAAATAATATGAAGATTCTAAAGGGCAAGCCTTGCTGCAGAAGCCAGAACAGCTGTCCTTAGGAGAGTTCTTGAAAAACATACCCTGTCATGTGGCCGGTCCCTCAGGGGGAAGAGATGCCTCAGCATGGGCCCGCTGAGACACCCCCTTACCCCAAATCTCACCACACACCCAGAGAACATATTCTATATCTCCTTACCTTTTTATAAACACATCATTGACCAGAATCACCACATGAGAGCAAGGAAATATGGTTCCTCCCTTAGGATTCTCAGTCTCATTAAAAAGAGAATTTAAAAATTGATTAAAACAGACACTCAAGCACAATTTTATTATGAGACATTAAGGTATAAATCTTGGCAGCTGCCTGGAGGAGGAAGATGGAGGAGAGAAATAGACAAAAGCCATGCTATCTGAGCTAAGCAGGCAAAGAAATCAGTCATGTGGCAGACAAATAGCCATAGAGTGGGGGTTGGGGGGTAGGGCGGTCTTCTGAAAAAAAAAATAAAGAAAGTTCCAGAAAAGACATATTTAGGCTTTAGCCAGCATCTGCAAGACAGAAACAGAAGAAAAGAAAAGGAAAAGTTAGACCTTTTTGAGTCAGAACTACTCAGAACCTCTGTAGTGACTGCACTGGGGTGGAACTCTGGGAAGTAAAAGAATATTATCTTATTTAAAGGATAATTTTTCTCCCATATATACAGTATGGCTTAGGATGGACTTGCCTTCCTAAGGGGTAGTCCTGTCTTCTTGAAGGGTTGGCTGTATCTCAGCTAGGTGCTTGATCTTCCCAATTAGAATTTTAGGTTCACCCAGGCCAAAGATTCCATTCTCTTGAGCAGAGTGAGTTTCCTCCGAATGGGGTAATGAATCTTCACTGTACCTCTAAAGCACTTGATGGCTTTCTTTAAGGAATGAGGTCACTTGACATTTCCTACCTTAGAAAACCAAGCAAATGAAGAAGCAGATAAAGGATCCTTAGACAACTGGCAAGTAAACATGTGGATTTTCCCCAATACTATGATTTTAGTCTCTTCCTTAATAACTCAGGACTTGTTTCTAAACATGAATCAGATTCATGGTTGCTTAACTAATTCAAATGTCAATGTTAAGAGGTTCGAATACTGCAGGTCCAGAGCTGTCTTAGGCTTTTACTGCTGTGAACAGACACCATAACCAAGGCAACTCTTATAAGGACAACATTTAATTGGGGCTGGCTTACAGGTTCTGAGGTTCAGTCCATTATCATCAATGTGGGAGCATGACAGTGCCCAGGCAGGCATGGTGCAGGCAGAGCTGAGAGTTCTACATCTTCAGCTGAGGGCTGCTAGCAGAATACTGGCTTCCAGGCAGCTACAATGAGGGTCTTAAAGTCCATACTCACATTACTCCAACAAGGTCACACCTCCTAATAGTGCCATTCCCTGGACATATACAAGCATATACAAACCATCACAAGAGCCAAGTTACCATATAGCCCTTTGATAGCAATTCCTCCATGTGTGACCTGACATTGATGTGACTGTTTGTTAGGTGAGTCCTTAGGAATGGACAGAGTACAGGCTACCACCAGCCAAAAGGCTAAGACTGCATCTGAGGCTGTGGCAGACATTTCCCTATTTTTCAGATCCCACCTATCTGACTTCCACTAAGGTGTTTTAAATGTATCTTTTCTTGTTTTATTTTGTTATTACAAAAACTTCATTAAACTGTTACCATGTTGGAATGTGAAACTTAGAGTAACCTGAATCTGTAAATATAATACTTGAAGGATTAATGTTACAAATATTAACAAATTACAAATCACTAAAATGAGGAAGAGACCATTAATTCTGAAACCAAGTATGAGAGACCATGGCCTGAGAAAACAGAGACAGATTAGCCTTTGCTTTGCTCCTTTCCTTTCCTTTGGCTCTGTGTAAGGTGTGATTTCTTCAGAAGCTTTCCTTGACGTGGCTTAAAGGCTAGCAAACTAAATCGACAGCAATGCCATCAGATAAGAGTGTAATATCTCAGTCTCAGAAGGATAGATTGCCCTGTTGGGGTACTGACCAGCTGAACATAGTAAGAATGTAATATTCTCTTGTTTCAAGCAGGATAAAAATATTTACTAGTGAACTTATGATTCATGTTATCTGTAAAGACAGAAATTAATACTCCTAGTCACTTGCCTTTTGGTAAAACAGACATAATTTAAAATTAAAAACAAATGTTCTAAAAGGCAAAGACTTGGATGTTCCTGGAGGGTCCAGTGCTGCACCTGCCCAAGAGCTCTGGATTCTGGAATGAAAGACACACAACTGCCAGCTAACTTTGATATACTTTGACTAGCTCAATGGCCGAACACTTCTAAACTTCCCTGAGGCTAGCACACACTCCCCTCTGGTATTCCTGAGTTAACATTTTTAAAATCTATATTTTATCTCTGCTATCCCAGACACAATTGGAGGAATGGCCAGTAGAGCCACTGTCTTGGAATCCTACATGTTGGAAGGCCTTTAAGTCTCTTCTCTGTGTTTGTTCTCATGGCCTTTACCTGCTGTAGCAATCTAAAAGACCTGTCTCAGTTTCCCTACCCAGCCATTGGCTGGACTGCAATTCTTTATCACCAATCAAAGCCAGCTGGGAGCAAGAACCATCAGCATCTGGAAGTGGGGCTTTCAGGAACCAAATTAAAACAAAATATTAGAACTAACCCCACAATTTGGGTTGTTTACATCTCTTATATATTATCTTATTACTACATCAGTTGTAATGAGTACTATGCTTTGAGTCTTCCTCTTTCTTGTGCTTTCTTCCATGTGTTTTTGTCTGCTATTTTCCTTCATTTTTACTTGGAAGCATCCTAATTAGTGTGTGTGTGTGTGTGTTTTTCTGTGGTGTTGTTCACGAGTGTGCATTATGATGTTATGCTTAAATTTAAACACATGCCATAGAATAATAATACAGTTCTCTCACCCTGTGTTTTATGCAATACCTAGAGCAGATTCAAGTTTTCCTTTAAAACTAATTAGTGGATGAAATAAAGTCTTTATCTTTTACAACAAATGACTCTGGTTTGTATAGTAATTTGAATGAACAGATAAACTGTCGGGAGCCAAACCCAGGAAACTACCTGCTGTTCCAAGAGAACCTCAGGAAATTGCCTGCTGTTCTGGGAAGCTAGTCAGTACAAGGTTAAGAAAGGACGTATTTGGGTCTCAGGTCCCAGGAACTTAAAGAACGTCTGGCATTGGGTTTGGACAGTAAGATGGCAGTAAGTAACTGCCTCTTTTGGGGGAACCTAACCTTCAGCTCAGAAAGAATTTCCTGTTGTAAAGAACAGGCCCAGGACATTCCAGGACAAACCGCAGAATGCTCTGACGGATGACTGACCCTATCAAGAGTTTGATAGAACCCCCACCCTGTTCTTTGTTCCCCTTCCTCCCTTGCCTAGAATATACATTGTAAGCCGCTTCCACGTTAAAGTGAGACCTTGACAAGACTCCATTTTGCTTGGTCTTCCATCCCTTCTCTCGCCGTGTTTCTTTTCAGGTGAGGTCCTCCTCTACAGCCACGAATAACTGGACCCGCGGTCAGGTTAATAAACCATTCTTTATTGAGGATATTGTCAAAAGTGAGCTAAACGGAAGGTTTCGGGGTGTATCTCAGCTGAGAAACAGGATGCCTTTGTGCACAAGGCCCCAAGTTCAATCACAGAAGCAGGGTGTATAGCACAGACTAGTAATCTCTGCACTTGGAAAGTAGAAGCAGGAGGATCAGAAGTTCAAGGTCATCTTTGGCCATATGTTCTTGAGGCCAACTTGGAATACATGAGACATTGAGTCAAAAAATAAAAAATAAAAAAAGCTTCAAACCTGGTAAAAATGATTATTTCTTTTTAAATTTAATTTTACTGCAAGCAAAATTTCAAAGCCTTGTCTTTGAAATATCCATAGCTACTATGCAGTCACAAGCATTAGGAATATTTTATAAGCCCTGCCACCTGACACTCATTTTAAATTTCATAAGCCAATTCTCCCCTCAGATCCACACTCTGTAACTCTGACTGAAATGGAGGAATGTGCTGGATCCTCTGAAGGCAAAAGTTGAAATCACATTTGCAAAGTTATTTGCTTTTCATGAGGCCTGCTTTATTGAAAACTTGGACATTTAAACTGGGAAGGATTAACTATAATAAAATATTTGAAATTGGCAGTACTTAGAAATCCCAGAAAAAAAAGAAAAATAATATTTTACTGCAAGTTGCTCCTTTTAGATATCAGTTTTTATTTCCCATGAAAAGAGATAGAGCTACGGGATTCCATTCCTCCACATTTATCCACCGAGTGAGCCTTAATGAGCACTGTAATTTTGTACATAAAGTATTTCTTGCAACATGCAACAACACTGGAGCTCTGGCTGACTGGCAGGAAATGGGAAAGGAGACAGAAGAGGAAAGGATGTGTGTGTGAACTATTGAACCCGGATTCCTGCAAGATAATCTGATATTACCTGATATTACCTCATTTTAGCTTCCACTTTCCTGAAAGTCCCTGCAGGTACCTCTGACAATGACTTTAACACCCTTGTCTAGATATTAGAGTGCATGTGGTGGATCTTTGTAAGAGTTATTGCTTATTGATCATTTCTCTAAGCTGGGAATCAGGCTAACACAAAAACGACTTTAATTCTGTTGGGGTTAGTTAATTACTTCGTTTGTTTTAGTTGAAAAGCATTTACATTAATAATTAGTGAAGAATACAAGCACCAAGAATATTTCAAAGTGTTGAATTGACAGACATCGACAATGCCCTCAGAGACAGGACGCACAGTGTTAGTCCAGCATTTGGGAGGTACAAGAAGTAGGATCAAAAGTGAGGCAAGGCAACTCTGCCTCAAAATAGGTTATTTTAAACCAATACTGTGCACAGTTTCTTTCTTCATGTATTTTCCAGGACTGGCCATTTAAAATTATTGATATTGTATAGTAATAATTATAACTAATAAAATTATGTGTGTGTATGCATAGGTGTGCACGTTACTGTGTACATGTGGAGATCAGAGAAAATCCAAACCAAATAAGTAAAGTAAATAAAGTAATGAATCTGATGAATCTGAGCAGTTGTTGTGTGGTAGCTAGCAAGGAATAGCCCCATAGACTCCTGTTTGAAAGCTTAGCCCATAGGGAGTGGCAACATGAGAAACCGTGGGCTTGTTGGAGTAGGTGTGGCCTTGTTGGAGGAAGTATGTCACTGTGGAGGCAGGCTTTGAGGTCTCCTATGCTCAAGCTGTGTCCAGTGTGGTGCAAGGTCTCTTTCTTCTGTCTACAGATCAAAATGGGGTACTCACAGCTCCTTCTCCAGCACCATGTCTGCCTGCATGCTGCCCTGCTCACCATGATGATAGTGCACTAAAGCTTTGGAAGTGTAAGCCAGTACCAATGAAATGTTTAAGAGTTTTCTCATTGTTCCTGGATTTCCTGGATGTTTTGGGTTAGGAGATTTTTGAATTTTGTATTTTCTTTGACAGTTGTATCAATGTTTTCTATGTTATCTTCTGCACCTAGATTCTTTCTTCTATTTCTTGTATTCTGTTGGTGATGCTTGTATCCATGACTCCTGATCTCTTTCCTAGGTTTTCTATCTCTAGGGTTGTCTCCCTTTGTGATTTTTTTTATTGATTCTACTTCTGTTTTATATGCCTGAATAGTTTTGTTCAATTCCTTACCTGGTTGTGTTTTCTTGTAATTCTTTAAGGGATTTTTGTGTTTCCTCTTTAAGGGCTTCTACTTGTTTACATGTATTCTCCTGTTATTTCTTTGAGGCAGTTATTTATGTCCTTCTTAAAGTCTTCTATCATCATCATGAGAAGTGATTTTTAAATCTGAATATTGCTTTTCCGGTGTCATGGTATTCAGGACTTGCTATGGTGGGACAACTAGGTTCTGATGATGCCAAGTAACCTTGGTTTCTGTTGCTTATTTCTTGTGCTTGCTTTCACCATCTGGTTATTTCTAGTGCTACCTTCACTTACTGTCTCTTAACTGTATCAGAACTCCTCAGTGTTCAGCTGTCTCTGTGATCTGTGATCCTGAGATCTTGGTTTTGATAGCTTCTGGGAATCAGACTGCCTCTGGGATCCTGAAATCCTGGTGTGACCAAGCTCCTGAGATCCTGTGATCCTATTATCCTATGTTCCTATGTGTTAGAGCTCCTGGGAGTCCAGCCTCCTCTGGGTTTTGGGGGTGGTGGTGTAAAGTTGAAGCCTTAGGCTCCTCCAGGCGCAGAACAGTCAGGAAGGGTCCTGTGCCACTGGCTTTGAGGAAGTTTGTGGGTTCCAGTTGGTCCAAATTACTCCCCATTTGGAGGGTAGGGCAAGGGGTTGTGACTTACTCACCTACACTCCTGAGCCTTGGTCCCTTGAAGGCTGGATGCTCCAGTGAGGGGAAATTCGGGGAGGTGAGGTGGGATTGGGTGGGTGGAGGCACATCCTCATAGAAATAGGAGGAGGGAGGATAGTTAAGGATTTTTTGGGTGTGGGGAATGGGGAAAGGGGATAACATCTGAAATGTAGATAAATAAAGTACCCAATAAAAAACAAACAAACAAACAATGGAACTGGTATGGCAATCGAAACATTTGAGACTCTTTAGTAGCAATTTAACATTACCCATATTACGGGGATTCCTTATAATTGTTGAGGACAAGAGACTGTGGAATGGGCCCATGGAACTTTAAAACAATATCTTCATAAAAAAAACGGGGAGATATACCCCTGTACACCACAAATTTATTTAAATTCGTATTCTTTTTATTTTTTATTTTAAAGTTTGTTTTTTAAAAAATTTGGATGCCAAGGAACTTTCTGTTGAGTGTCTAGGGCATTCTACAATTAGGCATACTTATGCATAGGTGAAAGGGAAGTATCCACTTACTGGCATATGGCATAATTCCTTTTTGTCTTGATTTGTAATTTTATTCATGATAGATTTTGTTTTCAAAAACAGTGTTAGGGACTTATTTTATAATAAGTTAGTCGTCTAAACATTTCAGTTGAGTTAATGAGAAAGATGTCTGTGATTGTGTGATTCAGCATTGGACAGTGTTCTGTTTGTGTCTGCTGTGTGCAGGGGATGTGTGTGTGTGTTGGTTGTCAGGTCTTGGCTACCACTTTTCAGAGTGTTTCTTCCCAGAATCTGTGTTTGCTTGTGTGCTTACATTTATCTAGGGGATCCCATAGCTTGTTCCCTGGGACAAACAGAAATGAATGTCCAGGAAGACAAAAGTCAGGGCCCAAGAAACTGAAAGAACAGCTTTATTCTTTAGAAGGGGAGACCCTTGAGGCTGAAATATAATAAGTCAACTCTGGATTACATTCTTTATCCTTCCCAGTCCTCTATTGGTATTGTTGACATAATTATGCCATGGTTTCCTGTCATTTCTCCTCAAAATATCTTCTAGGAGAGATAAGAATGGTCTTAGGGAACCCTCTTCCCCTTTTAGTTTCCTTCTTACTGGGTATATGTGTGCATACATTTGTTCTGTCCCCTTGTTGAACTCAATATTTTTAACATTAAATGTTAATAATGACCTTCTTGGATTATAGTTTTTAACTTTCAGATTATGTCTTTGAGGTATGTCATCCTGGATACAAGCTCTCCCTGATCTCTGGTTTCTGTTAGTGTGGATTGTTTTTGTTTAGTTAGCACATCTTCAGTATTGAATTGATTTCATGCAGGTACCATACAATTGGGCTATGTTTACTCTTGTGTTCTTATTTTTACCCCTTTGACTAGAATATGTGTTTCTCTCTCTATTTCTTTCTTATTTATTTATTTGCTTATTTGCATTTCAGAGATAAGGTGTTGCTACTTATCCCAGCCTGATCTATCCTTATGATGCCAATATTGTCCTCAGGTTTCAGACTTTCTCTATTTGCTCCCTATGAGCTGAGATTATAGACATAACCACCATATTTACTGGCCAGCATACATACTTTTCTTGGGAACTTAATTTACTTGCTTTTGAGACCATATTGACACATAGTGGCCTAGCTTTGCCATTGTGTTAATAGTTGCCAAATAACCTTTGTTCTTCTTACTTTTTAGTTGTCTTCATCTGTTGCCTGGCGCTTTCTGCAATGATTTATTTAAATTCTTTTTCATTTGTGTATCTGCTTTACCAGTGCATTCCACATTTTCACAATGACAACCACCATCCTTTTATGTATAGGTTTAGAATTCACTTAGATATCCCCTTAATATTGGCCTAGTGGCAGTGAGTTTTCTTAGATTCCCTTGACTTAGGGAAAAAAAATATTATTTCTCCTTCATGTCTGCAGAGCACCTGTGATGAGTCCATGATTTTTTGTTGTTGTTTTGTTTTTTGTTTTCGAGACAGGTTTCTCCGGGTAGCCCTGGCTGTCCTGGAACTCACTCTGTAGACCAGACTGTCCTCAAACTCAGAAATCTGCCTGCCTCTGCCTCCCAAGTGCTGGGATTAAAGGCGTGTGCCTCCACTGCTCTGCGAGTCCATGGATTTTAATGTGTCTGCCTCCTTTTGCTTTCAACATTCTAGATACATCATTTTGTAATCTTCTGGCACCTTCAGTCTGTTCTAGGGAATCTCCTGCAGTCCACAGTTGATTCCCTGGCTCTGAATTTGCTTTTTCAGTTGCTGTAATAAAAAAACATGATGAAAGCATCTTAAGAGAAAAAGCATTTATTCTGAGCATAGATGAAGTATGCAGATGTTATTAGCTCATCTTTGAAAGTCTGGTAGAATTCTACAGGAAAACAATCTGGTCCTGGGCTTTTTTCTTTTCTTTGGAAGACCTTCAATGACTGCTTCTATTTTCTTAGGGGTTATCGAACTGTTTAGATACTTTACCTGGTCTTAATTTAACTTTGGTAAGTGGTATATGTGGAGAAAGTCATTCATTTTGTTTACATTTTCTGGTTTTGTGGAGTACAGGCTTTCCAAGTAAGACTTAATGATTTTTAAAATTTCTTCAGTTTCTTTTGTTATGTTTCCCTTTTCATTTCTGGTTTTGTTAATTTGGATACTGTGTCTGTGCCTTTTAGTTAGTTTGGCTAAAGGTTTCTCTAATCTGGTAATTTTTTTCAAAGAGCCAGCTTTTGGTTTTGTTGTTTGTAATATTCTTGTTGTTTCTAATTGATTGATGCCAGCTCTGGGTTTGAGCCATTTCCTGTGATCTATTTCTCTTGGATCTGATTGCTTCTTTATGTTCTAGAGCTTTCAGGCATGCTATTAAGTTGCTAGTATGTATCTCTCCAATTTCTTTATGAAGGCACTTAGTGCTATGATTTTTCTCTTTGTACTGCTTTCCTTGTGTCCCATAAGTTTGGGTATGTTGTGCTTTTTATTTTCATTGAACTCTGGAAAGGTCTTTAATTTCTTTCATTATTTCTTCCCTGACCAAATGATCATTGAGTAGAGCATTGCTCAGTTTCCATGATTATGTGGGTTTTCTTTTCTGTTGCTGTGAAGTGTCTGTTGATTTTTAATTAGTGTTATGGTGTGTTTCTTTCCTTTCTTTCTTTTTCTTTCCTCCTTTGTTTCTCTTTTTTCTTCCTTCCTCTTTTCTTTTTTATTGGTTGTTGTTTCTTTATTATACTTCTCATTAGTGATGTCTATTTGCATAAGCGGTCTAAGCTGTTGTGTTTGTTACTAAAGTTCTTTGGTACAATTTTTCTGGGATGAGGCTGCCATTTGATTAGCTGCTGGTATAGGTGTGGATGCTCCTGAATGTAGAGTAATATGTATATATAATCAAAATACATCACATACATCTATGACCTTACCAAAGAATAAATAAAAATAATTTAAAACATCATAAAATAAATAAAAAGATACTTTGAGACTTTCATGTAAGACTACTCTGTATTTGCACCATTTCCATTGCCCACCCCCTCCAACTGCTTCCTCCAGTGTCTTTTTACTATCTCCTATCTAATCAATGACATTTTCTTCTACATATTTACATTTATATAGTAAGTGTTGACCCTACTTGTGTGTGTTTATACTTTCAGTCTTGTCACTGAAAAACAATAACAAAAGGAATAAAAGAAAAAACAGAAAGTGGTTCTACTTCTCATAGCAACATTGATTACCTAGTTCTTTATTTAGAGGTGAGGCCTTGTGGTAAGTTGCATGGTGTGGTTTTTTTTTGTATGTCTTGTGCAGTCATCCATATTGTTAAGCACTCATGGGAGCAAAATCCTTGTCCTGTCCAGAAGAAACTATCACAAAGTAGTTGTTCTCTTCCTTAGGACTCTTCAGTTTATTTATCACTCTTCTGCTGTGTTCCTGAGCCTTAGGCATAGGAGTTATAAATGTCTCACATCACATGTCATTTATTCTTGTATTACAACAGGCTGTAGGTCTCTCTAATAGTCTCTCTCTGTGGCAAAAAGAAGATTTTTGATAAGATGTGGGAGCTGAATTTACCCATGGGTATAAGGTTGAGTATTTTGCAGACAGCAGTTGGAAACTATCTTACTTGAGAAATATGGTAGTAGTAGGTTCTTCCCTAGGATTTGATATCTCAGACATGAATTCCCTCCAATTCAGTGGGCTTTAGGTTCAATGAGACAGCTGTTGGTTGCACCTATAATACAGTGCCACTATTGCATCATTGATAATATCTTGCTGGTAGCATCATTGCTTCAGCCCATAAGCTTTCAGTCAGTAGGAACATTGGAACTTTTTCTCTGTTGCCAAGTTGGTCTTGCCTTTTGTTAAGTAACCAGTAGGATAGTACTATATCATATCTACATGGCTTCAGATGGCTCTGGAAAACTCCTTACTCCTTCAGAATTATCTGTTTTATGGTTTGAATACATGATAAACCCCATTCTTTCATAGTTGGCATGTTTGTCTGAAAATGGGTGCTATTTTGGTAAGTTCTATAAATTCAGAAGGAGACTCATGCTGGGGGTAGTAGGCCTCTTGTTGGCTGTATTATTCCAGGTTGCCTATTGTTTGTTGTTTACAGAACTACTATTATGTGAACTGGATGGATCTACTGTGCCTTCTCTCAATAACTCATCAAACTGACTAAAACTGTGAGCCAAAACAGATCTGAAAGTTGTATCAGTCATGTATGAGTTAATACAGTTGGGTAAGGTAGCACCCTTTTAACTCAGAGCTCAAGTTACTCTTTTGTTTTATAATGGAAAAGGGGAAATAGTACAAGAACATTAACCCTGCCTTTTGCTTAATAAAATGCTTTCAAATAGCATCACTTCTGCGGGTTTGAATTTATAACTAGACTGTAGGTATAAACAGGACAAATATCTGCTTGGTTCAGAGAAATTCTCAAAGACAAGGTTTTACCTTATAGGTTCTTCTGGAGAAAGCAATGCTTTGTCTTCTGTTGAACACAGTTGAATGAATTGACTTGAAGAACTGACCACAGTATAACAATCTTAGTGTTTATTCTGATGTGTTAGCTACTTTGCATAACTGAAAAGAAACACTGGATATATTTAACTAAGAGAGGTAAGATTTATTGCCTTGATGCCCTTTTGAGAGAATGCCCCTAATGACTTACTTTGTTTGATCAGGTTCTACCAGCTTCCAACAGTAGCACTGGGTAATGATGTCTGTGGATGAATCCATTGACTAGGCCAGAACCTTCATTATGCAATCACTTCCCAAAAGTATTCAACACACCAGTTTTGGGGATACAATACATATTCAAATTATAGTAGTTGACAAGAAGAAAGGGCATAGACAATCACATTTTCAGCCTGCTTCTGAAGGAGTCGGAGGATATGAGGAACAGAGCGGGGGGGGGGTGTGTGGAGGAAGAGAAAGAGAGAGAGAGAGAGAGAGAGAGAGAGAGAGAGAGAGAGAGAGAGAGATCAGTCTATCCCAGAGGTACTGTTAATCTCATGTGAAGTATAAGTGTTATAGACATAGGGAAATCATCAGGCTAAGTAAGTAATTTCAGGTTGGGGGTACCTAAAAAGTGTTTGGAGAGAAATCCAGACTGAAGCCTTTTTGTAGATAATCTATCACTGGAGGTGGGGAGGTTGTCTAAGTCCATTTCTTAGGCTGATCTGTTGAAACGGGTTTGGGTCTTAGGAGGGCTTTATCGTTTTAAGCTCTCTTTGGAGGACCCTATCTCTGATTCAACCATAAAGGTGTGATGTGTCTGGTTGTATTATATTGGTTTGTAAAGAGGTTAAGCAGTGTGCAATATATTTAGTTCTTTGCCTAGTAGAAACCTGATCATAAGTTCTGAAAAGGTGTCTTTCCTCCTAGAAAGTTTGTTTAAGAATTTGTTCAGGCTTCGATTAAATATATATTTGAAGGCATTTATTATATTGGACTTTCTTCCTCTCATTGGAATGTCTGAGCCAACCCCAAACTATTTTTGAAACCTAGCTGACTATATGCTTCACCAATTCTGCCTGCTCTCTTCATGCTGATCTTTAAGGTTATGGATACATACAACCTGTACTTGGATGGCATATTCTCCGCACTGAGAATATGAAAACTTACTCTAGCGTTTCTGCCACATTCCTTTGGCTTCCTGTCAGCACATACTGCACCTGGTGAACAGCTCTAGCTCTGCAGTGAGATGAGCGCTGATTGGTGCTTCAGCTTTCCTTGTTAAAGAGTAACTCATTTTGGTCCCAGCCACTTGTAACTTTTTTCTCATTCAATGCATGCATGTGTGATGCCCATATTTGTTCAGTTTATCATCTTTCTACCTTGAATCATTGTCATAGATCTTCAGAGCACCCCATTGATAAGAATACCTAATGCCTTAATACAACATGGTGTGCAACCTGTAGCCAAATTCCTGATAATAGATACTGATGATTTGAGAGTTTTTTTGAAATAGACAAGGTAAAAGCTGTTCAAAAACTGTGGACTTCTCACTTGGGCCCATGGTATCTGGATGAATGTGTGGAGATCTGGCTGTGTTCTGTTGGAAGGCAACGTTCATAGTGTGAAACTCTGGTACTCATACTGTGACCTATCCTGGGTGTCTCAATTTTATTCAGCAGTCTTTGGATGCACATTGGATGTGAATGCAGTGATAGAATGTCTCTACATTTGTACAAGTAGATGCAGCCAATTGTCCAGCACCAAATAAGAGGCAAGACTGGTAACTGCTTTATTCCTATAAGCCAGAATGTGGAACAAAAGGCATCAAAGTAGATCTGGAACATATGGGCCCATATAGGTACACTACAATATTGAAGACAGGTATCTGAAGAACAATGCCTAAGAACTCAGGAAATAAACTAGGCAAAGGCAGTACTTAAAATATTCTAGAGACCCTATCCCCTTGGAACCCCCACCTATTAGACCACTGAAACAATGGATCCTGAGGATTTCCCTGGGGATCTCATGTTGGAAGAAGACTGGGTCACTGGAAGAACTTCTCTTCCAGGAATAGATTTTACAAAGTTCTGACAACTTGTCACTATCTTGCAGGAAAGACTGGAGCCAAAATGAAGATTCTGTAGGTTCAACCAACACTTTGACCGGCCTGCTTTTTCACAAATATTTCTTGCCCTCTGTTTAATGTCAATTTCATGGCAGGGTCCTAAAGCCTGACCTAGTGGAGTTATTGTTTGTCTCTGTTTATTCCTCTTCCTAGTGTTGTCACATCAGACAGAATCCTTTATTGTCCTTGTAACAGCTACTCTACCTTGCTTTCTATTTTCTTTTTTTTGGTTTTTTTCGAGACAGGGTTTCTCTGTGTAGTCCGGGCTGTCCTGGAACTCGCTCGGTAGACCAGGCTGGCCTCGAACTCAGAAATCCGCCTGCCTCTGCCTCCCAAGTGCTGGGATTAAAGGCGTGCGCCACCACTGCCCGGCCCGCTTTCTGTTTTCTATGATAAAACATTCTGGAGAAGAGCAACTTGGGGAAGAAAGGCCTTTTTTTTTGTATGTGTGTGAGGAGGCTTATGTTTCCCATCTTGGTCCATCAATGAAAAAAGCCAGGGCCAAGAACTCAGGGCAGGAACATGGAAGCAGGGACTGAAGCAGAGACCAGAACAAAACACTGCTTGTTTCATATGGCTTGCTCAGCTTGCTTTTTCATACAACTTAGGATCTAGTGACCCAGGGATGGCACCATCTATAGTGGGTTAGGCTCTGCCACAGCAATCATTAATCAAGAAAATGTACCACAGACTTCCTACAGATCAATATGATGGCTCCATTTTTCTCAATTTAAGATCCAGCTTCCCAGAGGACTCCAGCTTGTGTCAAGTTAAAAAAACAACAAAAACAAAAACAAAACAAAAAGAAAACAAAAACCCAAACAACAACAACACCCCCACAAACAAACAAACAAACAAACACACACTAACCAGCATAACTGATCTACTAAGGATTGGTGACTCAGTCCTGCTGAATGGAACGCAAAGGCCCAGGGTCTGACCTGAACAAATCTAGTAACAGGGCTTGGTAGTCACAAGCCTTGGAAAGTAATAATAACTTTACAGAAGACTCCTCACCATGTTATTTAAATACTTACATCCAATTCTCATCTTGAAATAGAGTATACTCCTTGGCCTCTCTTTAGTTCAACCCTCGGAATACACAGCCACTAAGACTCAAGGTTGCCTAGACTTCTGGGTTGTTCTCAGCTGTGGTCAGTGAATGGCTGTTTTGGAGATGCCAAGGCCCACTTCATTCTGTATTTGAGGAGATGTCAGAAACCTCTGCCAACCGCAGAGATGGTGAGGAGGGTCGATGGAGCTACAAGCTCATCTTCATCCCGGAGCTGGAGGCTCCAAGGACTTGGGGTTGAGGCTTCCAGCCGGCGCCAGAAACTTCGGGCCAATCAGCGCTGCCTGGTGGCCTGGGCGCCCCACCGCTCCGGCCGCCGCGCCTGCCCCGGCCGAGGAGGGGCCAGGCCGCGGGGAGCCGAGGAGGGAGGTGGGGATTCTGGGAGTCGAGCTCATTTCCTCCTCCCGGCCGCCCCTGGCCCGCACCCCATCTCCACGTGCGGCGTCTGGGAGCGCGGCCGAGCAGGGGAGGATGCTGGGCATGTACGTACCAGACAGGTTCGCCCTGAAGTCGTCCCGGGTCCAGGACGGGATGGGGCTTTACACGGCCCGCCGCGTGCGCAAGGTGGGTGAGCGGCCCGCGCAGGCCGCGCCACGTCCCAGGGCCTGCGGGGAGCCCGGGCCTGTAGGGAGCGGGTGTCCCGGCTGCCCTCCGCCGCTGTGGCGAGAGACTCCCATGGGCTGCAGTCTCCCCCAGCCCAGCGCCAGGCGCCTCCTGAATTCTGAACAGTCAGCAGTCTGGTCATACCCTCACTTCTTGTGCAGATGGGCCCTGGCAGCTTGCAGCCCAATGCAGGCCCTGGAGCCTCAGAAAGGAGGCCTTCCTCATTGCCATCCCGGGGGTGATAGCTGTATCTTCGGCTTATTTTCTTTGCATTTTTCAAATTTTATTCTGGCATTGGTTTATCTTCCAAAACAGCACAGGCATGCGACCAGGTTAAGCGCAGTTACCCTGTCTGTGTGATGACGCACGACAGATGTTGACTGTTTCTTGTAGACATGTAGAAGACAATACTAGAGCATTCCAAATCTTAAGTTATAACTTTAGAACATGGTGGCTTGAGCTATTGTAGGTTAGCAGACCTGAAACAAACTAGAGGAGGCAGAACAGAAGCACCCAGAGTAAGCATAGCCAAGGTTCGCTGAGCAGGGTCCATGCTTGGTATTTTTGTGTGTTCATCTGACTTTAGTCCTCAGTACTCTCTGGAACCAACTTTTAGTTATCATTTAAGAGGTAAGCAGAGGAATTCTGCAGTTAGACAACCTGCTGAGTTAATGAATTAAGCTTCAAACCCATCGTTTCTGAATGGAAAACATATGCTTTTCTAGAACATTCTGTTATGGAACAACATGCTTTATAAACCTTGCCCCTGACATATTCCCTGCCTCTCCTCCTCACTGTTTGGCTTTGCTTTGTTAACAGATACTTAGAAAAGCAGAGGTTCGTTCAGAGGAGAGCATGTGAACATAGTGCTGGGTTCACAACATGACCTACAAGAAGTTTCCATAGCTCAAGTGGTAAAAAAAAAAAAAAAACAAAACACATTTAAATGTAGATAAACTTGGATAGGTATTGCCAGATGACCAAATGTCAAAATCAGCAGTCTTGCAAAGCCAAGTGCAACCATCATCAAATGACTCTCATGTACCATTGACATAATGTTTCTGTTAGAGTCTTATAGCAGGAAAAACTCCTAAATGGGCTTTTCTTGAAGGTTTCTGGTATAACTATAATTAAGAATCATTTTGTACTTATGAATAGTAAGACACCAGACAGCTGTTCAAAAGTAAGAATTACTGCATAATCCTTCTTTTGCTTTACTCACATCATTTTTGGTAGTTGGGCAGTGCATTCTCTTTGACATTTTCATGTGCTTGTGTTGGGAGTACTACTTGGTATGGGATAAAGTATCTCTAGCATGAAGTATCTGTTGCAGCATTGGTAGGCATTCATCGTCTGCTGCTAATATAACTTAAATAAACCCACAGATTTTCACCCAGATAGCATCTAGCATGATGTTCATGCAGAATATGGCTTACAGCTGGGCAGTGGTGGCGCACGCCTTTAATCCCAGCACTTGGGAGGCAGAGGTAGTCGGATTTCTGAGTTCAAGGCCAGCCTGGTCTACAGAGTGAGTTCCAGGACAGCCAGAGCTATACAGAGAAAACAGAAACCTGTCTGAAAAACCAAAAAAAAAAAAAAAAAAAAAATATGGCTTACAAAAATCCAGACTGTTTTTGACAAAGTTATTATTCTAAGATATTCAATCACAAGGTCATGGAGAGCTTCAGTGATGCCTGTGCATCGCTTTTTCCTCCCCTGTACACTGAGAGCAAAGCTGAAGCCACACAGCAGATTTTCCCTGAATTGTAAGATGAGGCTGAGCGTTCTTACATGCCTTACCTATTTCACCATGTCTCATTTCTTAATTATTTTTGAAGTCACCCATGTAAATCTTTCCTGAATACATTTCAAGAGGTCTGAGACTATAACAGCTGGACTGAAGCTATGTTAAGGACCTCAATTAAAAATCCTCATGTTCTTCTAAACAGATTGTGAGATTTACCACTTTAGCCCGTGTGTTGCCAACAACAGATGTTGTAGCATACTTTTATAGCAGGGATGCTAATATAAATCTTCTGGTTTACAAAGTGATTGAGATTCAAAGTGATTTAGATTCTCTGTTGATCTAAAGTTCAAGACTAGAATCCAGAATGGGCTTGGAGAACTCTTCCAAGAAACCCAAGAAACTCCATATTTCTACCTTCTACAGGTTGTTTGGGATTCCCTTTCTGAAGGCATACCTTATTTCTCTAGACCTTATTTCTTTGTGATATGTTTCCTTCAGTGGAGCCTTGCAACTGAATCTAGATAATCTGGATCATTGTATAAAGATCATTGTATAATTTGAGTGACATTTCACCATGTCCTGGTTCTGTAAAGATGCACCATTGCTCATGTACTGGCTACACTTTATTTTGTTTGTAGGAGGCACTGATCCTTGATTGTTTAACAAGGCAGCATTCATGCATTAAAGCCTGGCTGTGTTCCTTTAACAAGGGAAGAGAAAGTGTGTTTTGGAGCAAAAGTAGGAAAGACTAGGATTTAATAGGTTACAAGTAACAACTTTTAAATAATGTCATAGGTGATCTATTCCATACATTATCATGGTGTGGGTGGGAGCACCAGAGATTTTAGCTGCCTCTCAGGTTCCCATGGCTTCCCCACTAGCAAATGTCAACTCCCTGTCTCTCAGTTCAAGGAGACACTTACTTGTCATGAAAAACTGTTAATGAAATGAAAATAAGTTTAATACCCAGTTTGTAAAATATAGAATAAAAATGGAAGGGTAAGTTGAAAGTGTGATGTTTGGAGGAAGATATATGACTAATAACAAAACAAACCAACCAGCCAAACAAACAAACAAACAAACAAATCCCCAAAGAGAAAAGCAAGCAGAGGAACGATTACTGTGTTAATACCAGAAGACTAGAATTTGTGTACTAATGCATTTTGCTGATTATTTTTGAAGGTGACTCCTCTAAATGGATTTTTATCTTAGGGGTGAAACTCTGCCAGTAGATGTTTATTACATTTTCTGTTGGCTGATGGTAAGTCACTAATCTGGAAATAGAATCACTGCAGTGACACTGGTTCCCTGTTTATACAGTTAGGTGTCACCATAAGGACCCAGTGAGGCCTAATGATTCCTGATGTGCTTACAGCTTTTAAAAAATATATCATAGAACCATCTAAATCGATGTTTTTCAAGGAAACTTTGTATTTTGCTTCAGTGATGATTGCTGCTACCAATAGTTAATTTGTTTATAATTTAATATAGCTTGGCTAATGGAACATTTATGAAGCTGTTGCAATTGTTAGAAGCTATCTGTGTTAGGAGATGGAGGGTGAATAACAGATAGCAATTATGGTGCTTCTCTCAGTTCTTTTGAAGCCATACAGAGAACCTCTGCTTCCTAGGTGACACAGAGCTGATGGAGGGCAAGGTCTATTCACACTAAGGCAGTTCATCCGATTGAACTCTGGCCATTCCATGTATGACTTGAGCATCCCTAATTAAAAATTTGAAATGCTCCGAAATGTGTAACTTTTTGTATGTCTATATGATACCAGAAAGGGAACATACGGGGCTTCAATCCTTCTTAGTAGTAACAAAATACTCAAGGGAGCAAATATGGAGACACAGTGCAGGACAGAAACTGAAGGAGGGACCGTCTACAGACCATTCCACCTGGATATCCATCCTATGTGCAGTCACCAAAGGTAGAGGTTGATGTGGATGTCAGGATGTACATGCTGACAAGAGCCTGATATAGCTGTCTCCTTAGAGGTCTGCAAGAGTCTGACATACTCAGAGGCAGATGCTCACAGCTAACCATTAAACTGATCATAGGGTTCCCAATGGAGAAGATAGAGTGAAGGCTGAAGGAGTTGAGAGGATTTGGGACACCATGAGGAAAGCAACAATCCCAACCAACCAGAGGCCCCAGGGTCTAAACCACCAGCCTGGGAGCGCTTAGGGAGGGACCCATGGCTCCAGCTATATATGCAAGGGAGCTATATATAAGTGGGAGAAGAGATCCTTGGTCCCATGAAGGCTGGACGTCGTGGGGGGGGGATATTCCAGGGTGGGGAGGGGAGGTACGGGGGAGGGTGGGTGGGGGTACACCAACGTGGAGGCAGGAGGAGGGGGGAAGGGATAGTGAGTTCCTGGGAGGGAGGGGGAAATGGGGTAAGGAGAGAACATCTGAAATGTAAATAAAATTTCCAATAGAAAAAAAAAAAAAAAAAAAAGAAAGGGAACATACTTATGATTGTTATGAAATCATCTTAAGACAGTGTGTAAAGTGTATATGAAGCATGAATTCTCTGTTTAGATGGCTTTCATCCACACATATTTTTACATCTATCTGTCTATGAATCTATAGCTATAGAATAACCTCCATTGAAATGTGGAATCCAGAACACTTGGTTTTTCATAGACCAGATTAGGAATAGTCAATCGGCTTGTACTCTTTCTATTAAAAAGGCATTTTCTCTGTAATCAAAAAAACGTTAAGTTCATAAGTGCACTCAAACACAAAGATTATTTTATTGTTTTATTATTTTTAATATAATTAAATATATAACAAATGATTTATGAGAATATATAAAATATAAACATAATACAAATGTATATAAATATAATAATATATCATAATATATTATTATTTATCTTTAAAATGAAACATTTCTCATTCAGAGTAGCCTATGAATAATTCCTCTTATTTATCTTCATTGACTCTTGTTACTATAATTATTTTAGCAGTTTTTTTTTTTTTAACTAGGCCATGTTAACTGCATAAAATAATGGGTTTTACTGTGGTGTTTTCATGCATGGATGTCATATACTTTGACTACACTCTTCTCCTTTGGCTTTTCCCACTGATATTCATTTTTCTAAATAAACCTGCTTTTACTTTGATGTCTTAGTATTATTTTTTAATATAGATTTGGATATGAAAGAACACATGTGATACTAATCTTTTGGGGCTTGGCTTGTTTCCTGCAGCAGTATGGTCTCCAAATTCCATTGATTTGCCTACAGATTATATAATTTCAATGTGCATGGCTGAACGAAAAAACTCCATTGTGTGTGGTGTCTGTATTTATATAATTAATTAATGTCACATTTTCATCATTTGTGTCTCTGTTTATTGGCACACCCAGGGTGATGTCATAACCTGGCTAGTATGAACTGGCTGAATACATTCCGTAGTGAAGTTGCGCCATAATATTTGTTTATGTCATATTGTACACAGTCGTTTACACACTATATGCTAGCGTCTGTCCTAGACACCTTACTAGAACGGTGAAGAAGATACATGTTCTTGCTCTTGAGTAGCTTCATTATCCAGTAGACACATCTTATCGTGTGCTAGAACTTGATAACAGTGGAAGTAGGGCTGGGTCTGGTTGGCTGCGACATAAGTGAGAATGTTATAAATTAGGTATCTTAGCTAATTTTCATTAGAGTGAGATTTGAATAATGGTTTGAAGGATGGTAGGAAAACAAACAAATATATTTCCAGGGGAAGAATATTCTGGGCTAGGGAACAAGTTAGTCTGAAATCCTGAGACAGGTAAACTTGCTTTGCCTATTGGTGTCCAAGGAGACTAGTATGGCATTCCAGAAGTGAGCCAGGGAAGATCCTACAGTACCTTAAGGATGTACGAGCTAACAAAGGGAGGGTACTTGAAGGACAGACCACCACATTTCCTAGAGCATTTCATGCAGCTGTAGACGGGCATTAATTTGAATGTATTGGAGACCTACCTGTAGAGAAGGGCCTGCATGTTTATCAAGGATTACTCTGGCTGCAGCTTTGAGCGTACTCTGTCATGGAAAAAACTGTATAAACAGAGATTATATAGTTTTTTTTTTTTTAACTAGGATTTTACTAGGATTTACTAGGATTTTCTTGGCTGTAATCTATGGGGGGCAATGAGATTCAGCCTGAGTGACAGCTCTGACAGTGTATATTGAAAGCAATGGGGACAGAATATGGAAGGATGAAAAAGGACAGGAAGGATCAGGGCAGTTTCCAGTGGCTTAGCCTGAGATCCTGAAAGGATTGAACTGTTAGTCAATAACTGAGATGAGGAGTTTGTGAGGAGCAAGTTTGAAGAGATGGATGGTGTACAGTAGCGTGAGTTCCATTTCAGGCTTGTTTTTGAGATGTCTGTTAGATAACTGCGACATGTCAGAGGCATCAAGGTGAAAATATACTCTCCCTACCTCCCATGGGTATTCATTATTGTCATACATTTTATTCTGTGTGTAAACTTTGCAGTTACAAACTTTTCATTTAGATCATTAGTTGCCTTTTAGAAGAAAAAAAACAAAAAGAGTCTTTGTTATTTACTGTATTAGTTATTATTTTTGGGATAAAACATCATGCACGGAAGTGATTTATGGAAGGAGTTTATTTTGGCTTCCAGTTCCAAAGATAGAGTTTATAATGGTGGCAGGAAACCAGAGCAGGACACTCAGAGACACACACAGAAGACAGAAAAAGTAAACTGTAAGTAGAGCAAGACTATATATTCTCAAAGCTCACCTCCCCCTCCCAGTGATGGATTTCTCATAGCAAGACTATACCTCCTAAAACAGTGCCTCCAGCTGGGTACCATGTGTTCAAATACATGAGCCTATGGATGATATTTTTCCTTCAAGCTATCACATTCTACCTCTTGGCTCCTATGGGTTCATGGCCATCTCATGATGCAAAATGGATTTAATTGACTTCCCATAGTCTCTAATAGTCTCAACACGTTCAACAAGTTCAAAGCCCAAAGAGTCTTCTGAGACACCAAAGCAACCTCTTAAGTGTGGCTCCCTGTTAAATAGAAAGATGAGTTATTTATTTCCAACATATACTGACAGAAAGAATACTGAAAGTACAGTGAGGAAATACTGGAATAGAGTAAGACCAAAAATTCAAGAGAGCAAATATCAAATCCTGTAGCTCTAACTCCACTGTCTAAGACTTTAGTTTTAAAGGTATTAGATGGCTCTACCCCTTCCAGCTTTGATTCCTGCAGCATCTGTCTTTTCTTGGGCTGGTTCCACTGAAACTCAGGCTCATGCCTTTATGTAATGGCATCTTACAGCTTTCTGGGTTCTGAGAGCCTTCTTGAAGGGACTCTGACCCTGCCATTACCTCACCTAGTCTCAGCAGCTCTTTTAAACCACAGAGGTCGAGTCTCCGATCCCTCACTCTTGTATTTTTCATGTCTACAAAGCCATTTCTTCATAAATAACAAACTATTTTCCTCTAGATAACAAGTTTAGTTACCTACTTGGGATGGACATTGCTTCCCTTAAACTTTATATTAGCAGTAGGTTTTATATGTTAAAGCAGTTCCTGGGAGCATTAAACCTCATAGACTTTCTCTTTTCATAGATTAGAGACTCAACTGGATGGGGTCTTGCGTGGTGGGCACTCTTCCTTTAATTCTAGTGCAGAGCAGGCCTCTCCTTAATGGTACTAATCTCTTTTAATAGTCATACATATTCTTCATCAGCATATGTCTGGAGTACAGCATTAATCTTCCTAGTGCTAATTTTTTTCTCTACAAACTGTATTTGGTATTTATTCTTTTTTCCCACTTGCTCATTTTCACTGTGGATGTGCATTAGAGTGACTGATAATAACCATAACACAGACTAATCATCATATGGTCTTGAAATGGCTTCCACCAAAGAAATAATCTTTCAAATTTAGCCCTGAGCAAGTTCTTAGGGCGTGAGCAAAAGGCAGTCTTGTTATTTACTAAAACATTAGGACTGTCTTTCAGTCAATCTGCAAATATCATTTGATTCTGAAATTTTATGAGCCAGACCACTACTGTATGCATTACTCTAGTACCAACGTCCTCCTCTGTTACTGAATAAAGAATACAACTACTATTTCAGTTCTCAGTTTCAGAGTTTTTATCCTAGTTCAGTTTACTTAATGGATTTTATAGAAAACATTTTAATTTAACTGGAAATCTTACTAGGTCTCTTGGTTTGTCTGTAAAGCTCAGAGAGTTTATTAGAGTATGTCTAGGCTCTAAACCACCTTGATAAATTACTCTTAAGTCATCTAACACAATAGTGAGTGATTCTGATGTCACCTAGCATGGGGGTGACTTTAATGTTACTTAACATAAGCATGGGTGACTCCAGGGTCACCTGATACAAACCGAGTGCCTCTGAGATTACCTCGATTTTAATCCCTCTGCTATTTGACATGAATGAGACCATTTGATCTACAGAGGCAGATGAACTTTATCTTTAGAAAACCATCTTCCAAATTTTTGTCTTTCAACCTACTTTTTAATATCCTCTGAACTATCTAGGTTGGAGCTGGCCTTGATCTATTCTCCATAAATCTCATTCTTGCCTCTCTTTGTTTTCCTTTGAGATATGACTTTAATTTGATTCTTGTTTCTTCCTATGTTTCAATAAATTTTCTAAAAATAGACATTTGTGAAGTCATCTTTTAATTATTAAAAGTTTCATTAATGGCGATGGGGAGATGGCTGAGTGGATAAAATGCTAGAGAAATAGATTGTAGATTTCCAGGGGCAACCTAAAAATGCTGGAGGGCTTTGCAGCTCACCTCTAATCTAGAGTTCAGGAAATGACGGTTTAGGGAATCCCTAAGCAAGCAGGTCGCTAGACTAGACAAGTTGGTGAGCTGTGAGTGTGCTGAGGGATACTTAGTAAATATGATGTGAAGTGTTCGAGGAAGACACCAGTTGTCAACCTCTGACCTTCACAGACATGCACACACGTGTGTAGTCTCACACAGGTACATCTACACACATGGGATAGTGCATACATACATGTTCCTACACCACAACCCCAGGCACGTTCTTAATTAAAAAAAAATCATAAAGTATCTTCTGAGTTGCTGTATTTTGATGTCTATAAGTTCCAGCAGACAATTTATACATTCTCATCTTATTATAGTTGGTTTTCTTGTTTCCTGTGTTGTGCAAAGATTGGGTCTATCATTATCTGTATCTCCAGCCCTGGTATTCCTACAGTCGAGGATTCCATCTGCCACAGGAGTTTGTGTGTCTTTCTTTTACTAACCCTGTGGAGTTGGGGTTCATTTTTCACTTTGATCTCACTCTCTCTGGTGGGTATGGGAGTGTTCATTTAGGCCATTTTTGTGGCTAAGTCAGTCCCGCAGATGAGAGTAGGCTGTTAAGTCGATTAATCATTATATTAGTATGGGTTTTGTGCCCCTGATTTTCCTTTTCTAAGTAAAATTCCAACTAGATTTAAAACCATGAATGATGTAAAGGCTTCTATTTAAGTTAGGTTGCACAGAAAGTTGTTAATGAGTAAAAAACAAAATCAATTTTAAGAAAATACTGTTTGTATATAGTAGAGACAGCAGTGAACAAAGTTTGGAAAGCGGTGGGGAATCCGTAGAGTGCTGCCTGAGGAGACTGTTCCTAGTGAAAGCAGGACAGGGGAGTGCAGAGTCTCCAGCTAAAACCAAATACATGGGCTGTTGTGAGTATCTGCTGTGTTTCTACTATAAATAAGGTGGACAGTTCAGAGTTGGTGCCTTACAATTTCATAATCTTGCAGCTAACACAACTAGCTTATCTAATCCGATCATCACGGTGTGCTCACTGGTGTGCTTGTGAAAAGGCTTGTTTGAACGGACAGTTTTAAAGAGACCAGTCACTGACACTTGGCTTCCTTCTGGGGCCATAACCACAGGACATATTGTAGGCCACATGACCAGGTTGCCAAAGGGAGGGGGTCTACAAGGTTACACCCCAATATTATGCAAAGAGCTTTCACTGGGTACCATCTTTCCTAATGGTTTTCTTTGCTGTTATACTGGCAACTAAGTCTCTTTGTCATGAGAACACTTGGAGGGCACTGCAAATCTAAACATAGAATTTCAGCAGCCTGTATCCTGAGGTTTCTCTTTCTTTCCCATCCTAGTGTATTTATTTGGGTTCTTATCTGAGCTTCAGTCCTTTGCCTATAATTTAATTAACAATTTGTTTTATATCTTTTCTCCTGTATGGAGTAGAAGAGAAAATGATTGATTGGTGTGTGTGGACTTACGGTGCTGAGAGAGACTGATTGATTTGTGTGTGTTTAATCTGTGGCACTGAGATAACTTATGTTCTGATTGGTATGTGTGGACCTGTGCCACTGGGAGTGTTTGTTGAGACTGACATGTTGATTGGCATGTGTGGATTCTGGCACTAAGAGGATCTGATTGGGGATGAATTAATAGATTGGCATATGTGTATCTGTGGCACTGAGAGTATATTCTCCTTGGTGTGCATGAGCCTGAGCCACTGAGTGTGTGCTGAAAGGAATTGAGTGCTTGGCATGTGTGACACTGAGTATAGGCCAAGAGCTTTCAGGAGCAGATTCAGATTGTCCCAGATAGCATGAGTATTCCATTGCTGAAAGAGTTTGATTAAGAGTTTGTGGTTATAGAACAGAATAAAGGCATAAGCCAAGAAGGCTTTCAATTTCATTTGTTGGAACCTTGGGTGTGACAGTTACAGCAAAGTGGAGAACCCTTTAATGCAGACTCAGATGGTATCTAATGACATTTACGTTCTGGGCTAATGGGAACTTGTGGTCTGCAGAGTTAATACATTCCAATAGGTTTCACCTGATAGTCATGAGGATGCTAAGTCAGACACTGAAGTGAGCAAGGTGTGCCTTTTGAGGAAGCTGAAGACACTGCAAGATAATTAAGTTCTAGATCCACAACACTCCAGCTCTCTACAATCAGGAAGTTTTAATCAGTCGTTCAGCCTTGTAGAGACATTAATACAGTTTTGGGTTTTGTTTTTCTGGGGACTTGAGTTCACAATAGCTTTTGCAAAATTTGATAAAGGTTAAATACATGATAGAGTGATCTGAAAGTTGAACATATTCACAAATGACAAATCCTAAAATTTGTTACAAAAGCACCTTATTTTTCCATCTGTTTTCAGATTGATCTTCACTTGTTTTCTTCAACAGTTCTGAGTATTGAGTATGTGCTTTGAGGACAGTAGGACCTTGCAGACCTGCTAGACTTGGGTCTTCCTGTTTGTCAAAGTTCTTTATGAGACATGATGCCAGTCATGGGCTATCTAGGGATGCTTTTGGTCTTTGTTAGCTGACAGAGTATAATCAGATCTCTCAAACTCTGTGACTCAGTTTTCATACTTGTTTCAGAGGGGAGTTTCCACTAAGGACTCCGAAGAGTCCTTGCCATGGTTTGAACGTATTAATTCTCTGTCACTGGTCTCATTTCTTTTTTTTTTTTTTTTTTTTTTTTTTTTTTTTCGAGACAGGGTTTCTCTGTGTAGCTCTGGCTGTCCTGGAACTCACTCTGTAGACCAGGCTGGCCTCGAACTCAGAAATCCGCCTGCTCTGCTCCCAAGTGCTGGGATTAAGGCGTGCACCACCACTGCCCGGCACTGGTTCATTTCTTATGTAGCTTTTGTGTGCCTGTTATTAAATACTGATTTTGTCTCTTTTAAAGATATAATCTCACTAGGTAGTCTTGTTGGTTTGTGGTTCACTGTGTATTCCAGGCTGGACTTGAATCTGTGGTATTCCTCCTTGCTCTGCCTCCTGTGAACCATAGCTGAGATGACAGACATGGACAGCCATTCTTAGCCAAAGGTTAGTTTTTGAGGAGGAGTGCATCTCTGGAGCTGTGCATCTGTCTGAAGGGTGCGTGAGGCGGAGTGCCTCCTCATTTCAGCATGAAGTGGACCAGAAGGAATGTTAGACGTCCATGTCTCCAAACATGTTTTCTAAGGATCAGACTAGGGCCTTTGCATGGCTACAGTCAGCAGTCTGAGTCTCCGAAGTCTTGTTTAGGTTATTCAGAATATGCTCTATTTGAAAACTTTCCATATATATTTTTATCCTAAGATCACATTAAAGAAACAGTCTTGTGCTGATTACATGGCATAGTGTATAAAGTGCCAAATCTGATGACCTGAGTTCAATCATCAGGATCCATATGTTGGAAAGAAAGTAATTCTTTGACTATCACTTGCATCTCGAGGTATGCACATGCTAGTGTAAAGAAAATAAGTAAGTCAATGAATGAAACTTAAAGATGGTAAAAGAACAATCTTGGCTCTGCCACTATTTGTGGCTCCCCAGGATCTGTCTTTTTCATGTGGAAGTTGAAGGGCTTAATTTATCATTTGTAGTTCTTTTTAGGTATATTAAATTTTACTATTTCCTAAATTATCTAATTTCTTTTGGACATTGAGTAGAGTTATTTCCCATTAGCAAAGTTAGTCAATAATCCCCTCTTAGGTTTTGAACCTTTCACATATCTCTACTCCTACACAAAGGGAAGATTCTCTTGGAAAATAATTACAGGTAGATTGGAAGGAAGGACCCCATAGCATGAGTGACTGTTGGCTTGCTGCATATTGATCCACAGAATTTCTGGAATATGGGACCCACTAGTGATGTTTCCTTAGGCTCTTTTTGAAACAGCACCAGGGCTAGGGGTATACCATGGATAGAAGCCTGGGTTCAGCCCCCTCTACTGTCTAAAACTGGATTTGGAGGCCCACATGTTTAACCCTGCCACATGAGTGTAATAGGGTGAGAATCTCAGCAGTTCAGTGCCTTCTTCAGCGACATGTGGGGATGGAGCCCAGCCTGGGGCACACAAGACCATGGACAAAACACAAACAAGCAAACAAACAAACATGGAATTGGAGGCCTGTCTGAAATAAGACTATGCCTTAACACTCACCCCTTCCCACTAACAGATACTTTGAGTAGGAGGCTAGCCCTGGGATATATTACTACACCTCAAAACACATACACCACACACACATGAACAAGTGAAAGTGTCCCTTACTATTAAATAGGGCCTTATAAGTCCCCACACCTTTAGATGCCATCCCTCACAGCTGACACAGCAAAGTCTACTATCTGGTTCTGTGTTCTGATGCTTCCTCTTTCAGGGTGTCCAGGCTGCACACTTGGCAGGAAAGGATGAAGCAGGGTTTGGAACAGCGAATGAGTCAGCAGGATCTTAGTCTTGTCTGGCTGGGAGTGTGGGAGTGGGAGTCAGGTATGGGGGTAGGGAGTAGAATTCAGATTGTGGTCTTTACTGGGGTAAACCTTAGAGAGTGGGAAGGGGTTTTTCTTAGCCTGAGGCTTAAGGTACTGGGAATACCTCATTTGCATGGAGAGGTGTTGGGCTGTGGTGTGTGTGTGGGCGTGGATCCTGTTTGAAATCGTGGGCTGCCCCAAGGGGCTGGGGCCACGGTGGGGATGAGACTCTTGGTCATGGCTGGCTTAGCTAGCTCACTTGAGTTGGTGGCTTCTGTGGCTGGAAGTGTAGAAGGATTGTCGGCAGGAGGTTAGAAGACAGCTCAGCTCTGTAGTTGAGGACCTTCTCCACAGTTCCCCACAGCGGGCCCCAAAGAAGAGAGGTAGTCCATGGTCTTAAAATATGGTCTTAAGATCTTTATTGTCATGGTGGAAAATGGATGAAGCTATACCCCGTATTCTCAGGGTGGGCCTGAGGTTAAATACCTTTTTCGAGAAGGAGGGTCTGGGGAGGAATGCTTAATTGGCTGTGTCCTCTAGCCTTTAGGTATCTCTTGAATATGTAGATGTCTTGAGGCTCTGTGGCCTCTAGTCATGCCCTCTACCTGTGCTATGAGACCAGTGGCCACAAACCTCTCTTTGGGAGGGAATGTAAGGGCTGTGGCTATGTGAAAGCAACCAGGGGTCCCAGGTGCAAAGCCAAACTCCTACTGTCCCTGAGGGTCTCTAGGGTTCGAAGTCAGCTCAACTGAGTACCCAGCTGCCTCTCACAGCCCACCACCCCACAGAGAAGTACTCCAGGTGTTTGCCAGACAGGAAAGGAAGATGAACCTGTAATTTCACCAAGGATTATCTGACATTCCTCAGGTCAGGCTCTCCAGATAAGGTCAGGCAGAGAGGAGGAAACCTGGGAAAGGGCTCCATTTTGTGCTGAACTAGGGGGAGCTGTCCAGACATGGTAGACTATGACTTCAATAGCAGACTCTTCCAACAGTCTACACCTCACAGTTGATAGACACAAGTCTACACCTCAAAGTGGACAGATCAGGAATGTATATCTATCCATTTGATCTTTTCCTTGTGGTTTACAGGGCCTTGGATCTCTGTAGGGTACTTGTCAGAATTCTATCACCTACATACACTCCATTTCCAGATACCAATTTTAATGAGTCTTAGATTCAGTATTTGGAATGACAGCCCCAGTGATTCTCATGTAGTGGGCTTCAAAGCACACATTTTGACATTCGCCTAGATAGAGAATGAGCATCAGGCTGCTGGATAGATTGGTAGGCAATTTTAATTCTTATTTATGAAAAGCTTCCTCTGAGAATGGTAAGCATACCTCTTTCTTGTGCAAAATAGGGATGAATTTATGATTTTTATGGAAACCAGGTGACATTCTGGCTGGTGGGCTTGTCTCTCAAGTCAGGCAAAACTCGTGCTTTTCATTTGAAACCCTCTGCCAGAGGTTGTGAGGACGGTGGAAACAGAGAGCACAGTCTTCAGAGCTTGTCAGAATTGAAAGTGGAGCATTTAACCCTTTTATGTTGGCTTCTGTGTTGTGGAGAGAAGCTTTAGACTAAAACAGATTAAGCTTGACCTTAAAAAAATATGGAAACATTTTCTGTTTCTATTGTAGCTCATATTAAATAGTTAATATTTAAAAATGACGATGTGGATGAAAAAGATTCCAAAAGATGAACTGGTTGAATTTCCTAGCTGATTATTACATTGATTCTTTTTCAATGCAATCATTGCTATATAGGGTGAAAAATTTGGACCCTTCGCTGGGGAGAAGCGAATGCCTGAAGACTTGGATGAAGATATGGACTATCGACTGATGTGGGAGGTAAGGGTGCGCATTACACGTGAGGAGTGTGTTCCTCTCCGCACAATACTGAGGGCGTAAGGCCATTGGATGAGTACTGGCCCCAGTTCCACATTACTGGAAAATCTTATTGTTTTTAAAAATTTATTTTTTTAAATTATGTGTGTGTGTGTGTGTGTGTGTGTGTGTGTGTGTGTGTAGATGTGACTGAAGGTGAATATTGAGTCTGGAAGAGGGTGTTAAATCCTCCTTCCTGACCTGTGGCAGAGCAGCCTTGGCATTTTGTTGTGGAGCCATCTTTCCTGACCAGGAATGTCTTCATTTTGCAGTTCAGCATTAAAAATATTAGACTGATGAAATAATCTGCTATACAATTCTTTGAGAACTCTGAAATTTAAATACTGTCATCAGAAATGATATTTTTTGTGTTTAAGATTTGGATTTCAATGTAAACTTGCAAATGAATTAAATATTGGGTTTTTGTAAATGAAATTGTGCTTAAGTTTTAGCCTTTATTTCTCTGTTGTGGTTCTAATTAGATAAAAGTAATTTTGCATTAGTTGTTTGACCCAAACTTCAAAGTTAAGCTGTACTTATCTTTAGGATGTACATGTTAATAATTAAGATGTGGTAAACTGTCTTACCATATGAAGTTTCTCTTCTGTGGAATTTGCATATATGAGTGTGTATTATTTATCATACAGATTTCATATCCTAGTTTTAATTACTTTGGTGGACTCTAGTTGTTCAAAGAGTGGCCTGAGGATAGGACAAGGGAATCAGAGCTTTGGAGACATTTGAAAATGGTATTTGAAGACCCTACCAGCAAGAATTCTATTAGTTGGGCAAGAGTTGAGACATGGTTTGAAAGTCTTAAGATAGAAAATGTGTTTTTGTTTTGTATTGGTTTACTTTTGCGACAGGATCTCATGCATCTAAGGCTGGCTGAGAAATATTAAGAGATTTATTTCAAGTTTACATCATGCAGTCATGGGATCTAAATGTGTAGACATGGTGGTTTGATGAGAATGTCCTCCATAGGCTCAGATGTTTGACTGTTTGGTCCCCAGTTGGTGTCATGTTTAGGTAGGTTCCTTGCTGGAGAAAATATTTCATTTGGTGTTGACTTTGAGGTGTTAAAAGCTACATACCATTTCCAATTCACTGTCTTTGCACCCTGCTTGCTATTCCAATGTCCATGTCTGCCATTGCTGCCAACATTTCCTGCCATGGTGGACTCGTCTCTCTGAAACTTAAAGCCCTGCTAAACACTTCCTTCTGCAAATCACTTTGATCATGGTGTGATATCACAGCTATAGAAAAATAACTAACACAGAGATGAGGTCTATAGGCTGGAAGCTGAAGGGTTGTGCTGTAGTCTTTAGGTATATCTGCTTTGGAAACCTGAGATTTTTCTCTTAAAACAATGGACCAGTTAAGTGAAAGTTCCACTCCTTAAGTAATCTCTTTGAGTTAAAGTGAACTTATTGTATACAGTGTCATTTTTGGTGTTTGGTTCATTCACTTAGTGTGGCAGCTTAGCTGGCAGACATAAATTTATCACAGCATGTTGCCTGCAAACAAAAACATACATATATGCATCCTACTGTTACTGACACTGTTGGTGAGGTGTGCAGTTAAATGAAAAAATGATTCCAAAAGGTTTTTGCAACACAAGGGTGGGGAACAAAACCTAGCAACAACCTGCACTGTAATTCAAGTGGAAAATGTTATTGATACTGTCTTATTTTAGCATGCTGTTTTAATTGCTTATTTTTATGAATCTAAAATGTTTTTATGGCTAACATGTTTCTGTAGGGTCTTAATTTTCTCAGCAGTTCATTCTTTTGCCATAAGGTTTTCAGAAATTAAATGTGACAAATGAACTCCTTCTTCCCCCAGAAAACCTCCATAATCTCTAACAAGTTGCTAATGGCTTTTGATATTTTTTTGTCTGGAAATTTTAGTGATGATACCAATGCATTTTTAAGCAGATAGGGACTAGTTTTACTCAGAAAAGAAATTTTCAGAAACTAATGTAAGGGTCCATGATTCGGAAGAATAATTCCCTGGACTCAAGTAGTATGTAAATGCAAAGAGTGTTTTATTCTGAAGAAGCCTAGCATGCTGGGGGCTTCCATTACCAAGCTAGAGAGACAGCCAAGTGAGCTAGCAGGTCTGATTTAAAGCACATTAGGGGATTCCAGGGTAAGGGACCTTTATCTTACTCCATCTCTAGGGACATTCCATTACTGGGGCATGGAGGTTGGAAACTGAGGTCTGGAAACTGTTGCTGAAGAAGTAGGTGAGGCAATCTGGAAACTGCTGCTGACCCATTGTCCTTGCCTCAGGCCAGGTGGCTGGGCAGCTTCTGAGGCTTGGATTACTAGCCTGGACTTGCCCAGTCCTGAACTGCCAATTTGAAACCTGTCATGGAGTCAGCTAGCCTTCTTACTAAGTGTGTGCCATGTTTCTGCATTACATATGGTATTTTGGCAGCTGATGGTTGGCTCTTATGGCCCTTCTCATCTTTACTATTTTAGTTTTATACAGTAGCATGCCCACTATTCTTATTCTTACACAACTTTATGTATTTTCATGCTTGGTGATGTTAGAGTCACACGATGACTGGTGTATATTTTTATTTTTTTTGTTCTTCATATTAATGCTTTGAGTGAGTTACAGTTTGTAAGGTCGAAAGGATAAAACTACCTCTTTCAAGCTTAGCCTTTCTTCCGGGAGATTTGCTGTATTTAGTCCTCTCCATGTCCTTTCTTTCCCTTCTTTTCCTCCCTTCTCTCTTTATTATTATTAATTTATTTGTTGACAGTTTTTGTTCCTCAACTCTCATTTATCCCCTTTCTAAAGGCATTCTCCCTTCTCCCTCCAAGTTCTCCTCTTTGTTAAACGTTCTTTGTTAAAGTTTGGTCTGTTGTTACGTATTGTAATGCTAAATTGTATACTTCAAGGTATCTGCCTAGGAGTGACTTCTGTGTTTACAAGCTTTTGTTGTGCAAATTCTGTTCATTGATTTAAAACTATTGGTTAAATAACATTGGCTACAGCCAATTACTGGAGGGATTACTTGGAGAGAGAAGGAAGAACAAGAGAGTGAGAAAGCTGCAATCAGCAGAGAGGAACCATGCGGAAATGGCCTTGAGAAATAGCAAGTATGGGGTACACCGCTGGGGAGGTAGCCAGGCCTGCATTTGGAGGAATAGATTAGGTGTGACTGCCCAGTAATTGTCAAAGCCAAATAAAATAACCATTGTCTGAGTCTCATTTATTTGTAAGCGAGTCAGGGACAAGCTTGAATTGATTGTAATGCATACCTTCCTATCTTTAACCATGGCTGCCTGTGTGGGAATGGGTCTTGGAACTATGCACTGAAGAAGAAATAGCTAACCAGTGGCCATATCACCCACACAATAACATCTCTCATCTGAAAGCTCTCACCAACTCTTAATTCTTCTACATAGGCACGACCCATGAGCCTTTCCCTATATATCACTGAAGTTTGATGGGCTGTCTTGTGCAGACTCTATGCACTATAGCTGCTGTGAATTCATGACTGCCACAGCTTTGACATGCTCCTAAGGCCCATTTCCCCCAGTATGCCTTGGGAACTGATTTACATATCCCATTTAAGGCTGAACATTCTGCTGTTACTTCTTTTTAGTTGTCTCCAACAGCCACAAATCTCTGCTGACTCATTAAGGTTCGATTTAACACTAATGGAAATTTCTTAAACTGCCAGCAAAGCAACTTTTGTCACTATATAGGCCAACAGGTGGAAGGAAGCTGCCAGTATAATTCCAGCAATGTTTGCTGTTTTTTTGTTTTGTTTTGTTTTGTTTTTTTTTGTTTCAACCAAGATGGATGTGTCTTTAATCAGCAGGCTCTTTTAAGGGCCCATGGGACTTTCTGTCTAACAACTGCTGTAGAGGTACCCCATACTTGATACTGGGATTAATAACACATTGCTTCTGAGATTGGCATTATGTACGTATGAATGCTACCTCTATTCAAACTCCCACTCACCCCTCACCTTTCCCCTCCCCTCCCCTCCCTTCCCCTTCCCTCCCTTCCTGTACTTTCCCCTCTCTTCTCTTTTCTTCCCTTCTCTCCTTTTGTCTTTTCTTCTTTCCTCCTTTCCCTTCCCATCTCCTTCTCTTCCTTATCATGTATTCTCCCCTCCTCTCTTTCTTCTCTCTCATCTGGTATTCATTTATTGTTAGCTGGTTTCTGCTTTGTCCAGTTGTGCTGTTGGCAGAGGGAAGAAAGCTTGTTAGTGTTTGGTCTTCTGAGGGAATATTAAAAAACAAAACAAGCAAACAAACAAAAATACAGAGAACACCTTTTAAAACTGTATAGATTTCCTACTCTCCCTGGTCTAATCCTCTCCATTATTATGGTACTTCGCTGCTTCATAGCCTGCAATTATACTTGGTAGACCCTTTTACTCACTTAATGTTGGCAATATCAGAATTCAGAAAGAGTAGAGAGAAAGGAGAATGACTAGCCTTCCAATTGGGTCTTTCCTGGAAGTATGTTTAAAGGGAGACAAGAAGAATACCTTGTTCTGGGGGTCAAATCAACCAGTTATTGAAAATATGTCTGATATGCCCTAATTCTCTATTGTTTACAGCCAGGCTGTTCCTAGATGACTAATCATACTTATATTGTAGTTATTCCGTATGAGCCAGGAACATAGTATCTGGAAATGATGTCCTAACAAGACAGGATGAGGCACGGTTCTTTCTCATTTCATATTTGTATTGTGTTTATGGTGACACTGATTTTCATAGACAAGAAAGGAGCTCCTGATGGCCATTTTACCTCAAATCATTGGAGGCATTAACCATTGTACCTACTGATACACATCAGCTTCTGTCTATGGACAGTACACAAAGGAATCTTGTGAGCTATTGGGAATGTTGCCATTGCTGGAAGCTCTTCCTCCCTCTTACAATACAGCTTAGGATTTAAGATGCCCACTGTTTCTGAGCATTTCATAGAATGTCAGCATTTTTATGTATTGGCCACCGGGATTTGAACTTCTGTCTCTCCGTAATGCTTTCTGATGACTTCAGTTTTTTTACTCTGATTCTGTTTTCCATTTCTTTCTCTGGAGTGTCCAGGCATTGCCATATATCAGGTAGGGAAGGATATATCAAAGTCAGGAACTGGTGGGTTAGCCAGGAACCCATGATTTCAGTGTTACAACTATTTCAGAGGACAGTCAGTGAAACAGCTCTCTCAGATGGTATTCAACAAAACAGCCTGTGTTCTTTATTCAGGGTGAAAAAGGACTTTATGAACCTTGGAAAGTGGGAAGGGGTTCCTCTTAGGGTGAAATTTCATTGACTGAGGCTTAAGATACAGAGGATACCTCGTTTGCATGGAGAAGCATTTGAAGAAGTTGAACCTATAATTTCACCAAGGATTTTTGTGCCATTCCTCAAGTAGAGTGTGGGGGTTGAGCTCCCCAGATAAGATAAAGAAGAGGAAGCCCTGCTGGAAAAGGGAGTCCTCCGTTTTGGTCTAAGCTCAGGGAAGCTGTTGGGACTTGAAAGACTATGACCTCTAAATAACAGGATCTCTCACATTATTTTAAAGTAAAGTATATCTCCAGAAGAATGTTGCAATGCTTAGGCTTTAGGCCAGCCATGTGACCTGAGCATGGAGCCAGTGCATGACCACAGATGTTTCCCATGAACAATTTGGTGGTATGTGCCCAATTGTCTGTAGTGTAGTTGTCTCTCCATTTAATTAAGAGTTCCTTTGCCAGGGAGTTTAGAGTTAGAACTATATTTCCTTCCACTTTATTTTCTTAGACTCATTTTTAAAAACAAAATACATCCATATGCTATTGCCAAAGCTCTCCGTAATGCTTTGTTTTTAAACCTTTATCATTCAATACAAAAAGTGTATGTTCGGAAGTAGGCACTGTAGTATTCCCTGTGTGAATCTTTTATATAGATCTGCTCTGCCGGTTATGGGTTTCCCCTTCTTCTCCTAAAACTACATCTGGTCCTGCCATAATTATTCTGTTTTGTTAGAAGTGTTCTTAAAACTTGATATTTGGTTCTAACTTTTCCAGGAGCACCATTTTCTCTAAAACTTTGCATCTGTGCTGAGATGACAGAGGTCTCAGTGTGTCCCTCTCTTCTCTCTGTCCCATGCTCACTGAGCTCATGTTTGCCCTTCATCCTTTGAACAACACACAATGCAATTGAGTGTCCAATGGTGATCCCATATGCATAGAGCAGATGTCATGTACAGGTCAATAACTTTGGGTGGTCCCTCTTGGGAAGGAATCCATTGTATAGACAATTAAGAACTCATGTTCAGATTCTCCAAGAATAAAGTAAAAACTGGGTTTAAGTAAAATATCCAAAATCTACTGTTATTAATAGGAAAAAAATCTCTTTTACTTAGATTCAGATCAATTTTTTTTGTTATTTCTTAAGCTCAATGCCATTGGGATTGCCAGAATCATTAATCATTACCACCCACTAGATTCCCAGATATGATAAGATACAGCATGTTAAACTGCTGTAATTGTATTCAGTTTAGTCTGCAGAAAAGAATAAATATTTTTATTACTATTATACTATTATGTAAACGTTTTAAAAATATTCCTGTTTAAATATTTGAGGTTTATGGATGTTTTTGTGCAGATTATAGATTTGAGAATAATGGTGCTCACTGGTGATGTGAGCCCCATGCTATAACTGATGGCTTTTCAAAAAGCTATCAATAGCAGTTATTGTAGACTGCTTTTGGAACTTCATTCTGATCCTCTAGTCAGCACATGTCTTCACACTGAGGTGGTCAGTACTTGCTAACTTCTCTCTGTCACTGATTCTACTCCATCAAGAACTCAGGAGCCATATGAAGAGGAGAATTTCTACATTATTAATGAGTGGGTAATAAATCATAAGTTTATGTTCTGTTGGACTCTAAGATCCAAACCCAAGGGACGCACTCCCACAGAAACACACACGAATGGGACTCGCTGCAATAACATGAGGTTTAATGATACCAGTGCACTAGGACTCTCTTGGATGCAGGCAAGAGAGCCCCGAACAAAAGCTGGGAGTAGTTCTTATACAGTGTTCACTAGGGCAAACCACAAAGTCTGACCTTTCCAGGTCCTGTCTCTAGGTGACTCAGATTATGACAAGGAGTGTCCTGGAATGTGTCTGTGTGCTCTGGGCCTTCCTCACTGGAAGGTGGGTTCCCTCCCCTGTGGTCTGAGGAATGTTAATCAGCTTCTCTCTTCTTCCTCTGAATGTTAATCTAGCAAATGTCCTCTGACTAAGGAATGTGCCCCTCCTGGAATGTGTCCCAGGACAGTGGGCATCTTTTAAATTTAAGTTCAAATGGAGACCGAAAGTCCTACATCTCCAGAAAATTTATACAGAGTATGTGACTGAGACTGCAGACAAGAGTAGGGACACTACAGTGTTTCTTACATCCAGATATTAGAACCACTTGTGGCAAGAATTAGGTTGTGTTTCTGACCAATCTCCTTGGACTAGTCCTAGACTATGACTAGATGGATGGCAGCCAGAGAAGGGCGAGAGGTTTGGTGTTGTGCCCCCACTCTTCAGGACCTCCTCTAGATAAAGCCAGATCCTTGGCTATGCCTTAGAAAAGAATTTCAAGACAGAAGGAAGCACCGGAGAGTTTATCAAGATAAGGGAGGGTATATAATGTAGACTGATGCTTGGGCATTCAGAAAGAGGACATTGTTATGTGCCTCCATAGTGGCTATGTGGATTTGAAAGTTACTTTGTTAAAGGATGAGGTTTCCAACCAGGTTTACAGATTAATTAAACAAGTTTTAAAATTATATAAAACAAAACCAACCAACCAATCAAATAAATAAAAACCAAAAAAAAATGAGACAAGTGGGTTTACTTGCTTGGAAGAACAGTGGAGAAAATCATTCTTAATGAATGTCCTGTTGTACATGAAATGGCTTGGTGGTTTTATGAGGTACTTTGATTAGCTTTATGGATGAGAGAGGATGCCAATACTGTTAAATGCAAGGCCGCAAACTTTCTGTCTCTGTGTAAGCGAGCATAGTTGATTTTAATGTCTCTGAGATGTGTTTCGGAAGATACACTATCCCCTTTTATCAGCTCTGCTAAGATTTTAGACTTGTAGCCTGTCCCACCTCAATTTTCCCTGTATGTGTCTATAGAGGGTTGAAGATGTAATGACAAATCAGATGGCAAGGTTTCTTCAGCTGGAGAAAGGAGTCATAAGGAGATGAAGCTGTAGAATTGTGCAGTCTAATGCATGTCTCAGGAAGTGACTGCCTCGGAAACACAGGCTGTGTGAGGTAAGAGCAGCTCTATCCTGAGTGAGGTGAGGGAGCCGTATGGTATCCTGATCCTTGCGGTCCAGCACTGATTGTTTGGTGCTTAGGATTTGGGTCTTGGTGATAGAGTCGGTGAGATGTGATTGGAAATAATTAATACCCAGAGGGCTGGATGCTGCTGCTGTGTTGAACGATAAGAATCAAGAGTGACTTTGTGATGTTCATTCTGAGTGTGTTCTGGGTATAGTGTGGTTGTGATCCTTAGTGACGATTGTTAGCTTGAAACGACCTGAATAATGCTGAAGGCAAGCTTTCAGGTTGTTTAGATTAGGTTAACCTCTGGACATGCCTCTAAAGAATTATGTTGACTGTTAATAAAGGTGGAAAAACTCATTCTAATAGAAAGTAGATAGTAAATAAATAGGCCTGGGCTTCGTCCTGTAATTCATGCAAAGGACAGTGAACAAAGTCATTTCTTTGTTTCCTGACAGTAGACACAATGTAATCACTTGTCTCAGGCTCATACTGATGTCACTTTCCTACCATGATGGTCTAGATAGAACCTTGAACTATGAGCCAAACAAAAGCAACAAACAGTTGCTTTGGGCAGGAGATTTGATCATAGCAATAGGACAAATAACCAAAATGGTGATACATTTAATGAAAGGGCATCTCTGTCCTTGGACAGAGATGGGATGACAACCTGAAGAGACATCTTGTTTTGTTTTCTTTTTTTTACTTTTCTTTCTTTCTTTCTTTTTTTTTTTGAAATTTTATTCTTGTTTTGTTTTCTAGCTATGGTCTTTTCACAATATATACTAAAACATAAATATACTTGAATAAATGTTTATTTCATAGTCAATATTTAATAGAGACATTGAATAAATATATAATCTGTTCTTTTAATTTAGCATTCTTAGAAAATATGTGATTTGCAGTTAAAAAAAAACTTATTGATTGCCTATGTTGTAGACATCTTTGTTTCCTTTTCATGAAGAGATGATTGAACTGAAACTCAGTCTGTAAAGATACTCTCTGGTTGGATATTGAAGTAGACATTTTATTTGTATGTTTTTTTTTCTTTCGTGGTTGTTTTCTGCTGGTTACAGCTGCTCTGCTGTTGGGAACTTGATTCAGTACCAGTTTTCCAATGTGTTTTAGTTTTTGCAAAAAAAAAAAAAAGTTTCAACTGTTTGAAATCTTTTATTTTTTTTATTGTTTATAGAAATCCTTTTAGGTGTTTGGAGCAAAGAAGGTTCTTTATGAAGTGCTTTTCTTTTGCAGATGGAAATATTTTTAGGTTCCAAATGGAACCACTTAGTGGAGACATTAGTGGAAAAATACCACCTATGAAGCCTTGAAATGCTAGAACCAGTGACACAAATGTTGTCGTGTAGGGCATCCCTCTTTACTCTGGTCTTTTAGCTAGAAAGACAAGCCAGGGAATATTAGTTCCTTTTGGAAGGTTTGTATTAGACTGAGGCTGTCCTTTGTCCACTTTTCCACATTGGTTCCTATCTAAGTATATCAGCCAACTCCTGGCCATTCAGCCAAACGTCACATAGGATTGACATAAACAAAACAGATCTCTTTATTTGAGGAGTACACCTGTGATCATTGTGGTCTGATCCTGACTTAAAGCACGGCAGGATTTTATCTGACAGATGCAGTTGTTCACAATTATAAGCAACTTCAATTTGTTAAATGATAAAGTCCATGATGTGAAAGAACACACTCAGTTGTTGAGCCTGCTGCAGGGATGTTTGGTAACCAGCTCCAGCTCCAGATGAAGTTCAGGTTTTACCAATCACATTTTTTCTTTGGAAGTGGCTTAGTCTCAATGATGACGGATACCATGGAGGATTTTATGTTCATGTTCCTATAGGATATGACACACGATTTATCTGAGTAATTTCCTAAGCACATTAAGGCATTATGGTAAAAATTTAGTTAACTCCATAAGAAAAGCTCTTGAAAAAGCACTTCAGATCCTGAAAAAGTCCTCTGACAGATGAATGTTTGCATTTATGGAAGTAAACACTTCAGCAGTATAGTAAAATGAGAGATTCGTATCAGTTTTTGTGTTTATTACAGAAGTAAAACCAAAACACTTTAATAAAATTAATGGCTACCAGATTTTCTAAATGTTTTTAGTTTTCTAGTTATATACTACAAAAGAGCATAGACTTTCAGAAAGCATGGTGCTAGGAGGATATATTCATTAGCTTTGTTCTTGCATTCATTATTTTTCTATTACTTTGATAAAACACCACAGCAGAGAAGCTTGTAGAAGGAAGGTTCTATTTGAGCTTATGGCTGCAGCACCACCATGCAACAAAGCTTTTCTATTGCTGTGATAAAATACAACAGTAAAATCAAAGGAAGGGTGCATTTGAGTTTATGAAACCAGATGAGATAAGATATGACAAGACAAGATTCCATCCCCATCATAGCAGGGAAGCATGCTAGCAAATAGTCATAGTAGCTGGCAGCAATCAGGCATGGTGGCTGGAGCAACAATCTGAGATCATAAAACCTCTAGCATGAAAAAGAGAGAGGGTGGGAAGGAGGTGGGGAGAGAGAGAGAGAGAGAGAGAGAGAGAGAGAGAGAGAGAGAGAGAGAAAAGGAGGAGGAGGAGGGAGGGAGGGAAGGAGAGAGAGAGAGAAGGAGGGAGGGAGAGAGAGAAGGAGAGAGGGAGGGAGGGAGAGAGAGAGAAGGAGGGAGGGAGGGAGAGAGAAGGAGAGAGAGAGAGAAGGAGGGAGGGAGGAAGGGAAAGAGAGAGAGAGAGAGAGAGAGAGAGAGAGAGCACTAGCAGTGGCATGACTCAGCTCTCAGTGCTCACCTTCAGTGACCTAGCTCTCCATCAAGGACGCAGAACCCAAGCCTCCCCAAGCAGCTTCACATATTCAAGACCAAGTACTCAAATTGCAGAGGCTATGGGAAACAGAATCAATGCTGCAGTACTACCCCAGCAAGTACTGAAAACAGCTAACTTCATAGCAAGAAAGGTTTATTTGGAGGATTTTAAACTCAGGACTATGAATGCTATTGGTTTGGTCTCTGGTGAGGAAATGGTTGGTGTCATATTATCATAGGAACAATTGTATGTGTCAGTGGTCATGCCTTGAGACAATAGCAGAGAACAGGGAAGGCCAGGAAGCCAGGCTTTCTGCTTTTATAACAATTTTCTTGTAGTAACTTTGGATAGCAATACTATTATGAGGAGGTCATATGTAAATTATCTTCTTAGTTTTTTTTTTTTTTTTTTAAACCTACATGTGTGTGTATGTGTATATATGTTTGTGTGTGTGTGTTTGTCATATGTAAATTATCTTAGTTTTTTAAAACCTGCACATGTGTGTATGTGTGTGTGTGTATGTTTGTGTGTGTATGTATGTTTGTGTGTGTGTATATGTATGTATGTGTATGTATGTTTGTGTGTGTATGTATGTTTGTATGTGTATGTATGTGTGTGTATATGTGTATGTGTGTATGTATGTTTGTGTATGTGTGTATGTGTGGGGGTGGATAGGATATGTACAGTTTAAAGGACAACTTGAAGAAGTAGGTTTTCTCCTACCATGTAGGTCTCAGGGATGGAACTCAGCTAGTTAGACTTGAAGACTGTAATTGCAGCCCAGCCTTTTCCACCAATGCCCCAATTCTCAAATAATGACTCGGAGGCTTTTGATGTATGAATAAATGCCTAGGCTATTAGCTTGGGTTTGTTCTCCAACTAGCTGTACCTAAATCACTTTATAGCATAACTTGTATTACTAACCTAAAATTATCTTTTTAGACTTTAAAAAGTCTTTAATCCTAAACAACTTAACCTTAACTGTGAGATTATAACTATTTAGTCTTCAACCCCATTAGAGAACTGAGAAGGAATAAATATTACCAGAGTGTACAGGAAGTGCAGAGCTAGCAGCTCCAAAACGATACAAATGACAGAGGTTGATGGCTGCCTGGACAGTCACCCAAGGGTACTCTGAGTCCTTGGAGCATCATCTTCAGCCTTCTGGCCCAGAATATTTAACACACTTTTTTTGAAGCAGGAACTATGCAGGAGTTGCCTAACTTGTCCTTGTAAAGCTTGGCAGTCAGCTTTCCTGCATCCCATTTGTCCAGTTTCCACAGAATACTGTGCAAGAGTCGAAGAAAGGGCAGTTCCGTCCCAAGTCACTAGCTTGCCACGTGGAAGCGACTCTGTATGGAGGTTCTTCAGTGCTCACCACCTTCTCTTTAGTAGAATGAGTGTTGCCTGGAAAAAGTCTTCTAGTAATAAAATATCTTTAAATGCCATATTCTGTAGATCTCTGAGGTTTTGAAGGTCATCTCTCTTTCTACAGTATATCTAAATTGCTTGTTTCTAGCTATCTACTATCTGCTTAACTGGGAAAACATCTATAGGAAGCTAAATGAAGCTTATTTCTGTAATTAACTAACCTACAATCTAACACGACCATAAGTTTGATTGAGTTAACTATTAACTTTTATTTCTTATTTATCCTAAATAGTTTGCAATAGCAGCTTTCAAAAGGACTAGAATTTAACATTGCATTTTTAAGAATTATATAGGTACAGTATCTTAAACAAGAGTTGAAACATACACACACATACACAATATTGTAGCAAAATGTAACCTTAAATTTCTATCTATATACAAAGTCCATACAAATGTAAAATATTTGGGTTGTTGATGTTCTTTGTTCTAAAGTATATTCAATAATCTACTCTTTTATCTCATATTCCTATATCCCCCTTTTTCTTTTCATCACCTTTCACCCCCTCTCCTCCCACATTTCTCCTAACATTAGGCAGGAGAGAAAGTAGGATAGAAAAAAAAGAAAGAAAAATAAATCCTGGAATCTAACCTCTCTTATTTTGTTTTGTTCTTAACCAAGATCATTAACAACTCACCCACTTGATTCACAAAAAAATACCTACCCCTCTACTTGGGAATGGGTATTGTTCTCTTAAAATTGCTTTCTGATGGCACATTACTTTCTTTTTTAAGAGAAAGTTGGGATATTGACCAGTCTTGAGAAAGCTAGCTGTAACATTTCCCCATCTCTGCTCCATCCTCCATGCCTGCATTTCTTGTAGACAGGATAAGTTTGGTGTCCCTATTGCTCCATTGAGGTTCCTGCCTGGCCACAGAAGACAGATTTCCCAGGCTCCATATTCCCAATGCTGTGAGTCACAGCTAAGGGCATTCCAATTGATTTTTGGGCACTTCCCCCATCCCAGGTCTCTGTGTCTTCCTAGAGATGTCCCCTACCTCTCTCCACCCTGGCAGGCAGTTGTGGATTTCCATTCATTCTCATGGCTATCTGGCCATCTCCCCTATCCATCCCCACCCACTCCTCTCCTAATCCTCTCTTCCACCCAGTTCCCTCCCTCCATCTGCCTTCCACAACCATTCCATTCCCACTTCCAAGTAACACTCAAGCATCCTTGTTTGTGCCCTCCTTCCTGTCCAGCCTCCTTGGTTGGGTCTGTGGAGTATAGCATGGGTATCCTGTATTTTATGGTTAATATTTACTTATATGTGAATACATACTGTGCATGTCCTTTTGGTACTGAATTACCTCACTCAGGATGATATTCTCAAGATCTGTCCATTTGTCAGCAAAATTCATGCTGTCTTTGTTTTTCTATAGCTGAATAGTATTCTACTGAGTAGACGTACCACATTTTCTTTATTCATTCTTCAGTTGAGGGACATCTAGGTTGTTTCCAGTTTTTGGTTATTACGAATAAAGCTGCTATGAAGATAGTTGAGCAAGTATCTTTGTGAGATGGTGAGCATCTTTTGGGTGTATGCCCAGGAGTTGCAAAGTTGGTTCTTGAGGTAGAACTATTCCCAGTTTTCTGAGAAACTGCTAAATTGATTTCCAAAATGGTTGTACAAGTTTGCAGTCCCACTAGCAATGGCAGAGTGTCCCCTTGCTCCACATCCTTGCCAGCATGTGCTGTCTCTTCAGATTTTGATCTTAGCTGTTCTGATAGGTATAAAATGGAATCTCAGAGTTGTTTTGATTTGCATAAAATGTAGTATTTTAAAGAGTTTTTTGGTACAGGATCTCACTAAATAGCCCAAGTTGGCTTTTAGCTCACTGTATAGCCTAGTCTAAACGTGTGATCTTGTCTCAAGATAACAGGCAGGTGCCACTCTGCCCAGACACGGGTTTATACTTTGACAAAGTACATTTTATTTACTTGCTCTGAATTGAATGTCAGGTTGTAAGTAAGGCTGTGTATAATACGTGCATATGTGCTTTGGTTTTGGTATTATGTAGAAATGTATCTCTGATTTGTGTTGATGAATAATTCAAAAAATTTAAATACTCTCATTGTACTGAGTTTTGAATTTTTAGTTGAATATTTTATCCAGACAGCATGGGCTATGATGTATGTTCATACATTAAAATTTTGAATTTTATGGAATATATATATATATATATATATATTATATGTGTGTGTGTGTGTGTGTGTGTGTGTGTGTGTGTATGATTTCTATGAAACATTACAATATATACATAAAATGATTGTTTACATTATTTTATAATTATATTACCTTGCCTAGTACAAAAGTGTGAGTGTGGAGAAATTTATTCAGAAAGTGGAGTATTGATGCACGATGAAGAGAAAACTGGGCTAGTGAAGATGGAAAGTAAAGCATGTGAACATAAGTGGACACATGTGGGACATACCAGGAGTAGAACTTGTGGACATCAGTGTATGCACATGCTTACACATATCTGTGTTGTCCCTAGTTTTAATTACATTTATTGTCACAGACTGAAGTTTTCTGATCTTTCTGTTTTACCATTTATTCTTCACTAAAACTTGGCATGAAAGTGGCCAACAACAACTGTGCCTCAGTGTGAATACTGTTCCTTAAAATTTCTTCTAGCAAACTAACTCGTCCATTATGTTAAAATTTAGCATCATTTTCATTTTTAATACATGTGTAGAACGTAGCTAGGTTCTTTACCAGAATGTAATATGAATGTCCTGTAGTTCTTACGGAATTTCCTGTTACCCTCAGAAACTTCATTAACTACAGTCTTAATGATTTGATTCGGGGGTGCCTGGAACTGTGAACACCTCTTCCTCTGGAATGGTGGACATGAGTGTTAATATAAGGAAGCAGGATGAGCAAGCCATGAGAAATAGCATTCTTTCATGGCCTTTGCTTCCGTTCTTGCCTTCAGATTCCTGCCTTGCATTTGTGACCTGACTATTTCATGACAGACTGTGTATGGGATGTGTAAGTCAGCTAATGTTTTTCTTCTCCAAGACACCTTTGGTTCGTGTTGTTTATCACATAGTGAAACACTAGTTAGGACAATCAATTCACATCATGTTTGGCCAAGAAAAGAGAGAGAGGGCTGGGCCAGCTCGGCCCTTTAAAGGCTGACCACTCTTGTCCCCCTTCTGCTATCTATGAGGTTCCTCTTGGTAATTCTGTATCCCCTCTGAACAGCTCTGAGAGCCAGGGACAAGTGTTCAAATTATGAGCTTTTGGAGGACATTTTAGATTCAAACCACAAGAAACACATTGTGAAGGCTCTTCATAGGCAACAGACTAAAAACTTTCATTTCTTTTATGTCTTGAAAAGATACTGACTCAGGAATTAATTGGAAGGGGCTGCCTTTACCCAGGTGATCATCAAGGGCACATAAGTAGGAGTTGTGTGAGGGCTGAAATTGAATTCCTTAGTCCAGGACTTGCTGGGAAGTGTGAAGTGGACTTGGTACTGAGCAGGGAACAGGGCCAGGGACAGGGACTGTGTATAGATAAGGGATGGAATGGTGTTGGGATCCTGGAAAGAACTGTATATTTACATTTGGTGGATTTGGGAGTTCTTTGTGCCCACAGTTTCTAAACTGAAAGTATGTTTATGGATTGACTTATTTATGAAGTGTCAGTAATAATAGAGACAGGACTGGATTCTGCTATCCTACTGTGGGTTGATGTATGTTGTCCTTTGTGTACATCTAAAACAAATTCTGGAGAACTGTCTAAAGGCTTTTGTTTATGATAACCTTTTAAATAAGCTTCATGGCAATCATAACATCTTATAACATGGGGTAAGTCTTTTCTGTGAGATTCTTCATGCATTCATTTGGGTGAGTATAGGGGCAAATTTTCTTGCTGCCGCTGGACTGCTCAAAGCTCCCTTCACATTCAGTATGGTATCCTTTATCTTAATCTTTGTTTTAAATGTTCACCTGCATTTTCTGCCCACTTCTCTTCTTTTTCTCTTCTTTCTGACCAAGCAATTGCTCTAGCTGTACTAACATATGTGCATACGTGTACATACACATAAACAGAGCTACACACATGTACACACATGTATATATATGCATTTACATATGTATACATAAGTTCATACACATATGTATGTCAACATACATGCACACACACGTATATACATTCACACATTTACACATACATGTGCACATGCACACAACACAAGTGCACATAGATACACATATATACTCACACATATACACATGCAATCACTTATCCATAAGTATGTATTCATACATGCATATACATACATACATACAACACACACACTATGCATGTGTACTTGGATGCACACAAATACCCAAACATATACAACACACAAACAAACCACATCGAATTGTACACACACATGGATATATAGGTACATAACCGTACATTCATATAGGCACATGCATGTACTAGATATGCACACACATGTACATACACACATATTGATACACACATTTATATACCTATACAACATTTACAGATACATATATACACCATACACACACAGACACAGACACACACACACACATACCCTGCCTCAGTGTGGTTTAAATGTTTTTATTAATATTCTATTGCATATAAATGAGCTGAATTTAGAGCTCCAAGGAATGGAAAAAATCTCACTGTAAGTATCAATAATACTCCTACACATTTATCAAGACAAGTCATATGCAGGTGATCTTCATGTTATAAAACTTGCTATGAAAACTATTACATGACACATGTTTTAGTAGTAAGAAATTTATAATTGATTTTCAGTTTATACATTACTTCTCTGAATTCAATTTCATTGCTACTTTCTTGACATTAAAGCCTGTAAATATGCTTTACTTGCATAGATATACTTTTGAAATCAAAACACATTCTTTTCAGGGTTAAATTAATTTTTCTATATTGATTCGAGTTTGTCTATTGATATAACTGTATTAAGGGTGAGTCAATTTGCAATAATTGATTTAATTTATTGGAAAATGATGTTTTCTCATTTATTTATTTATTATTTACTTACTTATTTTTGCCACTGCTGGGTTCAAGCTCAGCATATTGGGTGTTGTAGGTAAGCATTCTACACCTATACTATATTCTTAATCTCTCATGAAGTTTTAAATAATGATTTTATAAAATCTAAAGTGAGGTTCAGCATTTCTTTGAAAAACTAATGTATTTATTGGGATTATCTGTACATCTATTATATATGAAGATTTTATAAACTGTGAAGAAGGCACCATCTCATCAATTTCTAACCAATAATTATATGTTGAGATAATATTGCAAATATTTTGGGCAGTATACATATACTTTGGGTGGTGATTTCTGTTTCACTCTGGTGTGAATGTATTGAAGTAGCTCATGTGGCCCACCTCTCATGTCTAATAGACAGCATGAACAAGATGTAGAGAACAGCTTGGGTTATTTCTTAAGAACTGACTCATAGCAGGGGTGGACAGAAGGAGAGGCAATTGCAGAGAAAGTGCGCATTAATAGTTCTTTTAAAATATATTTTGACTTTTAAATTGTTATATATTTTAGCACTTAATCTTAGCTTCAGGACTGGGGATGTAGTTCTCTTTATAAGGTGCTTACTTAGCAGGCACAGAGCCCCTGTACAGCATTAAACAGGCAATAGTGGTGCACAGCTGGAATTTCAATCTCAGCACTTAAGGGGTGAAGACAGAAAGATCATGTTTTTAATTTTTTTAAATTATTATTGGATATTTTATTTATTTATAATACAGATGTTATCCCCTTCCCCCATTTCCCCTCCCTAGAACTCCTTATCCAATAACCCTCTTCCTTTATGCTTTTATATAATTTTGATTACATGCATGTATTAAGGTCAGTTCCAGGTTGAGGATCTAGCAATACAATAGATGCAAATAGTCAAGGAACAAGCAATACAATAAACACAAATAGTCAAAGAAAAAGCAAGGCATTAAACCCAATTATATGAACACTTCTGTGATCTCTGTTTCTAAAGGCTTATCAGGATGACCAAAGTATCTGAGCCTACTTCCCTGTCCTAGCCCAAGGTCATTTTCATGTCTGAAGCCTACTTTCTTGTTCTAGCCTAAAACTTAGAGTCCTGTCTGAAATTACTTCTTTGGTCTAGCCCAATATTTAGATTCTTGCCTGAGATTACTTCTTTGTTGTAACCTAAGATTTAGATTCCTACCTGAAATTACATCTTTGTTCTAGCCTAATGTCAGATTCCTGCCTGAAGCCTACTTTCTTGTCCTTGACCAATGTCATATTCCTGTCAAGCAGCCCATTTCCTTGTCCTTGTACCATGTTAGCTTCTTGCCAAGCAGCCCTGAAGGCTCTCCACCTCTTCCCCTTTTTAATTTCATTAACAAGATTGAGCCTGTCTTAGGTCGTTCTGACAAGAATGACTTCCTTACCCATCATGGAATATGTATTATCAAAAGTCTTAAGTTGGTAAGGCTCTGTACAGAATCTTACTGGTCCTTGGCTTGCCAGCTTGTTAATTTAATAACTGTGTCTGGGGGGTCCATTTTCAGGTTTAAGCCATGTACTTTGGCTGCCAACATGTTGAAGTTGTTAAAGATAAGCTTTAACCTGATGGGCAGGAATAAAAGTATTCCCAGGACAAGAAAGGCTAGCCTGATCAAATATATGCCATTCCTGAGGTTTGACCAAAATGGAAATACTCACCTCAGGCCATGGATTTTATTGGCATTATCTTCAGCATCAAAGCTCAACAGAGCAGCATTCTTTAAACTCATAATTTCACTATGCAAAGTTAACACATCCAGAGAGGTGTTAGGATTATGCCAAATATCCTACAGGTGTCTTTAAACTTTTTTCTAATTATAATGACAATTATTGTGGATTTCAAAAGTAACACTACCCCAATGATATTTGACATGACACTTGGGATAGCTCCTAACTCTTGAACCCTGAACCTCCTTCAGATAATTTGAATAGGTTCTAGAGCATCATCCGTTGTTCTAGGTTCCTATATAAGTTCTTTTGTATACTCAATACATTAGTAACATTTTTTTTTTTTTTGCTAGATGGTTAACAAAAATAGTTGTCTTAACTTCTTGTTTCATTGCTATTGCAGAAGCAGTGGTGCTAGCAATTAATGCAATCAAAGCTGTTATACCAGCAATAATCAAGCCCGCTACTGTCTTGCTTCTGCTTAAAGCCTAACTCACTTCTTCCAGCACTTTCAAGCTTTTTTCATTGAGTCACAGTTTTCTAATACTCAGGGCACTAAGACAAAAGCTGGCTGATAGATCCCCATAACAAACATGCCAGGTTTCAACACACTAACACAATTGGAAATTATACAGTCAATGCAATTTACAGTAAACAATGTAGAAGAGACAAAACCATTTTAGGGTGACAATTAAAAGAGCCTTAAAACATGTACTAACCCTTGTTTGAAATCCAGATCCTGTCCCAACTTTATCTCTTGCTATCATAACATCATAGTGAACTACAGCTAACTTCCAAATATGTCTCTGACAATGTCCAGATCCAGTCTTCCAAAAGTAGACTATTATTTCCAATATTGGATTGATTTCTAGACTAATACATGATTGAGTCCTAATAGCTGGTCACCTTTAAGAAGAATGCAAGAGACGTTATAATTTCTCTTTTTGATTCTCTATCCCACAAGGTCTAAAAACTTGAGGCAAGGCAGCTTGTCTCATCTAGGATATAGTCAAGCAAAGGTGGGTCAGGAACTTATGTCCAATACAGCTCCCAAGTCACCATTGTCAGGGCACTCAGCAAGCTCACAAGTCGGCACCATTCTTTGTCTCAGCTACAGTATGTCTCACCAATCTTTTTAGAGTTCCATGGGCCTCTTCCATAATACCTTGTCCTTGAGGATTATACGAAATCCCCATAATAAATTGTTGACAAAATGTCTTGAATACTTGACTACAATTGCCAGACTCATTATCTGTTGTTTTTATTGGATATTTTATTTATTTACCTTTCAGTGTTATCCCCTCTCCTATTCCCCCTAAACCTCTTATCCCATCCCCCTTCCTCCTACTTCTATAAGGGTGTGCCCCATCATCCACCCATTCCTACCTCCCTGCTCTCGAATTCCCCAACACTAGGGAATCCAAACTTTCAGGGCCCAAGGCCCTCCTCTTCCACTGATGCCTGACAAGGCCATCCTCAACTCCCTATACTGGTGGGAGTTGTATGAGTCCCTCCCTTTGTGTTCCCTGGCTGGAGGTTTAGACCCTGGGAACTCTGGTTGAGTATTTTGATGCTCCTTTTAAGAAGGACCAAAGCACCCACACTGTGATCTTCCTTCTTCTTCTTGAGCTTCATGTGGTCTATGCATTGTATCTTAGGTATTGTGAGCTTTTGGGCTAATATCCACTTAACAGTGAGTGCATACCATGTGTGCTCTTTTGTGATTGGCTTACCTCACTCAGGATGATATTTTCCAGTTCCATCCATTTGCCTAAGAATTTCATGAACGCATTGTTTCTAATAGCTGAGTAGTACTCCATTGTGTAAATGTACCACATTTTCTGTATCCATTCCTCTGTTGAAGGACATTCGGGTTCTTTACAGCTTCTGGCTATTATAAATAAGGCTGCTATGAACATAGTGAAACATGTGTCCCTGTTGTATGTTGAAACATCTTTTAGGTATATGTCCAGGAGTGGTATAGCTGGATCCTCAGGTAATACTATGTTCAATTTTCTGAGGAATCGCCAGACTTCTTGGTTGTACCTGCTTACAATCCCACCAATAATGGAGGAGTGTTCCTCTTTCTCCACATCCTCACTAGCATCTACTATCACCTGAGTTTTTTATCTTAGCCATTGTGAATGGTGTGAGGTAGAATCTCAGGGTTGTTTTGATTTGCATTTCTCTGATGACTAAGGATGCTGAACATTTCTTTAGGTGCTTGTCTGCCATTCGAGTTTCTTCAGTTGAGAATTCTTTGTATAGCTCTGTACCCCAATTTTAATAGGGTTATTTGATTGTCTAGAGTCTAATTTCTTCAGTTCTTTGTATACCTTGGATATGAGCCCTCTATCAGATGTAGGATTAGTAAAGATCTTTTTCTAATCTTGGTTGCCGTTTTGCCCTATTGAAGATGTCCTTTGCTTTACAGAAGCTTTGCAATTTTATGAGGTCCCATTTGTCAATTCTTGATCTTAGAGCATAAGCCATTCGTGTTCTGTTCAGGAACTTTTCCCCTGTGCCCATGTGTTTGAGGCTTTCCCCACTTTCTCTTCTATTAGTTTCAGTGTATCTGGTTTTATGTGGCGGTCCTTGATCTACTTGGACTTGAGCTTTGTACAAGGAGATAAGTATGGATCAATTTGGATTCTTCTACGTTCTGACCTCCAGTTAAACCAGCATCATTTGTTGAAAATGCTGTGTTTTTTCCTTGGATGGTTTTAGCTCCTTTGTCAAAGATCAAGTGACCATAGGTGTGTGGGTTCATTTCTGGGTCTTCTATTCTATTCCATTGATCCTCCTGCCTGTCTCTGTTCCAATACCATGCATTTTTAATCATTATTGCTCTGTAATACAGCTTGAAGTCAGGGATGGTGATTCCTCCAGAAGTTCTTTTATTGTTGAGAATAGTTTTCGCTATCCTGGGTTTTTTGTTATTCCTAATGAATTTGACAGTTGCTCTTTCTATCTCTGTGAAGAATTGAGTGGGAATTTTGTTGAGGATTGCATTAAATCTGTTGATTGCTCTAGGCAAGATAGCTATTTTTACTATATTAATCCTTCCAATTCATGAGCATGGGAGATGAAAGATCAGAATTTTAAGATCATCTTTAGTTACTTCCGTGAGTTGGAGACCAGCCTTAGCTTTTTTGAGAGCCTGTCTTTAAAAAGGAAAGAAAGAAAGAAAAGCTTTAGTGTGTGTATTTTAATTATTACATTGTTGTTTAGAGTACTTCAGTATCCCCATGTCCCACTTTCTCCTCCCCAATTCAGTAGTGACTAACATCTTCATTAGTTTTGAACATTTGTCTCAGTTGAAGAAATGGCATGGAAGCATTATATTAAAGTTGGGATTTAGACTTCACTCTGTGCTTTCATTGTTCAAGTTCTGATCCTACCCCTGACAGTCTCTGTTAGCCACCCAACTTTTTTAAAAGTCTAGAATGCCATATATTTGGAGTTATATAGCCATTTTAAACAGTAAACTTCATTTAAAATCTACATATTTAAACTTACTGAATTTTGAGGCTTTTACCCTCATTTAATTTTGTTACTGAATATTAGCTTATTATGTCCCACAGTGTGTGTATTCACATGTTGAATGTCTTTACTGGCTGTTATGAGCAGAATTGCTATCTATTATGAATCTATTATGAGCAGGATTTTGTGTAGACACACACGGTCAACTCATTTGGATAATTGCCAGGTAGCATGACCAGCTGGTCATGCAGTGAAAACATATTCAGTTTTGTTTGAAACTACCAAAGTGTCATGCAGACAGTGTGTCCTTCAGTTACCTCCAGCAGTGAATGGACATCTGTCACTCCATTTCCCTCTCAGTATCTGGTGGATGGAGGTATAGCATCTCTGGTGTTAATTTCCAGTCTGAATGGTTCATGATTCGGAACATTCTTCAGAGGCTTGCCTTCCATCTACATATCATTTTAGTTGTTCAGTCCTCTTATCTTTTACATATTTGAAAAATTGGATTGTAGTTTTCTGTAGTTTTTGAATAGCAGCAAATATTTTCTATTAACATGTGAATTGGCTTTTGATTTACTTTGTAGTACTTATGGAATACTTAGGAAATCTAAGTTATCAATTTTTTTTTTGTGTGGATCATTGCTTTGAGTTTGCATTTTAACACTTGTTATCAAACACAAGGGTGCTTGGGTTTTTTCCCTGTTCTTCTTTAGGAGGTCTTTGGGTCAACATTGTTGTGATAAAACATCATGAACAAAACAGTCTTGGGAAGGAAGGAATTTATGGCTTACACTTCCACATCTTTGCCAATTACTGAAGGAAGTCAGCAGGAACTCAAACAGGAACCTAGCTAGATGCAGGAGCTGATGCAGAGGCCATGGAGGGATGCTGCCTACTGGGTTGTTCCTCATGGTTTTCTCAGCTTACTTTCTTATAGAATCCAGGACCACCAGTCCAGGGGTGGCACCACCTACCATGAGCTAGGCCTTTTCACATCCATCACTGATTAAGAAAATGTCCTACAGGTGTGAAAGTATTTTTTTATTCCCCTGTCTCAGTCTGCTAGCATAGGTCTAGTCTTGGAAGCTTCTAGCCTCTGTACAATCTTATCTAGATTTAGAATGTTTTCAGCCTCTGAGACTTAACTGCTGAATGAGTTCATCCCTTCCTCATTCTTTCTAAATTCTGGCTAGCTATTTCAACTCAACTCTTCTGGCTCAAAACTTCTCTCCACTGTAAATGATTCAATCTGGCTTTTCTTTCAGCCTCTGACTTTTTACTCTGCTTGGTCTTTACTAACTTTGGTTGCTACTAGTAACTTGGTCTTCTACTAACTTCTTTCTAATCTTCTGCTCATTCTCTGGCTTATTCTGTCTTCATCTGTGTCTAGCTTGTTCATTCTCTGCAACCTATCTCTGTATGACTTTCCTCGTAAAACTGTCTCCCTCCTTCCCTCCCTCCCCCTCCTCCCTTCCTCCCCTTCTCTTTTCTCTCCCTCCTTCCTGCACTGCTCTCTTAAATAACTGCCCTTGTCTCTTCTCATGAGTTTGGTGCATCCAATTCTGTCAAATCTTTCTCTGTTCCTTACTTTTTCTTCCATTCAATTACACTTCATTTTCAAACATGGGTACTTCCTTCTACTAACTAACTTATCCTTATTGTTTGGGATTAAAGGTGTGTGATAAGTGCTGAGATACACTCTAACCATTACTGTTTCAGTATTCTTATTTTTATGGGTCTTTTACATTGTTGATCTCTTCAACAATCTCAATTTTGTTGGCTCAGCTGTGTCTAGAAACTCATCTTTTATTTTAGGTTTTCTGGCTTAATTGAAGTAGAGTTTTTAAACTATTCCCTTAAAAGTTTCTGAATTTCTTTGTGTCTGTTATAATGCTTCCTTATTTTTTCTCTAATTTTATTAATTCATGTCTCTTTTTTCTTTTGGTTAATTCAGCTAAGTGGCTGACAATTATTTATTTTTCAAAGAACCAGGTCTTAGCCTCATAGATTCTTTATAATGCATACATACACACAACTATATATATATGTCTGCCCTAGTTTTTATTATTTTCCCATCTACTGAATTTGGATTTTGTTTACTCTTATTTTTTCAAACTCTTGAAATACACCATTAAGCTATTTATTTGTGGCTTTTCTAATTTTTTAATGTAGATACTTAAGAGAGATATAAATTTCCTGCTTTTAATGTGTCCAAGAGGATTTTCTATGTTGAAGTTTTATTTTCTTTTATTTCCAGGATTTTAAAAATTTCTTCTTTAACTGATTCATCATTCAGTAGTAGGCTATTAATCTCGTGAGTTTGTGTAATTTCTAGAAATTCTTTTGTTTGTGATTTTGAGTTTTCAATTGTGATCAAAGAGAATACATGGAATTATTTCAGTGTTATATACATATATTTTAGATTTGTACTGTGTCCCTCATGTGGCCTGTTTTAGATAAACTTGGGTGGGCTGCAGAGTAGAATGTGTATTCTTTGAAGTTTAGTACTGTATATTCTACAGGTATCTGATAGGGTCTATTTTTATTTTGCATTAGAAATGAACAAAATAGACTTCCTTTTGGAGTAGTTTAGACTGAGAACAAGCCTACATTTGAATTCTCACCTCTCCCTGTGTCTTTCATCTGTCTGTAGTTTGTTGTCTGTGGCCTGTCTAATTGTATGTGTCTAATCACTGTCTCTCCCTGTTGCCTGTGCATGTTGTCTGTATCTAACAATGGACGTTGCTCTGTATTCATTGACCAGTGCAGAAAACATAGTATGGGAAAGGAATGGGGAATGCTTTTGTTTATTTATTTTTTCAAAGACATTTTTAACAGAATTTTACTAGGGAAGAAGGTGATTTAGTGACCCCCCAACTGATCCAGAATAGCACTCAGAACTTCACACAGCTGTTACCAAATTATATCCACATGTTTCTTTGAAATATTTATCAGATATTTATTGCTTAAGGTTGCTTTTAAAGTATTCCTTGTAGGCTGCTATTATCAAATGATTACTACAAGACATATATACATACATTTATTATTCTGGGTCATCCTCATGAAAATACTACCACTCAATTGGAACTGGCTTACAAGTTGAAATGAATTCTGTCTTTATGTAAACTGTGCTTACATGGTCTAGGTTTTTGATTCCTAGGGTAGTCTGAGCATCGGACTCTGGGTTAGCTAGTAAGCAAACGAGAAAGATTGGTCACATGCCTTAGGTTATTACTGTAGGCCAGACAGCTTGATTTATTCAGTCCCTCTCAACATTTCCACAGGAAGAAAACAGTGTCCGTCTGTTGCCCAGTGGAGAAAGAAACTTGTTTTGAGCTTGATGGAGTGCCTCCCAAGCCTTACTTAGAGTGGGGGTAGAGTCAGAGCGCCCTTCCAGCTTCGCTCCCTTCTGTCCATGCCTGCAAACTGCTTCTGCAGCATAGAGTAGCTGTGGTTTTGGCCAAGCTAAGGGCCCAGATGCTTCCAAAACACATAAGCAATAGCCTGCAAGCAGTGGCCAGCTGCCTCAGTCTGCCTCAGTGTCAGTGCTGGCACTGCGAGCTCTCACTTCCAGCTTGCTAACAGTGTTCTCAGGACACATTAATATTTGTGCTACCAATAGCACTTTGCTTTCATCTTGATTCTGATGTCAGTCAGTGTGTGTGGAAGTCACCATTAGGTGCCTAGCCTTTGATTTAATTGACTTTAATTAAAATAATCATTTAAAATAATCTTTGCACTTAGTGACTTCAAGGTTTTTTTGTTTTTTAAACTAGGAATATTCGTGGGAAGTGTAAAATCTAGTCTTCTGTAGGTAAGCCAATGTTTCTGTTTGCTTTTAAGAATCTTCCTCATGCCATTCTAAAGCTAAAATCTCATTTGAAGTTTTACATATTTACAAATAAATAAAGTAAAAAACAGAAAGAAAACATTTAAGTTCCTTTTCTTCCTATGCTGTCTATGTTCTGTTAACCTACTCTTACAGCCCTTGTTACAGATTTCAAATTACCAATTTTCTGCTTAATAATGGAAAGTTTTTACTCTTGGAATTTTTAGGTCCTGATTTTGATTACTTGAACAATTAGCTATGAAAGTCATTATTAATAGATGTAACAATGAAAATGAATAAACATTTGAAAAAGTGTGGCCTAACATGCAAGAGAAGCTACTAAAAAGCATCTATTAATATATTTTGATACCGAAAAAGTTAACCAAGGATATCTATCTACTCTAAAAAATTACTCTGTTATTTTCTGAGGAATGATGACTAATTAGGCAAATGAAATACTCAGCTGGAGAAAGCAGGTTTCCAAAATAAGTTTCAACCAGGGTGTTTGGAATGAAGTTGCAGCCTGGTGTCAGAAAGTGTCCAGGGCATTGGCACGCACTACACATCTGCAGGGTGTACAGAATTTGAGTTATGCCAAGCATGATTTTAATGAGCTATAACTCAGGGCACTCTAGTAGACATAACAGCTTTTGGTTTGAGTGGAGCATTTAATTGTGGATGTCCTGATAACTTTTTGTGGGCTGAGTTACAGCAACATAGAAGACTGATAGCAGCTTACTGCTTAAAGACAGCATTTACTGAACTTGAATTTAAAGACAAGCCTGGGGTGATCTCTCAGAGGTTAAGAGCACTTGCTCTTCTTGTTAAGGACTGGTTTGATTCCCAGCAGCCACATGGTGGTTCAGAACTGATGGGGACTCTAGCCAGCTCAAAGATGTGGTTCTAGCATGCCATTTTCCTCCCCTTTTTTCTTTTTTTTCTCTGCTTTTCTAAAATCAGATTACATTCTAAAGGCTAGTCCCAAAGCTTATTCCCTTATTTGCTACTTCCTCCTCCTGAGGCTGACTATCAAGGTCTACTATCTATTAAAGTCCAGCAATCAAAAGTCCAGTTTGGCTACCCTAATTAACATGTCTAATAAAATTAAATACCTCCTCCTAACATGGGCCTTCCCTTTTACCTTTATAATCTGCCATTTGCCTATGTGCCATGTCTGTTCTCTCTCCAGAGGCAGTCTTTTGTCCCCTCTCTGGTATCAATATCCCTCCCACCCTCTGTTTTGTTCCTCCCCTTTCTCATCTTCTATCTCCTGCCACTGTCTCTTATTCCCTGCCCTTTGTCCCTCTGGGGAAAAATCTCCTTTGTGCTGAGAACTTGACCTTGGGTATCCTGAGCTGATACAGATCACTCAGTAACCACCCATAATTCCAGTTTCAGGGGATCCAATGCCTTCTTGTGACCTTCTCTGTCCCTAAATATGCACACAGTGTACAAACATACAAGTAAGCCAAACATTCACAGACAAAATAGAATGAAATAAATCTAATTAAAGCTCTGTTTTGCTCCTGCCTGTTCAGCATTTCTAGTAAGAACTATAGAAATGATCCCTGAACGTATAGTCTTCTGTTCAACATTCTGACAAGGAGCATACTTGGCTGCATTACCTATGTGACTTGAGGGTTGGAGATGGACAGGTTTTCTCCTCTTTTTAAAACTTGTGAATAATCAATGACATTTTATTTATTTGTTTGTTTGTTTATTGATTGATTGATTGAATTGTTGAGACAGGGTCTCACTATATAGTTAGTTATGGGTGGCTTGGAAATCCACATGTAGACCAGACCAGACTGTCTTCAAACTCACAGAGCTCTGCCTGCCTCTGACACTTGAGTGCTGGGATTAAAGTCATACTACACAAAGCCTGGCCTAAACTTACTATGGTAATTGTACAGTTTTAGCTATCATCAGTCTGCCTTTCTTTCCTCCTTTCTTTCTTTCTTTCTTTCTTTCTTTCTTTCTTTCTTTCTTTCTTTCTTTCTTTCTTTCTTTCTTTCTTTCTTTCTTTCTTCTTTTTTTCTCCCCCTGGGAATCTAACCTAGGACTCAGTCTCTCAGCCCTACACACAACCTCTACAGTTCAGTATAATGATAAATGTATATTCATTGTTGTGGAATAAATCTTAGCTTTTTATCTTGCAAATTTAGCCCAATGTACCATGAAATCTTTTCCATTGGTAACTACTGTTCTACTTTCAATTTGTGTGACTTTGATAGCTGAAATAAGTGAACTTGGGCAGTATTTCTTCATTGTTGTTGTTTTAATAATAAGCTTATTTCTCTAGCCATAGTTTCAAGGTTCAGCGTGTTGTAGCAAGTGGTAGGATTTGCTAATGAAGGCTAAGTGAGATTTCATTGTTAGTGTGTCTCAGTCTTCAGCACCTGATAGTCTATTGATAGATATTGTGGTTGCATAGAAATATGTGTCATAGATGACTCTCTGAAAAGTTGATTCCAAGTCTTCTCAAGTTCATACACAGAAGATAGTTCTAGTTTGGATTTTCTAAGGGATCTCTGTTGTTTTCCACCTATCAACAGTATTTAAAAGGTCTCCTGTCTCCCCTTTCTCACTGACACTGCTATTTATTGATTGTTCTTGTTACTAGTTGTAGTGTCTTAATGGATCTGAGGGGTGAGTAAAATTTTAAATTTTATTACATTTTTAAAATTGTGTATTTGTGTATGCATGCCATATTACATGAGTGAAGGTCAGATGACAACTCGTAAGGATAGATTCCTTCCTTCCACCACAGGAATCACAGGAGTAGAATTCAAGTCTTCAGTCTTGGCAACAGTGCCTCATTTGCTGAGTCATCTCACAGGCCTGCTAGATTATAAGATATTTACTTACTTTATGAATTTTTAATAACCAGCATAATAGAGCAAATGCAAATGTTGAAATTCAGCATGGGTAGGGTTCTAGTTAGGATGGAGGATCTAGACTTGATACTGATTGTATGCAAATGAGTTCAGTGTAAACTTGACTTACGTATATATTATCATTTCGGGTATTATTTGGCAGCCAGAACAAAAACCCAGACTGCAACAAAAGAAGAATGTCTGTGAATGGGAATCAGGCCCCAGCACTGTGTCTCCTTTGGTAGGAGTGTTATAGACTTAGAATTGGTAGAGCTGGCTTTGCAACCTCAGGAGCCACACAAGGAGAGGATCTGAAGCTTTTGACCTGTCAGTCAGCGAGGAGACTTGAAGAAGAACAGAAAACAACAATAGTTATAATCATGTGATTCACTGTGATGCCATGTGAGAAATGCTGAAATTTAGCTGTTAGGCAGACCTAAAACAAAACAAAATGCTGTTACCGGAATGGGAGAGGCATGTTTCTGATCAGCATAAGGAAAACCTTTTGTCAATGAGAAGCTTCCCCCACGAAACCTGCAGCTTCGAAGTCTGGGATGCTCACAGGATCCTGCACAGAAAGGATGCTCTTCCAACAGGCAGAATCTGGCCAAAGCAACTCATATACAGACTGTTCCTCCCCACCATCTGTTCATACCAGTTTGAGAAAATAGACAAATGATTTCTCTACATAAACACCCTAATGCATTGTAGTAGCTGACTTTGCTTGCAGAGGCACAGCCTCTCCAGATGTTAAATGGAATAAATCTCCCCCTTAGGAAGAATCTAGAATCTTTGATTCTCCTGACTAATGAAAAGGTGGGTGGTACTCTTTTTCCATATTGAACAAGAGCCATGTGGAAACCCTGTCCCTCTGTTCTCTTTGTTTCTCAGCACTTCCTGTCCCTCTGTTCTCTTTGTTTCTCAGCACTTCCTGTCCCTCTGTTCTCTTTGTTTCTCAGCACTTCCTGTCCCTCTGTTCTCTTTGCTTCACACTTCTGTCCTCTGTTCTTCATCTGTTCTCTGTTCTCTATCTTGGTTCCTTGGCATTTCCTGCCCCTGTGTTCTCTGTTCATGTCCCTCAGCACTTCCTACCCATATGTTGATGCTTCATTTAACCCAGCCCACCTGTGTGTTGTTGGTTTTGTCTTTACTTGGCCTATGCCTTCTCATTTCCCACTCTTTCTTCATTGAAGGCAACCTTTTCAGCACCCATGATGTCTGCCCTTGCCTTTTCTCTAGAGCTCTGAGCTCTTTCACAGCAGTAACTACTTATTGTTGATCTTTTGATTTTTTTTTTTGTGGCAAGCCTCCAATATTTATTGAATGAAAAGAATTTATGTATCTTATTGCTTATTATAAGTCTTGTAGCTGTGTAGTGATTTGGGGCTTAGAGACGAGCCCACTGTATGTGTTTCTTTCAATTAGGGCCCTGGTTGTAGTTGGAATGTGCATGGGAAATAAACCAGAGGAAAGATGCCCTGCTCCTCCTCTCGTTCTCTTGTTTCTACTTCCTCTCTCCCAGCTCTTCCCAACCCCCAGTCTGGAAGCCTGACGGTCATCCACCTTCCTCTCCTCACCTTTGTTTCTTACATTGTTTGTCTTCCTCCTCTTGTTTGTTTAAAACTGTACTTCCTTTTCATTGCTTACAATCACAGCTTTGACCTGCTGCTATTAGTGTTTGTCTCTGTGCTTAGATGAGGTCGGAGCATTCCTTATTGGCTTCTGCACGTTTCCTTGTCTCAGTACTTCTCTTCCTAGTCTTTCTATACTTGGCTAGTCTCTTGGTTGGGCCATTGTTGGTCGGTTACTATTTGAGCAGCACAGGTGATGTTTGTGTTCTGGTTACTTTGCATTTTTGTGTCCATCAAGGCCATTTGCCATTATCCTGGACAATTAAGTAAGAACTGTAACCAACAACTCTCCCTGAGAGCAGTGCTGATTTTCTTTGTATGAGTTGTTGTGAGCTTGCTACTTGTGGCCTGTGTAGTTGAAAACTGACGCTGTGATCTATGTGTTACATTAAAAAGTGGGTCTAGGGGCTGGAGAGATGGCTCAGAGTTTGAGAGCACTGGCTGCTCTTCCAGAGAACCCAGGTTCAATTACCAGCATCTACATTGCAGCTCATAACTGCCTGTAACTCCAGGTTATCTGACACCCTCCCATAGAGATACATGTAGGCAAAACACCACTGCACATACTTATATACATGTAGGCAAAAACACCAATGTGCATAACAGCATCAAGTTTTTAAAAAGTGAGTCTAAAGAATTTATCATAAAGTTAGTAATATTATTTTTTGCAACTCAAAACAGCAGCACACATATAAGCCTTCAACACACAGTTGAAGCTTGCCAGGCAGGGCTTGACATTTGCTTGAAACTACCTGACAATCTTTGTTTGCTTTGCATATAAAGAAGATTAATGTTCATGAACTTGAATAAATTTCATTTAATGACTTGGCCGGTAATTTCTTCAGTGTATGATAAATGACTGTTCTGAATTACTTTTGTTCTCTGCAGAATTTTTAGAGAAGCTTAGATTATTAATATGTTGATGTATGTATTTTCTGTTTTTTAAGTTTTGATTTAATGAGCTACAGTTTTAAAGATATCTTCCCATCTGCCAAACTCTCGAGATTGATTGAAATTCATGTATGTTCTTTTGTTTGCAGTTGGCTAGTCTTGTATTTTCTTAATCTTGGAAGATTCAAAGTTCAGGGGAGGGCTATGTTTATTTGTCTGGGTCTCCCAGATTTTCTCTAGTTTGTATGCAAATTTGATTATTGTAGGTGATCTGTAAAGGGATGTATTCCTAAGTGTAGAAGATACTGAAGACTTCAGTACTTCGTGGACTGTTTTCAATGTATGAACACCACACTTAGGACTCAGAGATGTGGGAGTATATAGGTCCTTTGAAGAAAGTCTTGGAAACTGAGAGTCTGTGTAGCCCTGTGGTTACTGCATCTGAAGCGTCCTTGTGCAAACTGTTCCCAGGCACACTGACATGCTTTCTTTAACTCTAGCACTGTGCTTTCTCTCAGTAGCAGTGCAGAGCACCTGCAGTCACCCTAAGGTGCTTATCTCATCTTGCTGAAGAAAAAGAACTTTACTAGCTTGTCCAACTACTTGTCTTAGCCCCTAGGTCCATAGACCCTCTTCTGGAATTAATTGAATCCAAATATTTAAGCATATGTTCTATGTTACCTTTCTAAAGATCACTTAAAATCCAGCTTTAAAAACACCTTCTTTAAGCAATTGTAGTATTCTAGAGGAACATCTTCAGTTTTTGTAGCTAGTTTTGCAGAAATACCAAATCATGTGACTGTGTGTGATCAGACAGTAGATGTTAGAGTCAGGAAGGTCCGCTAATGAAGACAGAGAAGTAACTATTCTCATGAGAATGGGGTGCACTTAGAAGCTGTTTGTCTTGGAGTATGCATCCTAACAACCCTGTGATGTTCCCTGACATGCAGCAAATATGTGTGGAGGGCGAGATAATGAGAACAGCTTGCTATGCATTCCAGTTTCATGTTAGGCTTTCCGTGTGTGTGTATAGGCCACCTTTTCTCTGGTGACATGAGATTGCTCTGGACAAAGAAAGTGTTTTGCCACTTTGCTATTTTAGGTGACTTTTATTAAAGAGTAGGTAGTTGGAAAATGAAAAACATTCTCTTCTGGAAAGTCTTAGATTCAAAAAACATACTCTAAAACTTCAAACCAAAGTCACATAGTACTCTTTGAGCACAAAGTTCCCTGATTTCTCTCTCTTGCATTCTCCATCTATATTTTTAAGTGTTTATTATATGATAAGGTAAAAAAGCTGTGGAAAACATTTGCAGTCAGTAGTTGCTTTACTGTTGAATTATTGTGACTACTAGATGCATAGTAGTAAGTAGTCCTTAGATATAAATAGAAGTCCTTAGACAGCTTTTCTGTAAGTAGGGAAAACACCAACCACTTAAGCACTTAGTATTTGGAGATAGCTAATGAGATGGGAAGTGTAGACTATGACTTACTTATTTTACAATAGGAGGAATTGATTGTATTCTAAGAGTTAACTTTAAAATGTATAATGAATGCTTAGCAGTTCTCTTTTTTCCATCCCTTGTCCCTTCCTTTCATTTCTTACATTAAACTATTCTTGTGTTCTTTTTAAAGGCTTTTACACTATTGTAAATAAGCAGAAACATTTGGAGATCACAAGCCATTATTACCATTATTTAATAGCTGGAATAAAATGAAGCAAGATAGAGAAGACCTCAGCCCCATAGCTTCCAGAACTGAAGGTCAGCTAGTAGCTGGCTGAGTGGATGTAGAATGTTTCAGACTCACCCACAGGCTCTAACACAACATCTGGGTAAGCCATTCCAGAATTGTGACCTAGTGTCTGTCAGGTAAAAGTATTCCTTTATGCCAGTGCTGTTATAATGAGATTGCTATAATATAGTGCCAGGATAACAAATGGAAATCTTGGTTCCAGGAATGAGATATTCATTTTCTATTATTGCATAAGAATTAACCATGAATTTGCAGAGGCTTGTAAAAAACTACCTTTTTGTTATCTTAGAGTTCTGAAGGAGAAGAAACCTACATGTAACTGCTTACAGCTCTCACCAAGCCAGGCCGAAAGTAAGAGCTTGGAGGCCTGGGCTCTTATACATTCATTCATTCACTGATTCATTCATTCATTGATTTGTATATTTATGTGTATGCATGAATACTTACATGTAAATGTGTGTACCATGTTAGTACCCAAGGCCTGCATAGAAGATTGTAGAGGCTGTTGGTTCCCATGGGAACTGGAGTTACAGACAGTTGTGAGCTGTGGTCATGTGGGTGTTGGGAACTGCATTTGTGCCTTCTTCAAGCACAGCAAGTTCTCTGCTGAGCAATCTCTCCAGTTCCAGGCCTGAGTTCTTTTTGAAGCTGGTGACCATCTGTTTGTCCAGGCTTGTCAGTATGACTGCGTTTGATTCTCCTAGGCCAGCAGTTCTGAACCTGGAGGGGGTCATAGCCCTTTTGGGTATTGAACAACCCTTTCACATTTAAGACTATCCGAAAACAAAGATATTTAGGTTACAATTCGTAATAGTAGCAAAATACAGTTATAAAGTAGCAACAAAAACAATTTTATGGTTGGGAGTTACCACAACATTAGAAACTCTTTTAGAGGGTTGCAGCATTAGGAAGGTTAAGGACTACTGCCTTAGACTCTAAGGCTGTGGTTCTCATTTCATTGCTGACTACTGGCTAGAGACATGTTTCAATATTTAGCTCCAGTAGTGACATTTGTCAAATCACTTTGGGGCCCTCTGTCTCAGCACTGTTTCTACCCATACTTTGCCCCTTATGAGGAAGTGAGAGTTCTGCAATTTACAAAAACAAACAAAAAATCCTTAGTCTGTTTTTTTTTTTTGCCTATTCACTCTATTTATTTTAATTAATCATTTTATTTATTTACATCTCAAATGTTACCCTGCTTTTTGGTTCCCCCTTTCCTTCACCTCTGAAAGGATATATCAATGTTCTTTTTTATAATATAACAGGACCCTAGAAGGAATTGTTCTTCTACATAAGTTTTAGGAATTCTTATATGGTAGGACAGCTTTCCATGGGTCACCATTGTAAAAAGTTATCCTTAGAATTCTGTGCAGTAGTTGACAACTGGTGGCAAGGTTGTCCACATACTAATGTAATGTAACAAGGTGGTGTCATAATTGGAGGGGCATGCCCAGGTCCTGGTTCCATGAATAACTGTGAAGGCTTTTTTTTCTCTACAATATATTCTGTCAGTTTATCCCTTTGTTTTCAGAGGACCTGACTTCATAGAGCAGTTTTGAGAACTGCATAGATTATATTTTTTATATTGTGTTACTATGTGCTTGGCACGTAATAAACACTCCATAACTATTAATCGTTATTACTACTATTTGTTCTTCAAAGTAGAATTCTTTCCTGGCATGTTTCAGTTTTCATGTAATGAACTTGACTATAAAATCCAAAGCACATGTTCAGTAAAAATAACAAATGTTAAACAAAAAGGAGTTTTTCGTCACTGTGGAATTTGAGTCTTGGGCATCTGTCTCATTCATACATTCTCTTGCTATAGATAGAGCATTGTGCTTTTACATGGCTGGGGCTAGGTGTGGGTGGCCGAGTTTATGTTGTAAATGAAGTGGAAGGAAGGTAGAGAGAACCGGGGTGAGAAGGCAAGCCAGCCTGGGAATAGAACAGAAGGTGGTCTTCAAACAGCCGTTGGTATGAGGGGATAGACAGTTATACAAATATGTAAAGTGTAGATTTGAGGATAGATTTTAAGTGAATATAGGAAAAGTTCAGTTATGAAAAGATAATTTATATTCTGATAATGGGCCATTGTTGGAACATGCCTTCAAACCAAGAATGTTTCTTGTCAAGAAAAGCTGTGGCAGTCCTGATGGAAGTGAGGTGGGTCAGACTAGAGCAGTCTGGCTCTTGGAAATCCTGGTGGCGTGTCTTGGTCAAGAAGAGGTGAGAAGAGTTCCTGGGAGGACTCCTGGGACCCAAGCCTCACTGCTCTTTAAGTAAGACTCTTTACAGTGATGTCAGAACAAGGTATTGCTAGATCTGAAGAGCAAAGGAGCTGGTGGGGTGGGGAGAGATACACAGCCAGCCTTCATCTGCTCTCCTCCGAGGATTGCTAGGAATAAAGTTATAGCTACACCTGTGCTGTGCCTCTGTGTCCAGAACCCATGAGAGGTTTTACTAGGTGTGTAGACACTTTTAGTGGCTTTTCACAATGCTCTGTCTGCTCTGGGGTTTATATTTCTCCTCACTACACTTCATGTGTGCTTAACAGACATACGTACTAGATATTTTTCATGAATGCAGTTCATATAATATATTGACTATATATTGCCCAAAGCAATTATTTTAGGACCTTAAAATACAGTTTCATATTTCCTTAATACTACTCAAAATGCTAGTTAAATAATAAGGCTATGTTCTAAAATTTTTTCCAAAATCTTAAATTTATCAATGTTAAGTACAATGAGTGTTCTGTAATAATAAGAGAAACAGCTTTTCTATTTTAGCATAACATTATGATTACTAAATAATGATGAGAATTAGTAATTGGGTAATATTTGATTGGCAGAGATGTGTTTCTATTCTCAGATCATAAATCAATTTACCAAACTGACACAAAGTAAGAATCTATGTCCTCTAGCTCTGACTCTCTCCTATACTGTCACCCAGTCCAAACCTGCACTTTTCCTGCACTAGTACTCATGGCAGGGGCTACCACACCCATCTGTACCTAATTTTTAAAAGAGACAACAGAATCAAGATCACTTAACAGGGTGCTTAGCTACAGTGTGAACCCACATCTCTAGTTTCCTAAGTTCCTAAGTCCTGCTGACACTGTTGGTATTTATACGCATCCCTTCCACACCAGATTGCAATCCTTTAAAATTGCTAAGGGAAGCACACTCTTTGCTTAGGAACTATAAATCATCAGTTTGCTAGTGATGACCCTCCTCATTTCTGTTCTCTCTCTCTCTCTCTCTCTCTCTCTTCTCTCTCCTCCTCTCTCTCTCTTCTCTCTGTATGTGTCTGCATGTGCACATCTTACTCCAATATCTCTTGCCTTTTAGCACTCATAAAGTATCTTGACATTTGACTAATTAAACTCTGAAGGCAAGGCATATGGCTTCCTTCAGCTAAAAAAATCACAGAAAAGTACTTGAAATTTAAATTAGAAGATGACATTTTATACATTAAAGACATGCATGCTGTCAGTCTTAGCGATCAACCATTGTTGTGCAAAGCCTCGTGAGAAGACACATGCCTTCTCTGGTACGTCACACTCTGTGACATCCAGCCTCTCATCAAGGATACCTGTGCTCACTTGTACCATGTTGCTGCTGCTTCTGTGGGATTTGGCTGATTAGTTTTGCTTTTGGAGTCTTGCTGGCATGCATGTAGGTAGTGAGTTAGAAAGGCTTCAGCATTTGCAATGACTGCAGGACATAATGATGAATGAATGGTTTCAGAGCCTTCTCTTAAACATCCAAATAATAAAGAAACCTCCCTGTCTACAGCTGACCTAATTCAACAAGGACAAATTTTCACTTTAAGGGAAGCTGATTTTCCCTAACCTTTACCTGATTCCTAAACTTTCTACTCACATGGTAAACTTTTCACTGACTGAACTGAAGTTTTGTCAGCCTCCAAAAGGAGCTGTGTTGGAAGACGCACTGGCTGTGGTTTTCCTTTGGTTTCATGATTCTGGAATCTTGAAGAAGATACATACCTGTAGTAGCAAGAATGCACACATTTCCCTCCTTGGACATTTGAAAAGCAATGTCAGTATTGAGCAGGGCTGGGAACAGGAGCATTCCTGTCTGGGTGCAGTTTTCACCAACTGAGAGCTAAGCACAGAGAGATGTAAAGCAGCCAGATTTTTGTCTTGTATTACAGAGCGTGTTTTCCCTTTGACTTTAGGGCAATTGCTTTGTGTTGCTAGTGTAGGCAAGCTGATAAGTCGACAGGATTTGAACTGGGATGATTTTACTATGAAAACATTGACTTCATTATGGGACCCAGTTTATAGAAGACTGTCTTAAGTGGGACAGTAGTAGTTGTTTCACTTCCTTCAAAATTCAAGTAAAAGGAGATGGTCTTTGGGAGACTAATTTTTTGCTTTGGCTGCAAAACTCATGAGGTGTTAGGATGTGATACTAAGAAGAATTTTCTGTCTTTGTTAGATAGCAAATATGTTGAATGCATTACCTCAGGGTTCACTATTAAATTAGATAGTTAAATGGAGACTTTAATGATAGATATCTGTCTGGGGTTGTCTTAATTGGCGTGTGCTAAAAGGAGCAAGTATGTCTCCTTCAGAGGTGTATGAACAAATATACTGTGACAAGGTTAGGAAGATGCAGTCTTACAAATAGGTAACAAAACAGCTTTATAGGAGCCATAGACTGCAGGCCAGGCATGGCTCAGTAAAGAACCCTGCCAGGCACTTAACAATTTGTGAGTGCATGTAATAGCAATGAGATGGGCATTGACTATGGAAATGAGCTAAGATAGATCTTCAAATATGAAGATTTGTACAGTGTACAGTAATTTCTCACCATTACTTTTGTTATGAGAATATAAATAACAGTGTTATTTAATTTTTATTAGAATATTACTGTTAATTAAAAAATTTAATAAAACAATGTTTAATGAAAGTAACACATTTCTGAAGAGTTTCAGTATGATGTTAAATTGTGCATTTTTCCTAAGAAGGAATATTGTGTGAGGTTAACATTCAGCTGGAAAATGTGTACATCTGGTGAACCAAAAATTTAAGCAAGCTCTATTACTGAGTGTGTAAGTTTCTTTCCCTATTGCTGTGAAAAACATCCTAACGAAAGGAACTTAAGGAGGGAGGGCTTTTGTTTGACCCATAGCTCAGAGTATAGTTCATTGTGACAGGGAAGAAGTAAGCTGGTCACTTGGCAGCCAGTCAGTAACAGAGTGATTGACAAATGCTACTCAGCGCCTTTTCTCCACCTTCTACTGACCAGGATTCAGGTCAAGGAATGGTGCCACCCACAGTGGGTGAGGTTTCCACCTCACTTATAGTAATCGATATAATCATCCACACGCATGCCCAGCAGCCTTCTCCCAGATAATTATACATTCTGTCAAGTTGACAGTTAATACTAATCAATACACTGAAAATAGTTGGAGCCAAAGACCCTGAGACAAAACTCACTTAGTACAATACATAAAGAACTAACAGCTTTCCTCCTTAAATGTGCTTACTTCAGTAAGCCTCAGAAACTTTTGTTAATGTCTAGCATCTTTGCATTGAGTTCAAATGTCAAGTTCATCTGATTCCATGGTATGCAATACTGAGAAATGGGCGTATCACCAACAGACGCCACCTACATCTCTGACTAGATGGGCCATTGACAAACACATCTTCTCCCTCATTGACAGCTCACTGGATTTCAACGATAGTTGTGATTATAGATTACATTACAGTTCTCTTGAGAATAGAATTTTTCCCAGTTATCTACTGGGATGACTACTTGCTGTGATTTATTCAACTATTTGTAATACAAAGCTTTTTCCCCCACTGTAGATATGATGGTACCTGAAAGAGGATTTTATTGCCAAACACCTAAAATTGTTAAATGAAATTGCTCTTTGAGTGATAGGTATACTGTGTGCTTTAGATCGAGAAGAACAGTGTGGTTAGTTATTTCTTTGTATTCTCCATGGGCCAATGAGACTTGAAGCAAGGAGGCAGGGCAATTGCAATACAAGTTTGTTATCTAATTGGAGGTATAACTTATTCTTATAGTTCTACACCTAAGTATATGAGAAATACTTGAGGCTTTTACCGTCCTCAGTTTCTCTTTTAGCAGTTAAAATACTGAAGATTAAATTTCTGCTCTCTAGTGAACATTACGAATCTCATTAGAACATTGTAAAAGGATGACTGGGAACTGCCTGGCTTTTGAGAGAACAGCTCTTTGAGAAATAGCAGCCAGCAGATAGTGGGGAAAGGCTAACTGATTTCTTTCCTGTACAATGTATGTTGAAATGTTGAAATGTCATTTTTGCCATGCACTCAACTGATGACTTCATAACAGATTTGTGGGTGGAAGTCATTGCACGTCCCTCCATGTGACTGTGTAGGTGGCTTCCTGATCTGTGTGTTTGTGAGTGACTTGTCATCTGCAACTGATCTCAGTGGTCATCATTTTTCTAGCTGTGGTCATTGGACCCTCTTCAACCCTTCCCTGTTCCATGTGCACATCAGGTTCAGTTTCCGAACTCAAAGCTGGCCTGCTGCTTTTGCTTGCTCTTCTCTCTTTGAAGGCTTTCTTTAACTCCTTTTCCCCTTTAGAGCGCTTGAGTTCTGGCCACTTCAACTAAGATGCTTTCCTGGCCTTTTCCCCATTACTCAGTTTTTGTTCAGTTTGTTTACCCTGAAGAGTTGTGACTTCAAAGGCTTAGTATTACTCTGTCTTGTTAACTGAAACAGTCTTAGAACTGGGAAGTGTAGAACTCAGCAGCAGTTTGCTGAAAACATGAATGTCATATGAAAATATGTGCCACATGGATTTGTTGTCCTTGAATTTTTTTTCTTACCTCAAGTTTGTAAAGGTGGATTTCTAGAATTTCCATTTGTATTATGTGGGTTGCATGTTTGGAGTGAAAGCATTCATTCTCTCATTTAATTCATCTCTGCTGGATTAAAATATTTATTTTTGGTTTATGGTTGCTTTTCTCGCATGTGTATCTGTGTATCACTAGTGTGCAGTGCCTGGAGAGGTCAGAAGGCATGTCAGATCTTCCAATACTAAGTTACAGATGTTTGTGAGGCACTGTGTGGGTGCTGAGAACTGAACCTGTGTCTTTTGCATGAGTACAGGGCTCTGAAGTACTGAGCATCCTTCCATGCCTTCTCTGGTGCATTTCAGTGATGCATAAATACAAGTGGAGATTGGTGCCTGTGTCTTATCAAAGTGGGCAGTGTCAAGTAAGCAATAATGGACGAGTTTTGGAGACACTAGATTCCAAGTATCTTGAATTCAAGATTGTTCAATGAACTGATTCCTTCCTGTGCCCTCCTCTCCTCTCCTCTCCTCTCCTCCCTCTCCTCTCCTCTCTCTCTCTCCTCTCCTCTCCTCCTCCCTCTCCTCCTCCTCCCCTCCCCTCCCCTCCCCTCCCTCCCTCCTTCCTCCCTCCCTTCTTTCCCTCCTTCCTCCCCTCCCCTCCCCTCCCCTCCTTCCTCCCCTCCCCTTCCTTCCCCTCCTTCCTCCCCTCCCCTTCCTTCCCCTCCCTTCCTCCCCTCCCCTCCCCTCCCTCCCCTCCCCTCCCCTCCCTCCCCTCCCTCCCCTCCCCTCCCCTTCCCTTCCTTTCCTTTCTGTTACTTCTTTCCCTGTTAAAATACTGATTATGTTTGACCAACAATGACTTACGGCTAGAAGCTAAATAAAATAATTTAAAAATATTGTCCTCACAAATTCATGGATAATTTGTTAGAAGATAAAATGGAGTGTATTTCATTTATCCCTAGAAAGCACATGTTCCACGAGCTGTCAACTCCCTCTAGTTAGATTGGCCAGTTCTTCCTTCTGACGATAATTCACCAAGCAGATGGAAGAGAATTGGAAGAAACCACCGGCTTCACTCCTCTCACTTGGGAGGAAGTGCTGCTTTCTTTGGTAGAGAAACGAGATGGGTTGCATTGTGATTAAATCCCGAAACAGTTGTGATTGTTACTATGTATTCAAACACACCTGCAAAAAGGACACAGAAAACATGAGGCGTCCCTGTTATTTGAGGACAGTTGTGAGTCATGCAGTTATTTACAAAATTAAATAGTAGGCTTCTTTAGACATAAGCTTAAGCCATGAGTGCTGTTAATTTAACATTTATTCAATGTTTATCAATAAAAATGTGCATATTTCAGAAAAATATGTAATATTCTACTCTTGGTAAATTAGTATGATTAGTATGGATTTCTGTGGAAACTGGAGTCTTTTTGTTTTGTTTTAGGTACGTGGGAGCAAGGGAGAAGTTCTGTATATTTTGGATGCTACCAACCCAAGACACTCCAACTGGCTTCGCTTTGTTCACGAGGCACCGTCTCAGGAGCGGAAGAACCTGGCTGCCATTCAAGTGAGCCTGTTGGGTTCATATTTGTACAGTGCACCGGGAGAGTAATGAATTAATTTATAACTCTACTCCATGTCTTCAATTTATTTCCCTGTGATCAGCTTCACATAACAGTACCTAACTCATAAAAGCAAAGAAATCATCTAGTCAGCATATCCAGGAAAAGGCAACTGAACTGTCAGCTAAAACCCGATCTCTGGCTTTATTGAAATTCTTGGGGAATGAATTACACGGTCTGATACTGTGCTTGGCAGAGCTTGCCTTCAAATACTTTGATTTCCTTCAGTGAATGTTTTTTTGATAGCAGTTTGGTTTGCTAGTTGCTTTGGATCATCTATTGCTGCTATGGGTTATTCTTTGAAAAAGGCCTCATGGAGACAAATTGCTCATGTGTGTTACCCTACAGTCAGACTGAGCCTTGTGGGGATCATGTGCTTTTGAGATTTCTTCAGATAAACAGATCCAGTGGAATACATTTAAGTGTCTGTCTATGCAGACCTGTTATAAACATTTGGCTCATGCAATAGTGGGCACTGGCGAATTCAAAATCTGCAGAGCTGATGTCTCAATTTGAATTCAAGAACCAAAAGTTCTTGTAGAACCTGGAAGTTGGCTTTGAACAAACTCAAGAGATGATGACTTTCTTATGCAAAACACTCTGGGGAGGCAGCTTTCTGTTCTGTTTGATTTTCAACTGATTGAATGAGGGCCACTCCCATTATGCTAGTCAGTATTCCTTACTCAAGCCCACTGATTTAAATGTTACTTTCATCCAAGACCATTTTCATAGAAGCACACAACATACAGTTTAACAAGCTACTTGCCTGGGTAAGCAATCCTATAAAATTGATTGCCACAAGTAGAAACCATGTCTCAGGGACCTGATAACTGTACCGTCATCTACAGCCACATGTGCCATTTGGTTCCTGTACAGATCATGAGTTGAACTTAGCAATTGCTCAATGAGAAAAAGGCAAAAGGCTAAGAGGCAGGTCCAGAGTGGTCCTGTACACAAAAGACCGATTAGATGTCAAGAGAGCAAGGGGACACTATAGGGTGGTGCAAAACTCACTCATTCTGTGTAAAGCTTCCCATCCAGACTCCCTTCGAAGAATCAAGGAGCCATGCTGATTAACAGAAGGAAGCAGAACAGGGCCAACGCTATCGTCTGATTGCCATCCAATGTGACGTTGCTATGAAATTATAATGTAAAATCATGAGTGGGTATAACGATGCAACTTAATTCTAATACATGTACGGATAATTCACGCATTAAGTTTAACCAACAAAAAAATTATAGTTGTCTGTATTTAATTTCTATCTTAACTAAGTAAAATTTCTCTCTAATAAGTGTTATAAAAACAAATATTTCTTTGTTGGAACAGACCTATCTTTTAAAAACAGCTAAGTAGATTTTGATCGTAGATAGAGGATTGTCAAACACATTGGATTATTCTTTACACAAGACTAACCTATTGAAAACTCATTTATATCTGTGTAATATCAATTGTCATTTCCAATTATTATGTTTTTTTTTCCGTGTATTCTCTTGATCTTTAGTGTCCATATGTCTCATCTGTAGTAATGAATTCAATTGCCATATTCAGTTTCTTCCTTTGTAAATGTTACTGTTGTTGGAACTATGTATGGAATTTACTTTAAGCCACCTATTTCTCCTTACTGTGCTTAGACATACATGGTAAAGACATGCATACACATCCTCCTTGTGTTGGGCTATGGGTTTAACATTTTCCCAAAATTTCTTTACTTGAGAACTTTCTTCTTATTGGTTGATATTTCTGAGAATCAGTAATTTTCCTTATTTTCTTCAACCTTCAGGATGTTTGTTCAGAGCTCAGCACTGGGCCTTAGACCTCCTCAATAATTCTTGTTGAAGATGTCCTATCTGTACTTTGTTTTAGTGTCCCTTTAGTTATTGGAAATCATTGTGATTGTGTTGATCTTGATCTCTTCCCATCCGAATGCTACTCTACTGTGCCTTGTGTTTTTTTCACATCTGGGACATTGCTGTCTTGTTTTTACTCATCATCCTTCCCAAGGCACAGTTATCACTCTCATTTGGAACACTCAGTGACCATGTGTCTTCCCCCATGTCAACTGTATTTCTTTCCTTGAGAGAGAATAGGAGGAGTCTCTGGAAGAGAGTGGTGGCAGTTGTAGTCCCTCAGAGCATAACTGGTGACTTCAGAAAGGAATAAATATAAGAGCAGGATTAGAAGATGACAAAAGCATCTGTGAAATTTCACTCTTGATTTAATTAGGATCTAAATCTGTTCAGTAGCCACTGTAGGGCCCTTTCTTAATGGGAATGGGTGCATATTACCTTGCTTTTGTCACCGTAAACATAGGAATCCTATTAGCTCCCTTGAGGTAGCATCTTTCTCACTTGAACAGTAGCTGAAATAACAGATTCCCGAGGCTTCAAAATCACAGTGGAGCAAGGGGCAAAGAGCATAATAGTTGGGTCTCCTGACTGAAAACAAAGCCAACCCTCTAACTGGTTAGGATGCTCTCCTGAGAGCTGCATTCCAGAGACACTGAGTGGGAAAAACAAGAGCATAATGTTTCCCCGCATTACATCCCGCATTATGAATCACTTGCATTCCAAATTGCATCTGAAATTCAGGGTATTCAGGAAATGTTTTATTTGAGCCGTATGCCCCAGGGGTAAAGTCAATGAGAAACATTTGTGGCTATGTGGCTTGCTTGGTGGAAAACGTCAATACTTGGTCCAATTTTTTTGGAAAAGGGATTAAGAATTTCAGATCTGTTTTGGCAGATGATTGGAACTCCTTCATGGAGACTCAATTCTATTTGTAGTTCTGAGATTTATTTGATATTTGTGAATTTGCTTTGGAAATGATGATTAGGAATATGAATTGCTGAAGAAGGATCTAGCAAGCTAATAGCCCTTCCCACATGTATCCTTTTCAGAAAGTCAGTTAAGTGTGTATTTAGACTAGAAAGTTCTAAATCTGAAGGATAGTCTGTTGGTGTTGCAGAAGCACCCCTGAGCATCTGAGTCGTGGTGACACTCTCAGAGTTAGCTGTGTGCCACTAAATGAAAACATGTGTACAGTATTTGAAAAAAAAAGAAAGACAAGTCAGTATTTTCTAGGCTTTGTGTTGTTTTCCTTTTAAATAGAACTACGCAGTTAAAATAGTGGGTTATCATCCTGTTTGGAAAAGAAACTGAATTCTGTGGAATGTCTAAGGTAGCATTACATCTCATGTACTTCAGGACCCATTTCTAGACTGTCTGCCCCAGGTTTGTTTGCTGCATGCTATTATCTAAGAGTGACTTGGTGTTTATGGAGCCTTGGCACATGAAGGAGGCCTTGGGCTCTCATCCATATCATGCAGAAGGCAGAAGGCTAAGCTATGAAGCTGTTCTACATGATGACGTGTTAGGCACTAAGCTCAAATAGCAGCAGCACAGGTTCACTCTACTTCTGACCTCAGTTCAGAGTCCCGCTCCCCTGTAGCAGGGATGGCCAGCTCTCCCTTCTGAGCTGCGTACAGTTGCAGAGTCACCCTTTTAGGTTGCTTGAGGAGTGTTGGGGGGTGCTGGGACTTAGTATCAGTTTTATTGGTAATTACCTACATGCAAATCACTTGTCTTAAAAATAGTAGTTAACATACAGATCTCTCACAAAAAAAAAAAAAAATCAAGATTCTTCTGGAGAAAGTGTCCCTATTAACCTAGACATTTCTGGTATTTGGCATAACCTTAACTCAAAGATTGGGAAAGAAAAAAATGCCCTTTATACATCATTTACAGACTTTAAATTTTTCATCCTCACAGAACAAAAGGTATTAATAGAAATTAGTGATGAAGAAAAGCCTCCTGTAAGACACTCTGAAATAGCTTTCTGTACAAAGAACATGGCCTGTCACATCATTGATAGCAAATGGAACAAAATTTAGCCTTAGGCAACATGAAGGCCCTTTTACAGGAGCATGTATGGCTAAGACAGATATCTTATGTCAATAAAAAGAATGTTAAGCACAGGGTTTTATAGACTCTGCAAATAGCCATTCAAAGTGATGAATAAAACATTATTGGTGGAGGTTTTTTTTTTTTTTTTTTTTCTAAGGGGCAAGTTTTAATGAGAAGACCTTTTGTGTCTCTGACCCCAGAAACAATTACAATAGTTAACTCTACTTCCAGGGAAGGGCAGCTCTACTTTCTAGCAAATGTATCGTCTCTCAGAGCAGTAAAAACATGTTACCATGGCATGCCATCAATTCATAGATACTAGGAGTTATTTTTTAAGAGTATGGATTTTTAATTGCTTTTGAATGGCTTTGGTGTATAGTGCTCATGTGTATTTATTTGTAACTCTGTTGGTTACTGTTTGTACAAGCTTGTTCTAAAATTTAACAGATGTTGCAGTAAGTATGTAGCTTTTCTCATATTATCTGAGAGTAAAATTTTTTTTTTTTGGTTTTTCAAGACAGGGTTTCTCTGTGTAGCCCTGGCTGTCCTGGAACTCACTTTATAGACCAGGCTGGCCTGAACTCAGAAATCCACCTGCCTCTGCCTCCCAAGTGCTAGATTAAAGGCGTGCGCCACCACTTGCCCGCATCTGAGAGTAAAATTTATGAGCAGCTTGGTTGAGGGAGCAGGTTTGGGACTCCTGGACTGTGATGAGTTCCCAGTCAAATAGGCAGCCAGAGAAGTCTTTCTTAATTGAAGTCACTGAAGACTTGTGTAGGTCTGGACAGTGTACCTCCAGGTGCACTCACATGGCTCGTGGTAGGATGAACATTTACTTTATGAAAGCCTGAGAGTAAGATTAATGGTAAAAGCCAATTCATGACTGAATTGGAAAGAAATACAGAATATTGAACCATTTGGATAATGATAAGAAAAATGGTGGAAAGTAATAGAAAACAGCAGCTTTCTTGTTTGAAGGGGTTGCTCTAGGTTCCTGGACTGCTTTCTGGTGGCTGAGAAGCCTCTCATTCAACCATTTGGTAGTTACTGAACACATGCGCTATGCTGGGCCCTGTCCTGAGCACTGGAGGTACTGTGATAATTTAGCTTCAGCATTCTTTGCAGAAAAAAAAATCTTTAAAGCTTTGCTCCTTTTCATGTAAGTCAGTTGTCATTCATATCTGTTTGGATTCTTGTGCACATTAAATACATACAGTAATATCTTGAAGACAGTAGAGGCTTGTTAAAATGGCAGATGCTAGGCAGGCATGGTACACCAAACCCCACCATGGAATGAGCCAGGCAGGTTGAATAATAGCTCGTAGAAGAGGTAGGAGACAGCTGAGGATCACTAGATGATAGCAGAGTAAACTAGAAACAGACTAGGGGAAAACAACTCAGGGCCCATCCTACAGGGATTAGTGCATCTGGGGAGTCCTCTGTTCCAGTGAGATGGAATGACCACAACTATGCTTGAGATACACAGACTCAGAAATTTGACACTACTTTAAGAAACAGATAGTTATAGAAAAATAGGGAAGAGGGCAGAAGAAAATTTTTGGGCAGTGACAGGGAAGAGCCGAAAAATATGTTCTTGGTACTCGACCAGAGCTGAGATACCATTAAAAAAGAGCCTGCTAAGTACGTGACTTGGTGACGCTAGAATTTCTATGATTGACACTTTTAGACTGGTCAGAGCAAGTGCCAAAAAACAATAACTATACACCAAAACATTGTCAGCAGAAATCTGAGTACTTCTAGAGTGTGTGGAAGATATTGAATTAGATATGTTAGATCCAGTGAAGTATAAATTGCAAGGAAGCAGATGTGGATCCCAGACCTCACAGCCAGCTTTGGGAAGGGCTGTCCAGGGCCAAGGCCACCACGTATGACTGACTGAGCTTGTGAAGAACTTCCCAGAGGTTTAACAGGCATCTATGACATAACCTATGAATGACTGCCTGCAAATGCACACATCATTTGTGGCCCAAATTGCCATGGACCTCCTATCACATTCAGATAACTGAGACTGGTACAGAAATGGAGCATTTACGAACTGGTTTGTGAAAAACCATTCACAGACAGGATCAGGGTCTGTGACCCAACCTCTACATTTCAAAGGAAACCTTAAGGATCTGACAGCCATGTAGGAGCCTAGGGAGAATGATAAGCGAGTCGAGATTGGGACCAGCAAGAAGGTATTTGTGTCCTATTCTCAGGAGCCTGGTGTGTACCTAACATGACTCTGTAACAGAGAAAATGACATCACAACCCTAGTATATCTACAGGATTCAAAACCTGATCAGTTTTGAATCCTGCAGATATATCTACTAAAAGAAAAAGTGTGATTAAAAACATCTATCATAGCTGTATACTCCCAGTGCTAAAACAAAGGAAACATGAAAAATCAAGGAAATATATTTTTCTTAAATCAGTAATTTCATAGTAATGATGTTCTGAGTGAATGAGTTAGATATAGTCCTAACCAAGAGGTTCACAGAAACAATTATAAATATATTGAAAGAAATCAAATGACAAACTTACAAGGGCTTCTAATGTTGTATTTTAATCTCTGAAAGACAACAGTCAATACAGAGTGCTATACCCAGCAAGACTATCTCATACTTGAAGAAAAATGAAAAACAAGTTAAAGGAATTCAATACATCTTCGACAACTCTCCAGAAAATGCTTGGAGGAGTCCATCTGACTATAGAGGAACAACCATGCCCACGAGGATGCAGGGAAGAATAAATGCTATGAGAACACTTAGTAAACTGGAATAGGAAAGCATCAAACACTGAAGAAAATCAACAAATAGCAAGACTTAAAATACACCTTGTAATTAAAAACTCCGGATTTAAGATCCATAATTCTTCAATAAAACACAGAAACTAAGAGATTGGAATGAAAAATAGGATCCATCTCTTCATTGCCTTCAAGAAATGCCTGCATTGAAGACACACATTAGGATGAGAGGAGAATAAAAGTTATAGCAAACTCATAGAGAGAAACCAGCAAAACACATGAATGTTCTACTACCTGACAAAATAGACTTCAAACCAGCTCAATCAACAGAGAGAAGGTGGTCACTTCATTTTGAAAATACCATCTCCAAAAGGTAGAACCATTAATTCCAATACTCTACAGATCACCAGCTATCACAATCTGAAATAACTCTGAGATCTGTGATGCAAATAGTGAAGTTTAGGTTTGCTGTGAAGGAATATGGGATTGCGAATCATATTTAATAATGTAATAATGAATATTTGTATTTAAGAACCTGTGAAAATTTCATTAGGTATAGAAAAATACTGTTTTTTTACTACGGTGTAACGTTTAAGAGCTGTGGTAAGAATGAGAAGTTTACAAATTCTTAGCTGTTATAAAGTGTAATACAAGAGGCATTTATTATAGATGCATTGAAGCTAAATAAGTACACTTACCAGAGAGGAAATTAACCTAACAATCTCATGCGTGTTCATGTAAGTGTGTATGTGTACTGACACTAGCATCCAGGCTCCACAGTTAGCTTGCTTGCTACTTGCTGCTGGCTAACATTGATTTTGTGTGAACATAAAGAAGGAAATGGCTTTGTTGTATTTTTCAAAATTGGAGGTACAGCTATTGCTATTGGTTGTAACTAAGACAGTAAGCAGATGTAAACGAAGTAAGTGGAATGAATTTACTAGCTGAATACTAGAATTAGGCGTACTTACATTTTTGTTAATGGGTATTGAGTTTTCAAGGGAAGTTTCTATTCAATGAAAACAAAAACTACTAGTCTAGTACATGTGTCTCTTCTTATAAAGTGATCCTAACAGGAAGGCCTGCATTTCATCAGTGAATTACAAAATGTTCAGAGGAAGCTTTGTGATTTATGTTACTCAGTGTATGTTCTGGGCACTCTGCATTCTACTGATTCACAAGGCAGAGGGATGAGAGTGTTGGCCTTAGAACCCTAATGCCTCACCTTGATTATCTCTGTCATCCATGGAAATCTGACGTGATTTACAAAGACAGCTTGAGATCAGAGATTTGTGTAAAGAAGCTTCTATTTAGTTGTGGGCTTGGATGTAAAGGTTTGTGACATCAGGAAGATGCAGACTGCAGGGAAAGGGCATTGTAAAATTGAGCATGGACTTTTCTTTCACTGGGAGCTTTGTACTTGATTTTCACAAATGTCTAGAAAGGGTTTATGTCTATCATCTGGTTGATTTATGCCACAACCCTGTGTGCTGTCTTATGTTTAATTAATTGGGCATTTGTCTGACTGGCATGCCTATAATTTCTTCAACTAGCTTAAGGTGATAACATTATTTAGCATCCTGGCTTGCACAAAGATGATAACATTGTATTCTGGCTTCTTTCCCTGTGGTTCATTAAGCCTTGAGATGGGTCTTCATGCATCTCTCTGTTGTATCATGGTTTCCATTTGAAGGCAAGAACAGAAAGTGGGTTATTTCAGTGGGTTATTCCAGTTCTTCCCCAGCTGTGCTTTGAGAGCTTTTCCTAACTCCATTGCACTTTCATTTCTGTATTTTGGAATATAATATAAATTTATAGATCTTGTTTTTAAAAGCCAATGTAAATAGGTAATGTGCTTGATAATACACACAATATACATGCAAAATCTAATGCCATGCATATGACACTAACACAGAATCATCCTTTGAAACACTTTGAACCTTGTTAAAGAATAAAATTTGTGCTTTTAAAAATTGATTTAGTTTACTGTCATTAAATGAGTTCCCATGATAATGTTTTATTTCCAGAAAGTCATTTGGTAATCAAAGCAGACAAGCACAAAAAACGTGATTGTCCATAAATTCTAATACTTCAAGTTATTGTCAAAATGTATCACATTATCAGATTTTGCATCAGAGCATCCAAAGATCTAATATATTTCTCTACTGTTATTGTTTGAAACAAATGAACAAAAGTCCTATAGTCGACTTGGAAACAAACCTGAAGCTACACTAAATGATGTTCATATGCCAGAACAGTTAGAACACTGTTGCCCTGCTAATCTTCAGATCTTTCTATGTGCAATATTGAAAGGTGTCCATTTTTCCATATGTATGACTTACAGGAAAACCATAGCTGAGAGGCTGTTTGAGTTCGAAGTTACCTATTTGGGAACTTGCTCATTAAGATGACATTGCTATAGAAAAATATTAAGTTGTCTGTTTTAACGTTTGAAAACACACTACAGTTTAAACACAGCTCTAAAAAATATATATCTCTATTTTTGTGAATGTTAAGAAAGGGGGTACAAATAGTACTCATATATCTTGACCTCATGATATCCCACATCATGTTACATTGCAAACATTAACTGTTTTCTTTCCTTTCCCAGCTTAGAGAATGGTGCTCTCTGCTTTTTGAAAGAGCTCTGCCTCTAGGTCTAAGTGAAGTTTGTCGATGCCCTTGTCTCCTGGTGTGTTTGCCAACCTTTCTTCTGCTATGTCCACATCCTTCTCTGCAGTGTGCGGCTCTCCCCATGCTCCCTGACATCTCCCTCCATCTGTAGTTGGTGGTATTCCTGGGTCACAGTTGACCGTGTCATAAAGCCGTGGATACTTTCTACCACCTTTGGCTGGATTTCTCAGCAACCTCCATTGCCATTCCACCTCTGTCTTGAGACACTCTGTTCTTTATAACATCACAAAAGCTAGAGCCTACTGTCAGCCAGCCATTGCATATTATTATTATTTAGAATTTGTTAAAAACAGAAAATTGAGTCATCATCCATTTTTGTATCTCCTTCTATTTTCCTGAATGGCATTACTGATTTTTGTTGTCTTATTAATTCAAAACAAAGATGGGTATGGTAAGTGGTATGTAAAATATACCCTCAAGCCTAAGTGTTTCAACCCTTGATACCAGCTGGAGTCAGGTCCTAACTATGGCTTAGGTGAAGAAAGTAGGCAAATGGAGACCTTCCTTAAAAGCGTCTTAGCCTATCCCTACTTCCTGTGTTCTCTGTCTTTGATGGCAGAGGCGATATGAATAGCTGCCCCACTCTTCTCCCACCGTGTACCTTTCTGCCATGTTTGGCTGTGCCACCTCGAATTAGAAGCCAGAATAAACTCTTCACGAGTTATTCTTACCAGAAATTTGACCACAGCAGTGAGAAATTCAGGAACTAATTCAGGAACAGAGGTGGCAGAGGAAGGAGAAACCTTTATTTTCAGTAACTCTAAGGAAAAGTGATTGTTGCTTCCTCGTATTTTTGTTGTTAAGGTGGGATTATGTTTGTGTGGTTATCTTCTTTTGGGTTTGTTGGAAGATTACTTTCTTGCTTTTTTTAGGGTGTAGTTTCCTCCTTGTGTTGGAGGTTTCCATCTATTATCCTTTGAATGCTGGATTTGTGGAAGATATTGTGTAAATTTGGTTTTGTCATGGAATAGCTTGGTTTCTCCATCTATGGTAATTGAGAGTTTGCTGGTATAGTAGCCTGGCTGGCATTTGTGTTCTTTCTGGTCTGTATGACATCTGTCCAGGATTTTCTGGCTTTTACAGTCTCTGGTGAGAAGTCTGGTGTAATTCTGATAGGTCTGCCTTTATAAGTTACTTGATCTTTTTCCTTTACTGCTTTTAATATTCTTTCCTTGTTTTGTGCATTTGGTGGGTGGGTGTTGTGGCCTCCTCACCTGTGATCTCGGCTTGTTAGAGCTCCTAGGAGTCCAGCCTCCTCTGGGTGTTGTATTGGGTGCTTTCGATAACTCTAATACAGTGTCGAATAGTCAATATGTTGGAACTGATATATACATAAATTTAGGTATAATCCTTTCCCTAATGGAGTTTATCAGAAACCAAGGATTCAGGTAAATACATTTAGATGTAGTAAGAGAGAGGTTTGAACAGTCTGAGACTTGATGCCTTGGCCTCTGGCATGATTATGTACTTGAAATGCTTTTTCCTGATGTGATATTGGCTAATATTTGGTGAGTTATACAAAGCTAGCCAAATTGGGAACCTATGCAATTTACATTTCAGATATTTTATTTTAACTTAAAAATAATTACTCATCTCTTTATCAAAATTTTGACTCATGAACAAAGCTTTTTTTATTCTGAGTGTATTTTTCACATTAGAATTTACTACAGTGTCAGAACATAATGTGACAATCAGGGAACCCCCTCTGCCTGAGATGAACATCCCAGTGTCACTTAGCCAGCGTTCCAGCCACATTCAAAGCCCTCTGTGGGGTCAGCTAAAAGAGTTTCCAATGCTGGAGTGTGTGCACAGGCAGAGCCATGTGCCCTGGCTGGTATACACTTGACATGGCTCCCGAGCTTCCTATCCCCGGAGCACTGTTTTATTCTAATGCTTCTTGGTTATAGACATTATATGCACGCAAGAGATGGACTATAGTTTTATTTAATGTTTTAATTTTCCTCTAGGCATAGCCGTGGTTTGTTTCCTTGCCTTTTGCCTCTTGATAATCTCATCTAGTGTGTCTCAGAGTGGGGGGGGTTCTGCATTTGCTTAGGAAGCTGCAACTGACGAATCTTTGTTCACCTGCTTGATTTTAAGATTACAGCTGTTCTCCAGGATAAGGTGAACTGTTCCCTGCTGTGTGCTTGATCACAGACCAGGGTTCTAAAGGAGGCAGGTTTCTTTGCACTTGAACAACATGGAGTTGGTCGCTCTGCCTTTTCATCATTCTAAACTCAACTTGTCCTTTTCTTGCCTTATATCATTTTTGGTATTTTCATATGTTTCTTTTTGATCTGAAAGTTTTGAAAACTATTAATCTATCTGTTATTGTGTCAGCCATTTTCACTGTGAAGACCACTGCAACAGACAGCTCAAATTTGTTTGTTTGTTTGTTGGTATTTGTAACAAGATCCCATGTATCTCAGGTTTCCCTCTAACAGACATTGCCCCTTTCCCTTCAGTGTCTCAGGTGTAGCCCAGTCTGGCCTCTAACAGGAGGTGTTTCCTACCTTCAGTGTCCTCAGGTGTACCCACGATGGTCTCGACAGAAGGTCCTCCTTCCCCTTCAGTGTATCCACACCCCCCACCCACACACCTCAAGTGCTGGGACTCAAGCTGTGCCTCACCAGCCCTGCTTGTTTTGTCTGTGTCTTTCCACATAAGTGCTGATTTGTAGCTGACACTGGTCTTAAATTCCTGATTTTTCCTACTTCCCCATGAGGGCTGGGATTACAGTATCACCGTCATGTCTGGCAAAAGCTCTGATAGTTTATAGTAATTAAGTCTTATTCTTGTTTGTATGTATGGCTGCCAGGTTGGATGCTTCACCCACATGGTATCCGAAGGAAAGGTTTGCAGCTGTGTGTTTTATTGGCAGGAAGAACAGTCCTGAGGACTTTCAAAGCTTTTGCTTGGATGGGACTCCTGGTGTTGCCATTGGAATCCCATGGTCGGTGCATGCCATCTGCTCAGACATGCTTAGAGAGCAGGGACGCCGAGAGAGTTTGGAGCCATGTGCATGGCAAGAAGCGAGTAGGGTGAAATGCTTCATCCATAAATGTTATGTCTCATTTTTAACATATTTTGTTTGTTAGATTAATATTATAGATACATGTCATTAATTTTACTGTGGAAATGTTTTCCTATGTTTCTCATCTTGTAGAAGTCATGTTTATATGCTGCTTGAGACTCATTCAGGGGTTAGTAAGGAAGGTTCAAGTGAGATGATAGTATCTATTCAATATCTTGTTTGCTGTTTTTAACTTATGTAAATAATGAGTTGTGTAGCAGTTCAAAAATTTTCCAACTCTAGTGTAAATTACTAATTTGTAACCCTAAGGTTTGCTTTGGAGCTGAGTTTTCTTGCATTTGGATTACCTGTTAGTCATTTCAGCTGGATAATGTGGATTTTCACAGCTTACTGCCTTTTCAATAGAATCATTGTGCCTTTGCCAAGTGTATAATCGTGTGGTATCCCTTATATAGTCCACATGTGGACAGCAGCCTGCCATCAAGTAAACAAGAACCAGGTTACGTCACAAACAGATGCTGCTCAAGTTCCAAAGCACTGGGCTCTCCTCTGGAGCTACGCTTATTTGCACACAGTGGGGATTAATATTTTGTGTGTGTGTGTGTGTGTGTGTGTGTGTGTGTGTGTGTGTGTGTGAAAGGAGAGTTACTTTTGCTGTTTTCAAATAGCAGAAGTGAATGTCCCATGCATGAGTTCATGAAATCTATGCCTGTGAGGCCTGGTACTTTAGTAGGGATGATGGACAAATTGTCTGGAATAGTTGAGGTTTGTAAAGAAACGTTGGTTTTCAAAAGAGATAGGGAAATTGAACGGAAGATTCTTTTTTTTTATCTGTCTGTTTGTCTGTCTGTTTATTTTGATGTGTGTGTGTTTGTACACGTGCACATGCTCCTTTTGTATGTGCATGTCTGAGGAGGCCAGAAGAGAGAGAGAGAGAGAGAGAGAGAGACGAGAGAGAGAGAGAGAGAGAGAGAGAGAGAGAAAAGGAGAAGGCTGGATTCTGTGGAGCTAGCAATTACAGAAACTTACGAGCTGCCTAATTTGGGTGCTGGGAACAGAATTTGGGCATTCTGAAAGGCAGCAGCTGCTTACCACTGAACCGTATTCCCAGCCCTGCTGGTCAGATTTATCTTCCAAACTTCCAGGAAAGAGTCCATTCATAAGTGATAGAATCAGAAAAAAAAATTCAACAGGAAGGCATCTTGAGTTAATTTGGTCCTAAGCACTGTCATAGTATGGTAGTCACTGTTAAGAAACTTAACAAATGATGGCTTACATTACTCAATACTGACTTTTAAAAAGAGGACTTTTAATCTTACAAGGTTGTATTCTCTAGTTTCTTATTGTATCCTGTTTCAATAGTTTTGGTTAATTTGTATCAACCTTTCTTAAGTGGGACAAGATCTGAGAGATGGAAGTTGTATGAACATTCTTCCTTTTGTTTTGTTGACTGGACCCTCTGCCACTTGTGACTTACTCTAGCCTAATAAAGGAGAGATAAGCCCACATCATTGCTTTGTAGCTGAACTAGGGGTCCTGAGTGACAAGAAGGCTTGCCCAATTGACACTGTCCAGGAGTACCAGGACAATGGCAGAGTTGCCTTTAGACTCTAAGTAAGCTTCTTTCCAGGCAGCACACCTGAGTGCTAGAGTACCTTGAGACAGACACACTAGTAACTGGAAGCAACCTTGATTAGTTAAAATACTTTGAAAGTAAAATGAACATCTTAACCACTGGCTTTCCAATGTGTGTTAAATAACATTAATATCAGGGAAATGGCTTGGTGGTTTAGAATATATACAGCCCTTGCAGATGGAACAATGCTTTCATTTGTTTTCTTATGATTTATTACAAAAGCAATACATTATTTAATGTTTTGACTATTTTTTTAAAAAAATATATTCAACAGAAAGAAATTACAAAATGCTTGGATTGTCTGCCATTAGAAACAAGATCTCATTTATATATGACCCGCTGAACATTGTCTTAGTTAAGGGTTAATGTTGTCGTGATAAACACCATGTCAGAAGTCAACTTGGGGAAGACAGTATTTATTTGCCTTACACTTTCATATTACTGTTTACCCTTAAAGAAAGACGGACAGAAACTCAAATAGGGCAGAAACCTGGAGGCAGGAGCTGATGCAGAGGCCATGGAGGAGTGCTGCTTACTGGCTTGCTCCCCATGGATTGCTCAGCCTGCATTCCTAAAGTATCTGAGACCGCCCGCCCAGGCATATAACCCCCCCCCCCCAATGGACTGAGCCTTCTCGCATCAACCACTAGTTAAGAAAATGTTGTATTGGTTTGCCTGCAGTCAGATCTTACAGAGGCATTTTCTCAATTGAGGTTCCCTCCTCTCAGGTTACTACAGCTTTTGTCCAATTCGTATAAAACTAGTCAGCACTGACATGTTGGTTTAGATGATTATGTCTATATAATATCTATCTTCATTTCTATCTTTCCATAACAGTAAGGGTTGATAATTCTTAAAAACTTGTTGTTAAATACCTAACTCTTTACACAGGTTGAGTATTTAGGATGCTGCAACATTTTGATATTACAGATAGCCAAATGCAGAAGCAATTTTCGAAACATCAAATAAGAGTACAATCAAGCCAAATGAGAATAGACACAAGCACAATGAGCAGTAATGTAAGAGACGAGTAACAGTTAAGAGCTCCACGCTACATGACATATCTATAAGCTGGTGAAAGCTAATGGTTTGGGAATACTTGAACAGAATATGGTTTTATAGATTCCATGTAATCACCCAGAGCCTTAGGCCAACCATAAACAGTATCATAGCTCTATGGTTGAGGCCCAGGGAAGTGAATTCCCAAGATATAAATACCCTGGAAGATTTCTGCAAGGAGAGACTCTGCACATGTAACTAAGTCATCAACAGAAATAATGAGTGTAATAAAGAAAACCAAATATGAGAGTCGGAATGTCAAAAATGGGCCTACTGATAATAGGGAGGTGATACTGAGTCCCTGTGAGCCATGCTCACTTTTTAAAATAAATTTTTATTATTCTTCATTGTGGGTAAGTATATTTATCTGGGTGTAAGTCTGTGCTCATGTGTGTGCAAGTGCCTGTGGAGGCCAAGGGCATTTGATCATGTAGATCTGGAGATACGGGTGGATGTGAGCTGCCCACGCCATGTCTGAGGAACGCATTCAGGTCCTCTGGGAGAGCAGTATGTGCCCTTAACTGCTGAATCATCTCCCCGGCTCCTCGATCTGCACTCTTTATGCCTATCCCACTAGAGTGCAAGGATGATAAAGCAGTTAGTGAATCTATAGTTTAGGAAACAGATCCACAGGCTCTAGAAACTAGTAACATGGAAGGTCCTAACAGAGTTTTAGAAAGGGGAAAATACCACGGTGAAAGTTCTAGGAATGATGATGCCACTAAAAATTAGTGCAGTATAGCTATTCAGTTTGTTTGGTTTACAAATTCAGCTCCTGATTGGTTGACTTTTGTCTGTGATCTGTGATCAGGCACCATGTGGTAAGGAACTTGTAGGAGGAAAAGAAGGGACTGAAAGGGTCTAGACTCCAGGTAATCTCTTTGAGGACACACTCACAATCAACTTTCCACGACTAGCCTTCGTCTCCCAGAGGACCCACCCTCTCTCAGTAGCGTAACATGTTGGAGACTAAGCATTCAACACATGGGCCTTGGGAAGATATTCAATGTCCTCATTGTATCCCTTGGCAAGGAAGAGAGTTAAGAGTGTGATCTTCAAACCATGGTCACAAATGCAGAGGATGAGACTATAGGGCTTGGTAATGGCATGAATTATACAGAGAAGGATTTTCCCCACTTCTTCACAGATGCATGTTACCCTCGCAACTTCATTTCTCGTTGTTATTATAATATGACCAAGCGCATCAGATTGTGGAATGCTGCTATTGCTTTTATTAAAAGTCTAGTAAATATTAAACCCTGCTTTCATTACAGACTCCCAATAAACATGCATCCCTCAAAGTTATAGTTTAATATAATGTTATCATGTTTTAAAATTAAAGATAATCTACTGCTATGCAAACCATCACACAATGACTGATGTGTCAGAAAGCGGTTTCAATTAGTTTTCATGGATGGTGATCAGATAAGCACTGAGATTTATGGTTGTGTCTGAGACTTCCATCAGGGGAGTTTAGAAAACTAACCAGGAGAAGGACTGGTTCTGATTTAGTCTCTTCTACTGACTCCGTCCTTTTGTTTCTTTATTCTTGTTACATCAAGAGTAGTAGTTTATATAGATTGCTTAAATAACTGTTTCTGGAGGTGTGGATGTTCTGAAACATAGTCCATCAACTGTGACTAAACACAGGTTGAACCTTTTGAATTTTTTCTCTCTCATTATTGCTGAATAATGATATTCATTCTGATTTTTTCAGGGAACAGTAAAATATATTTTGTATTTTTAAATTTTGAAATACACTAAAAACAAAGACAATTAGACTTAGTGGAGCATTCCTATAAGCACTTGGGAACCATGGATAGAACTGTCACGAGTTCCGCCTATCCTTGAATGTATGACATTTGGTGAGCTAGATTATACAGTGAGACATTTCTCAAGTGCTGTGCTTATTATTGTTGTTGTCAACATGACAGGATAGTCAACAGCATAGAAAGGCATCTGTGCACATGTCTGTGAGAGTCCTCCCCAAGAGCTTTAACTGATCCCATGGGAAAACGCACTCTGAATGTAGGCAGGCACCATCTCAACTCTGGGATCCCAGACTTAATAAAACAAGAAATGGAACTGAGCACAGTATTCTCTTGTCTCTCTCTCTGTCTCTCTCTCTGTCTCTCTCTTGTCTCTCCTCTCTCTGTCCTCTCTCTCTCTCTCTCCTCTCTCTCCTCTCTCTCTCTCTCTCTCTCTCTGCTTCTTGACTGCAGCCATCTTCTGCTCCCAGAGCAATGACTTCCCCAGATCCTGATGGATCAGACTCAAACTGCCAGAATAAGCCTTCCCTCTTTAAGTTGCTTTGTTACGTATTTTGTCTCAGCAGTGGGTTACAGAGGTAGTTGGGGAGCTCAAGTGAAGCAATAGAAGGTAGCTCTTTTCTATTCCTGACAGTGCTATGTTGTAAACTTTTCCATAGTTCCTAGGGTTCCTGCTTGTGTATACTGCACATGTACATCGAAACAGCTGTTGTACGCCCTCTCCTCCTCCCCCCCCCTTTGCCTCTTTCTTGCTGTGCATTTCAACTTTAGTGTATAATGCATTGTCAAACTAATGAGGTTCACTCTGTGCTGTGTGCTTCTTTGAATTCTACTCTTCAGTGGAACTTATCTTCCTTGCTCTTTCTTCATTTTGTCCAGGAGAAGTTTCAATAAATTATTTTGTGTATTCTTATTTATCTTCAGCAATCAAACTAGAAACTATCTCAGGGAAGCTCCGCAGCTATGGGAGGAAACCACTCTGGACAATTCTCTGCAACAGCCAGACTTGCAGCCCCAGGATTGGCTTTCTGAAGATTTGACCAAGGCTCAGGGAGGCATTTTCTATCAGTGTTATTCCAAGAATGAACATTTCTCTGGGAATTTCTTTGGTTCTGCAATATTCCTCCTATGTGTCTGCTACTGGCTGAAGGACCTCCAGAGTAGTTATCATTTCAGCTCTTACTGATTCCTTCCTGCTAGAATTTCCTTTAAAAACGTATGCTGCTGGTTGACTTTATTATTTTCCTTTGCCGTCAGCAATTTTCTTAGGATAAAGAAGGCCAAAGAAATGAGGTATACAGGATCACTCAGTCAGAATCTTAAATTTCCTGTGTCTAGTGTCTTTGGTATTTTTTTTCAGCTCTTTGGAAATTATTTCTGAAACAAATTTGTTTATATACCCTTTAATTTGTGTCAGAATTTGAAAATTTCTCTTTTAATTTTATATGTAATATTAATCAGAACAAAATAATTAAGGCATACTTACATATAATATAAATACAATTCATATGATGTCATTCATCTTTATAATTTGTGTATAGTTGTATTTTATATGCAATACTTTTTATATTTGAATACTTTTCATCATCCAGATCATAGAAATAAAGAAAAATTAATAGTAACTTCATAGGCACAGGGGCCTCAGTTATTTCATTATAGTATTTATTTATTTGTTGCTTGTTTGTATTTTGAGACAAGGTCTCTTATAGCCTAGGATGGCCTTGAATTTACATTGTATCTGAGCCTAACCTTGAATCCCTGATCATTCATTTCCATTCTCAAATCCTAACAGCTATGTTCTCAATAACACATACTAAATTAATATACCTTAAAGTGATATCAAAAGCTAATCATGCCTTAGAATTTTTTAACTTTATTTCAGGAAGGAGAAAATATTTTCTACCTGGCAGTTGATGATATAGAAACAGATACAGAGCTTTGATTGGCTACCTGGACAGTGATTGTGGAGGCAGAGGAGGAGCAACAAGCTCTGACCATGACCAGAGAAGGCAAAGTTGACCACTCTAAGGGACAGTTGGCAGCTGGAAGTAAAGGTACTGCACCTTCGTTTGGTGATCTGAAGGAAGAGACATTGAAGAGGAAGGTAGCTTCAATTATTTGAATTAATTTGTGTGCTATAATGTGGTATTGTTAAAAGAGTTTTGTCAAAACTATTCTTCTCCTCTGAATACCAGGAAAAGATTGTTTGGGGTAAGTAACAGATGTGTCCTATATGATGAGCAAGGTAAGGGGGGGCAGCTCTGGTGCTTGTTGTCACTGTGGTAACATGCAGTGAAGGTCTGTCTCCTTCTGAACTGGTTTCTGACAGTGGCCAGTAGATGGTCACTCAGGCTCTGAGGGTTTCATCCCATGTACACTCTATAGGATAGCCCTGCTGTGTTCTGGAGATCTGTCTTTTGAGATCTCTGAGAATCTGGACCTCTGGAAATCTATTTCTAGTCTGGTCATAGGAGATGGTATGATTACTAATTTGTCCTTTTCTGGGATCAAAAACTTCAGGTGACCATAAGTGAGACCTGTAGTCTAGGAGATAGATGCAGTCATTGTCAACTGGCGTGAAATAATCATTTGTTATTGGTCCTGTGTTTGATTCCTGCAGAAACTTGAGGGAAAGTGCTGTGTTGTAGCACAATGTATCTTCCTCCATTTGGTTGAAAGGAATATTTTAACAGTCAGAAGTTTCTTGTTCACAGTTCTGTCTGTCTGACTTCTTCCTCATTTACAGAAAGTAAACATACAAGACACAAAGGTGACCCCAGGAAAAGAAACAAAGACGCCAGTCACATGGTTACCAGTGTAGCATTTAATTATATGAATGTGGCACCTTAAATATGTAAATGACTTGGATTAGAGTGGGGAAAAGAGTCCCATGGGAGAGTGCACCTCAGGTTTGATGACAGACGTTGCACTTCACAGACTGACCACCTGTGGCTTTGGTATGCACTGGCTGCATCTGCAGGGTGGTATTATCAGTTATTTTATTTTTTCATATTTCATACATCTTAACTCTAAAGATATGTAACTCTAATGGGATCCTGAAGAATGTGGGTGGAGCCCTTCAGTCGTGGAATAGGGGTGCCTCACCCACCGCACCCGTACAGACAGCACTATTTTCTGTGTTGTGCCTTATTTCATATCGGTGTGAGATTCCCATTTGGCAGTTCTCAATAGTTGATGTCTGTTGGATTCTTCTTGTAAAGCTCAGAGTAAAGTAACGATGATCCATTTTCCAGGAAAAGATTTGCTTTGCAGTTCAGCATTTATTGTCATTTCTGATCTGAAACGTTACCATTAAAAGAGAAATTGCAGATTGAATTTGATTTTGTACTACTTCTGTGAAGCATAATAAGATGATTTTTAAAATAGTTTTTCTGATAACATTTTTGTTTTCTGTTTAATATGGACAATGTTAAAGTTTGTTGGAGAAAATAAAAAAAAAATTGCCTGTTGTAGACACAAATAGTTTGATTTTGCAGTGGAGGCTAAAGCTAGTTCCTGGCTTGTGAACTCCGGTGTTGTATATTGCACAGGTCATCTTGGCTGTGAAGAGGACTTTGCCTGTCCACAGTGTGACTCAAGCTTTCCCAGTGAGGAAGTCCTTACTGAGCACCTTCAGAGCTTGCACCAGAAGCCTACAGGGGAGAAAGAGTTCAAATGCGAGAACTGCGGGAAGAAATTCCCTGTGAGGCAGGCCTTGCAGAGACAGTGCGTATGCTTGGTGGGGTTCAGCTTATGACCGACAGTCAGATTGTTCACTGTGTTTGACATGTGTGTCTGTGTTTGTGAGCATGCACCAGTGCATGTGTGGGAAAGTGGAGGCTAGCCTACTGGGCTATGAGCTCATCTTTTCTGAGTGTATCGTGCTGAGTTTTGAATGCTCTGACCATTAGGTGCACATCATTTCTGCTAAGCCCTTCTAGGTGTGTTTCATACTTGCCATTAAATATCATGCTTAATGGTTTACTAATCTAAAATGTACATATGCATAATTTAGCCAGTACTTGAGATTATTCACCAAGTTTCACTTATTTGCTCTCCAATTTGTTTTAAAACTGTTTAACTGATGAAGAATTCAGTGTAGTAATAATGGAAGGATAGAAAGCACCATCTGCTTCACAGTGAGTTGGAAGAATAGTTTGAAGATAAATGGGTCAGAGCGGGGCAGTGAGGTGAATTACAGGAAGTTACCCTTTACCTTATCCTAATCACTTGTGTCTGCAACATAAAATTTGCTTCCATTTTAACATTTTGTATGGTCAGAGTTACCAAAGTAGGAGAATATACAGAGACTCTAAACTTCCACACTTAGAAGACTGTTATCTTACATTAGTAAAATATCTTCCTGGCTTAATGTCTTAATGTTTCTGTTTTGTTGTGTTTAATTCCAAAGTATACCATTTCATTCCTGTCTGTCTGTCTATCTGTCTGTCTGTCTGTCTACCTATCTATCACCTGTGTATCCATCATCTATCTATCTATCTATCTCCCTCCTACCTATCATATATCTGCCATCTGCAGATGTGACGTTTCTATATATTATATGCATCAGTGTTGCTTATGAAATCTGAAAATAATTTTATTTACAAGCAACAAATCTTTGAAAAATTGATACCTTTAAGATGGCTTAAACATTTAGAGATTTTTATTAATTTCTTCAAATAAAGCCAAGCGACAGTTAAAATACTTTTTAATATGTTAACTTTTTAGCTTGTACTTTAGTCAGCTTTTATATGTATTTATTCACTGTCAAATTTTGAGCTATATTTTGGAGCTAAATGGGCTACTGTCAAGAATGTGGAAGACCATGGCAGGGCGGCAGGAGGATGGGAGCATATCCGGGCACTCTGGCTTCTTCCCCGCCCTTCTCGGTGGTCTTTCCTGAGCGGCCAGAAGCAGCCTGGATCGGAGGATCCACCGAGTGTTCAGTGTTCTCTTTGCAACTCTCTTTTCAGTTCAGCACTGAGGTTTAGTGTCTGGTTGTAAAATGGCTTTCACATTCTGCAGGTCGGTTTTGAGTGTATAATTTATACTTGGAGTAAGTCAGCACTACACTAAGTAAACTGAAGGATTGAGATATATCTTTCTTATTAATTAACATAATTAATGCATGAAATGACCCCCCAGAGTCCTGCAGGAAGGATGTCCTAGGAGGCATGGGTTGCAGAAGCCTTCTGTGATGTTTGAGTGTGTAGGCATGTCTTCATCATTTCTTCTGCCCCTTTACTACTTGTCTTATAGTTTTGAGCAGCACCAGAAGGCTTGCCGAGGGGATGCCAGGTTTGTGTGCAAAGCCGACAGCTGTGGGAAGAGGCTGAAAAGCAAGGATGCCCTGAAAAGGCACCAGGAAAATGTCCACACTGGTGAGGAGGCATTGCACAGTCCTTACTAATTCAGCCCCCATCCCCAGGCCATGGGATCTGCTTCTAATTCTCTCTTGTGAGGAGGGGGCAGGCTTTCCCTTGTGCGACACACAGACACACATCTGACTTGTTTGCCTGTTTCACCAAACACTAATTTTCCAAGTTGATTTCAGCAGCATTTATCATTTTCCCCATGTCTCAATTAATCATTACTGTAAACCAGGATTACAGTTAGCTGTTCTTGTCACCCGGGTATACGCTTAAATCACTTCTCTGTTTTAGTCCATAAACTTGATTTTTCATACACTGTTGAAATTGATCATTGTATGCTTTGAAACTACAAAGTGGTGTATTTCTGCCTTAATATTTTTACAAGAACGTTCAGTGCCTTAAGTGCTTGCATTTCTTTTGTACTGGAGAAGATTCCTAATTTTTTTCCATAGAGTTGAAAATATTTGAATTTTGAGCAGATGATTCCCTTAACTCCTTGCAATCCTTAGCTAAACAATAAAACAAATATAACATTTGCTTGTCACCTAGGGTTTTGTTCTTAATACTTTCTTGCTAATTAGTGAATATATTTTGGATTTTGTTACCTTTTGCATTGTGGAGCCTTTCTGTTTCTTTGCTATCTGTTTGGTAAGAGAGTTTGAGACCCAAGGAAGCTATCATGCCCTTCTGCGCATCTCATTTCCCATGCATTTACTTTTACCATTCACTTCTGGGACGTGAATAGAAATGTGCCTTTGTACAGGCATGGAACTCTTTTCTTCCTTCTTGGTTCATTCTCACAATTAGGTGAAAAGCGTGACTGATACCTGGCATCAGGACCTCTGATGTCTGAAAATAACTGACTTCAGTAATAAGGTGACAGAGGCTAGCCTGAGTGTGACTGTGCGCCTCACTTCCTCGCTGCCTGAGCCTGCACACTATGACATGAACAATACTCTGGTGGCAGAAGGTGAAGCTTTGGAGGCTAACCTTCAGGGGGTGCCAATCATCAAGACTTCCCAGCATTGTTTTGTGGCTTTCTTCTTGAAGAACATATGGCTGGTATATGGAAAATGACTTCCCCTGCTGAATTTAAAATATACTGGTGCCTTTCATATGATGGCAGAAGCAGGCATAACTTTTTGATAGATTTGCTTTCGTAGGTTTTAGTTTTTTTAAATGCTGTTTTGACTAAAATGCTGCTCTTAATTTTCTCCATCCTTGTCTGCAACGTATTTTAACCTAACTTTTATGTCAGTTTTAAAGTCAACTTTGCTGAACTAAGTAAAAAGCCAGATGGATGCTACAACTCTGGAAACTTTTCCATCCTCATCACTAGGCATATGGTCTTCCTGCTGTGCTTATAGTGTAATTTATAGTCTTCTTGTAATTGTTTGGGTTGCTTACTGTTGCAGCTTTGGGCATTCGTGGTGATTTTGCAGGAAATAAGTCATACATGAAGAGTTTTTTTCATCATCGTTATCCCATGTTGCATGTGAGCACTGATGTAAGTTAGCAGAAGTCTCCATGCACATCTCTCAGTTACTCAGGCACGTGGTATCATTTTCTAATCCACAGGCTCTCTTATGCTTCTTTTTTCCACAAAAGTAGGGATGATGGGGAGAGTACTTCCTGTTAGAGCCAGGCGAGCAGCATTACCTGAGGACTTCGTATGAAACTCAAAGGCGCCGAAGGAGCTAGGAATCCAAGTTACGTCTGTACTGATTGATGAGGAAGCATGTCCTGTTAGGTGATATGACCAGAAGGAGGCAAAGGAAGGGAAGCTGAATATTAAAAATGGGTCAAACTTCTTTTTTGTAGAAGCAATAGCATATGGTGGCTAGGTTTGTAGGAGAGTGAAGTTGTATGGCTTCCTTGACCATTTCTTGCTTCTGAAATTGTTAGTGTAATTCTTTTGTGTTGTTTGATTTGCTTTTCTGGTACTGATGATTTAACCTAGGGCCCCACCCTACCACTGAACTTTATCACAATATCCCCAAGTGTCCTGAAAGTTAAACACCATACCATGCATCCTGAATATAGGAAGCCAAAACTCCATGGATTCTGTGGATGCTAAGAAAAAGATTGTGTCTATAAGAATGAGCATTTTCTGTATCCTCATCAGCTCTTTCTATATTGCCCTGTATGAGGCTAGTTTTCCAGTTGTCAGATGAAAGAGATGTGAGGAAGAGATGGGATGGATGGGAGGGTGGTACTGAAGCAGAGGCAGGAGTAAAATGTTGGAGATGTCAACTTCTCTCTCTTCTTCCCTCCTTTCACCTGCCTTATGGGAAAACCAGGGCCAGGTCTAACTAAGAGCTGTGGTAGGACATAAAGAACTATGCCAATTCCAGATAATTGAAGTTGGAAAAGATGACATGTTGCTTTTCTTGGTGGTCTTTCTGCAATGTATGTACAGAATGATGAACAAGTCCATGCAAGATAATGCCCATTTTGTTGTGTGAATCTCTAGTGTCACGAACGAACACATTTTCTTGACCATGTAGTCTTTAGAGTGCTTTAAACAATTAAATGTACCCACTGTTACTGTGACTATCTTGCTATTTTGAAAAATAGGATGAAAATTTTTACCTTTCTTCTTCTAAATGTTTGTTTCCCTTTCATAAACATATGAACATGATCTGGAACATGATCACACAGGACTGTGGTTTTACTTCTGCTGTCACGGTTGCCTGTTGTTGAGGTTAGAGGGAGGGTGCCTGTAAGTTTCACCTTGTTTAAGTGAAGTAATGAGGACAGGGTGCTACATTATTTAAATATTTACTTTGAGAGCTTTTAAATAAACTTTTAAAAAATCATAAAATATCATTTTGAGGATATTTATGTTGATATTGAAAATAAGGTTATGACTTTGCATTTTGAAATTATTTTGAGTCTTTAATTCCTGTGAAGTTTGAAATATGAAATGGGCTTCTATTATCATTGTAAAAGAAGACAAAATTTCATTCTGGTTTGGTTTTCTAACAGTGTAAATTGCCAGTGTTATATATTTATTGTGGTTGATTTTACATTATACTATTTATTAACACCTATTTAATAAGGTATGGGCTCAAATTCTACAGGAGTTTAGTTCTGAAGGAGTAGTCTGAATAATTATAACAAGAAATTGCTTGATGAAAGGTAAAGTAAATGGGAAAATCAATTTATGAGTTAACATGTCAATTTTTTTCCTGTAAAATAAAACATTTGATTTATTTAAATTTTGTTCTAACTTTTTGTAGAAACTTTCTCTCTAAAGACTATTTTAATAGATGGAATTGTGAAGACTTAATATATGTAGAAACTGATGAGCTGGGGACTTTCAAGTTTGAAAGGAAGACTTGACTATACAGCCTAGATTTCTCAATCATGACAATGAAATTGCGTAGAAGGGATCCTGGGTCAACCTCAGTTAATCTGTGATGGTCTTTCTTCCCTGTCCTAGGTGATCCTAAGAGAAAGCTCATCTGCTCGGTGTGCAATAGAAGGTGCACCTCAGTGTCGAGCCTGCAGGAGCACAGGAAGGTGGGTGAGAGCCTGTGTATTGGCTGCAAGGCCTTCCGTCACGATCTGGCCACAGTCACGTGGTGGACGCTACACTGAGAGAGAGCTTAGCTAGCTGGGGCGATGTAGTCACGTGGTGGACTCTACACTGAGAGAGAGCTTAGCTAGCTGGGGCGATGTGTTCCACAGCACAGAAGCAGTGTACAGAGGAGTCTGACTTGTGTCGTTCACAGTTAGCTAACAGATTCCTCCATGCTGGTTGTCATGTCTAGCGGGTTCCCACAGAGCACCCACCACACTTTCAAGATGTTTTCAATTGGTGTTTGCTCAGGAAACATAAGTCAGTGATTTGAAAACACTTTTGTGCGAAGAGTTTGCCTTTTTTATTAAAATGAATACGTGTTGTAGTTTAGCTTGGTACAGAATGACAGCTAGATGGTTTTAGAAGACTAAAGCTAGTGTGGTAATAATGAGACCGATTGGCACTGGATGGCTCAGTGTTCTTCTTGGCTTTGTTCTGTTCTTGGAGGAAAGTGGTAAGCATGTATATTGATAGCTTGTGTGTCCCAGTGTCATTGGAGAAATGAATTATTATATTAATAGAAAACGTATTTAACACTTTGCAGTAAGTATAAAAATTACTATTATCTTTGTATGTAAGTCTAATGTGAAAATTAAACATCAAGTCTAGCAATTAGTAAATAGTTGATAGTGAATACAATGGAGTCAAAATCAAATTTAGATTTTGTTTATGTTGTGATAGAGTCCAAAATATTTCCCAATTTTACATGTTAGCTATTTAGTATATCTAAGAACATGAAAAAAACTTTCAGTGACTTGGTATCTAGAAGAGTGTAATGAGTGTAAAAATTTTATTTTTCTTGTGATTTGTAAAATGCGTTTTATGTATTTGTACGCATACAGATTTATTGCATAGTAACTTGGCAGGATTTAAAACTCTTAACACTTTTCATCTATTAGTCACAAGTTTATGGATTTAAATTATGACATATGAAATAGTTACTATCATACTGACCTGTCTGAAGCTGTCTCCTGGATGTAGAGGGATTTTTTTCATCTTTGATAAAATCATCTTTGAGAAATAACAGATTACACATAAAGGCTGTTTCTTTTTCACGAGTTCTCCATGTAACATTGGGCTGTATTTATTTCTCCTCTCTAAACAGGGAAATTGGATTGATTAGAATTCTCTGGTCATTCTCTTAGTTTTTGCAGTTTGCAGCTGGTGACTTCATGGGGCTGTTTGAAGATGTGCTGTGCTTCTCGGATGTGCGTGTCATTCTTGGACAGGGGCCAGGCTCAGTAGTGTTCAGACTTTAGTATGTGTGCTGAAATTGCAGAACGCCAGTCTAGACACTTTTCTTCTAGCTCCATCCCTTAAATTGTATATGTACATGTGTGCATGTGTATTTACATGAGTGCAGGAACACATGTGCCAAACACACATGTGGAGATCAGAAGACAGTCTCCATTGTTGGTCCAAAAGAGACTCTTGTTCTCACTGCATACACCATTCTATCTGGCTCCTGAGTTTCTGAGTCATCTCCTCTCTCTGCCTTTTGTGCCATCATAGGAACTCTGGAGTTGCAGACAAATGTTTATGTGCGTTCTGGGAAATTGAACTTAGAACTTCATGCTTGCACAGAACATGCTTTCCCCACTGAGTATCTCAATGTCCTGTTGCTCCCTTTTTTCTCCCTTATAAATGCTAGGACTTGGAGAGTAGAGACTTAATCTGAGGCAAAAATCTTAAGTCTGTTGATGTTTGTATTTCTATACACTCTCATTTGAATGTATATGACGGGATTTATTTAATCTTAGATTATGATCTTTAAGATATTTGAACGGGGTATTTTAGCAAACTTAGTCATGGAGTCTTTTTCTGAATAATTCCTTATTTTCCATTCATTTCCTAATATAGACACTTTCTTTATAAAAAATTAACTTGGTAGAAAATAAAAGGTATAACTGTTGGTGGATTGGAGAAGGTACAGTTGTGCCTTCAAGTTGAGAATATTTGCAGAATGTTAACAAATTCTTTTTTTTTTTTTTATGTTAACAAATTCTTAGCGCAAGTAGACTTACCTCTATTCTAGAGCAGCCCTTCAAAGCCGTTCTCAATACAAAGGAGATTCTAGTTACTCCCAAACTGTCAATCATTTTAGTTGGTCAGCTCTAATGTCTAATAGAGTTGCAGTATTTCATCTAGACAGCAGATGGTGCTTTATGACAATACTAAATTACAGCATAGTACAGTCTTTTATTTTACAGTATACTACTTTGGGTTGTGGTAAAATATATAATGATTTTTATCTAAAGTTGTTTCATTTAGGACTTAAAGTAGTAAATAATCACCTGAAAATGAGCATGGAAAATTGTAAATTTAATAAAACATGTTTTCTTAATATTAGGCATGATTAAATGGTATTGGCTGTCACTTGTCTGTTAAGTTTTGTTGAAAGTTTAAAAAATACCCATGTCCCTATGTTTCCACTATAAATAAGGATAGTTCATTTCAAAAAGCTTTTATGTGCTGTAAATGCTGTCATTTATCTATTTCATTGATTCAACTTTGAAAAAATGTCTCATATTTCAAAAATATTGAATAAGAATTATTTTATCCATAGATTAATTTTTAACATTTTCTATACCAATACAATTTGGATATCAAAAATAAAGTCTTTATTTCTATATGACACCAAAGATTTATCATTTACACTACCTTGTCATCATTAAAAATAAAGTATTACATATTTTTACATGCAGTGTTTAAGAATATAAATCTGCATTTATTAGCTCTAAATAAACATTGCATGTGCTGTCCTATTGTTAAACTTGGGTGTTTAGCTGATGCTCTTAGTTATTGATGGGGAGAGGCCTGCATGTCCTTCCTCATGCCCTGTTTTGGTTACTTGTGTTCTCCACCCTAGCTCCTAGGCTTCCACGGGAGATCCAGTCATTAACAAGTGGCATTATCTATCTCTGCATTAATAGCCTCCAGGTTCATGCAGTGATCGCTGTATGTTTCAAGGTTCTCATATAGTCTTGCATTAAGTCCTAGAGATTAAGCAAGTAAGAGGCTTTCAAGCTTTGTTCAGTCGGTCAAGTTCAGGCCGAAGTAAAGGTGGGCGGCCTTGGTTGTTGGCCTGACTGCCGTCAAGCTTTTCTTCTTTCACTTTCTGCCATGGCACTTAGATCTCAGACAGCTTCATCCTCCACTCTGTCTGTATCAGTCATGCTGATCTCCTTCAGTGGTGTCTAGTTATTCTTCAGTAACAGAAAAAGTCTTTGCTCTCTGAAGAAGGATTTGCTTGCCTCAAGTAAATATAGTCTTCAACATGAACAAGGTTTGAATCTGTAATAATGTTTGGTCCTTGCTAATCGTTGGACAGCTTTCTCAAGAGGCTTCATGCCTCTTGCTCTTGAGCTGAGTACCTTCCAATGCTGATTCTACCTCTTGCTTAGAGCTGAGTACCTTCCTCATGTGATAAACTGAGATTCTATTTTCAATCAACTATTTTTCCCGATAGATAGAATTGAAGTAATAGATACATGAATTATAATTTATTTAACATTGTGTTTAAAGCTGTTCTGAATACAATAATTTCAAAATATATATTTAATTAAATATATTTTAATATACAACATGCATGAAATAACACGTGTTAAAAGTTACAATGTGAACCAATTTCACAATTAACTCAATATTCATCAATCCTACCCCATGTCAGAGATACTGTAATCTTTCATTCACCAAGATTTCTGCATCACCAATTGTTAATGTTATCCACTATTGGCCACACGCTTATGTTTAAGGTTAGATCTTTAGACCAGTCATTGTATATAGGCTACTTATATAGTCATCATTTTCATTGTGGTCCTCCTGTCATTGTGAACTCAGTGCTTTCAGATCAGAGTTATACTGACTGTGGGCTGCAGTTGATAGTTTGCTCAGTACTCTTACATTTGAAATGTTAATACCTACTGTAAAAGGAAAACTATATCTCAGGTATCATACATCCCACGCTAAATTTTATGTATAAAACAAGTTAATATGTTGTCTGTGAAATTTTTTTACAGTTTGTATATTTACTACATACAAATAAGACAGATACACTGCATGCTTTCTTGTGAGTGTTTTGATGATACATTAGCTAGATAGTATGTCATGGCATTTTCAATGGGCATGAAGCAGACTTAGGGTAGTGTTGACATAACACTAGCAACTCTCCACATGTTTATAGTTTTACATTGGCTGTCTATAGTTCATTACTTTTTAACACTTGGTTTAACTGTCAATTTAATTTTCTTTTTTTTTTTTAGATTCATGAGATATTCGATTGTCAAGAATGTATGAAAAAGTTTATTTCTGCTAATCAGCTGAAACGTCACATGATTACCCATTCAGGTGAATTCCATAGTTCTTATATATATTGAAATCATTGTAAAATATTACTTCATCCCAGCACTTGGGAGGCAGAGGCAGGTGGATTTCTGAGTTCTAGGCCAGCCTGGTCTACATAGTGAGTTCCAGGACAGTCAGGGCTATACAGAGAAACCCTGTCTCGAAAAACAAAACAAACAAACAAAAAAGAAATTGAGGAGTAATAAGAAGCCTTCACTATAAGTTCTAGCTTAGTTATGTGGTTTCTAAGGTCTTAATTTTCTATAACTGGGTTTGTTTATAAAGCAAAGGTTGTTTGGCTGAGGCACAGGAAAGGCCTTCAAAAATCATCATCTAATTTGTGACCTTGGTTTCTTTATTCTTGGCATGATACCCTGGCACCTGATTAAAAAGTTGTAATACACTAGCATAATACCTGGCATTTAGTGGAGATTCAACTATTGTGTTCATTATGTTTCTAGATACTTTTACATTCTATCAATGATACTCATAAAATAAAGAAATATATTAATATTTTTGGGAAATTTCTTAAGTCATAAGTTCATTTAAACAATTTTGACTAATAGGCTTTTTTCTTATGAAGATACTAAAATGAACTGAGAAGAATTTTTATCTTAGTGCATCTTTTTGAAGAACTTAGGAAGGTTATAGTTTGAGGATATTGAAATAAATGTTTTTGCACATTCTTGTGGTTTGGAGGAAGATTAAGTGTTAGTGAGGTAAAGTCAGTGATTGAAAGCTCTTGGCTTTCAGGTGGGTTTTGTATAATTTGCATATTTGTTTGCTTGGATGTTAACTTTATATGCCTATTCCATAAATGTCGATGTTCTAATCTCTCTAAACACTTGTCTTGGCTGAAGATGGAAAGCTCTGCTGCATGGGGCTGCCTGGTGCTCGCTCATGACTTCTGTCACTGGCAGATCTCTCAGCATTAAGGACTTGATTGATATACACACACTTTTATTTTTTCATGTAGAAATAGAATTTATGCTTTGAATTTAAACTTGTTTTATTTCAAAGGTTTAACTGTCAAAATATATCTATAGAAGAAAGGCATTTGCATGTTAATTTGTGAATACATGACTAACACAGATGAACTACATGGAAGACATTTTTGTGCTTGTCTGATCCTGCTTTAATTAGTTTATGCATAAGACAAAAGTACAGGAAAGGATGCATCCCCTTGACCCTTGACTTTCATATAGATATGATATTGTCTCTGCTCATTCTTCCCAGAAAAGCGGCCTTATAACTGTGAGATCTGTAACAAGTCATTCAAGAGGCTTGATCAAGTGGGTGCCCACAAAGTAATCCACAGTGAGGACAAACCCTATCAGTGCAAGCTCTGTGGAAAGGGGTTTGCTCACAGAAACGTTTACAAGAACCACAAGAAGGTAAAGACTCTTATTGGCATCTGTTATTTACTGTTTCTCTGATAGCGTTTTACTTGGTCTCTTAACCCGATTTGGCACATCTGTGGTTGGCGACATGAAGTGACTGGGATAGTTAGAGATGATCTTGCTTCTACTTTGTTAACACTCACATAGATAATTGATCTCTGCCTTCTCTTCTTGTCTGTACTCTGAAAACTGCTCTCAAATGTCCTTGTGTGACTGAGTCCTTTAAATAGTTCTCAGCTTCTAACCAGCTCCTAGGACTGGAGGTTGTAACAGTTGCTGTTTGTATTCTCTTCTCTCTTTATGTTTCAATGCTTTGTTCCCATCAGTTTCTCTGGGTTTCTTTTTTTTTGTTTGTTTGTTTTTTTTTTTTTTGTTTTTGTTTTGTTTTGTTTTTCGAGACAGGGTTTCTCTGTATAGCCCTGGCTGTCCTGGAACTCACTCTGTAGACCAGGCTGGCCTCGAACTCAGAAATCCGCCTGCCTCTGCCTCCCAAGTGCTGGGATTAAAGGCATGCGCCACCACTGCCCGGCTCTTCTCTGGGTTTCTTAACCGTGCACTTTGCTTGGTCTGTGCTTTCCTTTGAATGTGTCTTAGACTTTTGTTAGCTTCCTAGCTTCCTATGGCCTTATACAATTGCTTAATCAATGGAAAGATTTATTGGGATTTGTTCAAAGCCTTGAGTCCATGGTTGTTTGATCTTTTGTTTTATACTGGAGGTAAAGCAATGCTCATTTAAAAAAAGTAGTGACTCAAAATTTTAAAACTACAGAGACAGAAGAGAGAGAGAGAGAGAGAGAGAGAGAGAGAGAGAGAGAGAGAGAGAGATACAGTTTAAAGTTAGAAGAAGCAGGTATTCTCCATCTACAATGTAGGTAGGTCCCAGGGATGGAACTCAGATAATTAGACTTAGAGGGCATGCTATCATAGTATATAGAGGTCAGAGTTACTTGGCTCTCCTCCCACTCTGGGTTCCTGGGTTCTAGTCCAGGCTGTGTAACAAAGGCTTTTCCCCACTTAGCTGTCGTGACAGTAGCTACTTGCTTTTCTTTAGATGGTCTTTAGCTCCTTTCCTCTTCAGGTTATATGGTCTTAGTTCTTCTCAGGATTTTGTTTATGTTTTTCACATTGTACCTTTGTTTTAACTCTTTTTTTTTTTTTTGAGCATGTTGGCTTTATTCTTACTTTGTTTATTTTGTAAATAATTCATGTTCAAATTCAGGAAATTTGTCCTGAATGTTCAACATCATAGAAATTTATGTGAAAACACATATGATGTCAGAAATGTTTGTTTATTGATTTTAGGGGAAATAGTTTACTATTTTGAAAGGGAATTATTTACTTAGCCTTATAATGTGCAGTAGGTATTGTAGTGATTTCATTATAAATGGGGACATTCAAGAAACAGCTATCTCTTGTGAAAACATTAAATATGATATCAATTTTAGTTTCTGTCCAAGAAGAAAAAGAAATGACAAATATACAAAAAACTGAACAGGGCTGCCTGGTAGCACCTCATGTGCCTCTGTCTGGTGTCTTCCTCCATCCCCTCACTTTTCACTGGAGGATTGCATCAGGGCAGGCTGTAGTCGTTGTTGTTCTTTTGGAATTACACGACTGTAAAAAGTATCTGGCAAGTTTCCTGTTGAGTCTCTGGAACCCTCTTAATCCCTTCTTTGATGAAACTGATCTCTCCACATTTATGAGTTTTTCACAGTTTGGCTTGTGTTATATGCCATATGGGAATTTGGCAGAGGATCTTTGCACTACCCCTCGTCTTTTTCAGCCATAAATCACATGAAAGTAATGATGATATCTTAGGAGGACAGAACAGTGATGGCTGGATTTTGAAAGTGGAAGGCGTGCTCAGTCCTTGTGCCCCCAACACATGCATCTCTGCACTGTGATCCTAGTGTGTGTTAGTGTGTTTCTGTGAAAATGCCTAAAATATTCAAGAATCATATGAAAAACTAAGTCAACCTGTTGGTCCATAATTACTCATTAATGGTCAGTTAGGAAACTACAAAATAATGGTATGCCAGGAAAATCAGAAAATCATTCAGGGTCAGTCTGGTTTCCATAGTTAGCAAGTCCAAGTACTCTTTTAAATAAATAAGATATTTCTTTGGCTCTTTGCATTTGTTCATTTATCCACTTATTTCGGATGGACTGTGGTGCCGTAGGATGACATTGTTAACGGGTTCATTGTCAGTTCTGTATGTCTGTCACTATTAGGGTTTTCATTTCCTCCTCCCCCCTGTAATCCTTCTATCTGATTCAGACTTGTATTATAAGGTTTGGCTAAAATAAGACTCGTCTCTCTGGGTCTAATTAGATTTGGGTTGTTTGAATCATAATTGGCCAGGTATACAGGAGACAGGGATTGTGAATTAATCATGTTTCTGTCATTGTCCCCTGTCAAACTTACTCCAGCACACAACATTGGTGAAAGTATATGGTGATCCTCTCCTCTGTGAGATGGGTGCCTATCTGCTTGATGATAGAAGTGAGTTCACAGCAGCTGTTAAAGCTCCTTTATGTCAAATATGAGCTCCTTGATGTCAAATATGTGCCTGCTCATTAAAAGTATTTTGTGTAATTTTCCAGGGATGAAACTGTAGAATCTAGTGAGAATCTAGTCATAACTTCTGGAAAAATTCTGTTGGACTCTTATAGTCATGTTTTATTCATTTGTAGTCAAACCCTGAGCAATGTGCAGTTTCTTAGCTTTTAATCCTATTTACAGGGACATGAATAGAAGCTTAAGTTTAAGAGAGATTTAATGAAATATGGGCTTGTGCGTGTAATCTGCTCATTTAATCTTCTGTTTATTACATGTATTTATTTACCTATTTGCATTGGAGTGTGCATGCCCAGCGTGCATATAGAGGGCAGGGAACAGCTTTGATGTGGTTGGTTTTCTTCCTTCTATCACCTGGTTTCTGGAGATTGATTCTAGGCTGTCAGGCTTGGTAACTGCCTGCCTTTATCGCTGAGCTTTCTTGATGGTCTCTAACTGCTTTTGATAAAAGAAATACGTCCTGCATCATGGTCCAACCATTTGAAAGACATTGCAGTTCAAACTTTATTGTGTTAAACTTTTGTTGGTTGTCAACAGAAAGTATACCTCTAAAAGATTATGAATTCATTTATAAAACCAGGGCAAAAGGAGTTAATTTAACATGAGCAGCAAAAGTCTTTAAACAGTTGTAGGAATGTGTTAAGTAGGGACTGAAAGATAGCCACCCTCAGTTGCCTGTCTTGTCTTTTGAGCCAGGTAGCTTTTCTTCAGGCCTACCCAGGATAGTTACATTCCTTCATTTGTACAAAACCATCTCTAGTTCCTAGGATGGTAGTGACTGCAGTTTGGTGCTCACAGTTGAGACCCAGGCAGTGGGTGCAGAAATAAGAGTGTGCAAACTTGCTTTTTAATTAACTATTTTCATGATGGCGGCACATTTGCCAAAATATGTACATGTCAATGATGTACTTTGCGATCTTTTAATTCCGCAAACACGGTAATGATTAGCACAGTCAAGCTAATCAACATGTCTGTCACTTGACATAACATATCCTTCACCTAATATGATTTTCTGTTTCTACTTCATGTAATAAGAACATGTAAGACCCATCTTTATGATTTTATGTATTCTTACTACAAAACAAAAAAGACAATATATATAAATTGTTTGTTAATAAACCACCCTATCCATATGCAAAATGTCATGTTATACACACATAAGTAATTTTTATGACATAAAATTAAAAGTTATATACTGTTTGCAATTATAGGTATATACAGTTCAGTATTACAGGCCGCTTACTGTCCGTTTCTAGGACTTACTCATTGTGATTCGAATTGTGCATCTTTTTATCAGCATCACCCAATTTCCTTCCTCTATTTCCTTTTCTTCCAGTCATACTCCTGTCAACCACCATGTATGCTCTCCTTTATGAGTCTGACATTTTAATATTCTACATGGTAATTCTTTTCCACAGCTTATTTAATTTAGTATAATGTCCTAATCTTTCTGAACTTTTCCTTACTCTGATGAATATTTGGGTCACAGCACACTGGGAAGTCAGTGATGTCCTTTTATTCTTGGACCTTAATTAAGAAACTCTTTCTCATCTTTTCTCATTTGTGTGACTAAGTGACCTAACCTTTCCACAACCACAAGAGAGAAACACTGGGAAAAAAGAGAAGAACACGGTTCCTTTTGTTGTAAATTTTAAACTTTTCTAGCTACTTTTTCTGCTTTAGTAGACACCTCATGAGAATAAATCCTGAAATCATTCACGAATGTTTGGTGATCAGTTATACAGCATAGGTTGTATTTACCCTCACCCCCTCACACACACACACACACATGCACACACAGAGTTTCCAAGTCTTCTGGATTCTTGCCACTAATTTATTATATTATGGTAATTATTTTCTAAAAAATAGTTAATTACTATAAGTGAAGACCTATAATCCTAATAACTCAAATAGATTTTGTTGACAGAGTTAAAAATAATCTTATTCTTTATGTAAAATACTTGACATACCCTTGGCCCAAGTTTGTAAAGAGTTTGCATATAGTAAACTAAAGCTGAGCAGATGAGTGTATTAGCCTGGCTGCTCAATGCTGTGACATTCTGGAAGGATGTCTCCCGTATTGCTCACTCTTTTCTGAGTAGAGTGAGGTGTGAATTTGTAGGCATATCTCTAGTTTCAGTGTATTTCCTAAGGAGGAGGAGAAAGAGGAAGAAGAAAAAGAGAAGGAAGAGGGTAGGGGAGGAGGAGGAGGAAGCCTTTTAAAGGAGCTAGTTATAGGTCTGGCTGTTCAAATTTAGTCCACAGATCTAAACATTTAGGTAAAGCATAGTTACAGTTTCGAGTTTACTATGTAGCTCAGAAGGTTAGCATCCCCTTATAAGAGGCTTGGGTATATGTAACAGACACTTTTCCTTTCTTCCCTTTTCTATTTCTCTATACACATTTTATCTTTAATTAGTTTGCATATTTTTTTTTACCTTTATTTCTTCTTTGAGAATTTCCTATAATGTAATTTTATCATATTTGTTCCCTTCCCCAGGTCCTCCTGAATCCACTCTCACTCTCCCCTACACTCCACTTTATGTCCTTCGTTTTCCCTAAACCATCAAGAATTATTACTACTACCTATATGTTCTTGGGTATGTGGCCTTCCACTGGAGTGCAGGTGACTTACCAGGGGTCACACACTCTCCACCTGCTATCAACTGCCAGTAACACCTTAGCTAGGTGGGACTTTATGGTTACCCCTCTCTCCCTGCTGTGATTTTGTCTGGCTTGAACTTATGCAGATCTTGTACAAACTGTTGTAACTGTGATTTCATATGTGTAGCTGTCCTACTGTGTCTGGAAAACAATTTTCTCCCCATGATTGTCATCTACTGCCTCTGGCGCTTACAGTCTTTCCACTGCTTCTGCAATGATCCCTGAAATTTAGAAAGAGAGAGTATGAGATAGATGTAATTACTGTTCTTGTATGGTAATGTCCCAAAGGTAAAATACCATCAGCAATAAGTACTATTATTAAGAGGGAATATAGACTATTGAAAGTCAAAGTTATAAATTTTAGCTGTAAATGGCCTTGATGAAAATTTTATTCTGTTACAGTTGAATTAATATTTGATCTGTGTGGCTAGAATTATACAAATTTAGTATTTTACTGGATATTGCCCTACCCTCCTGAGGGATTTTTGAGAATTTAATGGATAGTGTAGATAGTACAGCACATGTCTTATGTGTTTTCTACATCTGTAACAAAAATTGGACTTGGTCCATTAAAATATATGTGACTAAAAAAATAATTCATGTTATTTCTCAGGGCGCCTTCATGTATTACATTAGCAGATGCGATGACATCAGTGCCTTGGCAGCTGGAGAAAGAGAATTATGGAGCTCAAGGATCAATTATTAAATAAGTGAAAAATTTTAATGATATAATACCTTTTTAGAAGCTTAATTCCATCTGATACTTGCAAACGATATCATGAACATGAATTCTCTGTCTACATGATGTGAGCATTGTATACACTCATTTCTTAAATCACTTGGTGTCTTCCAAGCACATGGACTCACGGCTGGTATTTATAATTATAACAACACAGATGGTATTTGGGATCTTATTTGGTGAAAGTGTTTACTTCCCTGGTTATGTCCTACTACTACTGGCCAATCTGTGATTATTTTTGTCTAAGATACTGAAAAAAAATTATTGATGGTTGAATATAGACTTTTTGGAAGGCTAAAGAAATTATCTGGTAGAATTTCAAAGTTTTTAAACGAAGTAGCTCTTGTAGTATAGTAAAATCAATATTAGTTCATTGTATAAAGTTCAAATATCAAAGAAAGAGCCAAGAAAGCAAACATGCTGTCATATTCTCCCACTTTCCTCTGAAAACTCTCCTCAGCAGATCTTTTTTTAGACCAACTTACCAAACTCCGTTGTTTGTGAGTAAGTGATTATGGCAAAATGGTATTCTTTACACACTGGGACACTCTAAAAGTTATGCAAGTTTTTCCTTCTTAATAAAGCAACCTAAAGTAAACAAACAAATGTAAATGCAATTATAATCTCTAGTATGCCCATTTCTATTACATTTGTTTTCATTTTGTTCTTCAACCTTTCAGAAGTATTTTGTAAAGGAAATCGGTCAGACCAGGAGTGTGTACATTTGTAGTCTCAGGACAGTGTGCCAAAATGCCACCCAGAAAGTTTATGTTCCTGGACACAGCATGTTATCTTACCTTCCTCTTCCTTCTCTGGCAAACACTGAATAATATATATCTTCTTCATGTGTGACAGTCTCATGGATAAGAGATTAAAGATAGATTCTTTGAATTTGTTATTAATTAGGTATTAATGCCATATGCAGCACTGATATCTCGTAATATTTACTCTATATACTCTAATCCAGGTTTGAATTATTTTACTGCCTAGGGATGTCTTTAAAGTGACTTGGACCCCATGTGTTACACTCAAACTTGTTCTCCCTTGACTTGCCATGTTATTGGTCTGTGTGTCATGCTTGCTTCTTTCCCATCTCCTGCTTCATATTCAACTCAATGCACAAGACCTGTTTTTTTGTTTTGTTTTTTTTTCTATAGGATACCAGTTGTCCTAGTACTTCTCTTCTTCAAGGAAACCTCTGCAGCCTTTAACCTCTTGCCTGGTTTATTTCTACGGCTTCACAAATCAACAGGGTCTTAGACATGCTATTCACTTGCCAAAAACCATATCTCAGAGTAATTGACAATGCTTTAGGCCATCCTAGACCTCTGATTAGTCTCTTCTCCTTTGCTTCTCTCATGCCTGTATCTTCATCTTCCCACTGCTCTGCTTATCCATATCTTTCCAACCACATGGGCCGAAGCATAGCTGTTTCATCGTGGTTAGGTGTGATTGTTGCCAACTTGAGGCAGAGCAGCTGTGACCACCCATAAGTGACCCAGACAAGACTTGTCTATCTGTTCACACTCTCTTATTGGAGGCCTTCAGTGGGTTCTGTGAGCATGCCCTGAAATTCCAGTCACTGCTAAGTAAGAGACAAATAGCCTCCTATAGGGCCTATAGTTGCTGTATTCTCCTGATGTCTTCTAGAGGACTCTGGGAGGTGTATGCCTGAATTGCCTGTGCTTCTGCAAGCAACTGCAATAATCTCAGTCACCAAGCAGCACTTGGATCAAAACTTTTCTCTATTCTGTTACTACTCTCTCTTTAAGGAGCATAGATATTTCTATATGGCCATAGGAAAAGTAAAACTGTCTGGCCTTTCTTCCTGATCTCTGTTTGTCACCCTGGTTTCCCTCAGAACAGCAGACTTCACTCAGCTATCACTTTTCTTTGGAACACTCTGCTCCTTTTCATCTTCCTCCACAGCTCATGTCACTTCATAATGTAGTATGTATGTCTATCATATGCACAGGATAAAATCCCTGTGAGGGACAACTATTCAAATAGTAGATCCCATATTGCCTCCGGGTGTCTGATAGGCAGGTGCCTTTCCTATTTCATGTAAAATTTCTGATTCTGTGCTTATTTGCAGAGGTAATTTTTTAATTATGTTACAAACAGACATCTATCTTTTAAGAAAATTGTACACGCAAAGTCCTACTGCTGTTTGAAAATTACATTCCAAATACAAGGCACTGTGACAATTGGTTGTACAGCGTGGTAACTTAGAAGAAAGTTTCTCTGTTCAAGCTAAGTTTCTGATATGAAAAATAATAAGACCTTAATGTTTATATATGTTGGTGGTGATCATGAGAAAGGAAGCTGCTTCCTGTATGAAAACATGGGGCTGTATTCCCAGTGCAGGTTGGTCACTACAGCTCTAACTTTCCACTTCCTCATAAAGAACAACTTTGTAATTAAAGAGTGAAATGTGTTGCACCACAAGGGGGACTTACTATATTAGATAGCGTAAGACATGGATGAATTTTAGAATAGGCATTTATACAAGTGCTCTTCATCCTTTTAAGACTTATGTGGCATACTTTGGCAAGCTCAGAAAATTTTTCTTGGGAAAATAAAATTTTATTTCATGTAACAGCAAGGAATTTGTAACGTCAGTGATGTGATACTTTCAATGTCACCTTCTTGGTTCTCAGCAGCTGAAGAGAAAGGACAGAGGTGGCTTCTAGGCTATGCTGTGTGCTCTGTAGCTAAAATAATGATGAGCAACACTAGAGGAAGCTTTCTGAAGCTACAGTGTGGTATCTGGCCAAAAAAGTCACCTCAAAATTTAAAGGCTAAGTAAGTAACCTGAGGTGCAGACGGGCATGAGTGAAGACCTGTGGTGGAGACAGCAGGGAAACCAGATTGTCTAAAGCACTGAGAGCAAAGTACTAGGCTTTTTTCACATTATTAACATTACAGCTAGTTTAATTTTAAGACATAAAGGCTATTGTTACAAACACACAACTTTCCATGGACTGGAAATGTCAGCAATTGTCGCTTCCTTGTACATTGAAAAACCAAGGCAGATCTCTTGCTAGCTTCTATGTGTTAAGGTTGAAAAAGTTCTGATAAAATTAAGACAGAAAATGTGATAGAAGTAACATCAGAATTAGGTAATTCTGATATTTTGGGACAATGAAATGTGAAATCTAGTGGTGTAATTTGCCTATTGACTTATATTCTAAGGCGAGAGGACTTTCAAATGTCATCACTGCGAAGCCACGTTTAAAAGGAAGGACACGTTAAATGTTCATGTCCAGGTGGTCCATGAAAGACACAAGAAGTACCGATGTGAGCTGTGCAATAAGGCCTTTGTTACACCTTCAGTGCTCAGGAGTCACAAGAAGGTAAACGGGGACTTCAGCAAGACAGACTGCATTGTGGGCATATATACTGACTATCATGTGACAATTTATATTTATTTATGACATGCTTACTGACAATGACAAGTATATGATTATACTGACTATCCAAGAAATGCCTGTTTCCTGTGTAAATAAATTTGCAGCATTACAATAAATGCATTATAAATCTCTTTAAAATGGCAAAGCTAAAAATTCCAAAGTGGTGAAAAAAAAAGCAAGTGGAGCCTAAAACCTGTTCACCTCACTGTGGCCTGGAGAAATGAAGGGAAAATACAGGAGGAGCCTGGGCAAAGTGTATTCCTAAGGACAAGCCCCTAGTGACACACTTGAGCACGGCCCCACCTCCTACCTTTCCCCACTAATAAGGTCATCAGATTTGAATTCATCACTGGATTGTGTCAGAGGATTCATGATCTATCTGGAAATGCCATTGCACACATCCATTGAATCTTTATCACTAATTCCCTAGGCAACTCTTTCCCCATCTTTGTTTCCCCTCCCTCCTCTCCTCGCAGTCCCTCCCAGCCACCTCTCCCTCCCTACCCACCCTCTGTTTCCCTTCAGAAAAGGAAGGCCTCTCAAGAATTTCAACCAAAGGTGGCATATCAACTTACAGTAAGACTAGGCACCTCCCCTCATATTAAGGCTGGATGAGGCAGCCAGCAAGGGTTCCCAAGACAGGCAAAACTGTCAGAAACAGCATCCCCTACCCCCAGCCCTGTCACTTCCTATGTTAGGAGTCCCTTAGGATACCAGGCTATGCAACTATAACGCAGAAGACCTAGATCAGAGCTAGCCAGACTCCCCATTTTAGGATCAGTCTCTGTGAGCCCTGTGAGCTGAGGTCTGATGATTCTGTGGGTTTTCTTGTGTTTTTTTGACTTTTCTCGCTCCTACAGTCCTTCCTCTGCATCTCCCGCAGGAGTCACTGAGTCCCTAAAAAACTCTTAAAACAACTAATTGATGGTCATAATCAGCTAGTATCAGATACCACCTGCTTTTACTAATTTGGGTGCTACTATTGGAAAATATTCTCAAAGCAACCTCATAAGGAACATGCAGAAAACTGAAGAAACTGCTTCCTGCTCATCCCTGCAACCGTGCTCAGTCCTCATCTTTTCTCTTTGTTCCAAGTTTCAAAATCCCAGATACTTCACAGATTACTCTGACTGCTCATTCACTGGAATGATGGCTTTTGTTTTTGTTTTGTTTATGTTGGTGGAAAAATTAGTATCCTGTTGAGTCTATGAGGCCTTAACATACTCTGTCTACTCCACCTTCTAGAGCTGTCAGCAGTTTTGCAATTTCGTTAGTTGTTTATTTGGTGGCGATAGAGCCCAGAGCCTCCTGCGTGGTAAGCAAGCATCCTAGCACTGGGTTGTATTCCCATCCTAGCACTGGGTTATATTCCCAGCCCCAGTATGATTTCATTAAAGTGTGTTTTTCTGGTGTTCTTTCTCTTTTTCTGATATTATTTTATGCCTGCAAAAAAATATGTGGAGGGAAGAAATTCTCTATCCAATTGAATGCTCAAGTAACACCTACTGGATTTCAAAGTCAAACTAGATGTATATGCTTTCTGTTTTGTAGCAAAATCTATCCTGATATGCATACCATAGGTAACAGATGACTTTCTTGAGATTAATTCTGCCCTTTAGAGTGAAATATGCACAAAGAATTTGGAAACTGATTCAAAGGAAATGTCTCTTGGCAACACTCAAGGCCAGCTCTGGCCCCATTTTGATTATGTGGTTTTGCTCCAAGCACTGGTTTTATATAACTTAATCATGTTTAGTTAGACAAGGACTACATAAAGGCTTAAGCAGTAAACTGCAGAATTATTTTCAAATTAACACTAATGCATGCTTCTAAGCGGTCTTTGAACCCATGGGATTATCCATGATAAATTGTTTAAAGTCGCATTGTGACATTAAATCATTTTAATGAAACATAATCCTGGAAAATACAGATTTACTACTGTCAGAGGTAGTTAATCATCTTTACCAAAGCCTTTGTATTTATCATGAACCATTTTTATTCCTGTTTAGACACACACAGGAGAAAAAGAGAAAGTCTGCCATATTGTGGCCAGAAATTTGCGAGCAGTGGGACCCTAAGAGTTCATATCCGGAGCCACACAGGTATGAAGAGTGACCTGGGATGAAAGACTTAAAGTCAGTTTTAGGACAGAGCCCACTACTGTCCAGAGTTTCTAAACCAGTGAGCCTTGTTGGGAGTGTTGTCAAAGCGAGTTCTTTACTTGAAAATAATTTCAGTTGTACAATTTTCTCCAAAATTGAATAAAATACTAAGGTGTAAAGACATTAATTTTCAATTGAAATGTGTAATATACAGGATTTTGTTAGACAAAGCAGGTACTAACAGCCTCACCTTTTATGGAGACAGAATGCCTCTTCTTCATCACCTGTAATTTAAACCGAACTTGCACTCTTAATTTCAAAATGCCTGTCTTTCTGAACAAATTTGTCAAATTTTATTTCACTTGCTATGAGGAAACTGTGATATGGGTAAAGGTCCCAGACATTTTCCTTACTTTTCTTCTGCAATTTCTCTAGTGAAAGAGAATATGACCACTGGACCATGGTGAATACCTAAATATTCTTGAAAGATACTTGACTGCAGTTTCTCCATTGGGTATAAAATAATTTTTATATTTGTTCTGCTTTTATGAATTATCTTTCTATCTTGTATGAATTATCTTTCTATCAAGCAAAATGCATTTAATTGAATTGTGTAGCTGAAGCTTTCTGCTCACTCAAAGGCCATCATATGTGACTTAAAAAATTGTATTTCCCTCACATGGCACAGTATCTAGAGTAGTAGCTCTTCTGTGGATAAAGAAATACTAGTTTAAGTAGATCAAAAATTGATGCTGTGACTTTAAGGATACATGAAGGAAAAACTTATTAGAGCATAATTTAAAAATTTTGTGGACAAAGCTAAAAGACTTGCATCTAATTTAGAACCTTAGAATAGTCACTCACAACTTATAAATGACACACATAACCAGTACCAAACCAAGCACTGTGTATAAAACACTGTGGATGCCTGACAAGTTATCTAGAGAAAGCAAGACTTTTAGGACAAAGTTCAAGGTGGGTCAAACAATTAGAACAATTTTGGTGAAAAGCTGAGGGAAGCCAAAGGAAAAGAGCAGAAGAGAGCCACTGGGGAAGAGGTGTCGTCATCACGTGCCTGCAGCTCATTTGCCGCTGCACTGTACTCACTGGCTTCTGACAGCAAGGCATGAACGAGCATGAGTGTTCTTGGCCATCTCTCCCTACTGTGTCACTGGGGCCATGTGGAGCTGGGCCTGGTAATGGCCGCAGTGAAAGCAGCTGTCTTCTCTGAGCCAGTCGTTCTTAGTAGACATTGCTGTGGCACTGTGAGAAAATGTTCTAGCGTGTGTGTCTGCATAGATGTATCCCTGTGTTATTTGTAGACAGAAGGAGAGCAGTAAGTTTATAGGGAAAGTGAGTGATGTCTGCATAGCAGAGTAATATACCTACAGTAAATAATCTCAAAGGTACACTTATGTGACTGAATCAAGCTTGCTGTCGGGTGTTTAAAAGTAGAGACTTAGTTCGGAATACATTAAGGCAGAGGTTCCAGCAAAGAAAAGATAGACCCAATCAAAGAGAACTTGAATATTCTTAATGACTCCATCCTTCTGATAAGTATATATAAATAAATATATGATATATAAGTATATACAAATAAATATGTATAGTACACATTATATAAATAAATATATAAAGTAAATATATACATTAGTAAATGTATAAATAAATAATATATTTCTTATTTATAAATATATAAAGAAAGATATATTTAAATATATAATGAAAGAGTATTCTAAAAATACTAATCATTTCACATTGGATTTAGTTTACCATGTATCTGACTCTGGGCCAAATGGAGGCATAGTGAGCTTACATATATATTTGTGTAGATAGATTTTTTTTTTTAGACACATTCAGGACAAGGAAAAGTTATAGAGTAAGTGTGTATTTGTGCAAATAATTATGTAACTCCTTATTTGTGTCTTTATTTTCTTATCACCATATTTTCTGTTTAAACCCAGACTCCTTTCAGAGTCCCATTTTCCAACCCTGCTTTGTCTTCTTTGAATGAGATAACCTCCTGCAGTGGCTAGTGCACTGTGGCAGAGCTGAGGCTGTCTGGCTGGTGGCTGGTTGCTGTAGCTATCTTGAGATGGGTTTCTCTTCCATATGTGAATAAACAGGATTTTTGTCCCATCATCAAAAGCTCGGCATCCACTTACCCCCAAGAGCGGACACCAGGCTCACTAACTTCTGGGGCTACTTTGTGCTCAGTCAGAAGAGCAGCTGAGCTCCTACTGTTTGTGGTTTTGCTTAATTATGTTTTTCTCTCCCTTCGTTTTTATTTTCCTCTGTGAAATAATATGATTCCACTCATCTCTTTTTTATGCTGTTTTGCAATTTCTGGTTGCCTTTGAGCTTGCCAGCTGTAAAGAATCCCATGTTGTTTACAGGCTGTTCAGTGCAACAGCAGCACCCCAAGTGAGGTGGAGCCTGATCACGGTGGGCACCCACACAGTTCTGTGAGTGTGCTGCTCGGTTCCCGGGCACACACTGGGCACACACGGAGCACACACTGCTGCCTCAGTACCTTATGCTTGACAGTTCTGGAGGGCCCTAGGGAGTGCTTGTCTTCGAAATTAATTGTCTTCGAGTGCTTCATTCGAAATTTAACCAATGCGCTTTATTAGAAAATGTAAAAATATTTATTTTGCTGAAAACGCCATAGGAAGTTCATTCCAGGTTGACATGCTTTTAACTGTTTTCCAACTATAAGCCATTAGTGAGAATGAAGACATTGTCTGACTTGACTGTCTGGTTTCTGAGGAGACAGCTACATTTTCATACCTGTTTCTTCCTTCATCCTGTGATGTGTAGTTGAGGGTTGCAGAATATGCAGTGATCCTACAGATTTAATAGTCTTGATAAAATAATTTGGGATATTATTTGCTACTAGACTGAAAACCAAGAAGCAGACTTTGAGGAAAGCATTGCTGTCGTGTGCAACCTGAAATTACATCAATGACCCTTTTCTGTCTGTCACTTTGGAATCCATCAGTCTGTGTTGTGTTTGGCATGAACCTTTCACCCATGAAGGATTCCGTAACAGGATGCACAGGTCATTTGGGAAACATCTTTTGAGTCCTGCAGATCTCCACATTTGTTAATGCCATCCAGAGCTCATCTGCCTTCCCGTCTAGAAGTCCCTTTTGCTTGCTGTTGCCCTTCTGAAATTTTGTAAGAAATATTGCTTGCTACAATGTCATTTCTGACTCCTTTCTTTCCTTGTGTTTAAAAATACTCTCCAGATAGCCATTTTCAGTGTCCACTCTTTGTGGTCAGTCCTTCCATGAAAAAAGGTGGAAGCTTAGATCTACCAAGCAGGGGCTTCTGAGCCCACTGTCAGGTGCCTTGCTAGAGCTCTCCATCCAACTCCCGTATGAAACACATGATACTCAGCAGTTAGGTTTAGGTTTAATACGATCACTCATTTTGTAGTTCACGAAATATATTCCCAAGTGGAAACAGCATTTATTTTTAGTGTGTCTGGCTATGGTGAGTGTAGTGGCTGGTATAGAGTTTGAGACCATTGTTCAGATCTATATCACTAAATCTGCAGTTTTCCCATGGTAACGTTGCACCATTCATTAAATGTCAACATGGCCAAAAGGAAGATGATGAAATAGCTTCATAAGGACAGTGCTCCTGACCTGTGAAATGGTCTGAGAGATCCCTGGGAACCTACAGGTCCCCGGTTTGGCATTTTGAGAACAGAAACTTTAGGCAGCTATTGCAGCTCTTGATAATCATATAAGGGAAAGTGTGTGTGTGTGTGTGTTTGTGTGTGTGTGTGTGTGTGTGTGTGTGTGTGTGTGTGCAAAGAGAGAGAGAAGAGGGGAGGGAGGGAGGGAGGGGGAAAGAGAAGGAGGGAGGGAGGGAGAGGGAGAAGAGGTGGAGAAGAGAGGGAGAACTAGAAGAGGACTGCAAATGAGGACCCCATTTTGTATAATAGACCATTTCATAAACCAGGATAAAATTGCCTCCACCAACTGCTCTTTCTTGGCAATCAATTCCTTACCCTTTACTGTTCCTGAAACATGCTAATGATAATAGGGAACCAGATGCCCATTTCTGGATGTAGTCAGCTACAGAGGCAGATACAGGAAGTAGTGGCTCTTCCTGACATGGAAATCTGTGCCACAAGTTTCTCCGGATGCTGATTTTAGACTTTTTATTTATCCCACTAGCCATCCTTCTGTTTACTCAGGAGTCCAGCCTGAGCTGAGCCCAGACTGTCATTTAAGACATTGTGGACTGCCATTTGGGGGAGCCCACTTTAGCCTAACAGTTATCATAAGCATTGTCTTGAAAATTCTCTTGTCATACTGGTACCAAAATTCAGATGCCTTTTCCAAAGTAAAATGAGTTTTATTCATTAAATATTAGGTGTCAAATCTTATTGAATGATATCTTATTTCTTATATTATCACTTTATTTGGTTTCTGTTTCTTTATAGCAGTTTACAAGAATTTGCAAAAAAAAAAAAAAAAAGGAGAATTTTCAAGCTTCTATCATTTCTTCCAATTTTATCAAAATCTGAAATTTGGTATATGTTAGGATTCTCCATAAGCATCTTTGTTGAATGCTGATAAAGAATTAGTTTGATACCATACTGAGCATAATTAAAATTTCTCTGTGTAACTTTAACAAAATGCCTTTTAAATGGCTATATTCCTGATTTGGAGTTTTAAATAAATGTTTATATAATTCAGTTAAAAAACATGCTTTGAATACTGAGTTGTGGATGCTGATTCTTCCTTGACATTAAACCACGGAAACCTCCAAAATACTTTCAAAATGCAGTTTGTTTAGGAGTCTGTAAGTTCTTGTCACTTTAAAATCATGTCTAACTGATACCTTATTTAAGTATGCTTTAGAACACTCCTTGACAATGTGAAAGAAAACAAAACCTCAGGAATATTTATTGAGTAAACATAAGAACTTTTACCTTCTTTGTTCAGAGATATGCCAAGAGTTAGGAAGAAGCACTGAGCCCTCTGTTCTCATCCAGTCCTCTCCTGTATCCATACCCTTGCTCTCTCCATCAACATCATTGCCATTGCTTTTTCCTGTAGTTGGTGGGAAACTGACTCTAGAACAATGACGGAGCACATGGTTTAAGATCCAGCTCACCCGTGTCCACTGGTTACAGGGTAAGGAAAGGGGGAGAAAATATTTGGCCAACCATTCCCAAACTTACTGTAACTGATTCTGCCTAGAACTGCTTAAAGGGTTTTTTTTCTTTTTATGTTTGTTGTTTTTCTTATTACAAGAATGGTAGAGAATATTTATACCCACAGGTATTCCATCTACTTTACTGCTGTCCTTGAACTTAGTATACATTCAATTTGGTGATATTTTCTTCTTAGTATATCAGTTGTTTGAAAATAGTCATCTTAACTGGAAATGTGTAGATCTGCAGTCTATCTGGAGGCCACACCACTCCATGTATGAAAAACCTTTCCCTCTTTAAAATTAGTTATAATATCTTATTTAATATCTGGTTCATATCCAGAGTGTGGGTCATCAAGGTAGGAGACCACAAATTCAATTTAATTGCTTGTCTGTGGCCCTTTAACAAGCTACCATCCCTCTAAATCTTTATCTCCACTGAAAAACTGGGTAGTAAGGTCTCAGCAGTGTAATGTTGTTTTAAGAACAGCTGTAGATGCATGTGAAGCTTGTTGTGTAGTACAGCATGATCAGGCAGTGTAATGGTGATGTGTTTGTTTAATATTTCTGCAGGCATTTACTCACAGAAGCCCCAACTCAATGGTACCCTGTTGGGCCCTCCATTCCCACGAAGTCTTCCTCATTTAGCCATACACGGTCACTGAAGATATAGAGAATGTATAAGCTACAGGCTAGGTTTGCTATCAAATGGGTGTTGGCCTGGGGTGATTGAAGGGGCATCCTCATTGTAAGTGAAGGCAAGCAGTTAGCTCTGTATTTGGGCTGCTCTGTAATTGATCATGCAGTTTCCTATGAGGGGACCATAGAAATGATACCCTGCAGGTCAGCAGGAATGCTGCAGCACTTTCTCCTCTGAGTTTGTAGCTTCTCAGGGTCCGTGAGAGCTGCAGCTCATTCAGCAAGGGAGCCACACACTGTAACATAAATTCCATTAGCTCATAAATTAGAAAAGAGTTTGTAGGAGTTTCTTTTGTTTTGTTTGTTTTTTTTAAAGCTTTAGGCCAGAAGGTTAATTATGTGCCTCGAGTGAACTTTCTGTGTTAACAGATTCTGTTCCTTGCTTGTGTGCACACTGTTACTTAAATGTGATAATAAATCACTGTCTTCAAAGCACCTTTTTTTTTTTTTTTTTTTTTTTTTTTTTTTTTTTGTAAATACCTGTGATCAGTTTAGAATTAAAGGATTGTTGTTGTATTGTAGTTGGATTATACCTGGTGTTTGGCCACTGTTTTTCTTTCTTCCTTAATACTTTTCTAAAGAAATTAATTCATTGTGTTTAAAATGTTTGCTCAAGTATTATAAAACTAGTAGCTATGTATAATTATAGATGATATAAGGCAATAATGAACAAATTACAAACAAAATGAAACGTAAACTTGTCTTTTATGTCTTTGTAGGTAGTAAATGACCTTATCTGCTGAGAAGAATTCTATTCAGCTTTCGTTTTCTAAGTGATTCTTACTGACTTGGGCCCAGTCAGAGAATGACTCCATTTTTATTTTATCAATATTGTCTTTATCTATATCTTCACTGAAAATCTTTTAAAGACCCTAAATTTAAAAAAAAAAATATTTATATACATGTGTGTCTGTGTGCATGTGTGTGTGCATGTGGGTGTGTGTCTGTGTCTGTCTGTAACTTAGTGTATGCCCATATGTGGTCAAGTATACATGTCTGTGCTTTCACAGAGGTCAGAAGAGAGTTCTAGGATTCTCAGAGCTGGAGTTAGAGGATGTATAAGATGTCAGCTTATCATTTAATCATTGAGAATGAATTGAGTTCTCATGCTTATGTAATAAGTGCTCTTAAGCACTGAAATGTCTCTCTAACCCCAAGACCCTAATTTTTAAGGTCTACATAATAACACTTATTAAGTCAAGATTTACCACAGGTTAGAAAAAGAGACACAAAGAGAATAATGGCGTGACCTTTGTCTAGTATATAGTGTTATGAATTGCAACCTAGTAAGTTAGTAATAGTTACAGAGACTCAGTTAGGTGGATCGTCTACAGTAGTCTACCAATCATGTAAGTTGTATTTCTGTCATCCTTCCCTCCTCTTCCCTCCCTTTCTTCATGCTGGGATCCTGAAAGCTGGCACTATCTTAGGTCACAATGTTTGATCAACCCTGTTACAGAGCTTCATCTATTTTATATCATTAGATAATATCAGTACCATGCCTGTATTTCATCTACTTTGCTAACATCCACTTTTGGTTTGAGTGACAATGGTTGTCTTAGTGTTTCATGTGTGTCGTAAGCGTATACATTCCACTGAACTACACACCCCAGTGCTCTCTTTTCATGGCAGTAGTGAAGCCGATTCCTTTGGTGCTTTCTCTGCTGTTCTTCCAATCATCCCTCAAGAACAACTCCCATATTGTTTTCTGCAGTTCCTGTAGTCTGCTTCAGGGTTCGGGAGGTGTCAGAGCTATCCAGACTCATAGGAGAAATGAATTCTAGGTTTTTACTCTTCCAACGTTATATTCCTTGCTAGTACTATTTGTAAAAGTTCCTCTGTGTGCAGGCACCTAAGATATAACTACTTACTTTCTCTATCACTGCTGTGGTGCTCATCAAAGCCATTTTAAAGAAAACTTGTTGAAATTTTTCAAAATGGAAAACTATAGGTGAAAAGATTAATGCTTTTCATGCCAAAAGCTGATTTCTAGAAAAAAACCAACTCAGTAACCAGGGACACTACTCTACATTCATTGCCCCTCACTGTAACCATGTGGAACTTGACAGCTCCAACTTTGGCACTTGCTGTACAGTTCTCTGCTGTTGTGAAGCAGTCCCTGAGCTTCTGAAAGCACTCTTGCCAGGATTGCATTAGACATCTTGTTCCCTCCAGACCAGTCACAATGAAGGGACCATTCCTATAGAAGCTTGGAGAGATACAGAGCATGCTGTATGGACATAGTCATGTCTCCTCCATATCTAATTATAGTTAACCTCATTCAGTAGTTTCTTTCCTCTTCCTCTCCTCCTCTCCCCTCCTCCTCCTCCTCCTTCTCTGCCTCCTCCTCTTTTTTTTTGTCTTCCATTCCCTACCTGCATTTAATGCTACTGTTGGTTTTGTAATCAGTCACTTTGAGGTTTTGTTCCACCTCTTTACTATTACCACTTTGGAGTGGAAAGTTAGTGAGTACATGCATCTTTCTTCTCCCTATTTGCCAGTGAACCCCACTTGCTTCATTAACAAGAAAGATTCAGCTTCTATAAGATTCTGTAAATCAAAACACATCTTCTAAGGAAGAAAGTACAGGAATTCTGTTTTGTTTATGACAAAGATCTGTTCTCTCATTCATGTAGCACACGTCTTTTCTTTGCTGAAGGTCATATTTGACTTTAACATTTTATTTACTTTAGTAATAGTGTCTTTGTGACCATCCAAGGAGTAAATGTCACAGGAACTCGCTATCTTTCCTTCAGATGTGTCCGTTGACTGTTAGATCCAGCATCCTAGCACATTTGATTAGTGGGACATTCTAATATTAGCAAGGCAGGGCTCAGCGAGGTCGGTAGCTTTCATGACTCTTGGGCTGAAGAATAAAGAAGGTTTTCAGTTCACAGGAAGGTGCCAAGAATGAACTCCAGCAACTCTGACTTGTCAGGGTAGCATTTCATCTCTCAGCTCTGTTTCTTCTAATTTATTAGTTATTCCATAAATTTAACAGATTAAATGCTAGAGTTGAAAAAAATGATTGGGTAATGCTTCCAAAATTATATATATCTAGCCTTTGACACTCACTGAGAATGATTCAGTGTGTGTTTTATAACCATTCCCTTTGACTTCAAAGTAAACTGATCCTACGCGTCGATCCTTGTGGAAGACGAATGTAAAGTTCTTAGAGAGCTGTGAGGGAGCACTCAGATTCCAAACTCACCCATGTGGAACCATCTCATGTTTTTTCCCCCTAAACTTTTCATAACTTTGAAAGGTTCATTTTTCACATAGAAAGTATTTCCATCTCCAAAACCTTTTTTTTTTTTAAATCCAAACAAAAGGTAAAACTGTGTGGCCCAGAATATTTCTGTCTTTTTTCACTTAATTATTTCAACCCTATTTCAGTTGTTTTTTTTTTTTTTTTTTTTGAAAACACATGACTCTGACTTCATGTTTTAGGTTGGATTTTCTTTGTATGCTCACATCATTTTCTTAAATGTTTATCAGTTATGAAATTTGGCATAGATTTTTCTTTTTAGCTATACTAAGTGACCAGCTACAGAATTTGAAATCATTAAATGAACTTCTGGAAATGATTTAATCTTACCTTATTAAAAAAAAATCTCTTCAAATTTGTATATATACACTATATATTAAGCTTTCCTCTGTTTATTAAAACCATTAGAAAGTACATTAGTTATATGCCTACAAAAATTGTGGTAAAATATAATAATATAATTTATTGTCATAATCATTGTGTTTACATTATAATATTTATGGCCACCGTGATCAGTATTACTAGATCTACTCGATGCATAGAGAAGCATGAGCAAAGGTTTTAGTTTCAGTGCCCTAATAGAAAGGTCAGGTTGACTTCTTGAGTTAAATCCATGGGTTAATTTAAGAATGTAAAGATTGAAGTAGCATGAAACACTTTACCAATTTTATGTTTTAGAAAAGATACTGACTGCTGAATTAGTGACTTAGTAAATGGTTGGTATTACTGATGTCCTTGCTTGAGGTCCTTTCACTATTAAGATGCGTGCTTTCCTTCCACAGTTCCTTAGGATTCTATTGCCATGTTAGGACATTGTGTTTATACTTGGGTATGCCTTGAGTTCTAAGATCTTTAGTTAATATTTTATTACATAGAATAAAACCACTGCAAACCAAAAAAGTAAATGTTCTTACTGCTTTTAGTAGTAGGCATTTGCCATCAACATGGGTATACGCTGTGATAGGTTCAAGGTGACTTGAGGGGTCAGGCAGGATAAGGTGTTCCATGTGGCCTCCTTTCATTCCGTTAGATGCCCTTTGGAAGTCTCTTTCCAAGTTCCCAAAGGAACATTCAAATACCCCCGAGTTACTTTCCTCCTACTCTTGTCAGCAGTGAAAACTCAGGGACCCTTATTTTAAAACTGAGAGGTTCAAATCCTTTCAATTCAAAGATGAAAAACTATCAAAAAGGTATGTTTAGATCATTCATGGGGAAACTGCATTCAGTGACTTTACCTTTTCCATTGCCTGCTTGTTTCCTTGCCTGGGATTTTTTTCTTAAGCATTAGATTTTTTTCACTAGATTTTCTTGACATATTTTTATCTATTTGCAATTTGTTTCCTAAAGCTTAAGACATAAACTTGAACATATGTATATTAAAATGAAAGAAACATATAAAAAGTAATAAATTAGTCTTGTGGTGTAACCATTTTGTGCCATATTTAAAGTTAACCTTTTATAATTACCATCATGTTTCTGTTTATTCTTTGATGTGTCTAGGGAAAGCACAGTAGTTTTTAATCTCACTCAGTGTCAGAACATAATTTAAAGATGCAAAAAAATTAGTTTAATGGAAAATGTTTTTTCCATTAAATTATGTCTGCTTGAATATGATTAATCTACTATGCTCATAAGGTCTGATCATAGCTGAATCTTATGGTTGGGTTTGACTCTCAAGGCACAGTTTAGTATATATCCAGAGTCTCATTGGTTTAGACTTGTGATATGTGTGTGTTTGTTTGTTTGTGTGTGTGTGTGTGTGTGTGTGTGTGTGTGTGTTCATGTTCCTAATCTGTTTTGTGTGTATTTGTGTTCCTAATCTGTCCCTTACGTTTTTTTTCTGATAAATTTTGATAGCCAAAAGAATGCCTTAATCTTTCAACCAGAAGGATCTGCTTGCTCACTTATTTCTGTTGTCAGAAGCAGCTTTTGTTGTTAACTTTAGTTTAAATCCCTTAATACAGAGTACTAGCCACATCATCTATTCGATGGCATTGATTGGGTTGCAGTTCTGGTTATATCGTTTAATATCTGTATTGTCTTGGAAAACCATAATCTTTTCTCTGTCCTAATTCCTTCATTTATAAACTAGGGATTTGAACATTTAGATCACAATCTTATTATTACAGACTAGTGATATTATTTATTAATCATATATTATTAATATATTAATTATATATATAATATATATTATAATTATATATTATAATTCTGTGCATGTGTGACTGTTTGCTTTGTGTGTGTGCGTATGTGTGCTGATGTGCTCACGTTTATGCTTGTGGAGACTCGTAATTGATATTGGGTGTTGTCTTAGTTAGGATTTAGTTAGGTGAAGAGACACCATGACTAAGGCAATTCTTATAAAAGACAACATTTAATTGGGGCTAGCTTAAAGGTTCAGAGGTTGGTTCAGTCCATTATCATCAAGGTGGGAAGCATGGCAGTGTCCTGGCAGGCATGGTGCTGAAGGATCTGAGATTCTACATCTTCATCTGAAGGAAGCTAGGATCAGACTGACTCTTCTGCAGTGGGCAGAGCATCCAACTCCACCCCCACAGTGACACAGTTCCTCCATTCTCTATGGGCTAAGCATATTCAAACCACCACAGGTGTCTTTTTTCTATCATGCTCCTATTATTTTTTTAAGAGAATCTCTTACTGGACATAGAGTTCACAGATTTGGCTGCAAAGCCCCAGGAATTCTACTGTCTTTTTCTTCAGCTGCTGCTTACAGGTTTTTGCTTCAGTGGAACTCCCAGCTCATGTCCTCATGCTATCATAGCAAACATTTGACCCATTGAGCCGTCTCCTGGCTAACAAAATACCATTGAGTATTCTGAGCCATAGACCATGCCCAATAGTAGATCTGTAAATTCCAGCTATTGCTTCAATTTAGATTGGTTTCTAACTCTATTTGCATTTAGATGACAGCATATCTAAATTCTTCGATTTCAATTAGCACTTTGACTTCCAATTTCTTACTTCATTCTTTGTCCTTCCTTCCTTTTTCCTATAGCCTTTGAATCATATTCCCTACATTAATTTGCTCAATGTAAATAAAACCCAAGAGTAACTATTTGTCTTTAATATACACATAAGACAAAGACTAATCATTGTTATTTAACTGTTAAATGTTAGATGTCTTTGGCTTCATACTATGTGAACAGTAGCTAGTGTTGTTCTTTGAACCAACGATTGGCTGGGTAGACCTGAGAGAATAGTGAACACGGCAGATCAATGGCGACAACCTGACTCTGGAAACTATAAACCCTAGTTTTCAAAGGGTTTATCAAAGCCTGACACTGTACTTTAAGGGTGAACCTTCAAAAATAAGCATTGGCCAGGTCTGATATGTCACCAAAAGGATTCACTACTTGTATCAATTATTCTCTCCAAAGAGTTAAGTGTGTATATACTAGTATAAGTGATATTATGCCGTCTACTCCTCTAATCCACAGCCATTTTCCAGCAGTTATCTGGTTCCTCCTCTGAGAAGCAGCTTCTGCTGCTGCTGCTGCCTGCTGCTACTCCTGCTGCTACTCCTGCTCCTCCTGCTCCTCCTGCTCCCTTCCTGCTACTCCTGCTACTCCTTGCTACTCCTGCTACTCCTGCTATAAGGCCACTGTACATCTCTCCTTCCCTGGTGATCTTGGTAGACTTGACTGGGGGCTCGGCCTACTTCAGCCCAAGGAGGAGTAGGGCCATACTTGCTGCTGGAGTGTGGCACACTTGCTACTGAGTCAGATCTCTGATTCTGACAAGCTCCATGCTACTACTCATAACCCCAGTTGCTCCATTGACTTCACTAGCTGTTGAAGGGGTTCACAGCTTGGGGAACAATCTCCACCTTAGTTTACTTTTTTGTATGAAGAAAAAGCCCATGGCATACTCTGGAGGGCATAATTGCTGATCCTTAGGACTGGCTTAACTTTTTTTTGTTTTTTTTTTTTTTTACCTATACCATTTTGTTATTTTGTTTTGTATGAACTCAGGGGGCAAAGCTTTCCAAAAGTTGACTGACACAACATTTAGATGTTGACTGTTTTTTACCCTAGGAATGCTGAACTGACACAGATATTAGCACATCAGTCTTCAAGTGCTCTTCTCCCCTGTCTTGATTACATTAGCACTTTCCATGCATGCTAATTTAATCATGTAGCTTTCCAGAGCCTCTTCTGCATCATAAAACCATGTCTCACCATGGCTCTCAGCATAGCCACTAAGGCCTTGTATCTGTCCTGAGGCTCCTGCTGACTCAGTCCCTTACAAACAATTAGTTTTGTTTAAGTATATGAGCATTCTGCCTGCGTATATGTATACACACTGTGTATGTTCCGATGCTCATGGAGGTGAGAAAACGTAGTATCCCCTGGAAATGGAGTTACAAACCACTATGAGCCACCATGTAGGTGCGGAGAATTGAACCTGGGTCTTCTATAAGGACAGTAAGTGCTCTTAATTGCTGAGCTATCTTTCCAGTCCTCCCACTTCCTTAAATCATGTGTATAAACAGACATATCTGGTCTAGTGAGCTGGTTATCAGTCTTAACTCTTCCATTCTCCCTTATGTCATTAATACCCATTCTTCTTCTGTTGTTTTCCAGTCCCTGGAAGTCATGTGGCTCAAAGTTCTTCCTTATATTGCCCCAGGTTATGCTGCTTTTTTCAAGGAGAAGATGATAATTGTGTTACTTAGCTTCTCCATTTCCATGGTACTCCTGGACTCCTCTGTCCATCTGTCCCACAGCATCACAAACTTGCTCTCTTATTTCTCATTTAAAATCTTCTCTGATTCAAGCAGGTCAGGTGCTGAGTATTTCTCAGTTATAATAGTTTCCTGTATTGGGCTATTTTTAAAGCCCTTGTCTACATGTGGAAACATGGATTTCCCTTCTTCACTTTAATGGGTATGGACCTGTGTCATCCAGCACTTCTGTCACCTTCCTTTTCACATCACTGGCCAGTCTGAGAATCTCAAGAATGGCTTTGAGCACATCTCTTCCTTCCTGCTGGCTGTAGGTAAAGGCCAGGCATCCTGATTGTCTCATTTCCCCCGGTTTGTTCTCAGAGGTTAATGCAGAGGATAGAATTTGCATGTCCTTTTCTTGTCATAATTATCCCTACACAAGCATCTTTTATTACTCACAGAAAAGGCCACTCAGCAGTCACCACAACTTGTTTAAAATCCTATCCTAGATGTCCTACTATTGGCTATGATAATATATTTTCCTAGTCCATCTGCCATTTGAGAAATGTCCCTATCCTCATGAGGAAAACCCCACCTGTTAAAGAAGCATGTAGTCATACCATGAAGAGGAAGACAGCTTCCCTGTTATTTCCCTGCAAAGGTCTTCTGCTTTCACAGGGCTTGGACTTAATTGTATTTCTTAGTACCCATGACAGGTAACGTGTAACTGCACTATGACAAAGAGGCACACAATTCCATTGAACATAAGGAAAGATAGCCATGTCACAATTGCCTTTGAACATTTCCCCCTCACAATGGATCATTCTTGGTAGAAGTTTCAGTATTCTGAGACAGCTAACTACAGGTCATCTTCATTTCTTTTGATATTTCTTTTGCACAAATTTATGTTAATTCTCCTATAAAGATATGAATAAGTGTCTGTCTACCTCAAGCAGGACACTGACATCAGCCCAAAGAAACAGTTCTACCTAATGAGATGAGATTCATGAGCTGGGTACTGAATGTGTAGGGTTATTAATAATACACCTTTATTCATAGGAGTTGGATCATAGCGACCCTTTCCAACAATGTGCTTATATAATGGGTCTGGAGGGGTTAGGTCCTTTTAAGGACTTCCTGACCATTATGAATGGTTCTAAATTCATTGGAGTCTTGTAGCCCCTCTCACTCAGAGGAAAGTTTTTTTTTTTTATGTTTTAACATTCTTGGGGTTTGGGGCTGTCCTGAAGTCCTCTGTAACCAGGCTGCCTCGAACTCAGAATGTGTTCCTCCAAGTGCTGATTAAAGCTCGCCACCACCGCCGTGAGGAAATGTTTTAATCAGGAGAAATAGGTATGCATGGTTTGCATGAAAAATATTAAATATCTGTGTGCGCTTTAAAAATTTAGAATTAAAAATTATGTGTATGTATATCTATCATTGCATACCAGGTGTCTGTGGCATTCAGAAATGGATCTCAGATACCCTGGAACAGAAGTATCAAATGATTGTGAACTACCTATGTTTGTGGTGTGAATCAAATCCAAGCTCTTCTGAAGAGCTTAAGCAATGTTAACCTCTAAGCCATCTATCTGTTCTACCCTCAACTTTTTTGTTTTTGTCATTTATCTATCATCTAGTTTTGATTTGATAATAATCCAGTTATTAACAGAAACAGATGAAGGGAAGAGATCAGTCATTCCTTAGTATCAGTAAAGTAAAATAACTGAAATAAATGTACTTTTCAGAATCTACATATGATCTGGGTATGGTAATTCATGCCTATAATCCTAGCACAGGGCAAAAGCAGGAAGATTGCCTGTGAGTGTGAGGCATGGGTGGTCTAGAATGGAAGCTCCAGACCCTCTATGGTCATAGTGACAGTGTCTTAGAAACAAAAGTTAAAATCACCAAAAACTGTTACATTGTGTGTAAGACTTTATGAGGAAGAACCTGAAGTCATTTGAATTTGTCTGCTGCAGGAATTTGTCAATTATGCATTTTCTCCAAAATAGTGTTTATACTTCTATGGATGGATGTCAAATCCTTAACAACTCAATAAATGGCAGTTCCCGCTGCACCCCAGGTCCTGCTGCAGATTCTAGTGCAAATCCTAATCAGCGCACTGCTGTGACTATCCTCATGTTCCGGGAGCATCCCAGTCAGGAAGCCACATTCTTATGACTTGAGACTGAGTCTATGTAGAACTGATAAAAAGGAAAGTATTTTGGACAGTTCTTAAGTTTCTCCTTATAAATTTTGTTGTGTCTGTTTAAGTAATTCATGCTGTTATGAGACATACAATGATAATACAAAAACAACAATAAAATAATAAATAATTACCAGAATAAACCAAATGAACCTAACTATGACATCACTCAGCTACACATACTTTTGCTCCTTTTTATGGCAAGAGTAAGTAACATCTTATTTAGGGTTTGCTGTACAATACAGATGTATGGGGGCTGTATTGTTTGATAACTGAATAAATCTACACAGGTAATCAGGACACTGTATTCAGAGCACATGAGAACAAAAGATAGGATCATAAATTTAGAGTGACAGATGCAGAATTTGAGTTGTTTGTGAGACACAAATGTTATATAGATGGGTATAGAGAGATAGAGGCTCAATAGATATGGAAAGCAATATAAGCACATGATGGTTATCTTTTTAAATTTTTTATTTATTCTCTCATATATTATTACCACCAGACCACAGTTGTGCTCCCTTCTCCTCTCTTCCCCCTACCCCACTCCATCCCCAGTACACTCCTCTTATATTTTTCTTCAGTAAAGGATAGGCCTCCAAGGGATATCAACCAAACATGGCATGTCAAGTTGCAATAAGACTAGGCTCCTCTCCCCATATTAAGGCTGGACAAAGCAACCCAATAGAAGGAAAAGAGTCCCAGCAGCAGGCAAAAGCATCAGAGACAATTTTCACTCCCACTGTTAAGATTCCCACAAGAACATCAACTACACAACCATAAAATATATGCAGAGATCCTAGGTCAGACCCATGCAGGGTTTCTGATTGTTGGTTGAGTCACTGTGAGCCCCTATGATCCTAAGTTAGTTGATTTTTTGAGTTTTCTTGTGCTGTCCTCTGTCTCCTATAATCCTTCCTCCCTGTCTTCCTCAGGATTCACTGAGCTCCACCTAATGCTTGGCTTTGGATCTCTATCTGTTTCTATCAGTTACTGGGTGGATTCTCTCTGCTGATGATTATGCTAGCTCCTGTCTATGAGTAGAGCAGAATATCATTACAAATCATTTGGTGGGGCATGTTTGGGTCTACCCTAGATCTCTGGCTCCTCAGACAGATTCAGATGTGGGCTCCCTCTTCAGGCATGGGTTTCAAGCTGGACCAATCAGTGGTTAGCCACTCCTACAAGTTCTGTTCCATCTTTACCGAGCACATCTTCTAAGCAGAACAAATTGTAGGTCGAAAGTTTTGTGGTTGCATTGGTGTCCCAGTCCTTCCCCTAGAAGACATGCCTGGTTACCAGAGATGTCTAGGTCAGGGCCATTATTCCCTATTATTAGGAATCTTAACTAGGGTCACCCTCAGATTCCTGAGAGTTTCCATTGCTTTAGGTTTCTACCTCACATCCAAAATGCCCCAAAATCCCAAATGTCTTTTCCACTACTCTTCTACATCTGTTGTCCCTGCTATGTGGTCCCTCCTGTTCCATCCCTACCCATGCCCAGTCCACCTGCAATATCTATTCTATTTCTCCTTCCCAGGAAGATAAATGCATCCTCACTTGGGCCCTCCTTGTTTCTTAGCCTCCCTGTGTCTGTGGATTGTAGCATGATTATCCTTTATAGCAAATAACCACTTATAAATGAGTACATATCATGTTTGTCTTGCTGGGTCTGGGTTACCTCACTCAAGATGATTTATTTTCTCATTCTCTCCATTTGCCTGCATTTTTAAAAAACAGCTGAATAATAATACTTCATTGTGTAAATGTAACATATATTCTTTATTTTTTTCTTCAGTTGAGGGACATATAGGTTTTTCTAATTTCTGGCTATTATGAATAAAGCTGCTATGAACATAGTGAGTAAGTATCCTTATGGGAGGATGACATGTCCTTTAGATACATGCTCAGGAGTGGTAGATGGATTCCCAGTTTCCTATTGATTTTCAAAGTAGTTCGACAAATTTTCATTCCACCATTAATGGAGGAGTGTTTCCTTTGCCCTCTACATCCTTGTCAGCTTCAGTTGTCACTAGTGTCTTGATCTTAGCTATTCTGACAGGTGTAAGATGGAATCTCATAGTCATTTTGATTTTTGTTTCCCTGGTGGTTAAGGAGGTTGAAATGTTTTTCAAGTACTTCTGGTCATTTGAGATTCCTCTATTGAGAATTCACTGTTTAGATCTGTACCCCATTTAGATTGAATTATTTGATTTGTTAATGTCTAGTTTCTTGTCTTCTTTATGTATTTCTGAAATTAGCCCCTCTTCAGATGTGAAGTTGGTGACAATCTTTCCCATTCTGCAGGTTGCCATTTTTGTCCTATTGACAGTCCTTTGCCTTACAAAAGCTTTTCAGTTTCATGAGGTCCCATTTATTAATTGTCAGTCTTAATGTCTGTGTTATTGGTGTTCTGTTCAGGAAGTTGTCTCCTGTTCCAATGTGTTCAAAGCTATTCACAACTTACTTTTCTATCAGATTCACTGTATTTGGTTTTATGTTGAAGAATGCAAATAGATCCACATCCATTACCCTGCACAAAACTCAAATCCAAAGTGAATCAAAGACCTGATTGAGTCAACATGATTATCATCTTAATGTGAAATTAGAAGTTATAAATCTTTATTCTGCCATGAAAATCGAAATGTTCTACAGTCATAATTATTACTTCAAGTATTCTTGGTGTACTGGGTAGTGTAAAAAGTTTATTTCTCTTACAATAACTGGTAAACTTAGAAAGTTCTTTAAAGATACCTGTTCCTGCTTTGGCTGATAATGCTGTTTATATTTTCTTTCCCTTATAGATGGTTACAACCATTTTATGGTACCAGTCAAACCATACTTTGATCCTTACTTTGATCCTGTCATTCTGAGGTTATGCATTAAACAGTGCCTAAGGTGATCCCCTTAAAATGGAAAATGCCACTCTGCTGGAGCTTCCAGCACATGGTCATTCCTAGTGTAAGTTAGGTCAGTCTTGAGTCTCATCTCATGAAGCAGTGAAGAGATGGGGGAGGTGAAGTGGAGACTCTCCTGGGAGAAAGGTGAAGTTGAACAACAGAGAGCTTGTTGCTGCCCTAGTGGGGCCATTGGAATAAGTCATGCTCAAGTTGAATCCAAAAAAGAGGAGGACTCTTTTACATAGACTTGGTCCTGTGGCAAGGAAAGACAGAATTGTATAGTTGCTGAGGACATTTATTTTAACTTCATTTTACTGATCTTGGTCTGTAGCAAGTGTCTAGCATCTTGTAATGTTTGTCATGTTTGTCTATTGTTCAAGGAAGAATAAAGAAAGCTGGTGATTTGGACCTATGTTATTATTGCAAATTATGATGCTTTGGTGAATATAGCCTTGTATTCTTTTTACATATTAGGCTTTGTCACATTTTATCATTTTCAAATAGCAGTTTTGTTTTTTTGTGGAGAGGGGTATATGCATGCAATGGTCTTCCTTGTCTTGAAAAATATTCTTTCAATTTTCTAAATTACAGCCTTAATTTAGAGCTATTTGGTTATATATAAAAAGAGTGGATCAGTCATGTAGTTTAAATAACAATGATTCTGTTTAACATGCTTTATAGGCTCTTTCTGAAATGCAGAGATGTGATTCAACTTTATTTAAATGAAACTTTTTATAAGTTATTAAAAACAAGTTAAAGACCTTCATAATGAGAATACAAAATAGTTTTACCAGGTCTTATGATTAGTGCCTATAATTGGATTCATGGGTTCAAAGGACATGCAGCAAACCCCTGGGCTATTTGATGGTTTCTGGGTGTTGCCCAGGTTGGGCTAGAGGGAACACTATAGTGTGTGCTTCCTGTACTGTGGTGCTTCTCCTGCCCAGTTGTGCCTGTGCCACCTTTGTAGCAGTGAGGCCCTGTGAGGAACAGTGGCTCGGAAGATGTCCTGCTGACTTACATTTCTCTGACATGGACACTTTCTTTATTTGTAGGTGAGCGTCCTTATCAGTGCCCATACTGTGAAAAAGGATTCAGTAAAAATGATGGACTGAAGATGCACATTCGCACTCACACCAGGGTAAGACCATATTCCGTCTCATTTCTATTGATCATAAGAAAGCCATACCTGTTCTAAAGGAAACATATTTACTACTACTAAAGTGCTATGACTGAAGTTATGTCAACGACTACGATAGAATTTGAAGGTAAACTTTTAAAAGAAAAGTCAATGGAAAATAACTCAAACCCCAAAGAGTCAAGAATTTTTGGCTTTGAGTCAATATGCAAGGTACCAAACTGCCAATATTTTAGTCCTAGAAAATGTCTCTTGTAGATAACATGCTCAATATGCTGGGCGTAGCTGAACATGCTCCCGGGTGTACCACATGCAGTGTGTCATTTTTGTCCAAGCTGTGACTGAACCTCACTGCATTGCACATGCAGGCTTCCACATGCGGGCTTTTGGGTCATGTGTTTTAAAAGTGCTGTGTGCCAGCTGTCCTGTGTTCACATGTGTTCCTCTGCTCACTGTCCCACACAAGTGCCTACAACCCTAGAACTCTGGATGCGGTGGCAGGAGAAGAAGGATTTCAAGTCTCTTGTTAGCTACATAGGGACATGGAGGCCAGCTTGCATTAGAGACATGGTCTAGTACAAGGAATGAGGAGGGGGAGAGAAAATGTAACTAAGTATAAAATACAATGTAAGCTGTAAAAGATTAAACAGGTATTATAATTTATTATAATATAATTTAAATACATACTATTCAAGATACTTTATTTCACAATGAGCATTAATAAAGAGGCTTATGTCAATTCTAAACCAGTTGAAGAATTATTCTAGGATTTATGAAATGGCTCCGCAGGTATGGACACATGCCGAGGAGATGGATGACTTGAGGTAGATTCCCAGGACCCATGTGTTGAAAACTGATCATTTGTAAAAGCAAAAATTTAACAACAGTTTTCTGATATTGTTTACAAAGGAAGTTACATTCAGAGACGTGCTGGTTTGTTTTTGTCAATTTGAAACAAACCTAGATATATTTTAGAAAAGGGAATTTCATTTGAGAAATCGCCTCCATCATATTGGCCTGTCGCCATGGAGTGCTTTCTCAGTTGTTAATTAACGTAGGAGGACCTATCCCACTGTGGACATTGTGATCCCAAGGCAGATGGGCATGAGCTGATTGAGAAAGGTACTCAGGCAAGCCAGGTGGAGCCAGCTCTAGATCCTGGATTTAGTTCCTGCTTCCAGGTTCCTGCCTTGAGCTCTTGCATTGGTTTCCCTTGGTGGACTGTAATGAAAGTAAGTTTAAATTGACTTCATCAAGCTGTTTTCTGACTTGTACATGTGTGCTACAGGACTCCTATGAACACACACACTCATAATAGTAGTAGTAACAACAACAACAACAACAATAATAATAATAATAATAATAATAATAAAAGTTACTTTTTATATTAAAGATGCCAGTATCTAGGCAAAAAGCATTCTGGTTGTCTACATTAGATACAAGTGCTGTTGACCACAGTGCACATTACATTGTTTCACTAATTACTGGAGACAGAATGGCCACACCATAGAAGAGGCTCTGTAAATTGCTACAGGGGGAAAAGCATACTGTTTTGGTTGCTCTCAAAAAAATACTAATGTTGAGTTCAGTGACCTTGTTTCTTTAATATTAGTTATTACTAAAAATACTAGTGGTTGAGTACAAGTAAACACAGATTGGACCAAACATGCCAAGTCACATGTCTCAGTGATGATTTCATGCCTTCAGATTTATTAACTTGTAACTCATCTAAGCCTCCTAGAAGCTGAGAGTCATGATCCTTTTTGAAAAAGTGAGAAACCAAGGCACAGACATTCATCAATGTAAGGCTGCCTATAGAAGCTTCTTCCTTACCTACTGTTCTCCTTCCTGTCTGTCCAACACTGTGGTGCAGTACTTGAGATATATAATTTAAGAGAGGGAAGACATAGTGTCACTTCTGATCTCAGAGGTTTCCATCAAGGCTAGTTGAGTGGGCTACTTCAAGCTTGAGGCAATGCAACACCACCATGGTGGTAAGAGACAGGAAAAAAAGAGGCTTTTCATGTCATGGCAGCCAAAGAGAGGAGGCAGGCAGAGGAGGAGCTGGGGACTCATCCCCACAGGTATGCCTTAAGTCACCTACCATAGCTTGTTGAACTTTGAATTCACCCATGGGTTTCCCCTCTTGTGAAGTTAATATCCATGTAATCTAGTCCCTTACCATCACTGCCAGCTAGGGACCCTGCCTTCAACACATGAGGCTTTGGAGCTCCTAGCCAAACTGTAACAACTACTACATTTTTTTTTCTTGGCTTTATTAAATTAAAGGTTTTTTTTTTTTCTAAATATTTGGATTTTAATAAGCTTTCCTATATATTACCAAATTAAACCAATAATAAAGACACTAAATGTGTCTCACTTGTTTTAGAGTTTAAAATAGGCATTCTGACTGATATCAGGGGCCAGAACCATGCATGCCTGGTGCTCCTCACAAGCCCTGACAGCAAAAAGAAAGTAAATCCCAACCTCTGACCAAAATGAATCACCCAGTTTAGAGAGAGTCTCATATTAACTCTTCACTTTGGGTCCATTGTTTTCTCATTCTATGCATGTGGTGTCTCAGGCAGCCTTGCTTTAAAACCCTGAAGCATTGAATAGCTATAAATATTCTTTGCACACAACCTAGTTTTTACACAGCATACTAAGATTATCACCCCAACAGTCAAACTATTCTCAGGAACCAAATGACATTTTACAGAAACTGTAGAGGGACGGTCTCTACAAGCATGTTTTTCTGAGATTTACTTGCACTATGTAGGCTCCACTCAGAGAAGATGCTGTTACACTGGTGCCATAGCACATTTTAGTTTCATTCTATATTTATGTTTATCTTTCAGATCTCCAGACTCGCCATCACCACCACCACCATTTCAGTACCTTGTTACTCCATTATAATAGAAACATACACTGAGTATATAATCCGACTTTTTCATTAAATTCTTTAGTTATATGCAGATATTTTAACTTCATCATAGGGGCATACTTTGTTCTCTATGTACTGACTATTCTATCAACAATGGATAAGGAAATTTAGAGAGTTTATTGTGACACACAGTGGCTGTTGCTGTATGTAAAATAGGAGAGAATATTATTTATCCCTGGAAATGGTTTTGTGAGCCAATCGGGAATAGGTAGCGCAGAATTTCTAAGAGGCACACATTTCTGATTTATCTGGAGCTTTAATATTATACATATTATATATATAATACATATATATATATAAATTCATATTGTATGTACATATATCATGTGTTATACATTATATAATATATGATACATGGTATATATATATCTGATATATATGTATGATTATATATACATGTATATGATATAATATATATACCATGTATTCATATATTATATTATATATAACACATGATATATATATATGTACATATTGTATGAATTATTTTATTATATTTATTATATAAATACATATTTGTGTTATGTATATAAATTGTATATGCATTGCATGTAAGTTATATATATCACCCCAATATTACCAAGGCATCAAGATAATGAATCATGTAGTTATTGAAGGAAAGGGCCAAGTTTCTTCCAAATGAACAAAAATGTTAGGGCAGCATGAGTGAAAAGAGAATGGTAAGGTGAGAAAAACGAAAGAATCCCTGTCCCTGCAGGATCATGAGTCGCTTGGAGAACAGAAAAGCATCTTTTAAGGAAAGGAATCCTCTTTGAATCCTTATGAACATGTTAAGTGGTAACCATCAGAAGCTTAAAATGCAAACAAATGCAAGCCTCCTGAGTCAAAAGGGGAAGAATGACTTGATTGTACGGAGGGAATGGCTGACAAACATGGACAGTGGGCTAGGCAGACATGTCTAGGTGAGCAAAGTGAGAGTTCCCTACAGGTTTGGCTTGAGTGGCCTGTTCACTGAGACCACAAAGGCTGAGAGGAGTGCTGAAGTATGACTTGACTTGATACCAGCTGGGCTGAAGGTGGTGATCATACTTATAGTTTCATTCTGAGTGGAAGAGTAACATAGATTTACCTCTCAGGAAGTTCCGGAAGTCATGCTTTGATTGTGACTGAAGCAGCAGTCTGAAAGTCGTGAACTGAAATAGTTGTACAATTAATTATTTTTAATATAAATGTAAACAGTGAATTAATCTGGCAGCTGTGTTTCTTAACCACTTAATTCCCCTTGCCACGAGCCAAATACTAAGCCATTATTACTCCATCCTAAACCTCTAAGCTAGTAAGGCTTCCTCCCAGACAATATTCTCATCCTGCTTGAATCTTTTCCATCCTTTCTTTTTCTTTCTTTTTTTTTTTTTTTTTTTTTTTTTTTTTTGGTTTTTTGAGACAGGTTTCTCTGTGTAGTCTGGCTGCCCTGGAACTCACTCTGTAGACCAGGCTGGCCTCGAACTCAGAAATCCGCCTGCCTCTGCCGCCCAAGTGCTGGGATTAAAGGCTGTGCCACCACTGCCCGGCTTCTTTTCATCCTTTCTTGTTTCTGCTCTCTTCTTCTGATGTTTTCTAACCTCTCCTAGCTCCCTCCTTCACTTCCTCTTTCTTCATCCGGGAATCGGAAGTCCCACCTCCTCTCTCTAAAGCTCTGTATTGGCTCACTGGCTTTTATTGACAAGGTAGCGAATGAATGAGGAGCAATGTTTATACAATCTTCAAACAGGAGCATCTAAGAATAAACATAACAAAGCCATGTCTGGATTGTAATAAGATAAGAGGGCACAGAAGTTAGCATTTGAATAACACAAGGGTAAACTTTATACAATGTACTAAAACATGATGCCTACAGACAATGACCTCCACTGGATGGAATTTGAAAGCTGAGAAGAGATGTGGAGCATCTGAGATAAGTGTCAGCAAGGTTGTTTATACATTATATGTACATGATGGTGGAGAGGGGAGAGTCACACATGAACCTGGGAAGCCAAAAGAAATGTTTTGAGAGGTTGTGGTGCTCTGCACAGACACAAAGTTGGTTTAGCTAGTAGACTTAAAGAAAAAGAAAAAGAGAGATTAGAAAGGATGTGATCTAGGTTCACTATTGTATGGATTAAGAAACTAAGAATGTCACTGTTTTTATATGTAGAAAGGATAAAATTTGCAAATTTAACAAATTATACCTCTACCATTATTTTAGAGAAATTAATTTTTTAAAATTTCTCAGCTCTGTTATCTCCTAAGCTATAGATGTGGTGGGGTTTTTGTTGTTTTGGTTTTGTTTGTTTGTTTGATACTATTTGAAAACACAACTAATTTGAATTAGTGTAGTTCTTTAGTTTCCAGGGTCCTCATATATCAGGGATAATTTTTTATTCCTTGATATTATCTTGAAAATAACTGAGTTTACAATGCTATTGTGCTTTCTCTGTCACAGAATCTATGTGTGCATGGAACTGGGCATTTTTTTCCCATCACCTAAGCTGCTTTTTCCTTATAAAGCTGAAACTGACAGTTCCATCCGCCTTTTAGCTTTTTCTCCTTTGCAAAAAAAACCATTTTTGATGGTCATCAGCTCACTTGGCAGATCATCCCTCACCATTTCTGTGTAACCTGTGTTTGCAAGCTAGTTGGCTCTTTTTAAAATCACAGAAAAGCCAGTTTTAAAATTTCTAGTTTAGAGTAGTTTTTCCATGCCACATGATGCTCCTAAAGTAAAGACTCTGGTCCAGACGATCTAGAAGTCCATAGGCTTTGAATATAGCAGATGAACATTTAACAGAAAGGGGGAAACTTTTGGCAAATTTACTGGGTAGACTTACCATCCCAAGGGCAAAGAAACTTTAGCTTTTGTCTGGTTCTCACGGAGTCTGCTACCACACTGTTGTCAGACCATGGGGAGTGCATGTCATAGCCACCACCCGTCCAGCCATCTGAGGAGAATATGATCTGTGTTTTGCCTAGTTACAGCTTTGTATGATTTTAGCTGCAGCCAGGAGACTGCAATATCAAACAGTAAAACTCCAGAAAGAACCGCGTCAGAGCCACATCAGCTGACTCACCATGAGAAATAGCAATACACTATCATAGGTCACTAAATAGGTAAACCAAATAATGAACATTAGAAGTAATAAACCAAAGAAACTTTAGACAGTAAAAAGGTGTTATTAATTTGGATGTTGTATTATGCTACCTACAAGGATTAATTGCTTGTCATCTGAGGTGTGATGCTTTGTGAAATTTCTCAAGTTGATGTTGGCATGCCAGCTGGTACTGCCATTATGCAAGCACACTGGGGAGAGTTCATGGGCGTAGTTTTGCCATGTCTAGAAGACAGTGGCTCATAGCAGCTGTTCTGGTCCTCTGCCTCTTACAGACTTTCTACCCATCTTCCAGTATTTTTCCTAAGTCTTGGGTGTAGAGAATGTGTTCTAGAAGAATCAGATGGGGCTTAACACCCCAAAATCACTCAGTCTAAGAATTTTGAACAGTTGTGAATCATTGTAACAAAAGAAACTTTTATCATGAGGTATGAAAGCTATACTTACCTGTGGGTCTACGGATATGTTATTCAGAATAGGTAATTAGAAACTGTATTCGTAAAGTTCTTTGTTGAAAGTTTTGTAGGAATGTAAAGCTAAAGATTTCACTCATAGGACTACTTATAATTTTTCAATCTGCTGGAGTCCGGTGACTCCATCTCCCCCTGGGAATTTTTTTTTTGTTGGGTTTTTTTGTTGTTGTTGTTTTGTTTTGTTTTTTTATCAGAAGGCTTTTCACTGGTTTTGTCTCTTCATTTGTCATGGGTCTGTTTAAGTTGATGTTTCTTCATGCTTTAACTTTGGTGTTTCCCCTGGTCTAGTGTTGGATTCTGGCTAGAAGCTGAGAAAGATGCTACACAAACTGTTAACAGAGAAAGGCAATCAAAAGTCCTAATCAGTTGTAAAACCCAGGCACCACAGCAAGATGCATATAGTCAGTTAAGTCATGACAAGCAGCACATTTATGACTTTTGTGCCTTAGTTTAGATAATGGGATAACAGCATCTTTTCCTTTAGAGAAAAGCTTTTCCTAGACTCCATATGGCCTTTCCTCCTTCTCCTAGTGCTTCAAAACCTGTGGTGAATACTAGTGCCTACAACCTAAAGACTCTGCTCACATCTACAGTAACAGAAAGGCAAGAATCACTGTTATTGCAGCCACCCACATCTGTCAAATGGCTCCTGGGGATTGGTGCAACAGCTGAAATATGCCCAATGTTTTAAATGAAGGATTGGTGGGACTTTGTTATAATTTGAACATATAAATAATGAAAAGTGCACAGAATTTCATTTCAAGTATTTATAGAATATTTAGTGAAGTTTGAATGGCAATATGATAGGAGTAAAATTCATCTGTTACAAGTTGGAAATACTTATGGTGGCTTCTATTTGCTAGTTAGTTAGTTAGTTTTGATTATCTCACAGTTTCTTAAAAACTCAAAGCAAAATTTCTCATCTTGGGCATTTCTGACAGTTTCTATTTAACTTTGTTTAACATTTAACACTGACTTCAAACAGTTAGTTGTTGCCATCAAAGAACTCATAAAGACACTTCTTTGACAAATGTGTTTCCAATTGAATCTTTTTAAGATTTGAAAGAATGTAATGTCCATGTCACATGTATATAAAAGGAAAAGTTAGGGGGAATTATAGCACATCAGGAGAGTGAAGGTGGTACAGGAAATGCTGAGAAAAATCTTGTCAACATCCTAAGGGGAAGGTGTTATCAAGAAAAGGTCAGAAAAAGAGAAAGATTGGTAGAGATAGCTGCATAGGATGACAAGAAAAGAACAGAAAAGTTTAGCTTTTCTGGGTTCGAACTCAAAGAGATTGAGGGACGAGTAGAAATGAAGGAGTGCGACAGCAAACAGACAGAGGGCCAGCTGTCAACATCTCTAGGGAAAATCTCATCCCATGCTTTGTCTTACTCCTGGAGTTTTAGAATATACGTAACCATATTAAAAGTTCTGAGATGTGCAAGATACATTTTATTGTAGTTTGCCTAACATAGCATTTGCCTGGAATAGCACAAGAGGGAGTACAGCATGAATAATCAAAGAAGACAGTAAAAGACTCATTCATTTAGAATACTGACATTTCACTGGAGCTAGTAATGAAGCGCAGTTTGAGAAATTCTGGTCTACATAACCCAGACATGTCAATACTTGAAAAGATCAACTTGGATCGTGAATCTGCTACAAAACAAACAAAGGGAATCAGTCCTCTTAGCTTCTCACTGCCCATAGTTGACAGTTCAGTGGCTGCCTCTGAGGAAGCTGGACTCCCACCATCTCATGACTCTTTTGCTCACTCATTCCTCCATACACACTTGCCAGATGGTTTTTTTATTTTATTCTTATTGTAATTTTTTCTGTAAAAAGAATAGAGACTCTCTGAATAGATATTCATCAACATTGAAAGGACCAAATTTTACAGCGTAGTCTCAACTGCCAGGAATCCAGATCTAGATATGCCCAGATGCAAGCAAGGCAAGTACCTGTTTTGGACATTTGGATACTCTACATAGAAAACACAGTGTGCTTGATGGGAACTTAACAGTGGGGAAGACAAATCAGCTAACTTATCCCTATGGAAACCAAGAAGAGTCCAGCCAGGAAGTCTGAATGGACACAAACTATGATTATGAGCATTCAAGAAAAAGGCACAGAGGTGGGTAGCGATGCTACATAACTGAGTGCTGTGTGTGGGGATGTTAAGTTCGTGTAGGCCATGCTACATGAACAGAGAGCTGTATGCACTGAAGACTAAGTGTTCTGTTGGATAAAGGAAAGCCCAAAGTAGGAGAGAGCATAGAGTTCTGGGGAGAAGTGCAACACAGGGTGTGGGGTTGGGTAAGTTCTGCAGGGTTGTAGAGGCTTTCTGTACCAAGACAGGAAGACAAGATTGAGTCCACAGTATTATAAGTCCACAGAAGATTTTATTGGTTTCCCAGTGAAGGAATGAAGCAATAAGATAAGCTATAAGCCTTAGGATTCCCTTGCTTATTAGAAATAAAAGTCTATAAAATAAAAACAGATGTTCACCCCCAAACAACTCTCCCTTTCTTGAACTCTTTAAATTTTTTTATATTGCATTATTTTTTTATATTACAAAAGTGCTCTCACAGGTTGAAACTAATAACATTTTAACTCAGTTTCTAAGGCTGCAGTTATTGATAGTACTATAAGAAAGAAAATTATAGGGTGTGTGTTAGTCAATTTTATTTTTTTTATCATTTTACAGTTGCCCTAAGATAAGCAACTGAAAAGGAGAAAGAGTGCTCCTGGCTCCTGGTTTGAGAGACTAGAGCCTGAAGTGGTGTGGGCCTGTTGTTGATAGGGCTGTAGAGAGGCCAGATATCTCAGTGGGGAGCATGGCCAGTGGGGAGACAGAAAGGAAGTGAAGGGCTGGTATCTTAACTAAGGGTACCACCCAGTGATTTTGTTTCTTTCACTAGGACACCATCAGTTGCACTAGAAGCCAGAAATCCAGCCTTTCAAACACTGCCTTGGAGGGCATTTACAATTCAACTGTGAACAGCATTTCTACAATTTTTAAAAATAAATTGTGACTTGATCATGAATTAGTTCAAGCTAAAGTCATTGGAAGCACGTAAAGTTGCAGCTGATCCTGTCGCTGACTTTAGTGAGAATTTAAAGGAAAATGTGTCAGTGACATGATGTAACTAATTATATTAAGAAGCTTGCTTTCCGTGAGCTTGTCTTTGGCGTTATTTTGTTTGAAGTACATGGAAGGTGAATAAGAGTGGAAGGGCAAGCCAATAGAGCATACCCCTATCTAGCTCTTTGGTATTTCAAACAGTAATGCCATTTTAAATGTCTCATTTAGAGTTTACCCACTATTTTCATTTACTTACCTCAGAGATCAATGTTACTGTGATAAGGATAAGGAATCTGGTTCTATAATATAAGATTTGGTACATAGGCTATTGAATACTAGGAATTAGTATTTAGTAACACTAGACAACTTGTCCCCTACTCTTTGAAGATTAAAGACTTTATAACTTTTTATTAATCTAGAAAAGATAAAATTGCAAGAATACATAAAGAAATCTTATTTAATGTTAGATGTAGACAAGTATATTTTAAAATGAAACACAGATATTAACAATTAAATGCATCAATAATGCACCAGCAGTTACTTACATGTCCAAGGTCAAATCAGGAAATTACAACAGTCACATGAACTACATATGCAGTATTAAGAACAGAAAAATAAAAAATAAGTTATGTGACATTGATTTTTTTTTTTTAATATTGAACTGCATCTTCAGACAACTCCATTTGTCATAAGAGTAGTCGTTTCCTCTTTAAAATTTAAAATAAATTACATTCATTTCACAATCTAGCCAAAATTATCATAAAAACTGCCCCCTTTGTTGCAATCAAACTGTCTCTCTTCATCCAGAGTATAGAGTGTTCTCATCTTTTTAATTAGTAGTGTTGATTCAAGTCTATTTAAAAGAATACTATAACGTCAGTCATCCAAATCCCCATCTTGTTTCATTTTTGCCAAGTCTCTAGATAGGTTCTCATAGCCAATGAACACCAGCAGACACTACATAAACAGGATGTTTGGCATCGATGTTTGCGACCTATGAAGCTGCACATTCAATTTCAGACTAGCCACCTTATCTTGTCATAGAGTTGGTGATTCTCGGGTCAAGGGTTAGGATTGTTATTTCCTGTCATCCCTATCCCTGGCCCACAATTTCTATTCTTTAAAGATCTCATATTTGGCTCTTTGTTGATCATGTCTGAGTCAGCTGCTTTGAGCCCTAGAGGATTTTCTCTCAGGCTGGGTTTGATGGAGCTCTGGTTGTCATATCGTTCAAGCAAAACATTTAAAATATATGTTGATAATTTATAGGTGTAGATTCCTTGTCATATCTAGAAAACATAATCTTGTGAAAAATTGTTCCTCCTAACTCTCACAATTTTCTGGCCCTCTTTTCTGTGATATTCTCTAAGCCTTAGGTATAAAGGTTGTGTTGTGTATCTGTCCACTGCGGATGGACACCCCATGGTCAGTTGTTCTCTGCATTTGACTAGTCATGGCTTTCTGTAATGATTTCTTACTGCTGCAAAAGAAGCTTTTAAAATAAGGATGAGAGGTATAAATAGCACTAAGGTATTTGAAACAGCTATAAGGAATCATATTATTTTATATGTACCTAAAATTACATGATATATGTGTGTGTGTGTAACTGCAAGTGTATATATTATATATTTTTAATGAAGTTATTCCACTTGGGATGATTATGCCTCCCCCAAGAGGAATCTAACAAAATCCCCAGTACCAGGCATGAAAAACCTCCATTTGTTAGTCAGGCGAGTCCAAGAGACTCCTAAAACAATGTAGGCTATTACTGTTTCACTTGGTTGTCTTTCAGAAGTTGAAGGTCCCCATTGCTGAAGACACCACACTCCTGGAACACAGGACTAGGAGGATTTGAGCTGGATCTGATCCAAAAGCCTCCCTCTGAGGGTGAGCTTTCATCATACCAGAAAGTGCTGTGCAAGCTACCAAGGGAAATCAGCAATCCATAGTCCAACCTGCCTGTGACCCTATGAACCAGCAACAGTAGCCAGAATGGAGCAAAGCATAGCTTGGAAGGTGCACAGTGGTACTTATATCTTGGCAGTAACAAACAGCTGTCTAATTAGATTTAATGTCCTTAAAAGGATGGAAAGAATCCCTGGTACTATAACTCCAGACAAGTTCCAGTGACTAGCTAGGTCACAGATCTTAGAGAAGAACAAACACTGCTACTTTATTAAAACTGTAATTCCTAAGTACAATCTAAATTCTTATCCTTATTTCCATAAGTATGTGTAGTTCTCCCCTCATCAGAGTTGTTCCTCTTAATCCACTTAAATCCAACGCTCACGAAGAACAGTTTGAAGATCTCATCAGAAACATTAAGGTTAGTTGGTTCCTGCTCTCACTATTGTGACCATTGCCTCCTGTCATTCTTGGTTTGTCACAATGACAGAAAGTCTAGGTTTCTATTATTAAAGGAAGAGAATAAATATTTACGTTAGTCAACTTAATAACCTACGACCAGCTTTCTAGATGTATGCAAGTTTTCTCGCTAACTGAAATGTCCTGTATTTTATTGCTAGCCTTCCCATATGGAAATAACATTTTAAAAATAAACAAACAAAGCCCTGTCCTCCTTATTTACCAATCATTGAGTCCTTGGCCAAGGTACTTTGTCTGTGAATGGTTACTGTATATTGTACATTTTACTGAACTGACCTCAGTAGATCACTGTCTCTCTCAAATTACAGAATCCTGGAGCAAAAAGGGTCTGCTGTTCAGTTCCAGCAGGCCTAGCTGTCTGCTCAGTGCACTGCAGGATAACCTCACTCATAAAGCATCAGGAATACATTACTCCAGATGTTTCTTCAGTTCAGGGACACTCCAGCAGCTTCGGGGTCTGACCCAAATTCATCCTTTTAAAGACCTGTGCAGCACGGTGCCATGGAACAACTTCATGTGCCTCTGGAGTCCCTATGTAGTAATTTATCCAGCTGTTTCAAGGATGCATACTAACTCTCCTGAAGCTGGTACATGCACAAAGAACCCTTGCAGAGTAGCTTGATGATTTAGCTAAAATACATTCTATAAATATTTAGCATTTGTGCTGATTGCTGCCTTCCTACCACTGTATTATCTTTTAGACTTTAATAATGTACTGCAAGATAAAATGGAAAAGTGTGGTTCATGCTGTCTGAGTTTTCTTTTGTTTTATGAAAGGCAGTATAGAGCTAATTTTAAAAGAAATAGACACTATTCTTTGGAAAATAATATAATTTCCTATCTATTTTCTTTTGAAACAGAATTTTACTTATTTTTCACTCTATTCAGAGAGCTCTAATTATTAAAGTATCATAGGATTCTTGAAATAAAGATATCTATTTATATAAATCCCCATTAATAGATTTCAAAAGCAATGATACACTGAATAAAGCTCATACATAATTTTCTTTCTTTTTTTTTTGGTAAAGTTATCTAATTACATTTTCAAAATCTGTGGATTTTTCAGTTTAGAATTGTGATATTTATTAATATGCATATTGTGGTTACAAATCGAGAAAAGTTGTTTAATATAAGATATAGAGAACCTTCCTGGGGTCTACTTGTGACCATATGTAAAGGTTAGAAGGCACAGGTATACTATCTCGTGTTAAAATTGAAAGCTGTCAGGTTCAGTGAAGTATGTAGTTTATCCAGAATCACCCAGAAGTGATCAGCATCAAGAAAAGAAATTATATATCTTTGTGATGTTAATTTTTATTGTATCTGTACAGTTATCACTCTGTTATACTGCACTCCATTCTGTAGTATATAAACCAGTTTCTTAGAATTAGCGTCAGTTTCTCCTTCAGCTCCATAACCACAGTAGGTCATAGGTCAAGTTGATATAAAAGTCAGAAAATGTCCCTGTGACCCAGCCACTGATGGACCTCTTGGAGCCATTTGTCAAACACTGTCATGCCAATATTTTAGAGTCTGGAAAGTGTCTGGGTTTTATTGTTGATACTTTTCCAGTTGCATGAAGAAAACTGAGACCTTAAGAATTTAAGTTTTCACCCTTCCTATTGCTTTACTATAACACCCCATGCTGTGGTGACCCTCCAACCATAAAATTATTTTGTTGCTATTCATAACTATAATTTTGCTACTGTTATGAACCATAATATAAGTACAGATATGAGGATATTTTGACTGTGATACACAGGTTGAGAACCTCTAATTTAGGTCATCTCTTTGGTCTTCAGCTCAAAATGTAAGTATGGATGTCTTCATTTGCTCTCTAAAAGAAGCAATTAGCCACTCACTTCATTTGACTGAGCTTATGCTGGAGTCAGATCTGCTGGTCCTGATGGATGACGCTGGGACTCTAGCTTTGTATTTCTTTACTTGATGAATAGATCAAATCTGTGTGCTCTGTGCCAGTCATCTTTTATTACCAAGCACACTGCTTCCTGCTGTGGTCTTAGATTCAAACATTTCAGTGCAGGTTTGGGTTCCCCAACTTCTGAGGAGTATATAAATATGATGCTGAGAAAAGTAAGTGTCTGTCTATCCAGTTTTGTCCTCAATTATAGATTACTTTTATAATCATACCATGAGAATTCCCAGGCAAATTATATATCCTATATAAGTATCCTATATGGCATGTCTCCCTAATAGGAAATATGAAGTTCAAATGTCATGATTCATGTGACCTCAGTTCCTCTCTAGAGAATACTCAAATATAGATATTAAAAGTCTCATAGAACAAAGTTCCAAGAGCAAAGCTATTGGAACATTAGGTAAGATATTGCCTGGCTGGCAAATGGATGATAATTTACACCGTACAGTCACATCTGTAATCTCAGCATCCAGTATGTTAAGGCAGGAGGACTGCTGCTAGTTCAATTCCATGAGACCTGAACTGTAGTGTAGGGTACTGTCTCAAAAATACATGCACATATCCATGTATACACACACACACACACACCACACACACCACACTACACAGACAGAAACAGAGAGATAGAGAGAGAAAGAGAGACAGAGAAACAGAAGAGAGACAGAGACAGAGAGGAGAGAGTGAGTACAAGGGAAAGCCTTTTTTTATACCATGAAGATTTGATACTGTTAAATGTATGTGGATTCAATAATGTCTGCATGTGTAATTTAATTTCTTTTATCAGTGTATTTTTAAGGTTGTAAATGGAGATAATAGGAACCAGAATTAAGGACAGATTTCCAAAGAGTTTTTTTTTATCACCAAATGTTATTTATTTATAGTTTTAGGTCATATCAGATAGATGCATTGTTTTCCTAAGGACTTTTTATAGAATTATGATTTACAGTGACTATGATGGAACTGATTGTGTGTGTCCTTACTGCTGGATTGTAATAGATGAATAGATTGCTGCTTTTTGATTTGCTGTTCTGGAAACCAAAAAGTGTGGGGCAGGATGGCTGGGAGCACTCTGGAGATTGGTAATCAGATCTGAAGTCATTTGCCTTGGGTCAGTGGTTGACGTAGGGCAAATTGCTAGTGACATAAACCATTCATCCAAGGACTAGTTGTCACCAAGTCAGATACTCCTAGGTGATTCTTTTCTGCTTTACTCAGAAATGCCAGACTTCTAAGAAGCTCCTTAAACATCAGAACTACATTGAGATTTACCAAGTACCTGTTCATACTCACCTCTGTAGTCTGTAACCCTAGACATGGCCCAAGTCCCTGACTACCTACATGTCAACACACAACAGGCTGCATATTGTCGTAGTGAATCCAAAATCACTTTCTGTTGCATTAGATTAGTCTCTTCGATCTAAAACTTTGCTGTTGCTACACTTCATGTATTTATGAGCATTGGCACATGTGCACCTCACCTTGCTGTGATGCCTAGTGCCTGCTGCTGCCTCCCTTTAGTGAATGAATACACTTGGCTCTCCATGACAGTGTGAGTCTAGTTTAACACTTTGATGCATTGTACCTATTGGCCTATGTGGCTCTGTAGAGGCAACAGACTAAAGGGTCTAACCATGTGTCTTTAGATATGTAAGCAGAGATCATGTCAATGCCAAGAAAATGTCCTTCCACCGAGATACAGTCTTTAACATGGAGGGCAATTAATCACCAGTTAATATATGACTCATGTGCAGAATTTTTAAGATCAACTTTTTAATGTAGTTCCCCAACTCTCTATTTGTTCCAATTAAGTTTTTATGTAACAATGAATCTGAGCCCTCAAACCTCGTAGACTTTTGCTGATGTTCCTGTCAATGCTATTAAAGGTTCCCTTTTCTTTTAATCCTGAACTTCAAGTCTCAGGATCTGCTAATTTCCCTCATAGTTCTCACTTAGGACCTGTAGATATGGTATCTAGTTTTGGAGGTTGGTGGTGTATAGCATCTTCAGAGATGAGATACATGCTCACTGAATTCTCTTTGAGTTCCTGAGCCTCACTGTGGCTTCTTTCTCTGTATGAAATTAGAATTATATTAACTGGATCTTCCGCTGAGTTTGTTGTTTACAACGACCTGCCATGAGAGTACCTGGGTGCTAGTGAAACAACAATCGGAACAGCAGTTATAAAAAGAGAGGGCCTGGGTAGTGGTGATGCTTGTCTTTCATCCAACCACTGGGAGGCAGAGGCCTCTGAGTTCAAGGCCAGTGTGTTCTGCAGAGTGAGTTCCAGGACAACCAGACTAAACAGAGAAACTCTGTCTTGAAAATCAAATGAAACAAAACAAAAGAGAGGGGACAGTGACAAGGAGATGGAGATGGCGAACTGGCAGCTCTTCTTACATGTTAGTGTTCCATGTGAAGCTTCTGTATCTCTAAACCAAGCAACAGACACTGAGAGCTAAAGCAACATATCTGTGTAGAAGAGTGGTTCAAATTTGAGGTGCCATTCCATGGGATTTTCTGTGCCTTTTATCTTACTAAAAATAAACATATCGGCTTAAACCTGTCTTCTACCCAACACATTCTGAAAGAGTTAGGCAATTTCTAATAGCCTGGGAGTTCATAAATAGTCTCTCAGCCAAATGTTCTTCCTTAAACAAAAGGAACCAGAAGCATCCACTGCTAAGGAAATACATTTTGTCTGCCCACGTCAGTGATGGGCTCTTCACTTTTCCTGTTTCTTCCCTGTGCTTCCAGCGCTGGGATCCAAATCAGTTGGACTGTGAGGCTTCATCTCCATTCTTTGGGGAAAGAGTTAACTAAATATCTCCTGAGTGCTGATCCTAGATAAATAAGTTCCTTCTGTCACTAAGATTACAGACTGCAACTGTATTGAAATGGGATGAAGGATTGAAGCATGAGAAGGGTTATATTAGCAAAGTCCTTTCTATTTAGAATGGTCTCCTTCCAAGTGGCACTTGAAGGAAACTTCAGGGACAATGCCTACAGTCCCTAGATTAAGTCCCATCTAAATGGGATGTGTCTTCAGTCCATGATTCCTGACTTAGGGGAATTCAGAGGGTATCTGGACATTGTCTTGCTATATAATCATGACCCTTCTGTTTTACTAAAAAATACAACTTTCTTGAACATAGGACTGTCAGTGTCAAATCCATAGCAGAGTTAACCACTCCTATGGTAGTTCTTGAAAATGCATTAATCAGTGCCTTCATAGGGAGACAGAGACAACCTAAAGCCGGTTGGAAGAAAGCTACTGCTTTGTTTTCCAGAATGGAAATTTAGAAGGTTGAGGAGAAGTGCAATACACACCCGCTTGCTGAGTTTTGTGTAATACCCCTAAATTTGATGGAACATTTCCACAAATCCCCATTTGTGAAACAACAGTGAGCTCAAATGTACTTATAGTTAACAAAAACAAAGTGTTAGGTAAACACAGTAAAAAGTGAACTCATTAATTTTCTGAATTTAAGTTGTTATAAAGTTGCCCTTGGACTTTAAAATGTTAATTATTTTTAGGTGATATATGAAAACATCTTCACTTATTACAGTAATCTTATTTCTTATTTTTTAAGTCTTTTTATGATTTTTTTCAAATCATTTTTTGAGTTAATTCAGATCTAATAAGATCTTTACCAGGTCAGCTCTGAATCCTCACCTGTGCAAACAAACATGCTAGTTGGGTTTTTTTTCTCCCAGAATTTTCTGAGCCTTGAAAGAGATGCCTTTCTTCTACTAGTTCCCTGCCATCTGTGCAGGGTGTTGAGCTAGATATAGTTCACATTGACATGACTTCCTCTGACTTTTGCCCACTGCTGATGGCTTCTTTTTACCTACTGACATGAACTTGGCTGCTTGGAAAACCCTGCTGGGCATGCGGGAATTAGCCACCTGTGCAATAGCAACTTGGTGCTATGCTCATATTATTTTCAGAATGGAGTAATCGGAGAAGTATGTTATTTCTTTAAAATTAGGTATTTCTTTTGTAAGGATTTGCATTTACATAATCTCTTTCTCCTACAGACCTCTGGATAAACTGTATGGTTTTATTGAGAAATGGATTACACTTGCCATCATCACATGTCAGACCTGTGCTTGTTAGTTTTGGAAGCAGGCAGAATGAGTTAATTCATTTCTCTGGACACTAGTTAGACATGACTCTTAAATATGAGAGTTAGTGACTGTTGAATGCTACTTTCTGTCATTTCTCCATTTACACAATTCTCCTCAAATGTGTGGGAGTGTTTTGATTTATTGTCTACTATCTCCTCACACTCGGAACCACGATCATTTCTCATGATCCCATGTAAAACCTTACCTGTAACAGCAGTACCAATGCCATCTTGACCTTGTTCAGCCTTTTCCAAACATGTCTACTAATTAGAATCATCAAGAGTCCTTTAAAAGTGCAAAGCCAGGCACACAACCCCAGTATGAAACCTCCTGTCTTTGCGGGTGGGCTACAGGCATCAACATTTTTGGAGATCCTCTGTTGATTCCAACTTTTAAGCAGGTATGGGCTGATGCTTAGCCTGAACCAGCTACCTTAATTGAGCTGGGGATCATTCTCCTCCTTCATAGTGGTGAGGTAAATTTTGAAGTGAACATTCAACAGAATCGGGCTCTGCTCACAGGGACAGAAGGAAGAGAAAGAGCTTTGTGGGCAGCCAGCAGTCATGGTGATAGAGTGCTCTTTAGTCTTAGACTGTATCTTGTGAATTCTGTTCTCTCTGCTTGACAGTGTGACCTTTGGCATATTTTTAAAACCATTTCTTCACCTGTAAACTGAGAGTAACATAGAAAATTACCAGCATTGCTTAACAGATTAATGGAAAGGAGATATTTAAGTTATTCTACCCCCTTGCCAGATAGCACACAGTAGGTCCCAAAGGGAGGGCAGCAGTGCAGTGGGAGAGAAGTATCAGGGAAGGAGGAGCAAATAGGCCTGGCCATCACTGATGCTGCTGCAGTTAGCCTCTCAGGATATCCATCTTAGAGAAACATGGACCAGATCACAGGATCTCTCCTGTGGCTACACTTGACATCACAGTCAGTGCCTGGCCATGCCCAGTTCAGTGAGTGGGGCTTTTTGGGAGTGGGCTCCAGGCATCTGTAGTTATTAAAAACTATTCCCAGGCAACCTGAGTGATCAGGCTGGGTGAAATGCCGTGCTCTGCAATCAGGACAGAATGAGGGGAGTGTTTACCCTGCTCCTGGTTGTCTTGCTGCTCCAATGACTGGCTGACGTCATGCATGTAGCTCTAGCAAAGCTCATTTTGAACTAGTTTGGATGGCCCTTGCCTGTCTTATGCCTGATAAGGTCCTGTACACCCTGTGCATGCAATTGGACTTCCTGGCTACTCACTCATTTTACAAATTACTGCATGGTCCTTAAAAAGGAAGGAGTCAGGAAGGGACCAGGTGTCTCCTTAAAACACGTTTATATAAAAATTTGATTCCATTCACTGTGCTTATTTTTAGTTTCCTATATGTGGATTGTGCAGTTCATTCTCCTGGTTTATAAGAAGTGTGTTTCCCATTAGCTACAATGCAGAAGCAATTACAGACATGCTGTGTAGAAACCTGCTTTAAATATTCTCCTAGCTTTCAAAGGGTTCTCTATGAGTTGTAATTTTTAGGTGCTTTGTTTACTAGTCCAAGGGTGTGTTTTGTCATATGTTGAAAGACCACACTGGCTATAAAAAATAAGACGGTGAGTAAAAACCCAGAGAAGCTGTAAACATCTGTGAGAGCTTGCTCGGCAGGGCTGTTTGTTAAGAGGGAGGCTCAGAACACATTGATTGTGTGCAGCTGGTGATACATGTGTTCTCACAAATAGGGCCATTAAGAGGAGCTGTTAGAAATATGGCTAGCTGTCCTATGGGCTATAGATCTGCCCCATTAGCTGTGTGTAATAGAAACTAGAAGGGCCACACTCATAAACTCTCCTCTAAATTGTAGCTCTGATTCTGCACACACTTGATGTTTTACAGAACACAGTAGTAATCTTTTGACCACACAGTCTCTCTATAGAAACTAGAGTTGGAGTCTACCATGCTAAGAGCACTGGTCAGGACTGGCCTGTGGTCAATGGCCAAGGATACTACAGGTCATGAAAAAGCTATGGTTGAGGTGCCATGAAAGACACACATACTAGTCTTGCTCCAGACACCTCAGACACCCCTGCAGAAGAATTGTCAGACAGGTCTTGTTGTGGTCCAGGTGGAAAAAGTCAACCTGGTTACCTATGGTCTACACACTCTAGGATCCATATTTCACCCTAGAAATGAAGGTTCACCAGGCTGATTTCTGTGGCTGACAGCAAGCCATCAATAGAGCATGGAATTGTCACTAAGCAGCTAGCATGGCTTGATGTTTTACAAAGTCCATCTTCCTGATATTCAAAATGATTTTCCTCAATAAAAAAGGCATGACCTTGGAAGAAGGAGAGTTGTGTTGTTTCAAGTTTTATAATAACACAAAAGCAGTGCTTTAAGTCTTTTAATTTTTAAACGAAGAATTTTGACATAGAAATAGAGAGAATAAAGTCATGAATCCCCAGTGTGTCCTTGGTCACATCTCACAAGTAGCTTTGCCTTATTGAACCTACCAGCAGTATGAAACTGAAGGCTTTGGGTATATTCTAGTAGAGGCATCATTTGCTTTAGAATTTGTTTTCCTAGATAATGATAAAATTGAGTCGTAGGCATCCTGTCAGCAAAGGCATTTTATTCTAAGTCCATGCAATTCAAGCTATAGTGGCTCCCTATGATAAGTGTAAATGTGCTGATGACTGTTATGTCACATCATTTTGGAATTGTGGTGATATGACACATACTTTCTCCAATTATTGAATTTATATTATATTTTATAAAGGACCACTCTGCAACAGTCTACAACAGACAAGAACTGACATCTTTTACTATACATAGCATAAAAAGCATTCTATAGAATCTATGCTTTGCCCTCCTCCTGAGATTTGAGCCAGTGTCTGGAAATAATGAGTATGCTGCTGACATCTAGTGGATACTGAGTACAGTCTCTTCACCCAAGAATTACCTGGCCTTAAATTTCAATAGTTCCTAGATTGAAGAAGCCGGCCCTAAACCAATCTGAGTGGTTCAGGTTTGTCTGTGAGCTATCTGGAGAAGGATTGGCGATGGGTCTTGCTGTGGTCCATGTAGAAAGAATCAACCTGTTTACATGGGCTACACACTGTACCTTCTGTATTTATCATGAATATCATATAAGTCTGCAGATGAATATTAAAAGTCGAATTTGCTCCAATCCTTTAAAAGTGTAACAGCACTTCAGTTTACAAGATCCACTTTTATGTACACCATGTGTTTAAGTCAGATTATCAAATGCCAGTCTTAAAGTAAAATGGAGAATATTTTCAAATCCTATTGTATATACGATGTTTGTTAAAGGTATTCAAGCAAGTTCATGTGAGGAAATTTCAATTATATTATTGTGTATGTGTGTATGATGAGTTGGTTATGTGAGCAATGTGGAAATTGTGGGAAGTGTTTGGGACAAAATTGGTTTGTCAGCTTAATGGCAAGTCCCTTTCCCCATTCGATTCTCACATAAGGAATTGGCATGGCAATTTCAGGTCTTCAAAATTTTGCTCTTTTGCCATTCAATTAATTTTTACTTAACTTTACTTCAACAGTCTAAGGTCCAACTGACCTCACTTTTTTTATTTAGCTGAGAATGACCTTTTACTTTCTTCACCATCTGTTTCCTTCTTTACTCTACCTCCACTTTTAAAAACTACATACATACCAGACTGGAGAATGACCATATGCAAAGCATATGAAAGATTGTATCAAGTTTGGTCGACAACATAAAAAAATCAAACACAGTCTAGAGCGCAGGTACAATCCGGCAATCTTGGGAGGGGAAGACTGGGCAAGAAGACCAGCCTGGATCTGTGAACTCCAGATCAACAGTGGACTCTTCCTGAGGAAATAAAGTGGAGAACAATCAAAGAAGACCTCCACACATGTGTGCCTACACACAAGCAACAGTGCATGCTTACAGATAATCATAGACTCCCTCAGTAGTAATAAGACATGATCATCCAGTAAAATTCATCATTTTCCTAAACTCTAGACGGGGAAAGCATTAATAAATATAAAATAGTGTAATTTAGAAAAGGAAATTAAATGAAATTAATTTTAAACAAAAGATAACTTTCATGTTCTAACATACCATTTATGCAGGCACACTGTGTGTGTGTGTGTGTGTGTGTGAGAGAGAGAGAGAGAGAGAGAGAGGAGAGAGAGAGAGAGAGAGAGAGAGAGAAACACTCAATAAGCTTCTTTCTCAAAGGAATTTGCAACAAGGTTTATCAACACAAGACTGTTTTGCCACAGCCTTCCTAAATGTCACTGAGAGTTGTTTAAATTTTTTTTTACATGTTAAGTTGCTGCTCCTTTGTTAGAGGGTATCAGAGACTTACAACTGGTATTGTGCTGTCTATAAGCAAGGTACTAGGCACAAAGCTCCATAAAGCCACCTTCTGAATGAGCTCTGCCAAGTGTTGCTTTGATTAGAATAGAATAATTAGATGGCTAATTAATTCTGCCACTCACAGATTGCAGATTTAATTGATAAATAGATTGCCTCCAGTTAGTATTGATTCCCAAGTCACATAGGACAACCTATTTCTCAATGAGACTGTGTAATCATTCAGAAACAGCATAAATCGAGAACCTAATCATTTAATGTTAATTAATGTCTAGTTAAATCCAGCTAATGAGTCAGAGTGTGTGATTCATTCTACATATTCCTCCATGAGAACATTAGAATCAACTTGCATAATACTGTGTAGCTGCAGATTGTGTTCTTAGTCATGATTCTCGCAGTGGACAACAGAAGAAAAACCCGTGAGATTTTCATGAGATCGATGCTGTGGATGAGACCTTATCTAAGAGTGACAATGCATTCACAAGCACAACAGTATTTCTGTTACTGTGACAAATGTCTGAGATTTAAAAAATGTCAGCTTAAAAGAAGAAACGGTTCATTTTGGCTCACAGTATTAGAGCTTTTAGTCACTTGACCCTGCTGCTTCTGATCCTGTCACATGGAGCACATGGTGAAGTTAGTTCGCCTCATGGTGGCTAGGGAAGCAGAAAAGAAGAGGAAAGCAGAGCCCCACAATTCATTTCAAGGAATAACTCCAGTGACCCGTTTTCTTCTACCTGCTACCATTGACCCAAGTAGTGGCACCAATGGGGGCCCAGCCTTTCACACATGGGCCATTATGGAGGACTTACTCCAAATCATAGCAAATGATATTTGAATATGCTTTCCTATTTTAGTCACATGGGTCTCTAAATCACTTCACTTGTATCCTTGAGAGGATAAGAGATCACTCAGCCTCAAGTCTATTAACTTGGCATAGGTTTAAGTGTCTTATGACTTCCTAAGTTTTCACTATAATAGGGCTCCTTGTTGATAATCTCTGTGTGACTGTATTAACCAGTCCTCAGTGAACCGAAGGGGAAGTGAATAAGAAAGGAAAATTAAAATTCCATGTACCTTTGGCCCTATGCATGGATTCCTGCTGCACAAGAAGGAGAGACTGCCTATACTCAGGAATGTTCCAGGGACAATGAAGACTTCACAGTTCTTAAAGAATAGGTAGGAACACACATCTCCTACCATCGCCTGTGGTACCCTGCAGCATCCAGCTTTGTCACTTTTCTATCAGTGCTTGACTAGTGAAATCTGAGGTTTTGCAGTAAGACTGGTTAGGAGTAATGAGAAGTTAAGTAGGATGAGGGGTGTGGGTCTGGTTCGCTGTAACTACTTGCTGGATCAGGAATTCTCCTGCTATTCTTTTTTTTTTAAATTTATTTAATTATTTAAATCACATCGTAATTTACTTATTCACACAGGGGTTATAAAGACAAAAAGGCAGGATGTGGGGAAGGGAATGACACCAGAGCATAGGTGTTCAGGGGGAGTACAGATACCATTCAGAACAGGGTATCAGCTGGGTGAAGGTTCAGGGGACAGATCACTATGACTCTGCCTATGATTCACTTGTCCTTATCTAAGTTGGTACCGTCCGCCAAGGCTGCCTATTTATAAGATCTATGACTACTCAGGCTGGTAAATTTCCACAGAAGCTGCCTGTTTACAATAGCTTATAGCCTTCTGTTTCAGTGTTTTTCCACAGAGACCCAAGACTTTCTGTTAGCATGTATGTATGTCAGGCCTATTGCTCATTTTAGGCCTATGGCTGATTTTAGGCCTTCAGTGTATACGCAGGACTGCCCCTGACATCTCCTCCCTTCTCTAAGTATAGAAGGGCCTTGGCGATTCTGATCTTGCAAAGGCGGAGATAGAGGCCTGACCTCCAATAATTGAAGGGGACTTTATAATGGCTCTGGGCCTCCTGTTGTTGTCCAGTGAAGCAAGAGGGCCATACCCATCCCGATGTCTTTTTCCTGGAGAGGGGATACTTTTGACATCAACCCCTATGCAGTCAGGCTTGTCCCTCAGGGAACCCAGATAGATATTTTTAAGTTTTATTTATATTCCCTTGCAGTGCTTAGCCTCGAAGCCTAAGCAAGAATTCAGATAGCCAGTCAGAGGGGGTTCTGGGTGACCCCTCTCTGCTTGGTCTAGGGGTGGAAGTCCCCTCTTTTAGATTGGGTGGAGATGGGTTTTGGGAATCCTTTTCAAGGGAAGCATAGGATGACTAGGAAATCTAGGCACGTTTCTCCCTTTTCAGATACATATTTAAGAGACTAGAGGAGAAAAAACAAGAAAAGCCTCACTTAGGAATATTCTTTTATATTTAATAAAAAGAACTCTGTATGAGGAAGGAAAGGCCATTAGTATTTCTTGTGAGAGTTTGAAACAGCCCATCCCACCGTGCACATTTGCTGCACAGCTGGAGAAGGGCATCTTCCTTCTCAGCAGTCACCTTTCCTTTGGAGGCTCAGTGCTCACCCACTAGGTCTCTGACCTTCTTGGTGCTTTCTTCCCCTTGCCTGCAGGAGAAGCCCTACCAGTGCTCAGAGTGCAGCAAGGCCTTCAGTCAGAAGCGGGGCCTTGATGAACACAAGAGGACACACACAGGAGAAAAGCCTTTTCAGTGTGACGTGAGTTGAGTTCTCCTTTTCTTCCCTGGTATTCTGTGGTAACCTGTAGGGATGTCTTTGCCTGTGCATGCGTTTGACTCTGTGTCTGTCAGTGCCTCGTGCTGCTCCTAACTCTTTGCATTCATATTCTATTCATCATGGTTTCTAGCAGAAAATACTGTGATTTTCTTCAGGATATCTTCCAGTATCTGATTCCATGGAGCTGTTCTTCCAGGGCATAAATTTGGGAGAGTTTGAGGCAACTCAGTTAGACCCAAGTCTTTGACAAGTTAGTGACAGTTGAACCAGTAGAATGAATATGACCAAAGTATAATTTATGTGTGCCTGAAGTTCTTTTTAAAATTAGAATATAAAAACTATATTTACCCAATCATAGATATTAAGTAAAACTGACTTTTCAGAATATGCATTTAAATTCCTTTAGGTTAAACAGTGCTACTTTAGACATCTTCTATCTAGGATACTTGAATTGAACCTAAATAAGTTGGCATTGCTGTTTATACTGTTTTTGAAAGGAAAAAGTACTATTGTTTTTGGTAAATTTCATAAGAGCATTTATTGGGGAAAATGATTTCATCACCAATGGTTATTGTTTATGTTAGTGGATCAACCCAAATGTTAGAGAAGACACCAGGGTGCATGTCCTTCTCTCTCCCCCCCCCTCTCTCTCTCTCTCTCTCTCTCTCTCTCTCTCTCTCTCACACACACACACACACACACACACACACTAACTAAAAAATAAAATATATTTATGTATATGTATAAGAGTATCAGTGGAACTTAGTATAAGAAGACATTAAAGTTGTGATGAACTAGCTCAGTACAACAAATTCATTGTAAATGCTGAGTTTACTGAAGAGCATAATCCCATCAGCATGTTCCAGCAGGGAACATGTGGTACAAGGAGTCCCTGTGAGAGAAAATTCACAAATGCAGGATATTTTCCCTGTCCTATGAAGTGTCAAGTAGGCTAAAGCAGCAGTATATTCTTACACATCAAATACCTTCATCTCTGCACATTGTAAGAAATCCCACCTGTAGTGAAAGAAATGCATGCACATAGAACACGGTCTTGAACTGGAACTAGCTTAGTAATTTCATGTGGCTCGATTCTTCTATAGAGACAGAAGCAATTTAAGTGATTTGAATGTACAACTACACAAATAACCATTTCAGGCCTAAAATAGTCTGTCTTGTTGAATATGGACACTTCGCTTCCAGCATACACAGCCCACCTCTGACATGCCTGGAACAGTTTCGTTGCGTGTTGCCCTGGGTGAACTGATCTATGGTGTTACTTTTTAAGCTGTAATTACTAGTCTGGCTTTCTTCTGTCTACATCTACCTCATTCACTCCTAAGACTTCAGAACTCTCTAGTTATCATCCATATTTTCAGTGCCTCCTAAATTTCCCCGTTTAATGGAGCAGAGACTGTCAGTGCTCTATAGTCATGTTCTCCTGACCTACTTAAACTTAACCTCCTCTGTGCCTAGCTACACAGCTCCTAGATCCATGGCTTTCTCTAAATTCCCAATCCTGTTAGCTGCTGGAGCCCACTCCCTCTCTCATCAAGTGTATTTCCCTCAGATATTATGATCTTATGAGATGTTTTTGAAAATGATTTTATACATTTGTATGCATGTGTAGACACCTGTGTGTCATGGTGTAGGTGTAGAGGTCAGAGGGCAACCTGTGTGAATCCACATTCCAGAATGTGGGTCCTCTGATGGCTAATCTTGGTTGTCAACTTGATTATATCTAGAACTAACTATAAGGAAAGCAGCTGGGGACATCTGTGAGGGATTTTTCTTCATTAGATCATTAAGGTGGGAAGACTCATACTAAATTTGAGCCACCCCTTTTTATGGCAGCTCATGTAAAGGGACATAGAAGAAGGAATTTTTTTTTTTTTGCTTTTGCCCACTTGGCTTCACTCTTGCTTTCAAATTCAACTTTCCTGCGGGTGAAGCATCTCTTTACCTGTATTAGAACCTACTTCTTCAGGATTCCAATCTAGACTGAAAACTAGAAAACTGGCAGCTTTCTAGGACTTCCATTAACTCTCACATCAAATTGGGTCTGCTGATATAGACAATCCTTGGCCTTTCCGTGGGAGACAGCCACTTTTGCAGTAAGCCACTCTAATAAATCCTGTGTGTGTGTGCGTGTGCATGTGTACACACACACACATACATACACATGCACATACATTTAGATGTATATAACATTTGCATAAGTGTAGATATGTAACATATATAATATAGTAAATATATAACATGTATATTATATATTTATTCATTCCATCAGTTCTGTTTCTTTGGAGAACTCTGACTGAGACAGTCCTGGGGATAAAGCTCAAATCACAGAGCTTTGCAGCAAGTACTGCTGAAGCATGTTACTTGCTTTGAAGTGTTTACTTAACATAAATTTAACCATTTATAAATTTTTGGAGTTCAGTGGCATTTAGTACATTATCCTTGTTGTGTAATCACATTTATCTGGCTTCAAAGCATTTTTCTTTAACCAAAAATAAATATAGTTGATTAAACTGTTTTTCCAACTCTTCTATGCACTGAAAATCATTACTCTGATTTTGTTTTTATAGATTTCTTTTTCCTGTATCTTGCATATAAGTGAATCTATACACTACCTGACATTTGAGACGGACATCTGTTTCAGTGTGGCTGCATCTTCAGGCTATCCTTTCCATTCCTGATGACACCCTGTTGTATTAATGTATCAAAACTGCTTATCAGTCTGTCCATTGGTAGTCATTTGATGTTTCTGCTTTTGCTGTTTTTACTAATTGGCTGTGGCAAGCATGGATGTACATAAGTTGTTGGGGTACCTGTTTTCATTTCTTTGGGGATGGAACATCCGAGTTGTATACTAATTCAGTGTTTACTCTTTATTTTTAATTGAAAATATATTTCCTAGATATCATTCTAATCAAAGTTTCCCCTCTGTCATGCCTCAGGTCCTCACCACCTTACTATCCATCTAATTCCATGCCTTCTTTCTCTCTCTTTAGAAAACAAATAAGCCAATAAAAAACAAAAATATAAACCACACATACACATACACACACACATACAAACACAAAACTCCACAAAATTGAGAAATCATAATATATAAGCAAAAGACAAGTAACATAAAAATGTCTGAAAAAATTTAGGAGACAAAGTCTCCCAAAATATCACTGAGTTTCCTTTGACTGCTGACTGGGCATGGGGGCTCCACTGAATATGGTTTGCATATCCAGTTAGCCACTGCAGCTGAACCATGTTCTATTCCTGCCAGCATTGTATAAGGATTCTGGGTTTTCATCATCCTTGCACATCTTTGTGAGTTTTTAATAAACACCTTTGGTTATGTTGATGAAGTTTTCTGAGTGGGCATTTGATTTCAAACCAACAAACATTTCTGAATTTTATGAAGTACTTTTTTTTAACATCCATACGACCATGTTTGTCTTTTTCTTTGTTCTAGTAATGTGACATGGCCCTGTTTGTTTTCTTATTTGATCCTCCATTGCAATCTTTAAATAAGCCCTGCCTGGTCATGGCTTAGAATTCATTCAGTACGGTTTCATTAAATGTGACTGTTTCATTTGTGTATGGCACGTGTGTGCACACGTGTGGGTGTTTGTGGATGCTTGCATCTCAATTCATAAATGTTCATCTCTACTTTTCTTTGTTTTTAATGACTTCATCTGGCTTTAGTAACAAGGCTATGCTAACTCCAAGTAATACATTTTAAAAGTGACCTTCTCACTATAGGAAAGAAACATCGCTGTAACTCTGATTATTTGGTAGAATTCGTCCTTTAGTCCTAGACTTTCTTTATTATTTTATTTGATTCAATGCCTTGAAGTTTCATAGGACTGTTGAGTTGTTGTTGCTGTTCTCATTTTTTTTAAGTGAGTGGCAAACTCTGAAATAAAATCCATTTACCTTCTGGTCTGCAGACCTTTGTCTTCATGAGCCCTCACCTGTCAATACTCGTGTCTATGTGTCTCTACACTCCTGTTGCCACTTTCATTTTTGTCTCATACCCATCATCTGATGAGGCAGCAAATCTGTTCAGCTCTTGTAATGACTCTACAGACTCACCATATGTGCATGCTCAACCACCCTGTCAGCCTCTGGGATGCAGAAGAAGCTGATCTCAGTTTGCATCTTTGCTGCTAACAATCTGCAAAGAATTGCCACCCAGAGTAAACTGTCCAGGAGTTGCACTTGACTATCTGTATGAAAATACTTCAGTCCTCACCTCATAGTCTCCTCCATGTTCCTTGTATCTACCCAAAATAGTATATATTGCTTTAGTTATTTGTTTTATTGCATTGCACTGTTTGTCTCTTTGTTTATTACTGGGGTGTGCACATTTAAAGGGACTTGGTTCTCACTTTCTAATATCTGTGTCCTGAGGATCAAACTCTGGTTGTCGGGTTTTCCAACCTATCCACTATGCCATCGTGACTGCCTTTATTTACGTTTTTAGGTACTATGGGTCTATGAAAGGAAGAGAAGGTTTTTTTATTTTTTGTTTGTTTGTTTTGTTTTTTTCATTATTGGCTTCTCTGTTTGCAAGCATAGAACTAAACCTCACATATAAGAAGGATGCTGTAAGTATTTTTAAGAATGAATACTTAAATGAGTGAACTACTGTCTTTAAGCCATGTTTAAATCTAGCTGAGAAAGGAGCATGGAATAGACCTCCCTGACAGTAGCTTTTGATCTTCCGGTTGCTGACCAAATGGCATTTCTCTTACTCTGTTAGAATGCTTCTGCAACTTCCTACCCATATAATGATATATTACCATTCTGTTTTAGGATTATTCAGATCCTCAGAGTTCATTTCCAGCTTTTAAGTTCTTTTCAAGTCTTTTTTATAATGACCTCTAAGCTATACTTACTTCAAGTAAACAGTGTTTGCACATCCTCAGTTCCACTTTTCTTCTCCTCCTGCAATCTCGTCCTCTCCTAGGAGATAATTCTTCTCCATCACTGTCACGTGCTTCCTTCCACATCTCTGTCTTGTGGCCCCTCTTTTTAATGCTTGCCCCAGTCTCTTACAGCCCTTGAGTACGCTCACATCTGTGCCTCTCTTGGTACAGAATTAATGTCCCTATGAGTATTTATCCTAGATTAATGACTCCAGTAATAGATAATATATCCTTTGTCATTTTAATACTAAGTCCAATGGTGATTAGATTCATTAAGTATTTTTAACTGAAGTTTATATAGAATTCTCATTCTCAACTATGAAAGTACTTCCTTTTTAACATCTTGTTTCACTTTGTTCTAAAACAAAATCAGTCCACCTTTATCTTAGAATAACCGTGAAAAATAAAGCTCTACCACTTTTGTTATTTGGTCCTAAGTCAGGACAGGGTTGGGAATCCCTGGTGGAGGACAAGAAGAGGAGGTGTCCCTGCTGTGCAGTTTTAACTCTCCCTTGTTTTCGGTGTGACTCTAAATGGCTAGGCATGGAGCTGATTTATTCTGAGCATCCTCAGAGTCCTTTAATGGCTATACTTAAGCTAATGAATGCAAATCCTTTCCCATCTCCGTAGTCCTTTTCACAAGTGTCACATCAGGAGCTCTCCAAGGACAACTAATGCTCTGCTCAGCCTCACACTGAACAGTGCCTGCTGGATTGTTCTTGTCTCCTTTGTGGATTCTCTAGACGTCCTTAGTTCTCTTAGCCATTACCAATAACTTCAGCATCTTGCTCAGCTTCCTTTATATCCTCTCTGGTTGCCATTGCTGTGATTTTCCCAAAGAGACTATGGACATGGTCTTGTAGTTAATATCCCTCCCTTCACAACAATATGCCAAAATATCTGGAAACTGTATTTATATTATCAAAGTCACTTTTATTCCTTAAAATGGTATGAGTCAGACAAAGAGGAGAAAGAAAAAGCCAGTTCACATACCTCAATTTAAAGTGAGAACCTCCAGTTGAAACCAGGATCTGCCCTGGGAAGAGGTACAGACTGAGTGCAGATAGCCTGGCTTTTATTCTAGAAATCACTTTCTATTGCTTGGGAATCTGGTTAACTTGCACATCTCCCTGAAAATGAGGCTATCTACTCAGAGGTGCAGGAATGGGAACTAAATCAAACAATGTGCAGCAATCACTAAGAGGGCATCTGGACAACAATGAAAGCCATGTTGGCACAAAAGTAACAAGTGAACAAGGTCACACCTCCTCTGTCATTATAGAGATCATGTAAGGCACGTAATGTTAAATAAACAAACACCGATAAATACCTAATTAACATTTATGATAAAGCTTGAAAAGGGAAGGTACAAAAACCAAGCAGCTCTGAAGGAATAATTAGGAAAGAGGTATCTGTGTTTATGTGTCTCTGTTTATGTATCTACTTAAGCTTAAAAGATGAGGAGTCAGCTATGGGGATAAGAGCATTTTAGGAGAGCAAACAGCATGGTTGGTGGCGATAGGCGGTAAGGAATCCTGGGGAGAGGGAGGTGGAGGATGGTCAAAGAGAAGGAATGGAGTGAAGAGTGACATTGGCTAGAGAAGGTCTGAAAGGGATTAACTCACTGTAATGTCTATAAGAAGACAATACAAGTGGTGTGAGCGCTTTACTTCGGCACTGGGTTCAGAGGAGGGAGCAGAGAAAGAGGCCATGTGAATGAGAACACATGTAAAACAGTTTGCTACTTCTTTCACATGAAGGGATGTTCCATAAAAACACACTTTAATTTCTTTGAAATTATTCATAGTCTTTGAGGTATTTACGTTGCTCATAAGAGTCTCCCTTATACATATACATACATATGTATAGATATAGACAGATATATGATAGATATAAATATGTGGATAGGTATGTATATCTTTCATCCCTTCTTCCTTTTTTCTGTCATCTATCATCATTTCATTTTTGTAAGTTCACATATATTTATGGATCAATGACCTGAGCACTTAAGTTTCTTATGATAATACAGAGATATATTCAGAAAAACCACACAGATCAGTCTTTAAGTTGAGGATAAACACGGTGAAGGAAAAGTAAAGGCTGCTTTAAGAACACTGAGAAGAGAACAGCACCTGGCAGGCATGTCTCAACAGCCCTCCAATAGATGTGCCTCAAGTTCTCCTTTGTGGTGGCTTCCTCCTTAGTCTCTGCCTGCTCCCAACCACATTCAGGTCTGATTCCTTCCCGTGTTTCTTGTTGCTGTGGCAGTAAATCCTCTGTCCTCCATAATGGAGACACAGTGCTCATTTGCTGCAGTCACTTCACAAGCCTCAATCAGAGCGCCAGTTTTCTTTAGTGTTTCCTTGATCAGTATTTATTATGTTTTTTGTCTCTACATTATTTCTACAGTATTGAAGTAGATATTATTTACAAACAGATTTCCCGTGGCTTCCCTCTATGACCTCAGTTACTGTGCCTTACTTACATGTTGCTACTGTATACTCTTCATTACCAGGTTGTTTGATGGAGATGTTAAGTCAGGCTGCCAGGCTGTGACCTAAACTGCTTATATGCCTTAGTTAAACAACATTATACAACAAGAAAGAAAGAAATGGAATCCTGGGTAATAACCTTGAGTTGTAACACTTAAAGCATTGTTAACCAGTCACACCACAAGTGGTTATAATGATTAAAGTATTGTTAACCAATCACACCACAAATGCTTTAAATTCTTGAAGCCTTGATAGCCAGTCACATCTCAAGTGGGACTAAATTGAAAACATCACGGTAAAATATGTCTTGTGTATTTATGCCCTGTGGAGAGATGTCATCTAGGCTGTAAATCACAGCACTTAAGGAGTTGTTATGAACTGTAAATATACTTTATTATGCTCAGGAAGGTATGTTCTTAGGAAATAGTTTAAGTCCAGAGCTGGAGAGAGGAAAGAGTGCTTGAGGGTGGTGCAAGCCGTGCAATTAAATGCAAATGATGCTTGAGAACTACAATTAACTTCTTTGTCTGGGTGTGAAATTCCATTTATTCTGAGAGCAGTGTTTGTCCTTAGGCCCACTAGCACATGCTTGATAGAAGGAATTTTTAAAATGTATATTGTGTATATAACAGAGTGGTTTGTCATCATAAATGTGGAGTTTCTGGTTCTTTTCTAGGTATGTGACTTGGCTTTTAGCCTGAAGAAAATGCTCATCCGACACAAGATGACTCACAATCCCAATCGCCCGATGGCAGAGTGCCATTTCTGCCATAAGAAGTTTACAAGGAATGACTACCTCAAAGTACATATGGACAATATCCATGGTGTAGCTGACAGCTAAGAGTAGCCATCAAGGAACCAAGCCATGTGAAAGAGCTTCTAATATGAATCCCAGATTCTTCTCACCTGATCAGCTTAACAGAAACAGCCAAAAACAATTCACTGATCTCACAGTGTTTATGTGCCTAGCTTTGGAATCAATAGATGAAAAAAAAATCTTCTTTTACCAAAAAGAAATTCAAATAGAAAAAATATAATACTTTGTAGCTTAAAGAGTGTTCTAACTGATTAAAATCTAAATACAGAGTTACAGGTCTTCAGTTTCTTTTATGAAGTTTATTAACATATACCAATTAAGCCTTTATGTTGTCATTCATGTGTGTAGTGAGGGCTGCTCACATGCAAACACTGGATATTGCAGCTGGTTCTTACTAATTCAGGTAGAAATCAAGACACCCAAGTACTTATTTGCAGATACTAGTAAGACCATGTGTTTTTAAAGTCTCAAGCATGAAAATATTTGATAAACAGACAAGGATTTCATCCTATTTAACAATTACCTTAAAATAAAGAGATAGTTGAAAACTAAAGTTTCTATTAAAATATTACTCATTGTATAAATTTCTGAGAACACACTGTTTTCATGTATCATTCCAATTCTTGTATTCTTATATGCTGTGGAAATTCTTTATGTAGTAGACACAAAAATAACTGCTATATTTCATTTTTATCATACTGATATTTGTGAGTTTTAATATCCATTTTTGGAAATTAGCAGTAGTAAACATACACAGCTAGAAACAGAAAGTCATTTCCCTTCATCACATCAGTTATGTGAAGATGGCCCTGGCATGTGTGAGTTGTCAGTGCAGGTACAACAGTCCTCAGAGCCTTGTTTTACTGATGTGATTCTGATAACACTTTGGAATTATCCTCAATCATCCCATGTAATTAGAAATCCAAAATACAGGGGAAAAAAAGTCTGCTCATTGTGTTATGCTTTAAGTTTGTTTCAGCAAAATTTACAGCCAGATACAATATGCAAGGCATGATGATGATATGATTGATATGATATTGATATGATATGATATGATATGATATGATATGATATGATAGATATGATATAATAACAATGTCAAAATAACTGAGAGATCCAAAACAGAAAAATACAAAGAAGTCCAGTTCATGGACCTTTACTCAGCACAGTTTTTGAAGAGAGGGAAGTTATTTAAAAGGAAGTCATTTGGTAGTAAGGAGTTAGGGAGAATAGCTATCCAAGAACTTGGGGATCTTAATTTAGAGTCACAAGAAACACCAAGATTCTCTATAGACATTTAAAGCCTTTGAAGATACTTACCTAAGATGACTTTTAAAGAGCCCAGCATTGGGGAGGACTAGACTGAAACAGGGCCCTCTGGACATGATTGGACCACTGCAGTCACAAACTGCCTGCAGTGTGGTTGTTGCACAGGATAGAGCTGGGCACATGCTAGCACAGAGGTATAAGATCTTCAGCTTCCTCTCCTAGCTGAGGAACTACTGACAGCTGATGGCCTCAGAAGGAAGAATAATCAGCTCTCTTTAAGGGTGATCATGGTGAGTCAACTATACTCAGTGGATGGACCTACACCCATTAAAGTAAAAGAATTAAAAAGATGATATTAAGTTCAAAAGAGGTGGGAAGGTAGAGGTAGATCTGGGAGATACTAAAAGAATAGGATAAAAATACGTTCTATAAAATTTTCAAAGAAAATATATTAACCGTAGGTATGGGGGTTCATTTCTGAGTCTTCTATTCTATTCCATTGATCCTCCTGACTGTCTCTGTTCCAATACCATGCCGTTTTTATCACTATTGCTTTGTAGTACAGCTTGAAATCGGGGATGGAGATTCCCCCAGAAGTTTTTTTATTGTTGAGTGTAGTTTTTGCTATCCTGGGTTTTTTGTTATTCCAAATGAATTTTAAGATTGCTCTTTTTATCTCTGTAAAGAATTGAGTGGGAATTTTGATAGGGATTGCATTAAATCTGTAGATTGCTTTCGGCAAGATAGCCATTTTTACTATATTAATCCTTCCAATCCATGAGCATGGGAGATCTTTCCATCTTCTGAGATCTCCTTCGATTTCTTTCTTCAGGGTGTTGAAGTTCTTGTCATACAGGTCTTTCACTTGTTTGGTTAGATTCACACCAAGATATTTTATACTATTTGTGACTATTGTGAATGGTGTCATTTAAAAAAAAAAAAAAAAGAAAAGAAAATATATTAACATAGACTCAGCGAGGTGGGATGTGTCCTGGAATCATAATTTAGAAAATATCAGGACATATAACAAGGACACATGCTCCACTATGTTCATAGCAGCCTTATTTATAATAGCCAGAAGCTGGAAAGAACCCAGATGTCCTTCAACAGAGGAATGGATAAAAAAAAAATGTGGTACATCTATACAATGGAGTATTACTCAGCTATTAAAAACAATGAATTCAAGAAATTCTTAGGTAAATGAATGAAACTAGAAAATATCATCCTGAGTGGGATAACTCAGTCACAAAAGAACACACATGGTATGCACTCACTGATAATTGGATCAGAAGCTTGAAGTACCCAAGATTCAACTCACAGACCACATGAAACTCATGAAGAAGGATGACAAAGTATGGGTGCTTCAGTCCTTCTTAGAAGGAGTAACAAAATATTCAAGGGAGCAAATATGAAGACAAAGTGTGGGACACAATCTACTTTTCTTTCTATCATAGAACTATATATTTATTGCTTATGAAAATTCAACACAGGCATGGAAATATATTGAAGTGTGAGTATGCCTCAGAAACCCTAGTCTTCTCACTGATTTGAGGCTTATTTGTATGTATGTAAATGAAGCATATGTATAAAGAAGAACACTAAAAGCATTTTTATTATAAACCTCTAATAAATATATATGAGCACTGCCAGACTTGATGTGAGCATTTTGCTCTACCTTACTTTAGCTGGGATATTTGTTTAGTAAACTTGATGGAATACTTTAAAATATTTGATTGAAATATGATTATGATTGCCCCCAGGCCTCAAGCTACTACAGTGTGTTGACACAATTATATTTAGTCCTAGAAAATATCTCTAAAGCTAAGCCATGTTGGCACACAGACAAAGCAAATGATACATTTTTTTTTCCCATTCTGGGTCATGTCATGTTCAAAGAAACATCACTAAGAACCAGCAAGACATAGCAGCACCCCATCACCTCTGAGAAAACAAAATCCATTTCTCACAAACATAACTTAAAGTATTAAAAGTCATGGTTAGCGATTGTGCCTTAGAAAGTGATATTTTGTAGCTGGTCCCAGAGGAAGGCCTGGAATCCCACGTGCTTGGGTGAATGAAATGGAATAGCAACAGATGCTGCATTTAAGACCTGCCTAGATTACAGAGTGAATTCCACTGCAGCCTAGGTATCAGCAAGACCTTGGCTGCAGTTGAAAATAGTAGAAAGATGAGGCAGTAACTCAGTGGTAGAGCCCTTGCCTGGCATGCATGAGGTCCTGTGTTACATTTTCAGTATGGTTAGAAAGGATAGCCCTCCTACACCACATCCATCCGCTCCACCCTGGCAAATCCTGCACATCCATCTCTAATGAGCCTAGTGAGTCTGCCTGACCTTCCCCATCATGTGCCCTAATGAAACCTAGTCTGAACCCTACATCCACTGTCCTGGTCTAGTCTGGCCACCCCTGCTTGTTCCTAAACTGATTTCTAGGATTCCAACAGGACCCTCTCTGCCTATAACCCAACCCATAGACCCCTCCCTTAATACATTCAACCTTTCTACCCAAGTGTATCTACCCCTACACTTCAGGCTTAGAATAGGACATATATCCTAGGATATACACTCAATCCCCTCTTCCCAACTGACTTCCTTTCAGCTGAGCCATTTTTAACTCCTAGGCTCAATCTAGCTGCAATCCTCTCTTCTGCTCCAACATGCTCTATGTCAGGCAGAACTAACAAGAGGATTTCATATCCACAAATCTCACTGCAAAAGTACAAACAATATGAAATATCAAGCCAGTATCTCTTCTCCAAAGCTACCAGTCCAGTAGAAATGTTTGCCAATGAGAATTACCTAAGTGAACTCAAGAACAAAGAACTTAAAAAAAAATCATAAACTTCATCAAAGCCTTCAAGGCATACAAAGAAACAGCTCTATGAAATCAAGGAGAAGGTATTTAAGGAAAACAAACATCTGAATGATCAATAATTGATCAATAATAAATACAAAGGTAGGTAGGTAGGTAGGTAGATAGATAGATAGATAGATAGATAGATAGATAGTAGATAGATAACTTAGAAACATAAGGCTGATGGAAATGACAAAAACAATCCAGAACTTGAGAGACAGAAATATTGAAGAGAACCAACTCAAGATGAAATGAGCAATGGAAAACACAATAACCCAACTTGAAAACTCAAAGGAAAGCTTTACAAGTAGAAAGCATCAAACAGAAGAAAAAATAACAGACCTTGATGACAAACCAAAGGATCTAAACTAAAAAAAGCGTGGGAGGTATGATGACAATTTACTTTAATACACTAGAAAGAAACACACCGGAAAGTTCAGATACTATGAAAACAGACCAAATCCATTATAAGCAATGAAGAGGGAGAGGAATATAAATTACATAGTCTAAGTCTCCCCCCAAATCTTTGAAGAAAGCTTCCCAGATACAGGAAGCACAGGTGAAGAAGAAACTTTCCATAATATTCACAGCCTAAAATAATTTATACCCATTAAACTGAATCTAAAGAAAATATAGGAAGCAATGTTGTGAGATAAAGAGAATGAAAATCATAGCCAAGTGATTGTGGAAAGAAATATGAAGCCATAATTGAAGTCATAATTATTAAAACACAGATTACCTCTGAGAACACAACAGCAACAACAAAACTCTACAACACAATCACCAAAATTAACAAATAACCTTTCTATAATAACTTTAAATATCAATGGTCTCAATTCTCCAATCAAAAGACAAGGGCTTATTTAATAGATCAAGAAACAAAATTCTTCTATTTATTGGATGCAAGAAACACATCCTGGTTTTAAAGATAGACACTGCCTTAGAGTGAAAAGACTGACAAAAATTTTCGAATCAAATGGAAGCAAAGAATTATTGCTATCACAGTATCTGACATAATAGACTTCAAACTAAAACTAATCAGAGGAGATTTTTAAAAAGAAGACACTGCATTGTAATCAAAGGAACAATTAACCAAGAAGATATTACTATTCTAAATATGTATTCATCCAACTCTGGTGCATCCTATAAAAATGCACTACTGGATTTAATGACACTGATTAAAGCCAGCAGTAGTGATACTTGCCTTTAATCCTAGAACTCAGGAAGAAGAGGCTAGCAAATCTCTGTGAGTTCCAGGCCAACTTAGTTTATATAGTGAGTTCAAAGACAGCAGGGAATTTGCTGTGAAGTTGTGTTTCCTAGTGGCATCAGAAAATAACCTGTAAAGTCTCACCAACATATATAGCAAATATATAGCAAAAATACTCAATAAAACACTTGCTAACCCTATGGAAGAACACATCAAAAGGCTCATCCACCATGATCAAGTAGGCTTCTTCACAGAGATGCAGGGATAACACCTGCATAAGCCAATAAATGCAATCTGCCATATAAACAAAGAAACAAACACATCATCTTACTAGATGCAGAAAAGGCCTCTGATAAAATCCAAGCCCCCATGATAAAAGCACTGGAGAGATTAGGGATATAAGAGGCATAGCTAAACACAATAAGGGCAATTTACAGCAAGCCTATAGTCAACATCAACTTAAATGAAAAGAAATTCAAAGTAATTCTACTAAAAATCAGGAACAGGCAAGGCTGTCCATTTCATACCTATTCAATAAGTACTTTAACTCTTAGCTAAAGCAACGAGATAATTGAAGGAGATCAAAAGGAAACAAATTGGAAAAAAAAAGAAGTAAAAGTATAGTTATGATAGTATGCATGAGACCCTAAAAATTCTACCGGGGAATTTCTACAGCTGTTTACACTTTCAGCGAAGTAACTGGATACAAAATTAACTTACAAAAATCAATAACCTTCCTATATAAAAATGACAAGTGGCCTGAGAAAGAAACATCTTTTATAATTATCTCAAATAATAGAAAATATCTTGGGGGTAATTCTAACCAAACAACTGAAAGACTTGTATGATAAAAAATTCAAGTCATTGAAGAAAGAAATTGAAGAAAGTATCAGAAGATGGAAAGATCTCCCACGCTCATGGATCAGTGGAATTAATATAATAAAAAATGATCATTCTACCAAAAACAATCTACAAATTCAATGCAATCTCCTTTTAAATTCTTAACACAATTGATCATAGACTTTGAAAGGATAATTTTTAGCTTCATATGGAAACACCAAAAATTCAGGATATACGTAATTGTGAAAACAATCCCTTAATCTCATCCCTAGGGCTACAAGAGATCATTACACGCAGCCTCCCTTTTCCCTGCCTACATCTCCTATAGATCTCACAGACTCTCTCTTCCTATACTCCCTCCATCCATTCATCACTGTGTCCTAGTCTCCAGGACCAACAGCCATTTCTTGAAAAGATACCACCTGAGCTGGTCTAAATTAGGCAACACACTCATCTTACACTTCAAAAACCTAGAGAGGAAATAGAAACCAAGGGGAAAAAAACACCCATACAACAAGACAAACCCAGAAATCAGCACCTAGATCTATATAGTCAGTCCAAATCCTAGTATAAGATGCCTAGTATAAGAATATAATCCAGTATAAGAACATAATCAGTACCAGCCAGGGCAATGTCTCCATCAAAGGCTATCCTACCAGAGCAGGCCCTGAAAATTCCAACACAGCTGGAGCACAAGAAAAAGACCTTGCAACCAACTACATGAAGATGACAGAGGTCCTTAACGAGGAAACAAATAAATCCCTTAAAGAAATCAGGAAAACACAAACAATTGGGAAAAATTAATAAATCCCTTAAAGAAAGTCAAGAAAATACAAATGAACAGTTGAAGGAAACTAACAAAACTATTTCCAGGCAGAAAAATGGAAATAGAAACAATAAAGAAAATACTAACTGGGGGAATCCATGAAATAAAAACAATTTTGGAATTTGAACAGGAACTACAGAGGTAAATTTTACCAACAGAATACAAGATATGATGTGGAAACCTAGTGCAGTGGAAACTCCCTAGAATCTAAACACATTCATCAATGTGACAGAAAACAATCAATATGCACAAGTCAATAGCTTTTCTATACACCAACAACAAACACACAGAGGAGATCATGAACAAACTCCCATTCAGAATAGCCTCAAAGTAAACAAAATATCTAGAATTAAACCAAGTAAGTGAAATACCTCTACAAAGGAAACTTAAAGCCTCTGAAGAAGGAGATAGAAAAAGACACTAGAAATTGCAAAATCATGCCATGATCTTTATTGGTAGAATCAACATTGTTAAAATGATTGTTTTATCAAAGGCTATTTATGTATCTAATACAATCTCAGTGAAAATTCACATTTCATTTTTCACAGAAATAAAAAAACTATCCTAATGTTTATATAGAACCACACCAAAAAAAAAAAAAAAAAAACAAACGACAGAAACATGACAAAAACAATTTTAAAAGAACAATGCTAGAGGTATTAACATTCCAGATCTAAGGTATATCAGAGAACCATAGTAATAAAACAAAATGGTACTGGCACAAAAAGAGATCCATATTGACCTGGACCAGGAATTGAGTCCGAAATGTTAAGGTGTTGAGTGGGAAAACTGGGCGTGAGTAATAGTCATGATGTGAAATAAAATGACAAAAAATAGGTTGGACCAGGAGGTTTTATTTAATGATGACTTATGCCAAGCAAGGTTACTAAGAAGTACAGCATCATATTACTATTTGTCATGGGGTTGGTGGTGATGTTGTTGGTGTTCACCAAAGTCAGCAGCAAGCTAAATCAGACAATGTAGGCAAAGAGAACACTAAATGCCTCATACACAGCTGCCCTAGGACTGATAACCACAGCCCAGGAGAAGATTTGGGTTCCCAGAAGTGGTAGCATTCACTCTTTTGAGGCAATGGCTCCAAGCACTACATTGACCTTGCCAAGTCAACTCCTGAACAAAGACCCAGAACTAGCATTCACTTTCTTCTTTCATCAGGGTCTCTGAAAAAGTTTTGGGTTGGTCTGGCTCTCCACACTTGGCCATGTTCATTTCTGCTCTATTCATGAAAGCTAGAAAATGGGACCAGACTAAATATCTTCCAACTGAAAAATGGGTGATGAAAAGTGACATTGCATGAAATATTATGCACTTGTTAAAAGAAAATTAAATTATAAACTTTGCAGGTAAATGGTTAAGACCAGAAAAGATTGTATTGAGTGAGGTAACCCAGACGCCAAAAGACAAGTGTTGGATGCTTTCTTTCATCTGAGGCCCCTAACTCCAAATAATCACATACTAGTATATATCCTAGAGCAACTGCAGAAATCCAGATAATAAAAAGGAATAAGTGTGTATGTGTGTGTTGTTGTTGTTGTTGTTGTTGGAGGTTCTGCAATAGAGAAGGAAATAACAAGGTACATGTGATCTGAGAGAGAAACTGGAAAAACTGGTGTACTTTAATTGGTAAGGGGAATTAAATACAGAAGAAGAGAGAAATAGAATAAGAGTCAAGTGTATCTCAGAGCTCCCAGGGTCTAAACCACCAGCTGGGAGCACATAGGAAAGGGCTCATGGCTCCAGCTGTATATGTAGGGGAGGATGGCATTGTCCGGCATAGGTGGGAGAGGACGTCCTTGGTCCAGTGAAGGCTGGATGCCCCAGTGTAGGAAAATTCATCGGTGGGAATGGGCAGGTGGATGGGGGCACATCCTCATAGAAGCAGGAGGAAGGGGGATGGTATAGGGGTTCCTGGTTGGGGGGGGGGGAATGGGAAGGAGAATCACATCTGAAATATAAATAAAATTCCAATAAAAAAAGAGTAAGGGTATTTAAAAAGTCAGAGGGAATCCTAAATTTATACAATTACCCCAAAATTGATAATATATCTGTATGTAAAATATATACTTTGCATGAAATTTTTTCATCTGAATTGATAATGCTCCCCCAAGAGCCAAAGACCACTAAAAAATACTTCAACACCTCTCTAGCCATTGTTGGTCAGAGTTGTCCAAGAGACACCCTAGACATTATAGGATTACTGCTATTGACCCTGGTTGTACCTCAGAGGTGGAAATTAAGTACCTGAAGACACAGTGAACTTCAAAACAGGGCCCAGAGACCTCTGATCTAGAACTTCCATGAAATCATCTTCCTTGAAGACTAACTTTCATGGTACCAGAAGGTATCATGAAAGCTAAAACAAACAATCAAACAAACAAAAATACCTAACAGGCTTACCAGCTATGGTATGTTGCCTATGAAAAACAGCAATGACTGGCTTTGCATAATACCCAGAAGGGTACAGTAGTGGCACACATACTAGGCAGGAACCAACGACTCCGTAGTAGAACTTAAGCCTTGTTCAACACAATGAAAACTATGCCTGGTTATAGAAATGAGGAGAGCAACAATACCAACCAACCAGGGTCTAAACCACCAGCCTGGGAGCACATAGGGAAGGGCTCATGGCTCCAGCTGTATATGTAGGGGAGAATGACAGTGTCAGGCATAGGTAGGTGAGGAAGTCCTTGGTTCAGTGAAGGCTGGACGCCCAGTGTGAGGGAAATCATGGGTGGGGAGGTGAGAGTAGGAGGGTAGGTGGGGGAATATCCTCATAGAAGCGGGAGGAGGGGGGGAAAGGGGATTACATCTGAAATGTAAATAAAATATCCAATAAAAATAAATAAATAAACCAAAATAAATAAATAAATTTAAGACAAAAAAAAAAAAGAAAAAAAAAGAAGAAGAAAGGAAGAAAAAAAAGAAAAGAAAAAGAAATCTAGCCAAATACCTAGGGCTAATGAAATCATGGATCTTGGAGGAGAACATACAAGTGTCACTTTACTAAACCTGCACAATAATTAAGTACATCCTAAATATTTTCCTTATACTCAAATATCAGTACCATCCTTACCCCTCATCAAATAATCATCTGTTTTCAATAGATGGAGACTATTATAAAAAAACCAGATCTAATCAAATTGCAGAGTTATAGAACCCAGAGTCATGGCACCCAGGGAGCTTTATGGAAGAGTAGACAGAAAGATTATAAGAGCAGAAGAGTTTACTATGAAATTATGTCTCCTGCGAATGTCAGAAGCTACACCCATCTGTTGATACAATTTTGGGGCTATTTTATAGGGTTTATATATCTCGATCTTCCTTCCAACCCTTATTCCATCCTAATCTCTTCTAACCCTTCAACTCTAGGTAGGAGAAAAAGAAGGTTAGAGGGGGAAAGGAAAGTAGGCCTCTTTTGACTACTTCCTGGTGATTAGGAGAGTTGAATTCTTTGTAGCACATCAAGTCTTCATCATTAAGTTGACTCCAACTTCTTACTTCTACTAACAACCGAACAATAGAAACCAGCATCAGCATGGGTAGCAGCAGCCTCCCTCTACAGGCCCTCTCAGGGCTCTCCCATTTATCAACGTACCCTCTCCAGAGTCCCCAGAATTAAACTATCTGTATTTGGCAAAAGTCACACCCCTGCTAGTGAAAGAGGCAAATTATAATCACCTTCTGTGGAGAAGCCTCTTATTCCACACCTAGGATTAAAACAAAAATATATTCATATAACCAGGTTTTTAACAAAATTCAAATTCTTACTACAGCCATCACCAACATGACAGTCTAAACATGAGTTGAATAAAGACAACAATAACATGCATACCAAAGCAGGTATGTTAATGTCCAGGAGGCCTCAACCTTACACAAGAAACTACAGGCAAGTATGGAATGAATAGAGGAGTAGAAATACACTTCCTGGGGAAGATCACACTAATCTATTCATTACCAAATGGTCAACACAAGTAGCATTATACAGACTGAGCATTGTATGTTTAAGAATATGGACACATGAAACACATATGTGTGTGCATGCCTGTGTCTATGTAACAAAAAATATTGAAAAAGAAACCACATATGGGAGGCTTTGCAAGGGAGAAAGGAAAAGAGAAAATATGCAATTATAATCTCAAAAATAAAACAAATAATGAAAAAAATAAACTTAGAGCAATCTTAAATTATATCTAACATGAATAATAGAGACAATAAAGCACACATGTGGGAGTCAGTCTAGTAGGAAGCATGTTTACTCTTGAGCCATCTTAATTTGTATCTCTTGCGTATATGTGTAGATGTCACATTGGCAAGCACATGGGAGTGGGAAACTAATGTTTTTTTTTGTTTTTTGTTTTTTTTTTTAATAATGTCAGTAATTCACATGTTTATAATAGGGAATGAATGTAAGACTGTCAACATTCGGGCTGGAGAGATAGCTCAGCTGTTAAGAGCATTGAATGTTCTTCCAGAGGTCCTGAGTTCAATTCTCAGCAACCACATGGTGGCTCACAACCATCTGTAATGGGATCTGATGCCCTCTTTTGGTGTGTCTGAAGAGAGTGACAGTGTACTCACATAAAAAAAAATAAATAAATACATCTTTTTTAAAAAAAAGACTGCCAACATTCTTGTTGGCTAATGCAAGAATTTATAAGAAAAATCATTGTTCTTGTAAGAATTATTATATCTGGAAAGTTCTAGCACTATTTGCCTTCAAAACTGTAGGAAAATGAAAAGAACTCCAGTTCCCTAACGATATTTGAATTATTCCATTATTCCACAGACAAATTTATCCTTTAGAGATACATACATAAATCTTCCCTCAAACTTAATTTTTATAGTTTACTTTTTATTTGAGTGCCATTGTTTTTTCTTTATTATGTGAAAAATATATTTTAACAAACAGCAACTGTTAAGACTTATTTCTTTTATCTTATCTGACAAACTGGGCTTGACACCTGTTAATCTCTGATGAATTGCTCCTGTCTTTCTGTCAGATTCATGTAGTCTCATTTGTATCTGATACCAGACTTGTGTTAAAAGAGTTAGTGCTAAAATAGAAATGTGCTACTGTATACCTAACATGAAATGTTTGATTTACATCAGATAAAATCCTGGCACTATAGACTTAATACAATGTGGTGCTCTGTATAGCTCAATCTTCAATGTAACTGCTGATGTACACACTTAAAAGTCAAATAAATTCTTTAACAACTATTCCAGGAAAAACTTATGTTCTACTCTCAGAATCTAGGCAAGATTTGCCCAACATGCAATAGTGGTACAACTATAGATGTAACCAATGGCTTTCTGATTGGATTTGAGATCTACTCCACAGAAGGAAATTCACATCTGAGGTTAGAAACTTGGTAAAAATCTTGTGGCTCTGAAGATCATAGGTCCTAACAGAGAAGCCTCTGGTATTGTTTTGATAAATAAATAAGATATGCCTGACAAATTACTTTCTAAATATTTACACTTAAATACATAGCTTATGATGATGTCATCTTTTGTCAGAGAAATTTGTTTTAACACTGGTTAATACTTACTGTAGAGACTCATAATTGGCATAAGTGCTTAGAATAGAGTTCTCAGCCTTAATCAATACATTCATATTACATCCTCAAAAACATCATGTTAAAGGAGGCAGAAAATGGCTAGAAGGAAGAAGTGGTACTAGGTACTAGCCTTACATGGCTCCAGGGATGAATATGACTAGGGAAAGAGAAAGCAAAAGAAAGAAGTGATAAATACAGCCAGACCCACAAAAAGGCTAGGGTCAGGTGAACTTGTCACTCTGATGAAGAATCTACAACATTTCAGAAACTCAGCATGTTCATTATATACATTTGAACAGAGAGGCAGGGTTGTTGCATACAGCTGAGTGGAAGACAAGGTTATTCCATATAGATAAACAAGGAGACAGGGTTTATGGTATGTAGCTGGATCAAAGAGACAGGTTTTTCTATCTCACTAGGAGCAATCTTCATAGGGGAATAGACACCAAGATATAAACCTCCCAGTGGAGAAAGTTGTGTTGGACATTTTCTTCACACAATATCAAGATTTGCTCCAGAACCAGGAGGGAAGGCTTTAATGTTTCTCTGAGCCTGGCCCAAGGAAGACTTACATTTCCATAGGTATGGTGCTTTGCAGGGTCCTTGGCATAGTCATGCCCATGTCAACAGCACATAATCACCAAGAACACCATCCACTCAGGGCTTCCTATAGAGTGGGGTGTTGTAAACATCTTCCCTGTGGGCATAGCATGACTGTTTCTCTCTTGAACTGTGAGCATCTATGATAGCTGTGCTGGCTAGTTCTATGTCAACTTGACACAAGCTAGAGTTATCTGAGAGGAGGGAATTGAGAAAAATGCTTCTATAAGATGGGGCTGTAGGTAAACCTGTAGAGTATTTTTATAATTACTAATTTATGTGAGAGTGTACAGCCCATTGTGAGAGGTAGCACTTCTGGACTGGTGTTCCTAGGTGCTTTAAGAAAGCAGGCAGAGCAAGCCATGAGGAGCAAGCCAGTAAGCAACATTCCTTTATGAACTTTGCATCAGTTCCTGCCTCCAGGTTCCTGGCATGACTTCTCTTAGTGATGAACTGTGATATGAAAATGTAAGTGAAACAAACCATTTCCTCTCAAAGTTGCTTTAGTAATGGTATTTCATCACAACAATAGAAACTCCAACTAAGATATTACTAAAGAAGAACTGCATAGGATTGGAACCATTAGCTTTCCACCAGTGGAGCAGAAAAAGGGCTTATGAGGATCTGATCTTATAATTAATAGTTACCAGGGGGAGGCTCACCAGTTCATATCTAACCCTGAAAACTAAATAGAAAGTTTGCTGTTGTTGGAGGGACTCTTTTTTTCCTTTCATGATACAGCTACCTATGCTTCTGTAGTTCTATACAGCGGCTCATGATTCGATAGTAACCTCTCATCCATACTTTTGTAAGTAACTATAATTCAACTAATTTCTTCACTATCTTACACTTAAGTGGAATCATTTCTTTGTTTCTGTAGTGGGGCCCTATCTGGAGTAAGAAGATGCTTGCTTCATGTTTCCCCATGAAAAGATCACACAACAAATTGAAGACCTACATATGGCACCTAAACAATAACATGAGAAGAAAGTGCACATGGAAAATTTTGTCACTGGAATTGGCAATGATTTCTTATGTTGACATTGTTTCTGATGTTGATACCAAAAGTCCAGGCAACCGAGGGAAAAACAGACAAATGGAATTATATCAAAATATAAATCTATACAGCAAAGGAAGCAAAGAGAAACAGTAGTCTGAATATGGAGTCAACACTATACTGTATATAAAGAGCTCTTACACTTAATTAAGAAGAGAAAATCTTTCAGCTAAGAAATGGGCAAAGATCTTGAGGATACATATCTCCAAAGAAAATATCCGAAGACTAATCAACACATGAGAAGATATTCAATGTTACTAGTCATGAGGAAATCAACACCACAGTGAGGGATTAAGTCACACCAGTTAAGGTTGCCATCATTTCAAAGGAGAAGGAACAGTAATACATAAGTGCTGATGAAGATGTTGAGGAATTAGAAATCTATGTACAGTAGAAAAAGGAATATATCCACTCTGGAGAACTTCATAGATATTCTTAAAACCATGCAAAATAAAATTACTACATGACTCATGATCTCACTTCATGGTACATAGCTATCTGATTCTATTTTGTTCTGTAGAAAAATACCTGACAGTAAATAATTTTTGATGAGCAGAAATTTGTTTCTTATGGTTTTGGAGATATAGAATTCCAAGTTTAAGATGCTGGCATCTGTGGGGATGTTCTTGCACAATTATGATGGAGTGCTGAAAAAGTGATGAAGTAGAGAAAAAAAAAAGATCTATTCCACAATATTGCCACTCTTTTTCAGGACAGAGACTTCATGCCCTAGTTCATCTCTTCAATATCCCCTCTTAATCCTGTCAACAGGAATGTCATTCCACATGAATTTCAAAGAAAAAATATTCAAACAATAACAATATAAAAGAATTGGAAACTAGATCTTGAGGAAATATCTAAACCCTTTCAAGGCAGGACTATTTTCAACAGATACGAAGATCCCAATTTATTATCCATTAATGGAAGAATAAATTAAGAAAACATAGTTCATTCTTAACAAGAAGAAAACTGAGTCAGAGGCAAAAGGCAGGGTTGGCTGAGCTGTTATGTTTGTGGAAGCCAAGAAGAAACAATGAGAGCTTAGATATCAGAACACTGATAATTTCAAGCCTCAAGCCTTCCCTCTCCACTAGCCAAACAAAGGACTAAGAAAGGAATAATGGAGATGCAGTGTAACTCACACTCAGATTCATAGACACAGATCTACTTGGGTGTAAAGTGTAACCAGGGATGCAGAGCAAAGTCAGTCACCTCTAGGCTGGAGGGTCTGCAGCTGAAATGCTAGTGAGAGGAGAGAAAAGAGACAAGCTGGTGTGCTAGGACAGAGAACATTGTCAGCAGAGAAAACAAGATCACAAGATTGTTCTGGGCTTTGCCCTTCAAAGGCAGGCTGTTTTAGTCTGATTGCTCTGCATTCTATCAAAGACCTGGAAAGATCTCCCACATCCGTAGCTACACAGGCAGAACACATATTCTATAAGGGGACATTCTGATGTCTGTGGCAGTGTGAGATAGGATATGAAACTTCCTGAATTTCCAGGCTATAAAGCCTACAAAGGGAAAGGCTCAGCTGCACATAGTCCTCTCTGGCCTGGTCTCACTTATTTGAAATTTGGAAATAAAATGGCTCCCTCCCCCTCACCACCACAAACAAATAAAAGTTTAAAAGACAAAAAGCACTGCTTGCACCATCTTACTTGTTATTTTGTTCCTATTTCTTGTGTTTGCTTTAGTGTGTTCTCCATATTATTGTTTTTCGTGTGTCATCACATGAACTTCCCTGTTTCTTCTCTCCACCTCCCCATTCCTTTTCTCCTTTTAAGTTACTTAGCTATTAGTAACTTTAATTTTACAGAAATAATTTAGAAGTTACTAGAATGAAATCTAAGCCTATCAGCATACAGGAACGAAGTTTTAAAAGTGAAGTTTAGAGCCCAATACTTACACTAAAACATTATAAATATATCAAAGGAAAAGTTGCCAAACCTAAACCCCAAAACTGAAAAAAAACAATAGACACGGAGGCAAAGAGTGATAAAATAGTGACTAAAAAGCAACATAAAGAATCAGTGAGAGTAGGAACTGGTTCTTTGAAAAGATAAACTAGATTGACAAAGCATTAAGAAAATTAGCCTACAGAAAGAAAACGTGAAACTAATAAAGGTAGAGATGAGAATGGGTATGCTTACAGCGGGTTCCTATTAAATTCAGAGCCAGTGGGTATCATTCAGAAAATTTACATTTTTTAAATGGAAAATCTAAACTAAATGGATGTTCCTGCATACAACTAATCTGACAAAATTAAGGTATGAGCAAGCATGTTACAGAGAAGCAGGAGAGGGATGTGATTAAAGCAGTTATGAAGAGCCTTCCAACAAAGAAAAGCCCAGACCTGGAGGAATTCCCTGCGGACTTTCTCCCAATCACTAAGAGTTAATGCCAAGCTCCCCCCACCCCCAGCTGTTCTTTGGAATAGAAAGGACAGGAGCACTGCTGAACTCATTCTATGAAACCACTGTATACTGATACCAAAACCAGATTAAAGACATAGCGAAGAAACCCATTCATCAGTTTCCTTGGTGGACACAAATGGAAACACCACCTCCAACCCCTACTCTGTGCACAATAAAATGCTTGCAAATTGAAGTCAAGGGCATATTAGAAAGAATTATCACGAACTGTGAGCCAAGTGAATTTCACTCCAAGGATACAAGGACCGTTCAATATATGCAAATCAATAAATGTGGCAAAGCATTTAAATCGATTTAAGAAGAGAAACCACACAACAATAGCAAAAGGTCAATTTTGACAAAATTTAGTATTTTTTTAAGAACAATATATCTTGAAGAAACCAGCAATAGAAAGGATGTGTTTTGAGATTTTCATCATGCCCACATAGGTGAGATGATTGCTTAAGTACCTTGCATTCAGGGCATAAGCAACTATATTGAACTGTGAAAGAGTGAGGGTATGTGAGGCTGGCAGGCTCAGCCAAGCTGGGCATTCAGGCGCATGCGCATCCCGCCTCCCTCCACCACCGGCCTTCCAACACCTTCTTCAGTTGGTTCTCTCTTGAGTCTGCCACCTCCTGCTGAGCTGGGCCTCAGAGGTGGTGGCTCAGGATAGGTGTCCTCTGCACTCATTGGTCTACCTGGGTGTAGTCTGAGAGCCCGGGGTCTGAGAAGTCCCAGGTGCTGTGTACAGCAGTAGAAACATCCTAGGCAATGGCTGCCATCCGGAAGAAACTGGTGATTGTGGGTGATGGAGGTTGTGGAAAAACATGCTTGCTTATCGTCTTCAGCAAGGACCAGTTTCCTGAGGTTTACGTGCCCACAGTGTTTGAGAACTACGTGGCTGATATCGAAGTGGATGGAAAACAGGTGGAGTTGGCCCTGTGGGACACAGCTGGTCAAGAAGATTATGATCGCCTGAGGCCACTCTCCTATCCGGACACTGATGTCCTCTTGATATGTTTCTCCATTGGCAATCCTGATAGCTTTGGGAACATCCCACATAAATGGATTCCAGAAGTCAAGCATTTCTGTCCCAATGTGCCCATCATCCTGGTCGGGAGCAAGAAGGATCTTCGGAATGACTTGCACACAATACAAGAGTTAGCCAAGAGGAAGCAAGAACCGGTGAAACTTGAACAAGGCCGAGATTTGGCAAACAGCATTGGTGCTTTCGAATATGTGGAGTGTTCGGCAAAGACCAAAGATGGAGTGAGGAAGGTCTTTGAAAAGGCTACAAGGGCTGCTCTGCAAACGAATCGTGTGAAGAAAAAGACTGGTTGCTTTGTCTTTTGAAGTTTTTGCACAAACACAGCCCTGGTACAGTTAATTTTCAAGTGCTATTTACGAATGTTATTGTGAAATTGCTAGCCCTTTTGTTTATTTATATGTCCGAGATTACAAATCAGAAGTCATCTTGCTCCCAATGTTTAGAAAGCAACCGTGATTACTAATGTCATCCAATCTGTCTGACCTGCCAGGGTCCTGACTCTTCCGTAACAGCCCATTCTGCGCGCCACCTGGGACACCAGGCACTAATTGAAGAATTAATAATCTCTAGAAAGAGAAACAGTAACTTGGTCATTGAGACTGTAACTACTTTCTGATCTGCCCAATCTACCATCTGTAAGCTGGGAAGAAGTTGTTGAGTCACCACTTGAGAGTTTTTACTCCTTAACAACTTTCACTGCCATCTTTATTCTCTTTGAAATCTCTCTCCATGCAGCTGTGGTACAGTAACAGCTCTGAGGTTTCATGTTAGTTACCTTATAGTTACTGTGTTATTAGTGCCACTTAATCTATGTTACCAGAACTAAGAAGATCTACCCCAGACTACATGTAGCATTTTTGGTATATTTGGATTCTCTGATACTGATATTTGTCATTCCCGCAGCAAGTATACTGGTTGAAAGAAAGAATTTGGAAATAAAGTCATATGGAAAATTAATTTTTACAGTTTCATTTTTCCCTTTTCTGTTAAAATACAACTATATATTCCCTCTTTGTAGTCTTTCACATTCTGGTACTTATTTCTAGAAATGGGCCAAGTCAGTAGGAATCTGGTTTCACACGTAAGGCAATGAATCCATGAAGGTGGCATAGCCCCTCTCAGCTGGTCTGCAAGGTCTGGGTCTCAGTCACAGTACCTCTGTTCTCTATTCGTTATTCAAATTGCCTCCCAGAGAGCCACCTGCTCTTATGGATGGCATGGGGTGTAAAGGCTTTTTCTCCCCGGTGACTGAAGGTTCTTCTATGTCTTAATTTTTCCATATAAAAGAATAAATGCAGTTTTCTGAATGCATGTGTGTGAATATTTGTGTATGTATGGAGGGGGGCTGTATATGGTAAACCTATTGCCAACATTACACTTAATACATTCTCCCTAAAATAGGGAGTGAGACATGGGTGTATATCTCTTCCTTTCTTATTAAGTATAACATTTAAAGTCTTAGAGCAATAGTCAAATGCAAAAAATGAAAAAAAAAAGTATACAAATAGAAAAGGATTCATGTTATCACTACTTCAGATAACACCATCTGATACTTAAGAGATTTGAATGGCTGTGGTAGTAGGATCTGATGATTTTTTGAATTTCCTCAGTTTCTGTTGTTATGTCTCCCTTTTCAGTTCTGATTTTATTAATTTGGATACTGTCTCTGTGCCCTCTGGTTAGTCTGGCTAAGTGATTATCTATATTGTTGATTTTTCTCAAAAGAACCAGCTCCTAGTTTTGTTCATACTTTGTATAGGTTTTTTTGTTTCTACTTGGTTGATTTCAGCCCTGAGTTTGATTATTTCCTACTCCTCTTGGGTGTATTTGCTTCTTTTTGTTCTAGAGCTTTCAGGTGTGCTATCAAGTTGCTAGCGTATGCTCTCTCCAATTTCTTTTTGTAGGCACTTAGAGCTATGAGTTTTCCTCTGAGCATTGCTTTCATTGTGTCCCATAAGTTTTGGTATGCTGTGTCTTCATTTTCATTACATTCTAAAAATCTTTTATTTATTTCTTCTTTTACCAAGTCATCATTGAGTGAGGTAACCCAATCATAAAAGAACACACATGGTATGCACTCACTGATAGTTGGATATTAGCCCAAAAGCTCGAAATACCAAAGATACAACTCATAGACCACATGAAGCTCATGAAGAAGGAATACCAAAGTGTGTGTACTTTGGTCCTTCTTAGAAGTAGTAACAAAATACTCATGGGGCAAATATGGAGACAAAGTGTGGGACAGAAACTGAAGGAGGGGCCATCTGGAGACTGTTCCACTGGGTATCCATCCCATGCAGCCACCAAAGACAGACACTGATGTGGATGCCAGGAAGTGTAGGTTGACAGGAGCCTGATATAGCTGCCTCCTTAGAGGTCTGCCAGAGCCTGACATATACAGAGGAGGATGCTCACAGCTAACCATTGAACTGATCATGGGGTTCCTAATGTAGGAGTTAGAAGACTGAAGGAGCTGAAAGGGTTTGTGTCCCCATGAGGAGAGCAACAATACCAACCAACCAGAGCTCCCAGGGTCTAAACCACCAGCCTGGGAGCACATAGGGAGGGACCCATGGCTCCAGCTGAATATGTAGGGGAGAATGGCCTTGGTCCCATGAAGGCTGGATGCCCCAGTGTAGGGAAATTCAAGAGCGGGGAGGTGGGAGTTGGTGGGTGGGTGGGGGCACATCCTCATAGAAGCAGAAGGTGGGGGGGATAAGATGGGGGTTCTGGGTGGGGGCAAATGGAGAAAGGGGATAACATCTGAAATGTAAATAAAATAGCCCATAAAAAAAGATATCTGAATAGCTTCCAGAAAAAAAAATAAATTTGTTAGCACTTTTAGTAAAGTGGCAGAACATAAATCAACACAGGAAGATCAGTAGCTCCAAGTCAGGAATGGCTCACTGCGTAAAGGACTTAGCATGTAAGCATGGTAACTTCAGTAAAAAGGTGGATGTGGAGGTGAGCATCTAAAACTCCAGCATGGTTATAGTTATACAGGAGGAGGAGGTAGGAGGGTCTGCCAGAAGTTCATGGGTCAGCTAGCCTAGTTTATGTGGTGCTGCAAAAAGACTAAAAAGCCTTGTCTCAACAATGTGGCAGGCAAGAGCTAACTGCAGTACATTGTCCTCTCACGTCCATATGTGGGGACTCAGGCACCCACATTCAACAGACCTACAAACAGACGCGTTAAACCTCAGTCCTTTTTGTACCAATAGCTACTTTCCCAATCAAAAGAAAATAAGTACAAATCTAATCCACAACAGAAAAAAATAAAAATAAAAAAAAAAGAAGCAACCAAATATCCAGGAGTAATTCTAATAAATGTTATGTCTTAGGGACTTTCATATTGCTGTGAAGAGGTATCATGACCAGGCAACTTATAAAAGAAAACATTTAACTGAGGGCTTGCTTACAGTCCATAACAGCCGGCAGGAAGGCCTGGTTATGGGGCAGTAGCTGAGAGCTTACATGTGATGGACAAGCAGGAGGCAGAGAAGGCATAACTGAAATGGTGTAAGCTTTTGAAAGCTCTGAGTCCACCTCCAGTGACTTACGTCCAACAAGACCACACTTCCTAATTTTTAACCAAACAGTTTCACCAATCTGGGGACCAAATATTCAAACATATGAGCAAATGAGGCCATTCTCATTCAAGTCACCTAGTAAGTGAATGACCTTTAGTGAAAACTGTAAAAAAAAAACAGTGAGTGTTTTAACGCTATTTTAAAAGCATTTAAGAAATACTAGAAATTGGGACGGTCACTCTCAAATCACAGGTTGGCAAAACAGCCTCTTCAACAATTGTTCTGGGAAAACTGGGTATTCAAATATAGAAAATTAAACTAGATCCATAACTCTTACTCTGGAGAGAAGTCTAAAACTGTTAGAGATAAGCCTAGAGAAAATGCTCACTCCAAGGTACTGGCATAGGTAAGTTTTTGAAAAATATTCCAATCTCACAGCCAATACCTGTAAGGAACTTACAAATGAGATTGCATGGTTTCCAAGTTTCTGCATGGCATAAAACCCAATAAGAATAGTTATTAGATGGCCTACAGAGTAAGAGAAAATTCTCAGCAATTAGGGTTTTGAAAGGATTAATATTTAGATTTTTAGTAAACACTGGAAGAAACAAAAAGTTCAATTCATAAATGAGCAAGTTAATAAGATGGTTCTCAAAAACAAACAGAAGTAACCAAGAAATACATGGGGGGAAAGTGTTCAGTAATCCTTAACTATGATGAAAATCCAAATTAAAATTATTTTAAGATGCCATACTACCACAAGAAGAATGGCTATCACCAAGAAAATATAATAAGTAAGGATGTGGAAAAGAAAACCTTCATATACTTCTAAGAAATGTATACTGGCATAAGATGGTATGGCAATCAGCATGTATTTTCCTAAAAAACACAAAATCCCATCTAACGGAACTATAATATGTCTAAGCTACCACTCTGGTTATATGTTTGAACAAAGATGCAACTACAAAGCATGACATTGCCATTTTATTTTTAATAAAAAAGTATTTAGATGGCTTAGAAAGCATTTTCTGTGTAACAATGTTTCACAGTGGTTAACTAAGAGCATTAAATGACTTGAAATATCAGACAGCCTCTGTTGGAGGACCATTCCCAAGACAGCACCTACTGCACAATGTGACTGTTTGGTACATATATAAAAAACATTTTGAATACACACACACAAACAGAAGGGGAGAGAGAGAGAGAAGAGAGACAGAGAGAAGAGAGAGACAGAGAGAGACAGGACAGAGAGAGACAGGACAGGAGAGACAGAGAGAGACAGACAGAGAGAGACAGAGACAGAGAGAGACAGAGAGAAGAACAGAGACAGAGAGAGACAGAGAGAGAGAGAGAGAGAGAGAGAGAGAGAGAGAGAGAGAGAGACAGAGATATTTCCCTAACAGACCATACCAAAGAACAAATTATCTTCTCCATATGTTGATTTTTCATTTCCATTGCCATTTTAAACATTATTTTATCACTAGTCAGGCTGTTATCCATGCTTTGGGTTCTCATAATATATGACATTCATTATTTTCTAGAAATTAGTTAGAGCTAGCCTAAGGTCGGCACTCTGTATTTTCTATATCTATGAAGAGACTAAAGCTCACATTCATATTTTACAATTTGCCTCCTTACCAAATCACTTTTTTTTTCATTCACTAATCTGACATATTTACTGCATGTGGATTGACTCTCTCTACTCATTAGGAGGTGCTTACCTCTGTCTTGACATAGAAGTGGAATTTGTTGGTCAACACTGTGAAGAAAACAGCAGAGAGTAAAGAAGTGTGTGACATGAGCCATACAGCATTTTGGCTTTCTTGAATTAATCATGGCCACAGCTGGCGAAATATAACAATGACTGATTTTCCCCCTGAAGTACAATCTGGAACTTCAGTGAATTGGGAAATGTTCAGTTTTGCTCAGCAACTACCAAGTTCTTGCATGTTATAATACTACTCAGAACAGCACTTGATAAACTCAAGAGTTTTCAGGACACAGCCTTCATTATAACTCACTGCAGAAATCATTAAGTATATGGTTTCCTGCTATGTGTTAGTGTGTTACCACAAACTGTGTAACAAGTTCTTTGCCTAGGTACAGAATGAGGGCTAATGCACTGTGGTGCATAGATGGCATAACTCAGATTCCTAGAAGCTTTATCTGTAAGCATCAAATGTATAAATAAGTAGTGTTTCAGGCAAATACAATGATGTATGCATGCCTTCACTGGCTCAAAGAATGGCATGTTACTTCTATAATTTTAGAGGTAACGTTCATGTGACTGAAAAAGTTGATTTAAACTCTGTGCAGTTTGCTTCATGTAAATAATGAGTATCTGCACACAGCTCAACATACTTTCAAGTCCTACACATGATAAAGCATAAATCTTTTCATGACACAGATCTTTAGAACAAGAACAAATTTTTAAAATACATTTGCCTGGAATTGCATGATAGAGTCAGTACAACTTCTATCAATAGGTCATTCTGAGCTGTAAATCTGAAAGAACTCATGAACTTCCTCATAGAAACTGACATCAGTTTTCTTACACAGTCATGAGTCCATTTGTCAGATGTCACACTGAGTATATCATGTAAGCTTTCATAATATGGATGTACTTAATCATATTGCAAAACATTATAGCTATTCGAAAGATAGATCACTGTCTAATTCTGATCATTATACCTCCCACATGCATTAAAAATCTCTAAAAGAAAATATTTAACAACATAGTATTTTTTTATTGGAAATTTTATTTACATTTCAGATGTTCTCTCCTTACCCCATTTCCCCCCTCCCTCCCAGGAACTCACTATCCCTTCCCCCCTCCTCCTGCCTCCACGTTGGTGTACCCCCTCCCACCCTCCCCCATACCTCACCTCCCCATCCTCAAATATCCACCCCCCACGACGCCCAGCCTTCATGGGACCAAGGATCTCTTCTCCCACTTATATATAGCTCCCTTGCATATATAGCTGGAGCCATGGGTCCCTCCTAAGCACTCCCAGGCTGGTGATTCAGACCCTGGGGGCTCTGGTTGGTTGGGATTGTTGCTTTCCTCATCGTGTCTCGAATCCTCTCAACTCCTTCAGCCTTCACTCTATCTTCTCCATTGGGAACCCCATGATCAGTTTGATGGTTAGCTGTGAGCATCTGCCTCTGAGTATGTCAGACTCTTGCAGACTTTTAAGGAGACAGCTATATTAGGCTCCTATCAGCATGTACATCCTGACATCCACATCAAAGTCAACATTTGGTGACTGCACATGGGATGGATATCCAGGTGGAATGGTTTGTAGACGGCCCCTCCTTCAGTTTCTGTCCTGCACTGTGTCTCCATATTTGCTCCCTTGAGTATTTTGTTATTCCGTCTAAGAAGGACGGAAGCCCCCCGTACTTGGTCTTCATTCTTCATGAGCTTTATGTGATCTGTGCGTTGAGTCTTGGGTATTTCAACCTTCTGGGCTAAAATCCAATACCATGTATGTTATTTTGTGATTGGGTTACTTCACTCAGGATGATATTTTCTAGTTCCATCCATTTACATAAGAATTTATCAAATTCATTGTTTTTAATAGCCGAGTAATATTCCATTGTATAAATGTACCACATTTTTTGTATCCATTCCTCTGTTGAAGGGCATCTGGGTTCTTTCCAGTTTCTGGCTATTATAAATAAAGCTGCTATGAACATAGTGGACCATATGTCCTTGTTATGTGTTAGAGCATCTTCTGGGTATATACCCAGGAGTGGTATAGCTGGGTCCAATTTTCTGAGGAACTGCCAGACTGTTTTCCATAGTGGTTGCACCATCTTGCAATCCCACCAACAATGGAGGAGTGTTCCTCTTTCTCCACATCCTCTCCAGCATCTGCTATCACCTGAGTTTTTGATTTTAGCCATTCTGACTGATATGAGGTGGAATCTCAGGGTTGTTTTGATTTGCATTTCCCTGATGACCAAGGATGCTGAACATTTCTTTAGGTGCTTCTCGGCCATTCACATTTCCTCAGTTGAGAATTCTCTGTTTGGCTCCGTACCCCATTTTTTAATAGGGTTATTTGGTTGTCTGGAGTCTAATTTCTTGAGTTCTTTGTATATATTGGATATTAGCCCTCTATTGGATGTGGGATTGGTAAAGATCTTTTCCCAATCAGTTGGTTGCCGTTTTGTCCTATTGACAGTGTCCTTTGCCTTACAGAAACTTTGCAATTTTATGAGGTCCCATTTGTCAATTCTGGATCTTAGAGCATAGGCCATTGGTGTTCTGTTCAGGAACATTTCCCCTGTGCCTAGGTATTCAAGGGTCTTCCCAACTTTCTCTTCTATTAGTTTCAGTGTGTCTGGTTTTATGTGAAGGTCCTTTATCCACTTGGACTTGAGCTTTGTACAAGGAGATAGGAATAGATCGATTTGCATTTTTCTGCATGCTGTCCTCCAGTTGAACCAGCACCATTTGTTGAAAATGCTGTCCTTGTTCCACTGGATTGTTTTAGCTCCTTTGTCAAAGATCAAATGACCATAGTTGTGTGGGTTCATTTCTGGGTCTTCAACTCTATTCCACTGATCTTCCTGCCTGTCTCTGTACCAATACCAGGCCGTTTTTATCACTATTGCTCTGTAGTACAGTTTGAGGTCAGGGATGGTGATTCCTCAAGAAGTTCTTTTATTGTTGAGAATTGTTTTCCCTATCCTGGGATTTTTGTTGTTCCAAATAAATTTGAGAATTTCTCTTTCCAGTTCTGTAAAGAATTGAGTTGGTATTTTAATGGGGATTGCATTGAATCTGTAGATTGCTTTTGGCAAGATGGCCATTTTTACTATATTAATCCTGCCAATCCATGAGCATGGGATCTTTCCATTTCCTGAGATCTTCGTAAATTTCTTTCTTCAAAGACTTGAAGTTCTTGTCATACAGATCTTTCACTTGCTTGGTTAGATTCACACCTAGATATTTTACACTATTTGTGACTATTGTGAAAGGTGTCATTTCCCTAATTTCTTTTCAGTCTGTTTATCTTTCACGTATAGAAAGGCTACTGATTTGTTTGAGTCGATTTTATAACCTGCAACCTTGCTGAAGTTGTTTATCAGGTTTAGGAGTTCTCTGGTGGAAGTTCTGGGGTCACTTAAGTATACTATCATATCATCTGCAAATAGTGATACTTTGACTTCTTCCTTTCCTATTTGTATTCCTTTGACTTCTTTCTGTTGTCTAATTGCTCTGGCTAGGACTTCCAGTACTATATTGAATAGATAGGGAGAGAGTGGATAGTCTTGTCTAGTCCCTGATTTTAATGGGATTGCTTCATGTTTCTCTCCACTTAGTTTGATGTTGGCTACTAGTTTGCTGTATATTGCTTTTACTATGTTTAGGTATGGGCCTTGAATTACTGATCTTTCCAAGACTTTTACCATGAAGGGATGTTGAATTTTGTCAAATGCTTTTTCAGCATCTAGTGAGATGATCATTCGGTTTTTTTCTTTGAGGTTGTTTATATAGTGGATTACATTGATGGATTTTCGAATATTGAACCATCCCTGCATTCCTGGGATAAAGCCACTTGATCATGATGGATGATTGTTTTGATGTGTTCTTGGATTCGGTTTGCCAGAATTTTATTGAATATTTTTGCATCGATATTCATAAGGGAGATTGGTCTGAAGTTTTCTTTCTTGGTTGGGTCTTTGTGAGGTTTAGGTATGAGTGTGATTGTAGCTTCATAGAACAAATTGGGTAGTGTTCCTTCTGTTTCTATTTTGTGGAATAGTTTGAAGAGTATTGGTATTAGGTCTTCCTTGAAGGTCTGATAGAATTCTTCACTAAAACCATCTGGTCCTGGGCTTTTTTTGGTGGGGAGACTTTTAATGACTGCTGCTATTTCTTTAGGGGTTATGGGACTGTTTAGATGGTTTATTTGCTCCTCATTTAACCTTGGTACCTGGTATCTGTCTAGAAAAGTGTCCATTTCATCCAGATTTTCCAGTTTTGTTGAGTATAGGCCTTTGTAGTAGGATCTGATGATTTTTTGAATTTCCTCAGTTTCTGTTGTTATGTCTCCCTTTTCAGATCTGATTTTATTAATTTGGATACTGATTCTGTGCCCTCTGGTTAATCTGGCTAAGGGTATATCTATCTTGTTGATTTTCTCAAAGAACCAACTCCTGGTTTTGTTTATATTTTGTATAGTTCTTTCTGTTTCTACTAGGTTGATTTCAGCCTGAGTTTGATTATTTCCTGATGCCTACTCCTCTTGGGTGTATTTGCTTCTTTTTGTTCTAGAAGTTTCAGTTGTGCTGTCAAGTTGTTAATGTGTGCTCTCTCTAATTTCTTTTTGTAGGCACTTAGAGCTATGAGTTTTCCTCTTAGCACTGCTTTCATGGAGTCCCACAAGTTCTGGTATGATGTTTCCTCATTTTCGTTAAATTCTAGGAAGTCTTCAATTTCTTTCTTTATTTCTTCCTTGACAAAGTCATCATTGAGTAGAGCATTGTTCAGTTTCCACATGCATGTGGGTTTTCCCTTGGATTTTTTGTCATTATTGAAAACCAGCCTTAGTCCGTGGTGATCTGATAGGTGCAAGGGATTATTTCAATCTTTTTGTATCTGTTGAGGACTGTTTTGTGACCAATTATATGGTCTATTTTGGAGAAGGTACCATGAGGTGCTGAGAAGAAGGTATATTCTTTTGCTTTAGGATGAAATGTTCTATAGATATCTGTTAAATCCATTTGGTTCATAGCTTCTGCTAATTTCAATGTGTCTTTGTTTAGTTTCTGTTTCCATGATCTGTCCATTGGAGAGAGCGGATGTTAAAATCCCCCACTATTATTGTGTGAGGTGCAATGCGTGCTTTGAGCTTTAGTAAAGTTTCTTTTATGTATGTGGGTGCCCTTGCATTTGGAGCATAGATGTTCAGAACTGAGAGTTCATCTTGGTAGGTTTTTCCTTTGATGAGTATGAAGTGTCCTTCCTTATCTTTCTTGATTACTTTTGGTTGAAAGTCTATTTTATTTGATATTAGAATGACTGATCCAGCTTGTTTTTTGGGACCATTTGCTTGGAAAATTGTTTTCCATCCTTTCACTGTGAGGTAGTGTCTGTCTTTGTGATTGAGGTGCGTTTCTTGTATGCAGCAAAATTCTTCGTCCTGTTTATGTATCCAGTCTGATAGTCTACGTCTTTTTACTGGAGAATTGAGTCCATTGATGTTGAGGGATATTAAGGAAAAATGATTGTTGTTTCCTATTATTTTTGTTATTAGAGGTGGAATTATGTTTGTGTAGCTATCTTTGTTTGGGGTTGTTTGAAGATCGCTTCCATGCTTTTTCTAGGTTGTAGTTTCCTTCCTTTTTTTGGTGTTTTCCAACAATTATCCTTTGAAGTGCTGGGTTTGTGGGAAGATATTGTGCAAATTTGGTTTTGTCATGGAATATCTTGGTTTCTCCATCTACAGTGATTGAGAGTTTTGCTGGGTATAGCAGTCTGGGCTGGCATTTGTGATCCCTTAGGGTCTGTATGATATCAGACCAGGATCTTCTGGCTTTTATAGTCTCTGGTGAAAAGTCTGGTGTAATTCTTATAGGGCTGCCTTTATATGTTACTTGACCTTTTTCCCTTACTGCTTTTAGTATTTTTTCTTTGTTTTGTGCATTTGGTGTTTTGATTATTATGTGATGGGAGGTATTTCTTTTCTGGTCTAGTCTGTTTGGTGTTCTGTAGGCTTCTTATATGTTTATGGGTATCTCGTTCTTTAGGTTGGGGAAATTTTCCTCTATAATTTTGTTGAAGATATTTACTGGCCCTTTAGATTGGGAATCTTCACTCTCATCTATACCTATTGTCCTTAGGTTTGGTCTTCTCTTGGATTTCCTGGATGTTCTGGGTTTGGAGCTTTTTGCATTTTGCATTTTCTTTGACTGTTGTGTCAATGTTTTCCATGGTATCTTCTGTGCATGAGATTCTCTCTTCTATCTCTTGTATTCCGTTGGTGATGCTTGCGTCTATGACTCCTGATCTCTTTCCTACATTTTTTATCTCCAGAGTAGTCTCCCTTTGAGATTTCTTTATTGTTTCTATTTCCATTTTTAGATCCTGGATGGTTTTGTTCAATTCCTTCATCTGTTTGGTTGTGTTTTCTTGCAATTCTTTAAAGGATTTTTGTGTTTCCTCTTTAAGGTTTCTACCTGTTTACCTGTGTCTCTTCATTCTTTAGGATTTTTGTTCCTTTATATGCTGTTCACCTGTTTCCGAGTTCTCTGTGTTTACTGTTAAGGCGTCCTATGCCCTCTAGAATGCAGTTAGTCTCTAGAGAGTGATTTAATTCAGATGTTTTCACAGGTGCGGGATCAGTGTCGCTTGCTCTGGGTGAGATGGGTCCTAGATGATAGGAATCTTTAGGTTCAGATCGTAGGGTTCTTTCGCCCAGGCCAAAAGGTTAACCAGGTCACGGCTGATGGAGGTGGTATTTGCTGGAGGTCGCGATTCGAGTTTGGTGCTGTAGTTCCTAAGCCCCCCTGGATCTGGCTATGTCTCAGGACGATGTTTAGGGCAGACAGCTAGTAGTCCTTTCTGGGTGCAGTGGGTCCCTCTAGGATGTCTCAGGATCCTTTCCACAGGAGCAGACCAGCTAAGGGTCTGCCTCAGGCAAAAGAACCAGGGTCCGGGCAGAAGGAGTGGTATTGGGGGGGCGGGGTTTGGTGCCTGCTAGTTCCTTAAGCCCCACCTGGCTTCTGGATGTAACTCTGGGGCTGGTTTAGTGGGCAAGGTGTCTTACCCTCTGTTCTGGGTGAGTGGGTCCCTCTAGATGTCTCAGGATCTGTTTCCACAGAGCAGACCACTAAGGTCTGCCCCAGGCAAAAGGCTGTTGTCGAGTTTTAACACAAGGTCAGTTGTTACCTCACTTTGGCATTGAGGGACTAATCATTGCTATTGTGATAGTAATAATGGTACCTATAAAGATAATTAAAACATTACAGAAAACTAGTATAGTTTGGACTTTGTTTTTATAAAAAGCTCCTGCAAAATTAAGCACTCTTTTCAAATCATGGTGGTCATCCTATTATAATAAATTACAAAGATTATTCTGAAAACATGTTTACATATAATGTTATAGGTATATTCTATATACATAGACTCACAGATGAATGAACACACACACACACACACAACACACACACACCACTTAAACATATACAAGCACCAAATAACAAATGCTTTGAAAGGTCGATAGAAGTGTAAGATTTTTGTCTTATTTACTGGTTAGTTGTCATTTAGAATTCTACCAATGCTTTGCCCATTGATGCTGAGGCTATCTGGGGACATTACAAAATTTCTAGGAGCCAACCTCAAAAAACAGTTCACTGCAGGCATGCCTTCAAATATTATACTTCCTCTAGTCCTACCCTCCATTTTCCCTACCCCTGTCCTTCCATCCCTCCTCACTCTCCCGATCTCTCCTGACTCTTCTTCCCCACACATCTGCTTCCAGCCCATCATGAAGTGAGAAACAGCTGCAATGTCAACCATACAGTCTCATCACCATGACATCCTGCTACAGCTGGTCCAGAATCAACAAGACAAAGGACCTGGATGGAACTTTTAAATTATGAGACAAAATAACTCCTTCCCTCAGCAACAAGACATGATATCCCTTGTTTAGATAAAAAGACATTTTATTCAGATCCACCAGTTTTAAGCTTACCCCTGAGTACTGGTTTCTATGCGACAATGCTTGTATTTCTGCAGATATATCAGGCTGTGTTATCAAGGGGGAACACAGAGATTCAAGAACCCCAGATTTCATATGCAGCCTTAGTAATAAACAAACGTGCCCCATACTCTTGAAGAAGACCATTACAATGGCACAGGCTGCTACACTAACATCCTTAAACTATTATTCCAGAACAAAAAGAGTAACTGTTTCTGTTCCTGTGACATGCAGACATAGGAGAGATTTGTTTCCCAACAATGCCAGAAAATTTATTCCCAGCATGTGGACTAAGGAGGATGCATGGCAGTGCTCATAAGAATCATCTGGCCTTTAATTCTCTAAAGGCAAAACAAAACACCAAGGCATGTCTAATGTATGGACATTTCCACATCACCTTTCCTGGAAAGCACATGTTTCCTATTTTGAGGTCACCCTGACACACTCCCTGCTGGAGAGCATCAGGGCTGGGCTTGCTTCCTGGGAACTATGCTGCCAACTGACTTTGAGCCCTGCAGAAAGCTGAGTAATGGAGCATTAAATACCAACAATCTGGCTATCACAAGGTCTTAATCTCTTTAAGCCCACAGGGATCAAGGCAAACATCAAAATAAGCACACCAAATGTGACTTCAGATGCTTCTTTAGGCGGAAAGGCCCAAAACACTGGTGAGAGCATGTGAAGCTCAGGATTATTTGTATTATAAACAGCATATTAAGATATGTCCTCTCAGGCAGGCAGCAGTGCAGGAGAATGGTTGCCAGACTTCCCATCAGGCTGCCATGTACTCACTCAGGGCATGGGCAAACAAGGATGCCAAATGGAAACAGAGTTTACAGAACACAATTGGACGAAGCTTACCCAGGACCTTAGACATGGCAATCTATACCAGAGGAGAGTTTAGTTTCAACTAAACAGGAGCTTTGTGATCTGTTTTTTAATGGAATTTTACTTTTCTTCTGTACTAGGGTGTGGGTTGGGTGCTCTGGGGCCTAATTATTATTTTTTAATTGTATGCCTCTGAATATGGCTGAGAGTCTAATGGAGAAAGCATGACTCCTCAACTGTCCAGTCTTTGAATATTGATTTAAGTTACTCCTTTGGTGTCTTGTTTCTGTGTTTTGTCTGCAAATATAAATAATTATCTATAACCTATACAACTATGGGGATGTTTTTAAAAGCCTATTTAAGACAGTTCAAAGAGTAGCACATAGAAGAAACTTAAGACAGCGTGTGGAGTAGCCGATGACCTTGCTCTGCTTCGGGTTTGCGTTTTGGTTGATAACTCTGTACAGCTGTGGATCTCTGTATCATGGGCCGGCCATGACAAACCAAAACTCAGGTGGCCCAATTCAGATCAGCCTCAGGGAGAAAATAGCTTTTCACATCCTCTGCTTCTCTGAAGTGGTGCACTTCTTTCTAGCTTTGTGTTTACATTGTAGTCTTCTATATAGTGAACTGATATAGTGAGCTGCAGAAGGAAAGAGTCATTTGAGAGCAGCTATGCCAGCCCCAAGGTAGGAGATACACACAGATAGATGTGCTGATGAGCTCAGTGTGAGAGACGTATCTCATCAGCTGCAAACGTGTGTGTGTGTGTGTGTGTGTGTATGTGATGAACAGGAGGGCTTTAATGTGGATATAATTACCATATGCCTGTGGAGGCAATAATGTTTCGAACCCACATTATCTGTCCACATTTACAGCATAAACTAAACAGCGTTAAGTAATGTGGTTTATTTCATCAGCACAGACCGTCTTTTTCTTGCCAACACAGCCAGATCTGGCTCTTTGCTGGGTACACAGAGTTTGCGAACCCTTTTTGTGAGAAAATTGGTTTCCTTATGTAATTACTATTTCATGCATTTTATTTCAAATCTGCATATGGGAAAAATATGTATAGATGGATACAGCTTATTGAACATGTTTCCTAAAGATACATTAATAAGACACACATGATGCAAATGTGTCAGTGTGAACTTGTTTGGAATGTGGTTCAGATTTGCGTTAAACCCATGGCCTTGCATACAGCATGGAGCATGACAACATAGTCTATTATTTGTCATGTCATTTGGTTGACATTTGACTCACTTTATCTTCTTGCCAATGTAAAATGTTTGAAGATATAAATGAGAAAACTTATCTATTTTCTAATGTATCAATAATCATTTCTATGTTTGTTTATCTTATTTATTGCCAAGTTTACTAACCCACATTTTATCTAAAATTGGTATAGATATATCTCAATAGGAAATAGCTTTCTTTATTCCTTGATCCACAGTTAATTCTACATAAATTTCAGTGCCTAGTTTTGTTTATGTTCAAAAGACAAGTGAATAGGTAAATGAATGCACACTCAAAGTAGTGGCAGTCTCTATTTGTTCTTGTCAATCCTGTGCTGTGCTGCATGTAACACACCATAGCTGGTACTCTGCAGTCTAGTGAAGTTCTGCTGTTTCTGTTGTAATTGAGTCTTCATAATGTCTTGACACCATTTACCTCATCTCTTTTGTCCTTTAAACTTCTTTATTTGTGTCATTTACATTTATTTTCCTCATAATTACATATTTTTAAAATTTCTCTTTTCTCTGTGTTTATTCATATTTTGATTATTTTTAATCTTTCTTTAATTAATCATGAATTCTCCCAGGAATATGAAATATAGTTGATGAGCATACAATATTCTATATTTATATTTTACTGACAAACTACAAGCTGTGATTATGTTATTTTATGCTACCCACTTGTATTTGTGTTATAGATACTATAAATATCAATTATTTATAAAATATCTATTACATATTTTATATATAATAGATATTTTATAATGTATATGCATGTATATGAATATACATTATATTATGTGCATTATATGTAATAATTATATGTAATATAATATGATATTATATGTAAATATGATTAAAATATAAATATTATATTTACATTTAATAGTTAAATATTTAATATGAACATTGAACTATAAACTGTTAATAGATAGCATTCCAGCACCGGACAGTGGTGGCATACACCTTTAATCCCAGCACTTGGGGGCAGAGGCAGGCGGATTTCTGAGTTTGAGGCCAGCCTGGTCTACAGAGTGAGTTCCAGGACAGCCAGGGCTATACAGAGAAACCCTGTCTCAAAAAACCTACCCAAAAAAAGAGAAAAGTATTCCAGCTTTCACATGCCATTTTTCCAAACATAGACCCAGACTAATTTAGTTAGTATTATTAATACAGTTTTATTTATAAAGTAAATACATAAATATTACCAATAGTTTTCTCCCTTATTCCGGAAACTCATCAGATAGAATATTCTATAGCACTGACACTAATTTGAACTTCCAAGAAAGGATTGCCCAGGACTACAGGAGCTCCTATTTCCTGAAGAGTTTTAAATGCTTTATTTGCATACTGTGATCTGAATCATAGATACTAGTTACTTCTAGAGTCATTTAGGAGCACCCATAAGGCAAGTCCTCCTCAAAAATTAGTTCATCATAGTTAAAACATATGAAGATTTTTGCAGTTAGACAGATTATATAAATGACTAGAGATTGTGTGGAGGGTAGATGAAAAGTCTCAGCCCCTGCAACCTCACAACAGCGTGTAGGTAGCAATTGATGAATCAGTAAGCCTTTGCTAAAAAAGTATAGTTTCCAGGTCAACACAGAATCAGGGAAGGTTCATCATGTCCTCCAGGGCACTGACACAAACGTGCGGTCAGAGGGGAGAAACTGAGATTTCCAAGCAGCATCCGTGTATCCATGTCACCACAAAGAGTGTCTTTTAACCCCATTCAAGCCTTTACTGCCTGCATTCCTGACTGACGTGATTGCAAACTCTAGAGATCTCAGATTTCAGTGTACAGAGATCTATGGACACTCAGCTCACTCTTAAGTTCCTGACTACAGGGATCACAAGTGATAATAAATGTATTAACACAGCCATTGGTTATTCTGGGTGACTAGGCTGGAATTAATTGTGTTGAAATTCTAACCCTTAGCATCTCAGAATGCAGCCTTGTTCTGAGACAGGGTCTTTACACAGGTGGTCAAGTTAAAATGAAATCCTTAGGGTAGAATCCAGTCCAGTGTGACAAGTATCCTTATAAAGAAAAGGAATTTAAAGATAGACTCAGACAGATACATAAACAGACACATGTACATGTGTATGCAGGCATTCACATGCACACGCACACACACATACACATACATACACTTATAATGATGAACACAGAAATTAGGCTGATGCTTTCACAAGACCAAGGGATTGTAAAGTAAGCTACTAATGATGAATCTATATGAAAAGCACAGAGTAGACTCTCACCATCCACAAAAGATGACCTTGTCAATAGCTTAACTTAAGATTTCTAAGCTTCAGAATTATGAGAAAAAAAATGTTACTTAAGAAAATAGTGAAGATAGGTCAATTACTGTGTTTGAATTGCCACTCACACCTTATCCTTTGAAACACCCCTCATGCTGAAGGAGATCGGAAACTTCTGTTTGTTATAGCAATCTCCAAAATTGTAGAAAACCAGTTCCATACATTTCAGATGATGGGCCTACACTTGAGGTATGCAGAACAGATGAGAAGGATGAGACCTTGCTCTCAAGCTGTCACAGACACATGACTGTGGTGTGTGTCCCAGGTGAGTATACGACATCAGGTTGTCTACCTAAGAATTGATCACACTGATGCTCTAGTGAAAATCACAAGTGGTGGCCTTTCTGTCATTTGCTCCATGTTGCTGAAGAACCTCCACAACCATCACTTCCCAGGCCCACTCATCACCTGCACTAAAGAAACCTCTGAAACTTCTTACTAAAGCACTTTCATTTGAAACCATCTAGACTGGTCCATTTCGACCATCCCATGATACATAGACAGACACATGATCATTATGATTCTTTCTTTTTTTTTTTTTAAGGTTTTTCAAACAGGGTTTCTCTGTGTAGCCTTGGCTGTTCTGGAACTCACTCTGTAGACCAGGCTGGCTTCGAACTCAGAAATCGCCTGCCTCTGCCTCCCGAGTGCGGGATTAAAGGCATGTGCCACCACTGCCCGGCTATTATGATGCTTTCTTATGAGTGGAATTTTTAAAATAAGCTATATAAAATAGTGAGGTTACTGTGGAAAGTTGCTAGGAAGCATGAATTCTAGAACATGTCACTTTGTGAATATCAGCAGAAAGACCATAAAAGACATTTCTGTAGAGAGCCTTGTAAGATGGAAGTAACAATTAGAGCCTTGGAGGTGGGTGATTCTTTACACACTTGTTTATAGTGTTTAGTGTATAGATTGCTATCTTGCCTGGTCACAATGGCTTATACCTGTGATTCTCATAGCTGAGGCAAATGGGCACATAGAGAGATTTGTATTAGTGAGAAATACAGTACAACCAATCCAAAAGAAAAGTCATCATTTACTCTTGGCCTAGGATATAATAGCTTGTGGTATCAGCTAAGTCAATCCTTAACTGAAGAGCAATTTATGATTCTTATACCAATTTAACAAATTGGTTAAATAAAAATGTGCAGAAGTAACCCAATACACAAGAAGTTGACTATTTATATATAAACCATAAAATTAGTTTGTAGCTCAGTAAAAATATTTTCCATGTGGATATTTCTTTAAAATGTACAAAATTTCTCATTGAAATAATTTAGTAGATATTCAGACCAATTTAATTATATTAATATATCAGTATTTATAAAAACTAAAGGCTTTGCTTGATGGGCTTCAGGGAAGAACACAATAAATAGAGTTCTACTTATAATTTAAGGATATTAGAACTCTCTTCCTCCTTTTTCTATTCATTAGATTTTTTCCGATGATTTTTTAACCATCACTATAAATCACAGATGCCATCTTCATTATCATCTTCCTGAAGAATGTGCTCCAAAAACTACATGAAAGAATTCATCTACAATACTATAGTTTGACAAAGTATATTCAGCCACTAATTAATTGCTTTACTGAATGACAATAATAATATTGCCATTATTGACAGTACATTTCTTAATAGGAAATACTGTTCCTAATTTACTCTTTATTTTGTGGGAAAAAAGTAGTATAATTAAAAATTGAAACACTTTGTTCTAGTTTGCCCTTTGATTGCTGTGATAAACACTCACCATGAGGAGCTGGGGAGGAAAGGATTTATTTGGTTGAATTTGCAGTTCATCCTCAAGGAAAACAGGGTAGGAACTCAGTACAGAATCCTAGGAGCAGGAACTGAATCAGAGGTCATGAAGGAACTCTGTTTACTGACCTATGGTTTGCTCACTTTGTTTTCTTATACAACCCAGCGCCACCTACCCAAGGATGGTACTGTACACAGTGGGCTGGGATCTTTCACATTAATTATTCAAGAAAATGTTTTCCTAGCATGCCTATAGGCCAATCTAATAAGTCAATTTCTCAATTTTTAAGAGATTATACAAGTGAATATTTTAAGAATCATATTACACGTTTTGAAATTATCAAACACGTAAAACGTTCAATTTTCTATGTTTCCTTCTCAAAATCATGTACTAAAATTTGCATACTATATTTTAAAGTGAAACAATTCACTCACACACCTATGGATTATTAGTTAAGGTGGTTGTAGCCTTGCATTTGCTACTTGAAACTTGTTATGATTTGGAAAATTAAATTCACAATAGTTTTAGAATTAAGTGAAAATGTAAAGTCAATATACTTTGATAGTTGTCTAAGGGTTTGTTAGCAGGGAAGTGAGCCTAAGGTAGAATCATATTATGAAAACATTATAAGTTTTAACGTACTCATTATTTGGTTTATACTAAGTACACATGTATTAGTCTGAGTTTATAGCTTTGCTTTTGTTGTGTAAAGATATTTCCTGCTATAATCTTCTCCTTTTTGTCTTCTTTATTTTTTTCACTTTTTATTAGTTGTTTTTAGAATTCCATATAAAGTTTCTGATATATTCACTCTTCCTAAGTGCTTCTACTTTGATGATCCCCTCACTCTCCACCAAACTATTTTTTCATTTTCCCCTACTTATCAGATGCAATTTATGATATCCATATATCCTAAGATATGTGTCTTTCTATTGGATCACAGGTGACTTGCAAGAGCCCACATTCTTTGAAAAAAACTAACTTTTTCTCTCTATATATCAGTTGACAATAGTCCTCTCTTAAGTGTAATACTTCGTGCCTACCTTTGTTGTCCATATTTGGCTTTGGTCTGGCTTAAGCTTGCTCAGGTCTTATGCATACGGCCATGACTATGGGTTTTGTGTTCAGCTACTCTCTTGTGTCTGGAAGATACTGTTTCCTTGTAGTCATCCATATCTAGCTCTTACACCTTTCCTGGTTCCTCTTTGCAGTGTACCTGAGCCATGGGAGAAGGGTATGTGATATAGATGTCTCATTTAGGGCTGAGAATTATGTGGTCACTTGTTTTTGCACCTTGACCAGTATGATTTCTGTATTGATCATTATCTACTGTGGATGGTAGATTCGTAGATGAAAGTTAAGACATGAATTAATCTGTGGAATAAGTTATTAGGAGTTGGTATAAAGTCTTAAAGAGTATAATGGAACAAGAAAGGCTAAATTGGGATTAGGGTTGGGAGGTCAGGGTAAATAAAGGAAGGAACATGGGAAAGGGTAATCAACACTAAAGATCTTAAGTAGTGATATGAAAATATATATTTAAAATAAAGTTTCCCTATGACTGGTTGGCAATGTCCCCATTAAACATCACAGAATAACAAATAAAAAGCCCAATGACAGAAAAGGTTATTTCTTTTAGAGCTCTTATCTAGTGAAATACCATAGGCCCCCAAACACTCCAGACTATTGACAATAATGTTGGCTACCCTTTAATAATCAACTTGGGTCAGAGAACATGGAGGTAGCAAGCAGATATTGACCTAGAATCCTCATACCTACTGACTAGCTTTCATAGTGCTGGATGGGCTATGCATGCTACTGGAAGAAAGGTAATCACCAATTTTATCCAGCTGTGAACCCTAGAGCTACAGGAAAGATTGGCCTGGTAAGATGTGACTGTTGATGCGACAGTGCATCAACACTATGGGTGTAACCAACTACTTTATGCTTCATGTGAATTTAAGTTACACTTTACAAGATGACACTCATACTTTGCTCTAGAGTTGGGCCAATAACTTGTGACTAGATAGGCTCTAGGTCTTAAGGGAGAACCTACTACTATTTATTCTAAGTGGATATGATATGAAAGTAATTCTTTATTATTTTTATAAGCCTCTTAATCCTGGCCTTTAAATTACCAGCAGGTGTATGGATATGTGTTATATGCATGCATTTCATATACATATATAATATAGTGAGTGACTCTATGTATCCAGGTTTACAATGATGAGTTGTTGCGAAGGATAGTTTTTAATCTGTCAAAATATTCACATTTATAATCTTATTTCATGTTCTACTAAGTATACAAAACTTCATTTCTTGCTACAAAAATGATCGCACATTATTTTAGTACATTGTTTGGAGGAACTTGTAATCCAGAATTCTGAATCTTAACTATGATAACAAATTTAAACAACTTAGTTTAGTTGGAGAATGTTGGAGTACGTTATATCCTGAATAGTACTCCTTAAGAAGCTGACTTTCTCAGCAAAGAGCTGCAACACTTTACTCTGTTAAATGTCACACTTAGACTGGGTAATTGGAAGTGCAAAAGACTGACTCTGGAAAGAACAGAGACAAATTAAACAGCGCATACTGATTTCTGATGTAATGGATGCCACGTGATAGAACTGTTTTTATTTATAGGAAATGAATCCAAAGTACTTTATTTGACAGAATTACCTGGACAATTATTAAATGAATAAAGTTTTGTGAATTCAAAGGATATGATACTTGTTATTTGGAATATGGCTATCCCAGCTTATAGGGTTATGTTTAAATTCTACAACATATTTCATTTTTGATCAATTTGATATTAAGTTTGTACATCTAGGAAAGACAGAGAGAGAGAAAAAGAGAGATTGTAACCCCAAAAGTCTAAATTAAGGATCTTCTCCTGTCTCCTGTACCCCTGTGTCCAAGAGAATACCCCTTCCCCCCCTCCTACCCCCACCCCCACCCCCACACTAGACCTACCTACTCCCTGGGGCCTCAAGTCTCTTGAGGGTTAGGCGTGTCTTCTCACACTGGGGCAAGCCTAGGCAGTCAACTGCTGTATATGTGTCAGGAGCCTCAGACCAGCTTGTGTATGCTACCTGGTTGGTGGCTTAGTGTCGAGAGATCTAACAGGGGTTCAGGTTAGTTGAGACTGCTGGTCTTCCTATGACGTTGCCCTCTTCCTCAGCTTCTTCCAGCCTTTCCCTAATTCAACCAAAAGGGTCCCTGACTTCAGTCCAATGGTTGGGTGTAAGTATCTGCATCTGTCTGAATCAACTGCTTGTTGGGCTTCTCGAGGACAGTCATGCTAGACTCCTGTCTGTAAGCAAATCATAGCATCAGTAATGCCTTGGAGCCCCCTTGAGATGGATCCCAATTTGGGCTGTCGCTGGAAACTCCTTTTCCTCAGGCTCTTCTCAATTTTTTCGCTGTAGCTCTGTTCGACAGGAACAATTCTGTGTCAGAATTTTTTACTGTCGGATGGCAAGCCCATCTTCCACTTGATGCCTATCTTCTTTCTACCGGAGGTGGATCTACCAGTTTCTCTCTCTACTGTTGGGCATTTCATCTAAGGTCCCTCCTTTTGAGTCTGAGAGCTCTCATCCTCCTAGGTCACTGGTACTTTCTAGAGGGTCCGAGACCTCTATCTCCGAGGTTATATATTTCTATTCATTTGCTGGCCCTCAGGGTTTCTCTCCTGTTCCCTCCATATCTTATCATATATCCCTTTTCCCTCTCCGCTCCATCTCCCATCTGAGTCCTCCTCCTCTGCCTCCGTGATTGTTTCCTTCTTACTTCCAAGTGGGATTGAAGCATAGGACAAATTTGCAATGTATAGATTGGGAAAAAAAATCTTCACTAACCCCACATCAAATATGGACTATATCCCAAATATATAAAGAATTCAGGAAGCTAACTTCAAAAAACTAAACAATCAAATAAAAAAAAATGGGGTATAGAGTTAGACAGAACTCACACCAGAAGAATATGGAATGGCCAAGAGGCACTAAAGAAATGTTCAGTATCCTTAGTCACAGGAAAAAGCAAATAAAAAAATGACCCATAGATTCTAATTTACATCAGTCAGAATGACTAAGATCAAAACCTCAGGTGACAACACATGTTGGTGAGGATGTAGAGAAAGAGGAAACACTTCTCCATTGCTGGGGGGATTGAAAACTGGTACAACCACTCTGGAAATCAATGTGAAGGTCCCTCAGAAAAATGGAAATAGATCTACCTGAGGACCAGCTATACTACTCTTGGGCATATACTCAAAAGATGCCCATCATACCACAGGGGCACATACTCCACTATGTTCATAGCAGCTTTTTCTATGATAACCAGAAACTGAAAACAACCCAGATGCCTCACAACAGTAGAATGAATACAGAAAATATGGTTCATTTACACAACGAAATACTATTCACCTATAAAGAATGAAGACAGCAGGACTTTTGCAGGCAAATAAATGGAACTAGAAAATGTCATCCTGAGTGAGTAACTCAAACCAAAAGGATATATATCATATGTACTCATTAATAAGTGGATATTAGCCAAAAAATTACAGAATACCTAGGATACAATCCAGAACTCAAGAAGGTCAACAAGCAGAAGGGTCCAGGCATTGATCAATCTTAATCAAATCTAGCATCTCATTTGAGGCCATGATGAAGCATTGGTAGCATAATGTTATTCCACCAAATTAGCTGGTTCAACTATTCCTGGGTTATGATAGGTGTTCTACTCCTGAAGTAAAGTTTGTTTATGAGATTTGCACAGCATTGTACATGCATTGGTTATTTCCAGGATATGTAGGTGAATTCATTACTAACTTTCCAAAATATCTTGAAGGCTATCAGGATCTTTTGAAACCTGTGTCAGCCCACTGGTATATATACATGGATACATTTATCATAGCAGCTACTCTGTAAACAATATTGTTCAGAGCCTTCTCTGCAATTTGATTATTCTCACAATGGATACACACCTTGAACTTTTAGTGTATCCCTCTTATCGTTCCATATGTCAGCAGGCGGGAAATTTGCCAGCAGATCTTGACAGGCAGGCTTTCACAGAAGTAGGTACAAATGGCTCCTGACACATGAGTTCTGGGATCAGAGATGTGTGCTCCCACATGCAGTTTTTACATGCATCCTGAAGATTGAACACGTCACCAACTTTGCAGAGCAAGGTCACTTATCCCCAGAGTCCTTTCCCAGCTCACCAACTCTGAATATGAACCCTATAACTCAATCCTTGAATCTAGTGGCCCACATTGTCCTCTATATTACCAGAAAAAGTTAGACTTTTGGCTGGATTTGTGTTTGGAAAGAAAAAAATTGTAGTGCTCTCCCTTGAATCCATCTCTGGAAGTGGCGCTTATCCTGAGGAAATGCCATTCTGGACAACTGATTAACTGGCATCAATCTGTCCAGAAGGCTGCCTTATACAGGTGCTCTACTTTACATCATTATCTTAACAGGAACCATGACTTTGAGCTACTAATTATTATAACTACTTACTGTTACAAAAACTAAGGTTTAGAGAAACTTAAGGGTTTTTTTTTGTTTTTGTTTTGTTTTCTGGAAGGATTATCCAGATTTCCAGGTGTGCTATTTTGAAAAAGCACTTGAGACCCACCACTCCAGTAGTGTGACATCGCTACGAAAAGTGGTACATAGGCTTATCAGGGAAATTTCAACTGATATACAAGAGTCCAGGCTGTCCATAGCATTGCTAATTATTTTATTTTTTAATAGTTTATAATATCACAATTTGATGATAATGAAGTTGACAGACTTTAAATTATACATGATCAATGTTATTTTAATAAGGTAATTAAAAAATATACTTACAAATTCTTGGGCCTTCCTCACTTCAATGGGCAAGGCCTGTATTATTCTCCTTGAATCTTGACTTGTTAATAACCAGTCGATGCAGCTAGATTAATATATTGTTTTCAAACTGTGTCTGGAACAAACTTCTAGAATGTTGGTGGCTTAAAATAACATGAATTTGTTAGCTTAAAGTTCAGCCTTTCAGAGTTCAAATTAGTTTTCTGGGCTAACCTCGTATACCCTGGCAGATGGAAGGTGAAGCAGAGTCCACACTTTGTAGCTTCTAGGGATCTTCCTTGTTATTGTCGTCCTTCCCACTTTGTTCGGTTTGCCCTTCTACCTCTGTTTTCACTTTGCTTTCCTCTGCTGTCTCTGACCTCTTGCCTTTTTCTCATTAGAACCTTTGTGATCATATCAGTACTCCTATAATTACTCAAAGCAATCTCCCTATGCCAAGGGCCTTCTTTAATCATATCTGTAGATTTGGCCTTGCAATATTAAAGCAATATATTCATCACAGATCTTCTGGTTTGAGGGGTCCAGTAGCCAGCCTAGCTGAATTGGAAAAAGTTATACATTTTCACACCTTTATTTGATTTTCTCTCGGAAGGATGGCTATTGAGCTTAAAAGGCCACTGAAGTATGTTAAGACACAGCTCACCTGAGCTGTGAGTTGACTGCCAGGAGCAATTATGTGTGTGTGGAAGCCATTTCAGATGCCTGCCCTAGCTGCTTCAGTCTCCTCAGACCATATCTACTGCCCCTGCATGCTGTCAGAAGGGTTAAAACAGTAAGTTAACGTGGTTTGAACCAAGTGCAACTTTTCACGTTACTGCACAAAGAAACACAGATTTACCTGATTCTTTTTGGACTCTTGATCTTTGCTAGCGGAAGAAGAAGCCCATACTAGCTTACATGAAGAGATCACAGCAGGGAGTATATGTAAATGTTTCAGCTGACATCCCAGCTGTAATTTCAGTCACCAGTAGTCATTCAATTCAGTAGTGAAGACCCTTCCATATGATTCTTAGTTCCCCACTCCCCCTAGCCTTCACATCCTCCCACTGAGGTCTGAGAGTTTGTGGGTTAGAAGCTCACCAGCCCACCTAGGTCCTGTATAAACTGCTGTCCACAGAATCCAAACTAACTAACAGCCATGTTATTACACTAAATTTGGAGGTAATTTTGTAGAAGTAATAGTTGGTACTCATAGAAAATCAACCCCAAAAAATTCGGAGTAGAAAAGTAATTTTTCTCAGTAGATTTTTCTCATGCATATGAGAATAATTAAAAATCACTGGGAAATGAATTACTTCTTTGTTCTAAATACAATACTTGATTTGGTTTGTTATTGAATGCAGTCATTTTTAAATGTTGTGTTTCATATTGAAAACTATAAGATTCAGGATGTAATATATGCATTGAAGTTAATATTTTATGAGCACTATGTATATTCAAGAACAATTATAGAAGTCAGTCCAAGTATATTGTAACATACAACTTACTTGTTTCTATTTATCATATTTATACCACTGGGTCACATTTTCTCCAACAGAAGTTATGTTTCTTATTAATACCACCATTGACAGTTTTAAAAACTAAGAGTGATTTAGGCCAGAACATTTCAAATATTAGTATTTAATTCTTTTTGATATATACACACTAAAATTTGTTTCTCATAAATATAAGAGCTTGAAAAGAGATATTCCCCACCATATTTCCTTTTGATCTTTGCAAGAAGGGGAAACTCAAGGCTTACCTTTCACAGTCTTTTCTTTTAAATCCCAAACAGGCCATTTCCAAACATCACCAAAATGTTTGCAACAGCTGTTTATTTCCAGATATGAACATTAACTTGATACCAATACCACTAATACATCAAAAAAGCATATAAATGTGAGTAGTATTTATTACAAAGAACAACTTTTCTTAGCATTATAATAAAACAAATAGCAGTAATATTAGTCTATATTGTGTTTCAATGTTCAGTATTAACTTATCACATAATAGATTTTTTTTAAAGTATCGATCATAATCATTATGCATGTGGACATGTGAACATATGTGTACACATGTTTTGGCTTATGTAGAGATCAGAGGATAATTGTGTGAAGTCATATTTACATGGATTCTGGGAATTAAACCTAGATTTTTCAGGTCTGGCATTGCTTTCTAATAACAGATCTTATTTGGCAGTTTTTTTTTATTTATTTAATTTTTTCAGCAATCAAAAATTTAAAGCATTCAACGATAAGAAAAGAACAACAACAAAAACCAGGTCAGATAACTTATCAAGATTTATAGACTTCAACAACATACTTTGAGTTAGTAAAAATCAGACCCAATAACCTTCACAAAGCAATAAATTGAATAGTGAACAAGTTATCAACAAATATATAATATAGTCCAGACCTCGAGTACATACAAATCTCAATAGTAATTGCAACTGAATACAAGAGATATAAAAAAATATTCATGATAGAATAATTTTTTTTTTTTTTTTAGAAGACCATACTCCATATACAGGCTTCATGTTTTGGGATAGCCCCACTCCAGATGTTTGAGACCTACATGAAAACCAAGCTGCACATTTACAACATATGTGCAGGAGGCCTAGATCCAGCCCATGGAGCTAGATCTGTGTAGACTAGGTATGCTCCACGGTTGGTGATTCAGTCTCTGAGAGCTCCAAGGGTTCAGGTTCGTTTACTCTGTTGATCTTCCTGTGCAGTTCCTATCTCCTTAGGGCCCACAATCCTTCCACCTATTCTTCTATAAGAGTCCTCAAGCTCCATCCACTGTTTGGCTCTGGATGTCTGTATCTGTCTGAGTCAGCTGCTGGTTAGAGCCTCTCAGAGGACAGCTTGCCCCTGTCTGTTCTCAGGCTGGAGGTTTAGATTCTGGGAGCTCTGGTTGAATCTTTTGATACTCATTCTAATTCAGAGCTAATATGCTATTCTCCTCTACCCTCTTGTTTCATGAGTCTTTTCAGTGAGGCAACTTTTATCAATTAATTATAATGGCATATGGTATCAGAGTAACTGAAGACCCACCACATTATTGCAGTAAAACATCAGGCATTTTAATTTATTAATACTCATATTTTAATAACAAAAACTCTAGACACAACTAAAAGTTGTTTGACGTATAATTTTGTTAATACCGACACCTTCACTGTACTTTCCATAAAGTAAACATATAAATTATTATTAAAATATGCACTTGTTTATATAATAGTGTGTATACTATATATTTATATATATAATATATTTATATATGTGTGTGTTTATATATATACTTAAAATGTACTCAGTAGAGAAAAATTCATTAGACAGACAGTCCATCCAATAACTTTAATTTTCAATCAACATCTTGTATATACTAATATTCATGATGGTTACATTTAAAAAAAACTGCATGTTGGCGAGCTGAGCATATTATTGAGATTTTTCTGTGTGTTATCTCTGGAATGAAAATTGTAGTACCCTAGACTCCTGCTAATGAACAGATCTTGGAAGTGTATACATTGTTTATAAGTTTGGTTTATACTATGTATATGTGTCAGTCTATGAGAATGTTTAAAAATGTGGTTAATATTGGAAATACTTTCATTGCCTTTCTAAGAAAGAAGCAGAACATTGCCAATAAAAAAAAGAACTGTTGCCACTCTTTTGATAATATCAGAGACCTAAACACGAAAGGGTTTTGTGATGCATTTTTTCTTTCTTAGAAAATTTTGCATTCACTTTCCAGATATCTTTCACTTTTCCATGGTAGAATCAATAGATGCATTTCTTTAATTTTCTTTTAAATAATTCTTCTGATTTAATTCATGTAGTGCATGAAGCTATGGTTCATTTGTCATAAAAAGAATTTCATTATAGAAGATACCCTGATTTTCATCCAATGCACCTTTGTTGAAATACATATTATTTTCAGTCTGAATCTTTTGAATAATAGTACTTTCAAAAAAAATAAAAATCTATCAAACAGTTTTCTACAAGTTCCATAAGCGCCACATGGAAAACTTGGGTCAACAGAAATTCCTGCTCCTTGCCCTACTCTGTAGGTAATGAGGTCAAATTGTTGGATGTTGATAGGTGGGTGGCAGTAGGATCAAAGAGATAACAATTGAAAGGACCCGCTGGGTCAGAGGGAAGGAATATTTTCTGTCTTAACCAGGTCCCCAAAGTGATTTATCAGCAGATAATTTGAACTATGATTTCAGGCATGCAAGATGGATTTGTCTGCCTTCTTATTTTTGAAGGTAACTGGATATATTACAGTATTTTATTGTGGCTTCAATCTCTTCTTGTTAATGAGATTAAGAACGTGTAAATGCACTTATTGGTCACTTGACTCTCTTAACTCTTTCTGTGAATATTTCATTTTTAAAAATATGTCTTTTTCTCACTGCTTTCTGCATTTTAAAGAACTTTTAAAAATTTTGGCCACCAGTCTTTAAGTAACATGTGATTTTTTTTCTATAGCCTTACCTTTCTGTGGCGTTTCTTTTTGTTCACTTTATAATAAACTTTAATAATGTGAATATTTAACCTGTGATGTATCATTTAGAGAAAGTTTTAAATTCAGGTGTAAGTAAATATTTTGAAAAGTCATTGCTCTTCAATTAATATTTGGGGGAAAGTGGCTATACATGCACATTTTATTATTTTATTTATGGTTAGTGCATTTTGTATCATTTCTAAGAAATCATAATTCTCTTTTCTACATATAGTCATTTCTGAATATTTGTGGCTTTATTAAAATTACCTATAAATGGCTTCATTCTTTTCTTTCTTTCTCCATAAAATAATATGCCATCTTAGAATTCAATTCTACTGTTTTTTTTTTTCATACAAAGCAAGTCACAAATTCATCTCAGACAAAGGAGTGACCACTTACATTTACTTCATGATGATAGTATCTACAGTGCCGTATTACGGAGTATTTGGCATATAGTATGTGGCAGTGACCCTGCTAATATACATGATAGGCTTCTCTGTTTTTTGACTGCCAATGCAACACGATTATCTCATCCCTCTTCCTAATGCCATGCTTTCTCCGTCATGATGAACTGTGGCCCTCTGGAAATACATCCATGGGATATATGATATTGGGGACAAAATATTTCAGCAGAGAATAGATGTTGCCCTTTAAAAGGTAGAAAATATCATCAATGAAATGATCACAGCCTTCTTTGATACCACAAGAGTAGAAGTATCGAATCACTATTGAGACACTTTGAGGAGAGCCATTCTTGTTTTGAATCCTCCCACATCCTTCACTGGGGAGAGTCCAGACAGCAATAATCAACCTGGTTGTGACTCTTATTTATTTCCAAGAGGACACTTGATAGACACTATTGATTGTGTCAAGAGCAATATCCATTAGATAATTTTTGCACATCTGCAAATACCAGAAATAACATTATAAACAGTTTTAAAGATATAATTTTCTTTTTAATATTATTTGTTTTACTTTGCAATTCAAAGTGGAAAATACGAAATTCTTCATTAATTTGTATATCATCCTTATTAAGGGCCATGCTAATCTTCTTTGTGTTGTTCCAATTTTAGTATATATGTTGCCAAAGCAAATACAAAATACAATTTCAATTCATGACTAAAATACGTGTTTCAAAGCTATAGATATCCAATAGATGAGTGACATTTGATAATGTGATCATGTACTTTGCATGTGATATTTTCAAGGAAAGAGTAGCTGTATATACATAAGTGTCATGTAATGTTTTTAGAGAAAATGAAGATGAAGAACTAACTTTTCACTAAAGTGATGTGTTTCTTTCAGTAAAAAGTTGTTTTAAAATAGTTATTTTATCTATTATGTACTTAAAACTTATACAAAAAGGAAATCTCTATTTGTTTAGTCAGTATTTGTCTTATTTGACTTTTGAAAGACTGGAATTAAAATCTAAGATCCTAAATAGTATTTTTTTTTAATTACTACAATAAAACATCACAACCAAGGCAACTTATGGAAGAAACAAAGTTTGCTTTGGGGTTATGATCCCAGAGAGATGAGTCTGTCATGGCAGGGAAGCATAGAAAGTAGAGTAGTAGGAACAGGAACCAGAGACTTACATCTTGAATCACAAGCACAAAGCTGAGAGGGTGAAGTAGAAAAGGTGAGTCTTTGAACTCTTAAAGTTCACTTCTAATGTTACACTCCAAAAGGGCCATACCTCCTAATCTTCCCCAAAAGCATCACTAACTGAAGACCAAGTATTTAAATGCATATTCTTATACAAACAAGTACAAACAAGATCACTACCACTATCACTCATTAGCTCAGGCTAACCTTGAATTAGTTTTCTATTCTAGGTTATTCTCTAATGCCCAATCCTTTTGACTCTACCCACCAAGTACTGGAATGGCAGGTATGTGCCACCACACATAGACACTTGGAATTTTGTGACAACAATGAATGATAGATGATGCTGGTACACTGTCCATACTTTGAAATAAAGGACTTTGAAATAATTCATGCATGATGTTTAGAATAGTGGTACTTGCTACTGTACCTTATTTATCGAAGTTTGAAGAAACCACCCAACACTCATTTAAAATATCTAATATTTGAATGGGATTTCAGTTACACAACAACATTAAGTTGAACAAAGAAATAAATCTTGAGCATTCTCAACACTTGTAGTCTAATAGCAAAATCTCAAAGGTATAAATTTTCCCAGCTATCTTCCATACATGTTGGATATCTTTCACCCACAGTTGCTATCCTGAGTACATCTAAAGCTCAGGGATGTGGCTTAATAGTCAGTGAGACAAAAAGGCAACAGTAGATATAGAAGCTGATGTAGAGTGGTTCCTGCCAATCGAGCTTAAACTGGATGGTGTTACCTCTCTAATCAGAAGCATTTTCCTTCCAGCTACACTACATATGCTTTTTGTGCTTTGGAAGTAAGTGTCCTTAAGTGAAAACTTCATTTCCTTAACATTCCCTTCAGGGCTCTCCTTAGCCTGGTAGCACATTATTGCCATCTGTTGTTGATTGTTTTCATTATGGAACAGGCTTATCTAAGGTCATGTCCCCCTTTAGCAGAGGTGCAAGGGTTGCAGCTGGATGTGCACAATCGGGCCTGGGTCAGCCTAAGGCCCTAACTGTTGTAGGAGACTAGACATCTTTTTAGCTTTTTTTTTTCTATTTAGAACCTGTAATAGTTTCAAGAATACAAGAAATGCTATTCGATTGTTTCATTAAAAATTTCATTAAAAATTAAGAACCAACTCATTAACTGTATAAGCATTTAAATATATTAGATTCATAAATCATGTATTGCTTCATGACAATAGCTGTTGAAAAGTTACAAATGAAAATATAAATATTTTGTAACTATGAGATATAATTGTTTGGTTAAAAAACCAGCTTGGACTCATATACATCGGGTACAAGTGTAGGTTCGATGGGAAATCTTATATATCATTTAACAACTACATACTTCCCCTATTGGTTGATGAACTCAGACAAATTTTGACCAGTTTAATGTTTCTCTTGGAGAAATATTTAGTCAAGCTATTTTCCTAGTTTTAAAATTTTATTCCCTTTTCTTGCTACTAGGGTACATGAAATATTTATTAATTTTTTATCGACTTGTGGTTTTTAGTATTTTCTACTTTCTAGGTTGCTTTTTTACATTTGGTATTTCTACATTGCTGTAGCTAACTTTTGAAGGAGTCTCACTTATGCTTTTCTGTGCTGCTTATGTTTTTAGTATCATAGCCAGATATTAATTGTCAAGATAAATGTCATAGACCCTGCTCTTCTAGTACCTTGCTGCTTTTAGGTCTTAAGTGGAAATTTACCATGCTCTGTTGACTTGGTTTTCTTCCAAGTGGAGCCCAGGTATTTCAACAACACTCAGTGAAGAGGCTATCTTTGCCCCATTATCCAAAGATTATCTTATCCCTTTATATTTCAGTTTTCAGTTCATGTAGGAAAACTGTGAGAATATGGGGTGAGTATTCTGCCTTGACATATCTTTATCCTTCTTCAGTGCCTGACAGACACATGTTCCCTTTGTAGTACTTGACAGACACACATTCTCTGTCTGGCCCTGGGTCTTCTTTGGGGTGAGGGGAGGTGAGTGTTGACTACTTCTCTTTCCTTGGGGGTTACAGCCTATTTAAATTGTTTATCTAATCATAATTTAACCTTAGTAAATAATATCTACCAACAAAATTGTCTATTTCTTTTAGATTTTCCAATTTTGTGGAGTATAAGTTTATAAAGTATGACCTAATGATTCTTTGAATTTCTTCATTGTCTGTTGTTATGTTGGCCTTTTCATTTCTGATTTTGTTAATTTGGATATTATCTCTGTGTCTTTTAGTTATTTTGGATAAGGATTTGCCAACCTTGTTGATTTTCTCAAAGAACTTTTTGTTTTATTCAATCTTGTATTGGTTCTCTTCTTTCTTGTTTCTATTTTATTGATTTCAGCCCTCAGTTTATTTCCTGCCTTCTATTCCTATTGAGTAAGCTTACTTTTTGTTCTAGAGCTTTCAGGTGTGCTGTTAAGTTGTTGATATGAGATCTCTACAGTTTCTTTATGTAAGCACTTAAATGGTATGAAATGTTCCTCTTAGCACTGTTTTCATTATAATCCACAAATTTGAGTATGTTGTTTATTTATTTATATTAAATTATAGGAAGATTTTAATTTCTTTCATAATATCTGTCATGACAGTAGAGTTGTTCATTTTCCTTGAGTTTGTAGACTTTCTGTTATTCAAATCCAGTTTTAATCCCATCCTTTTCTAATAAAAAGCAGGTGGTTATTTCCTTTGATGAGTATGAAGTGCCATTCCCTAATTTTTTTAATTAATTTTGATTTGAAGTCTATTTTGGTAGATATTAGAATGGCTATTTGTTTCTTAGTTCCATTTGTTTGGAAAAATTTTTTCCTGCCCTTTACTCTTGAGGCAACTACTATCTTTGATGTAGAGATGTGTTTCTTGTATGGAGCAGAAAGATGATTCCGTTTTGGCATCTATTCTGTTACTCTGTGTCTTCTTATTGGGAAATTGAGTCTATTAATATTGGGAGATATCAATGGTCAATTGTTAATTCTGTTATTTTGTTCTTGGTGGTGGTGGTAAGTGTGTGTTGTGTGTGTGTGTGTGTGTTCTTTCTTTTGGTTTTGCTGGTGTGAGATTATTTCCTATATTTTCTTGGATGTAATTAACCTCTTTGAGTTGGAGTTATCGATAGGAAATAGATTTTAATAGCATAGAGAGTGGCTATCTGCCCAGTTCATGTGCTGCTTAAGGCTTATTATAAATATAAAGATCATGTAGCTTTTACTTGGGAACTCAATTGTCGAAGACAGGGTAGAAATCCTGGACTGGGATTAAGTATTTTGTACAACATAAGATTTCTACAACAGTTTTTGTTTTCTTTATTGCTTCTATTTGTATTTTCAGGTCTTGAAAGTTATATTCATTTCCTTCAAGTGTTTGTTTTTTATTTTATTTTCCTTGCTTTCTTTATGGGATTTATTCCTTTCTTCCTTTTTTTTTGTCTTTTCCTTGACTTCTTTAAGTGATTTATTATTAATTCATTTCCTCTTTAAGGACCTCTATTATCTTAATAAAATTAGTTTTTTTTATTGTCCACTACATATTCAGAACATGTTGTAGTAGGAGAACTGGGCTCTGGTGGTGACATACTGTCTTAGCTGTTATTGTGTTCGTAAACTGGAATCTGGGCATCTGGTTTTGGGGTGATTATAGGCTTAGGTGCTGATATCTGAGTTTGTCTTTGTTAAATAGGTGTTTTCTTCCTTGGTTTCTGTTTCCTTTCCAGTTTTCTGGATGGAGTGGCTTATGGTTGAGTAGAGGGTCTCCACCCTAGTTGGATGCTAGTCTTTTGGTGCCTGGGGTAGCTTCTGGTTGATAAGAAGTTTTCCATGGATGTTGGGTACTGAAGTTCTAGAGGTGGGTGTGGCCTTTGGTTTACCAGGGGCATCCTCAGTTGAGTTAGGAGCCATGATAGGTGACAGAGAGGGGTGGGATGATTGCAGGTGGCTGATGGACACTGAGTAGGGGCAGTGATACAGACTACTATGGTTCTGGTGGTCAGTATGGCCTCTTATTAGCAGATGCCTCACTAGAGTTAGGGACTGAATATAGTGATGAGAAGACGGCGGTTGTCAGAAGGTGGGCAAGCACTGAGTGTTGGCATTTGTGGGCAGATTCTTACCTGGAAATTCTGACTGCTGACATGACTTCTGGTGGAGCAGGTACTTCAGCTGATGTTGTGGATGTATCCATTTCTTTTATCACGTCTTTGATGTCTGATATTCTCTCTTCTACCCTTTTATTTTTGTTGGTGATCCCTTGTCTTTGAGTTTTTGTGTCATGTCTTAAGTTTTACCACAGTTTGGAATTTCTTTATTGATTTTTTTTATTTTTTTTTTAATTTTTATTTACAAGTCTTAACCTGATTTCTTCATCTCAGTCCACTGTTGGTTTTATGTTTGTAGATTTATTTAATGAATTTATCCATTTGCTCTTTAAGGACCTCTAACATATTCATAAGGACTATTTTGAAGTTCCTCTTTGTGCTTTGGCTATATTGCATTGTTCATGGTCTACTGTCATAGGGTTGCTGAGCTTTAGTGGAGACATGTTGTCCTGGCTGTTATTGACTCTTTGTATGCTGCTATCTAGGCATCTGGGTTGGGGCAGATCATAGTTCTATGTGCTCATATCTGGTATTGTTTTCTTTCACAGAAATTTTGTTCCTTTGTTTCTGTTGCCCTTTCTGCATCTTAGAGGAGTGTGGTAGATGTGGGATGCTTAATCATTAGGGAATGCTTCTGAGATCCTGACAAGTGTAGCTTTGGGGGACTTTCATTAGAGTGTGTTTTTTGGTATTAGGACCTCTTCTTAAGGATGGAGATCAGCTATAGTTACAGGATGATGGCTTCCACAGGAGGGACGAAAGCAGAATGTATTACTACGATTTCTTAGTTCCCTCAGAATTGGGCCAGATGTGGAGGAGAGGACACAGGTGGTAGTCTGCTAAAGAACTGAGGAATGAAACTTCTGGATTGGATTTAGAGAAGAAGGAGAGTGTAAATCTGAAAATCACCTACATGTGTTCCTATCCTATATCTGTTTCCCTGACCAGTGTGGCCAATGAGTTCCCAGGAAATGACTTCAGGAGTTGGAGGATGAGATAAAGATACATGCGGTAGTGGCTGTGAGAGAGGATCTGCATGATCTTCTAGAGATGGGGAAGAGAGAAAGGGGAGGCTGCAGCAGATGATCTTCTACAGAGCTGGAGATGAGACTGGGTATTGTGTTTGAAGAAGAGGAGGGAAAGTAACGGGCTGAAGATTGCCTCCCTACTTCCCTTAAAACACTAAACTTCCATAAACATTAAGAGTATAGCTACCTTTAAAAAGTTTATATTTGAGAACCTGGAGAAGAAATGTGTTCTTTACAAAAACTGTTTAGTACAACTATTTGGATGATAGAAGTGTGAAACAGAAAGGTATGGAAATATGTTTTATGAAAGCAATGGCCATTTTCTTCACAGCTTCTTGTTTACTTAATTGTAATTAAACACTATTAGAAGAATGAATAGAATTAGGCAGAGAGATAGGATAAACATTTTCAAGGGATTAAACACAGAAATAACAAATAAAACCTGAGTAAGATAAGAAACTAATGTTTCTGCTTTTTCAAAGACCCAAACAACTTTTCTAAAATAGGAATACACACATATTTGTGCATACACACGTGTACACATGCACGTGTGTGCATGCACACACACACCCCCTTCCTATATAATAATATAAATCTTTATATATAAATGTATGCTGAAATGTTCTTGGAATATATAAATTTGCATACAGAACAATTTCAAACATGATTCTTAAAATCCTTAAATTGATGAAATAAAGATACTATTTCAGCATAGCTATTAGGAAATAGAGAAACCAAAGTCTTTATTTTTTACTTGAACACTGAGGAACTATCTTTGCAGTAACTACCAAATGCTTAAAGCAATAATTTCCAGTGAGATGATAATTACCAGCTTCATGTGAAAGAGGAACTGGAATAGTACTGTCTGAGAAGGTGGCATGCAGTATCTTGAAGCACGAATAGCATAGGACTCCCCAAGGCATCCCAACAGCTTTTCATGGATAAAGAGTATTTAGTAAACAGCAAATTGTTGGTGTGACATTACTAAAAGATGAATGAGAAATCTCTGCAGGAGGGCTGCCTTGCAGAATAAAGAAAGAACAGCCTTTCTGTTCCCAGCTTATGTGTTCCTGTGTCTCTGGATTTAATGTTTTAGACACATGCAGGGTGCCAGACATGTTGCTTCTAGGAAATGTAGCATAAAGAAACTGCCACTGTTCTTTTGAGTCTATATTAAAATGTTTCATTACTTTCTTTGCCTTTTATTTCTTTAATAATTTTAAGCTTGAATTCCTTACAATTTCCTACAAAGTATGAAGAAGCCACCAATGCAAAAAGCTGTCATCCAGTTCACACTGACAAGACTCTGACCTTTATTTATGTAAACTACAAACTGTGGCAATCTGTGACTATGCTGGCTTCAAAATCACTTGATTTGGGAAAGTATAGCCATAATCTATTATTGCAAATGTTAACGGGGACCCATATAACCTAACATTGGGCCAGCACAAAGTGACATTTCCATCAGTTTCTCTGTGAGTGTGTGTATATTTTACACTGTCTACAAAGTCTTCTTAATCTTAATGAATCTCTGGAAATGTTATTCTTTATGTTAGTTCAATGTGACCTCAGAAATGACCTCATACGTTGGCAATGCTGCACACCCTGTCCGCAGAGGGCACAGATGGGAATTTTTCTGGATAACTATTGAACCTCCTGACTATGTAGCTTTAGCTCAATATTTTCAGTCATCATAATGGAAAATAATTATGTACCTTTTGCATTAGATTTATTAATATATCACTACTCTAAAAGATACTTTAAAAGATCTGTTCTCTTTGAACAATAAGAAATGGTATGCCTCTCATGATAAACCAAAAAGCATTAATTCTGATATAGCTCATGGTAACATGTGAGATTGTAAGGCAGGAGTAGCAAGAACTCTGCTTATCTTTGGAGAAGGCACAGGCTCTGATTGTGAGCTTGTGGGTGGCAGGACTAGCCAGAACTACTTCATGTTTTAAATACCAATTTTCTTCAAAGTAAAAAAAAATAGTATATAGAGAGGTCAATATTACTTTAATAGACATTAATAGAAATTATTTATATTTTAATCTCAAAAAGTTTAAAAGTCAACTGAGATTAGTTTTATTTGATAAGATCCTGGTTAGTTCTACTTTCTGTGGCTTGTTATACTGGTTATTTTTAAGACTATGCTTATCTACAGAAACCTCCCAGTTCTAGGGACACTTACTAGCTGGGCAAGCATTTCTTCGATCCAAATGACGGTTACTTATCCTGCACTTTCAAAAGGAAACAAAATTTGGACCAGACACCATCCACTAAAGGTTGTGGTAGCACTGGCCAGCGCGTGCAGCTCGTCATTGCAAACAAGTGATCGGCCTGTGTCTGGGGTAGTGCTTTGGTCACCATGAGTAATGAATGTTAGGAATGTCCTAGAAATGATATAAGTTACACATTAAATAGAGCAAGTGGAGAGCAGGTGCCAGGAGGCACCTATATGGGTTAAACGGATGAAAAAATGGCTCTTGAACTTAGTTACAAATTGACATATAGGCAAACTCTTAGCAGAATAAAAACTTAAAACTCAATCCAGAATACTGTGTTTACAGTCTTTTTATTTAGAAGTTGGTTTTGGAAGTAACACAAAGAAATTGCAGTTAAGGTGTTCTAAGCATGGCATAAGATGCCATATCGGATTTGCCTTGTCTAATGGATGGTTTAGCTTCAGAATTTTTTCCTGTTTGAAGGAAAATGATAATAGTTTTATATCTTAAAGGAAAGAACATCTTTAATATTTTGTCCTTGAAAGATAATATTGAACACACAGCAGGAGGATTTCTTCCAATGGACAGGAGGAGCACCCATCACTCCAATCTGGGTCATGGGCAAATCTCACATTCCTTTAGATTTCACAAGCTCAAAGCAATGTGAAATTTTTGACATTTTCACCTCTGTGTTTTCACACATAAAAGAGACACTTTTCAAGGGTAAGTAGCGATTTTTCTTTTCCTGCTGAGAGCTGGTTTTGCAACTCAGAGGGCAAATGGGGAAACTTGCTTTAGAAGCTTCAGTGGTGGGATGTAGTCAGCCCCACACACAGGAAGCGCACATCACATAGGACCCCAAAGCAGAACCCCTTGTTGATTTGCTGAAAGTTTCCCTTTGAGGCAGTCTAGCTAATCTGTGAAAAATCAGAAAAAGGTGTCACAAGTTGCATTAACAGTTAAATTCCTTCAGACTCACATACACATTTAGTCCTCACTTAAGTTTTAATTGGTAAAGAAAATAGCTCCTTTCCTCCGAAACTGTACATTTTCATTGTGACACTGTGTGTTTCATGATACCAATGTCCCTGTACGAATGAAAGCCAATGAAATATTTTTAGAATTTTTATGTATGTATTGCTACTTTTGGAAAATAAATTTGGGGATAATATGAGGTTAAGATTTATTTATGTTCTTAAAGGAACAGAGGAAAAGGACTGAGTCCTTCCAGAAAGCCCCCTACACTAGAGAGAAGAACCCATATTTCAAACACCACTCAACTGAAAATGATTGTAATTTAGGAAAGATTGGGCAGGAGATGTGTTTTGTTATTGGAGAGAACACTTTGGCAGCTGTGTGTAGAGACTCTATGGGTTTAAAGGTTAAGAGCTGGATTTAGACAAATCAACTGGTATGTTGGTTCACTTCATACTTCTTTCATGACTGGAACTTCACTGACGACAGTAGGGATGTCTCCACAATGGCAGCTGATTGATATCTGATCCTCACAGCTCTGAACCCAGCTCTACAGTATCCTTCTCATTATTTGGTTTCCAGTAGCAATCAGCTGAGCATTGGGACTCTGAGCCTATCTATGTCAGGTTCCCAGGGCCTCATGTTCCTGGTCTCCCACACTTTGGTCTTTAGTTCCTCACTATTTTGTTCTGGGTTATTTCAGTAAAATTTACCTTTTTTAGGTTTTTGGATCCTCTCCGATTTATTTATTTTTTCTTTTTACTGACATGTCTGGACCCTTATGGGTAGAATAAAAGTATCATTGTGTATCATTTATAATGACATAGCAGCAACAGCAAACTGTAGACGTGTGAGATGTAGTCAGATCAGACGGTATAATGCACATGGCAAGTCCTGAAAGGTAAGCTATGGTGCTATTTTAATACTACATTTGAGATCTTACTATATAGATGCCAGTACTCTTAAACTTTATCAATCATGCCAGTAATTCCTCAAGAACAGAATGCTGAGTACTGTTCCTAAAATGGGGCACTCCTCAAGGAATAAAGGAGAAGTCTTCAGTGTCTTTGTCAGATTGCATGGCCTACAAGTGCAGCTGTGGAGATATTTGAATTTACTGTAGGAAGAGTGAAAAGAAAAATGGGGTGTGTGTGTGTGGGGGAGTGTCAGTGAGAGAATGAGAAAGTGACGTCATAAATGCTTATGGAAACCATGAGGCCACAGAGTATCTGTTAGTCTATTATTTCTCAATAGGTTCCTGTGCTTTATATAACCCAATCATATTTCTATCTCTTACACAATCCCTGCCTATATTCTTGGAGAAAGCTACCTAAAGTGTTGAGGAAACACATTGGATTTCAGGTCATGATGTCACAGATTTGAAGGGCAGCATTGTTTCTTGTTGATGAGTAGATTTCTAACTTCTGGGAATCTCTATTTCCCCTTGGTCTTATTGCTAACAGTAGTCCACTCTTCTCAGAGTTGCTCTGTGTATGAAGAGTCAGATAATAAACAGCTGTTGGACAGCTTTGAATCATCAACTGTTGCTCAGTAGTTTCTAATACTCAGAGGGAAGCCATGGGTCTGCGGATGAGGTGCCATGTAACAAGTGAGGTGGTTTAGAATGCAAAGGCACAGGGCCTGATTCATAGAAAGCTTTTCCCTGTTAAACATGAATCTTGGAGAAAATAGATGAGCTGATCAAATGAAAATATGATAGTCTAGTGTTGGAGTTCAATATTAGACATTGAGTGAAAGAGTTTGTCTTTTTCATGTTTGTCTATCTACCTTTACCCATGTCTCAAAATTCAATCATTTTGCCTCAACTAGCCAGCTATAATGCATGTCTCTATAATAGTTTATTTGGAATAAATATATTGTCTAGTTTTGTTTTAATCATTTTGATTTTGCAGCTATACTTACTTGATAGCTGCTTATATAATGGTAGTTTTCTCTATTTTTGCATTTCTAACAGGAAAAAATAGTATCTGGCTAATTGTTTTGTATTCTTTTGGTGTTGGCAACAATGGTTCAATATGTCCAACCAGATATGCTTTCACAATAAAAATGTTATTTCTAAGTGAGTTTGTCTTCCCCACTTCTTCAAGATGCACCATCTTAAGGTTTCTCGTTGTTTTTAAGTTTTTTTCCTACTTTGTGTGTGTGCATGCACATATATATGTGTCTGTGAATGGTAAATGTATGGTGTATGCATCCAGGAGAAGGTGAGTTCAGCCCCCATAGGAAGTGGGAGTCTGGATGAGTGAGTGAGTGAGCACAGTATTGCATGAAATATTCAACACTTTATTACATAATAAGCTTTATGTAAACTATTTTGACTAGCCATGATCTTATTATATGATCTGAACTTATGTGTGGAAGGTTGGTCTGAGCTACGATGTTGATGGGTTGAATTTTATTGAATGTTTTTACAATGTATTTTTATATATAAAGACTTTATTAGATCTAGTCCCATTGTAAATTGAGGAATACCTATATACAAATGGATTGATTTTAAATCATGCAGAATAAGTCTTTTCTGATCAATGCAGTTCTAGTTTTTGGCCAAACAAAGCATGTTAGGACAGTGAATCCACAAATTTAAACGCAAAGGAAGAATATTTCCACTAATCCATACCGAGTAACTCAGACATACCCCGTAACTAACTCAGACAGGGTTTTGATGCTTGTCTTCTGGAAGAAAGTTTAGCCCTAGAAACCCTGGATAAGCTCTCACTATTTGCAGAACAGGGAGTGTATGTTGATTTTCAGGAAAGTACTTTCACTGCCTGTGAAATGATGAGAAGACAAGTCCCTCAGAATCCACAGAGAAGCATTTTTCCTCTCATCTGCAGAAGGACACTGTCTCTGGCTGGCTCTGCCATTCCCTTGACAGCCAGTGTTTTGTCTGCAGCTTTTTCTGTCTGAACCTTCCTATTTCCTGTCTTTCCTTATGTGGCTGGAGACTGAGAGCAACACAAGGTAGACAGAAAGCAGAGGGCTTGATCCTTGAGAGAAGGAGAAGAGCTTGGTGGCTGATCCTGGGGGCCCCTTCTCTGCTCTGCTTTGGGGACATTGATTTTTAACAGAATATTTTCTGAATGACACGTTCATGCCAAATCCTGTTTCACCAAAGATGTGGTACAAGAAAAGAGCTTAAAGCCCTCATGTGACCAGTGGGCTCACAAGGAAATCTGGTGTTAGTTTATGGATGAGAAGAAAAGGTGGTTTTTTTTTGTTTTGTTTTATTTTTATATTTTGTTTTATTTTTCCTGTCCTGGGGATTTTGAATATTTTTTCGTCTCTTAGATTTTTTTTTTTCTTATAATGAGGTTGTGAAAAGCAGATGTTCAGTAAAGTTGAATGTCCTGGAAGTACTCAGCCCTGTGTGGCAACTCTACACCTCAGGGTAGAGGCTGTTTGCAGCAACAAAACACAGCTTTTTTTTTTTTAATACTCACCACAGAGTGATATCCACTGAACTAAATAATGTTGTCTCTAAAATTAGCCTACATGCAAACCGACTTATTGTTGAAAGGAATCATGAAGGCTAGCTTAAAGGGTTTTGCTGAATAGAGTTAGATTAAAACATGCCAAATTAATTATTCTGCCTAAATGGCACAAGATGAATACTAAATGTCTTTTATAAATTTATCTCTGACTATAGTTTCTCATACTAGTGTGGTAAACAGCCCACAGTAACAAGTCATCTTATCTGAATTATAGTGGAGCCTTTTGAAAAACTAGAAATGTCCAGTGTGTCATAATGACCTTGAACCCGAGGTGAGGGCTATAATCAATCCCAGTATAGACTTTCATTCACCAGAAACTCCACTGGAACTGTGGGGTGTTTGCTCAAATTATTGTTCTTTTCACAATAATGAAATAAACTTGAAACAAGATTTTCTTCTAGTAGGAATGGCCATCTAACACCATGTGGCATTTCTGCCAAAAGACTATTTCATAGTGACAGAAAAGAAATAATGACTAAATTGTAGAGCTATTTATAACTGATCATTATGGCATAGCTGGAATATTTAGATAAGACCATGAAGGCGAGGGAAGGTCCCAAGAGCCCTCTAAGCCAGAGCTGTTTAGGAGGAATCTAGCCTTAGTTTGCTCTTACTCAGAATGCATAAAGTTGTTAGCTTTCTTTTCTTGGTACCTTGGTCTTCTATCTTTCTCTGTGATTCAATTCACTGTCCGTGCCAAGAAACAAAGTTGGCAATCTGCTAGACTACCAGCACCTAGTTACAGAGGATTCTTGCTAGGACTAACAGAGTTGAAGGTTCAAAACACAAAAACCACTGATCTAGGAAACATCTAGGAAGAAAAAAGAACAAGATAGCATTGAGAAAAACAACTAATGAACTCTCATATAAGGTAAAAAAGGGGATTGAAGCAATAATGACAAAATTTAATGAAAATTGAAGTTAGGGAAAATAATTTGACCAGAAGTCTTGTCTGTGAGGAATGAAGTCATTTCAAAATTGTTCTAGAAGACTAGAACATTTCAGAACTTCTAAAGTGGTTAATCCTTGTTTTAGTTGCTGTTCTACTACTGTGGAGAGACACAAGATCAATGTAACCTTTAAAATAAGGCACTTCATTGGGCTTTGCTTATGGTTTCAGGAGCTTAGTCCATTATCATCATGGCAGCAGGTAGACATGCGGGCATGGAGCTGGAACAGTAGCTGAAGGCTTACATCTGATCTATAGGCAGCAAGTAGGGAAAGGCTGGGCTTGACTAAAATCTTAAAACCTGCCTGTAGAGACATACCTCCTCCAACAAGATGATATCTCTTACTCATTTTTAAGCAGTCCACTATCTGGGAATGAAACATTCAAATATATGAGCCTATGGGGCCCATTCTCATTTAAACCACCAGCCTTGAATTCTTGTCAGACTCTTAGGACATTCTTCAGGATGCTGTTTTTGTGGACTACATCAGAACCAGAAGAAATTGGATACTCTGGATAATAGAGTTTAAGGAAACTTAGAAATTATATATCACCATCACTTTGGGATCTACTGGCCATCCAGTAGAGAATAAAGGTTAAATTACAGGAGACACTGGTGCAGGTGATATGAGCAACATGAGGTGAACTTCATCGTTCAGCTATTTATTGTAAATGGGATCATAGTTATAGTAGGGAGGGTAGCGGTCTCAGTTGAATGGAATACAGAACACCACCTGGTTTGCTGGGTTTCGATGCCTACATTGCAACAAGAAAACCAAGTCCTGGTTGTGGATTTACTATAGTTTTTATGAATTGAATAAGTAACTTTACTCATTGTGGCCTCTTTCTCCTGCATAGTAAGGGCCACGGGGAGTCTTAATGATCTAGAAGCTCCTTCCAGCTCTAGACATCTGCAGAACTGCAGAGAATGGAAATGAATGGAAAGAGCCATGGGGTATAGACAATGTTTTACTTATTTCCCAGGAAGAAGTCTGTCTGTCATGCTTGCTCTGATGTCCTGGGCATGTCGATTAACCATGCTGGGTACATTAATAGCAGCAATTTCTTGAAATAGAAGAATAGGAGTCCTCTCAGGAGAGTCCTGACAATTGTGTGTTTCTACCCACAGTTGGGATACAGTGATGTTAGCTAACTTTTCCAAAAGCAAAAATCTGCATTTATTTACTCTGTGTGCTGTGTGGAAACTTACCACTGGCAGCTTTGGCCACTGAACCTTCTATAAGAAGCAGTTGTGGTTTCCAGATGAGATCCAGTGGATGGTGTTTCCAAGGCTGCTTCAGGAGCATCTGAGGCATCTGAGTGTATTTTGCATGCTGGCACAGCCAATCTGTCATAATTTTCTGTGCTATCTCCTACCCCATCATTATCTTCTTTTGGCAACCATAACAGTTGGGATCTCCCATGAGAAGGGAGCCCTAACCAGAGGTCTCAGAAATGCTTTGTGTTTCTCATTGAGCATACTTGCAGAAGGAGTCTAGCATTTGGTGATTAAAATAGAGGACAGATGGTAAAGCCAATATAAATCCACTCTAAAACAAAACATTGGAGACAATTTCAGTGGGTAATGGCAGATATCTCTTACAATATTTTCTAACTTGTGATTTGGGTTGTCTGAAAAATCAGATAGACAGAGTGTATAGAGTTACTTGCTAAAACTTACTATTCAACTGGCTCAATCATTATTGACTACGGTCAAACTGAAAGAAAATACTAGTTTTCATGTATGGAATTTTTTAACTTGAACTTTTTACAATTTTTAAATAGATGACTACATAGCCTTAAAACTGTTTCTTCCAATTGATATATAAAGCTCATCATATATTGCTCACACTGCCTACAAATTCACTATGACTGATAGCAAACTTGATCATTCTGCCTCCAACTTCCAAGTTTAACTTCAACTGCAATATTTTAAATGTATTAAATGATACCAAAGATATATCTCAATGGTAAAGTACTTCCTTAGCATGTATAAAGCCCTAGAATCAATCCTCAGTATTAAAATATCGATAAGTTGCGTATGATTATACATGCCTATAACCCCAGTAATGAGAGCGTCTTCAACAGAAGGATCTCAAACTACTGGGCAGCATGACCTAAAAAACAAAACCAAAAGGATAGGATATAAATGTCAACTTGGAAGACATCAGGCAGGTCAACTAATATTGAGTAATGATTACTGAGTTTAACATTAGAATACTTACATTCTGGTCTTAGCATTGAAGAATTTACTTTACTTCTGTTAAGTGAGTAATCTAAGATCATAGTCAAAACTGTAAGGTCTCCTTGAATCCCACTGGCTGGAATGCATTCCTTCTAGAGTGGTCTCCTGTGGGCATGAATGATTCCTAGATGAGGAGATCATATTGTCTAAGAAATGGTGGTATGGAATGTATGTAGGAAGATGACAGAATTTCAATGGTGTAATAACTATTGATTTGAGTGACTACTACAACACTGAGGAAAACATGAGGTTTTTGGGTAACTGGGAAATGTGCATTGTGTTCGAACCTATAGAGATAGCAGGCATTTTTTCCAGATATTTATTATGTGTCAAGAAAACATTAAAATAGTGCATATATAGCCTTATTTATAATAGCCAGAAGCTGGAAAGAACCCAAATGTCCTTCAACAGAGGAATGGATACAAAAAATGTGGTACATTTACACAATGGAGTACTTCTCAGCTATTAAAAACAATGAATTTGAGAAATTCTTAGATAAATGAATGGAACTAGAAAATATCATACTGAGTCAGGTAACCCAATAACAAAAGAACACACATGACATTCACTCACTGATAATTGGATATTAGTCCAGAAGCTTGAAACACTCAAGATTCAACTCACAGACCACATGAAGCTCATGAAGAAGAAAGACCAAGTGTGGGTGCTTCAGTCCTTCTTAGAAGGAGTAACAAAATACTCAAGGGAGCAAATATGGATACAAAGTGCAGGACAGAAACTGAAGAAGGGGCCATCTGGAGACCATTCCACCTGGGTATCCCTCCCATGTGCAGTCACCAAAGGTAGATGCTGATGTGGATGTCAGGAAGTGCATGCTGACAGGAGCCTGATATAGCTGTCTCCTTAGAGGTCTGCAAGAGTCTGACATATTCAGAGGCAGATGCTCACAGCTAACCATTGAACTGATCAAGGGGTTCACAATGGAGGAGTTAGAGAAGACTGAAAGGGTTTGCAACCCCATGAGGAGAGCAACAGTACCAACCAACCAGAGCTCCCAGGGTCTAAATCACCAGCCTGGGTGCACATAGGGAGGGACCCATGACTCCAGCAGTATATGTAGGGGAGGATGACCTTGTTGGGCATAGGTGGGAGAGGAGATCCTTGGTCCCATGAGGACTGGACACTGAGTGTGGGGGAATTTGAGGGTGGGGAGGTGGGAATGGGGGATAGGTGGGGACACATCCTCATAGAAGCAGGAGGAAGGGGGACGGGATAGGGGTTTCCTAGGTGTGGGGGAGAATGGGTAAGCGGATAACATCTGAAATGTAAATAAAGTATCCAATAAAAAATAAAAATACAGTGCATATATTTATAAAATAACTTTTCTTTATGTGATTTAAATTAAGTGATCAAGTGTTTAAAATTTACATAAATTATTTAGATAAAGCTGGTAAGTAGCTTTAAGTTTTACTTAAATTTAATTATAAATTTAACAAAGGTAGCAATGCTTAAAACTCCAGCACTTGTGTTTGTATAATGTAATCAACAATTTCACACTTCATGTGTTTTACATATAGTTATCCATTTATTCCAGGTTAAGAGTGATGCATCTGAGGTCATGGTGAATGACTCCAACCATCCTGTGCTGTCTGTGAACACCTCTGATGAAGAACAATTCTGTCTCATTTTCAGAAGCTTTTAATTCAGGAGGAGTTTTGCATATGTCTAGACAAAAGAGTCTCTTGGCTGTATATTGGAAGAAAATATAGACATAAAAACAATTGAAGAACCAACATAAGTGGTCTATTTAAGACATCCATATTAGGTAATGTGAACTTCTCTTGTTTGGTTTATTTAATTTAATACAATGCCTTGGATGACTGCCTAAACATGAACTGAACAAATACAACAATAGACATGCCAAAATAGAAGGGGAGAGCCCCTAAGACCTCAATTCTATACAAAAAGCTATAGGCAACTAAGAAATGTTGAAAGCGGGAAAACTGTCTTCCCTAAGAAGAGCACACCAGATGGTTTTTCTATACCAACTGAACAGGTTTATACTATAGATATGCACACACACACATTACGCACACACACACACACACACATACACACACACACACACACACACACACAGACATATACATACATACACCCAAGGAGGGGTAAATTGGAGGGTTTGAAACAAGTAAATGTAAGAGAGAAATGATGTGATGTATATTATAATCTCAACAAACAAAGAGCACACAGACCTGACATAGAAATAAAGTAAATGACAGTTACCTAGAGCTATGTAATGAAATGGCAGTAACTGGCACAATGTTGTCAAAGGATGTATACTGTCACGGATTGGAGCCTGTGTACAGTATGCTTGATAGAGTTAAAAGTAATGTGTTGTAAACTCGAAAATTGTGAAGGTACGTTTAAAGGCTCTAACCATGGGAAGTACTTAAGGTAATGTGTAAGGTAATTATATTGATAAAGCTACTCCACAGTGCATACATAAATATCATGTCATAAACCCAAAATCAACCCAGTATTTATTTTTCATTAAAATAATACTGAATGACATGACCCTATGTGTGAAAAAGTAACAGACCAATTTACTGTCTTAACTGAAATCAGCAAGTTAGTAGACTTATGCACAATGTTTGGATAATGGGTATTTCAGTAATTTCCAAAAGATGAAAAATAAATGATATGAGCCCTGATCATACCCCAGTGTCGTTGTCCTAGAGAGACAGTGAAGACAGAGGAGTAGACCAGAGCCCTGGAACTGTGCTTTGAGAAGGAGCTGGACATGGCAGGTGAATCCAGTCAGACCATAGTGCCAAATGCTGGAAAAGAGAGACCATACTGAGACCTCTAAGAGTCCACAGGGGTGGAGACCTCAGCTCTTTCTCTCAGCACTGATGTGTCCTTCCTGAGGCAGGACAGGACTTTTGTGAATGAAGTGGAGAGTGTGCTCTGTGTACTTTCTTCAGAAGCTGCAGAAAGGAATGCCATCATGCTAATATCTTGACTTTGGCCCAGTAAAAATTCTATGCTCCTAGTTAAATCTGGTTATTGTTTGGTGGAGGCAGTTCTGGGGAATGAACTTAAGGCCTCATGCACATAAGGTAAACTAGCCCTCCATTTTGGTTTCTGAACTTTAGAAACGTGAAGTAATACATTTGTGTTACTTTATTATTTTATTTTTACTTTTCTACATTTGTTTGTTTGTTTGTTTTAACCTCCAGATTTTGTTCCCCTTCCAGTCTGTCCACCCTCCAACTGCTCCACATCCCATACTTCCTCCTGCTCCCTTGTCTCCACGAGGATGTCCCTACTCCCAACCCTACCCCACCAGACATCTAGGGGCTTCCAGTGTCTTCAGGGTTAGGTGCATCTTCTCTGACTAAACCGAGACCTGGCAGTCCTCTGCTGCATATGGGTTGGGGGCCTCAAATCAGCTGGTGTAAGCTGCCTGGTTAGTATTCCAGTATCTGAGAGATCTCGGGGGTACAGATTAATTGAGACTGCTGGTCCTCCTACAGGGTTGCTCTCCTCCTCAGCTTCTTCTAACTTTTCCCCTAATTCAAACACAGGGGTCAGCAGCTTCTGTCCATCAGTTGTGTGCAAACATCTGAATCTGATTATTTTCAAAAATTTCTTTTTGGGTCTTCTGGAGGGCTATCATGATAGATTTCTTTTTGTAAGAACTCCATAGCCTCGTACAGATCTTTCACTTGTTTGAATAGAGTTACCACAAGATATTTTGTATTATTTGTGGCTGTTGTGAAGGGAGTTATTTCCCTAATTTCTTTCTCAGTCTGCTTATCATTTGTATAAAGGAAGGCTACTAATTTGAGTTAATTTTATATCCTGACACTTTGCTGAAGTTGTTTATCATCAGCTGGAGAAGTTCTCTGGTAAAGTTTTTGGGATCACTTATGTATACTATCATAACATCTGCAAATAGTGATACCTTTATTTCTTCTTTGCCAGTTTGTATCCCCTTGATCTCTTTTTGTTGTCTTATTGTTCTAGCTAGAACTTTGAGTAATATATTGAAAAGATATGGAGAGAATGGGCATCCTTGTCCTGTCCCAGATTTTGGTGGGATGGCTTCAAGTATCTCTCCATTTAATTTGATATTAGCTGTTTATTTGCTGTATATTGCTTTTATTATGTTTAGGTATGGGCCTGGAATTCCTGATCTCTCTAATACTTTTAACATGAAGGGGTGTTGTATTTTGTTGTTTTTTTCTGCATCTGAGGAGATGATCATGTGATTTTTTTCTTTGAATTTTTTTAGTATAATGGATTACATTAATGGATTTTAATATATTGAATCAACCTTGCATCCCTTGGATAAAGCCTACTTGATTGTGGTGAATGATGGTTTTGATGTGTTCTTGGATTTGGTTTGCAAGAATTTTATTGAGTATTTTTGCATCAATATTTACAAGTGAGATTGGTCTGAAGTCCTCTTTTTTGGTAGAGTCCTTGTATGGTTTAGGCATTAAAGTAATTGTGGCTTCATAGAATGAATTAGGTAGTGTTCCTTCTGTTTCTATTTTATGGAATAGTTTGAGGAATATTGGTATCAGGTCTTCTTTAAAGGTCTGGTAGAATTCTGCACTAAATCCATCTGGCCCTGGGTTTTTTTTTTTGTTGTTGTTTGTTGGGAAGTTTTTAATGACTTCTAATTTTTTATGGGATATGGGCCTGTTTAGATAGTTTACTTGCTCTTGATTTAACTTTGGTATGTGGTATCCGTCTAGAAATCCATCCATTTCATCTAGATTTTCCAGTTTTGTTGAGTATAGGCTTTTGTAGTAGGATCTGATGATATTTTTAATTCCCCCCATTTCTGTTGTTATCTTTCCCTTTTCATTTCTTATTTTGTTAATTTGGATACTGCCTCTGGGCCCTTTAGTTAGTTTGGCTAGGAATTTATCTATCTTGTTGATTCTCTCAAAGAACCAGTTTTTGGTTTTGTTGATTCTTTGTATTGTTATCTTTGTTTCTATTTGGTTGATTTTGGCCCTGAGTTTAACTATTTCCTACCTTCTATTCCTCTTGGGTATGTTTGCTTTCTTTTTTCCTAGAGCTTTTAGGTGTACTGTTAAGTTGCTAGTGTAAGATCTCTCCAGTTGCTTTACCAGGGCACTTAATGCTATGAATTTTCCTCTTAGCACCATTTTCATTGTGTTCCATAAGTTTGGCCATGATGTGTCAACATTTTCATTAAATTCCAGAAAGTCTTTCATTTCTTTATTTCTTCACTGACCAAGTTATCATTGAGTAGAGAGTTGTTCAGTTTCCACATGTATGTGGACTTTCTGTTGTTTTTGCTGTTATTGAAGATCAGCCTTAGGCCATGGCAATCTGATAGGATGCATGGAATTATTTCAGTCTTCTTGTATTGGTTGAGGGTTGTTTTGTGACCAATTATATGGTCAATTTTGGAGAAGGTACCATGAGGTGCTGAGAGGAAGGTGGATTCCTTTGTTTTAGGGTAAAATGTTCTGTAGATATCTGTTAAATCCATTTGATTCATAGCCTTTATTAGTTTCACTGCGTCTCTGCTTAGTTTCTGTTTCAATGTCCAGTCCATTGGTTAGAGTGGGTTGTTGAAGTCTCCAACTATTATTGTGTGGGCTTCGATGTGTGTTTTGAGCTTTAGTAAAGTTTCTTTTATGATTCTGGGTACCCTTGTATTTGGGACATACATGTTCAAAATTGAGACTTTCTCTTGGATTTTCCCTTTGATAAATATTAAGTGTCCTTCCTTATCATGCTTGATAACTTTTGGTAGAAAGTGTGGGTTTGTTCTATTTTATTGGATATTAGGATGGCAACTCCAGCTTGTTTCCTGTGAGTTTGCTTGGGAGAACTTTTTCCATCCTTTTACTCTGAGGTGTGTTTTACTCTATTGAGGTGTGTTTCTTCTATGCAGCTAAATGCTGGATCTTGTTTGTGTATCTAGTCTGTTAGTTTATGTCTTTTCATAAGTGAGTTGAGTCCATTAATATTGAGAAGATATTAAAGACAGATGAGTGATATGTTAACATAACAGTTTCTGATATGTTTGTAGGTGGCTTTATGTGCTGTGGTTCTCTCCTTTTGACTTTGTTATGAGATGCTTAATATCTTGTCTCTGGTGCAAGTACCTCCCTTGTGTTGAACTTTTCCTTCTAGGATCCTCTATATGGCTGGATTGGTAAACAGATACTGTTTGAATTTGGTTTTGTCCTGGAATATCTTGTTTTCTCCATCTATGTTGATTGAAAGTTTTGCTGGATATAATAGTCTGGGCTGGCATTTGTGTTCTCTTAGAGTCTGCATGACATCTGACCAGGTTCTTCTGACTTTTGTAGTCTCTGTTGAGAAGTTTGGTGTAATTCTGATAGGTCTACCTTTGTATGTTACCTGGTCCTTTTCCCTTGCAGCTTTTAATATTCTTTCTTTGTTCTGTGGGTGTAGTGTTTTAATTATTATGCGAAGAGAGGATTTTCTTTTCTGGTCCCATTGATTTGGTGTTCTATAGGCTTCTGGTACCTTTGTGGACATCTCTTTCTTTAGGATGGGGAAGTTTACTTCTATGATTTTGTTGAGGACATTTTCAGGTCTTTTGAGCTGGGAATCTTCGTTTTGCTCTATTCCGATTATTCTTAGATTTAGTTTTTTTCATTGTGTTTTGAGTTTCCTGGATACTTTGGGTTATGAGGTTTTTATGTTTTGAATATTATTTGACAGTTGTGTCAATCTCTTCTACAGTATCTTCTACACCTGAGAATCTTCTATCTCTTGTATTCTGTTAGTGATACTTACATCTGTAATTCATGAACTCTTTCCTAGGTCTTTCCATTTCCAAGTTTGCCTCCATTTGTGTCTTCTTTATTGTTTTTACTTCCACTTTTAGGTCTTGGACTACTTTATTCAATTCCTTCACCTGTTTGATTGTGTTTTCCTGTATTTCTATCAGTGAGTTATTTATATCCTCCTTAAAGGACTCTATTATCTTCATAAGATAGGATTTTGGTCAGCTTCTTGATTTTTAGATATGTTGGTGAATTCAGGGCTTCCTGTGGTGGGAGAACTGGGTTTTGATGCTGCTCATGTATATTGGCTTCTGTTGCTTATGGTCTTGTGCTTGCCTCTTGCTATCTGGTTGTCTCTGGTATTTGCTGGTCTGGGTGACATCTTGACTCTGCCTCTTTTGTTTCTGGGTTGCTTCGGGTCTCCTGGTAGGCCTGTGGCCCTGGCTGTGGCAGACTACCTGTAGGGTCTTACAAATGAAGGCTTTTCAGAGGGGCAGAAAAGCTGCTGATCTGTTGCCCTGGCTGCAGTAGATCTTCTGAGAGGCCTTCAGACCTTTGGGTCTTCAGAGGAATAGTCAGGCTGTTGTACTGTGTGAAGATGTTCTCCAGGAGAGTCTACTGACTGTGATTTCTGTTTCTCTGTGTGCAGAGAATTCCAGGGAGGCTTTCAGTCTGTTGGGTCAGTTTCCCTTCATTCCACAGAGCCCCAAGGAGGTCTTCAGACTGTGGTGTCTGTTGTCCAATTTCCCTGTGTACAGAGGAGCTCCTGGGATGCCTTCAAGCTGTGTGTCTTCAGGGCAGCAGACAAGCTGGCGATCAGTTGCTTGGTTGCCTTGTGTATAGCAGATCTCCTGGGTTGCCAGTTGTCCTATTGGCAGTGGATCTCCTGGTATGCCTTAGGCTGTGGTGTCAGTTACACTAGGTGCAGCAGATCTTCTGGGATGGCTTAGAACATGGTGTCTTCAGGGGAGCAAAGCAGCTAGCAGTCAAATACTCTGAGTGCAGTGAATCTTCTGGATGGCTCAGGATATGGTGTCTTCAGGGAATCAGAGTAGCTAGTAGACTGCCCAGCAGAAAGGATGGGATGGAAGGGGCCATATGTGTTATTTTAAGTCCTGGAATCCTAGTAATTTGTTAAGGCAGCTATAGATCCTTACTGTGTCCTACATAATGGCTTTGGACTAAATTTTCCAAGTGGAGGACAGTAACACAGGTGCATATGTGTATGTATATATATATTCATTCAGGAGATAATATCATAACTCAATTGAATAGTACTTTTTGAAACCTTTTCCACAATGGAATGGTGATTTAGGGGATAAGGAGGCCTTGTCACACTGCTAGGCATGATTTTAAGGAACTGGAACCTGTGCAGGAAGACAGATGTGCATGTGATATACTGCAGCTAAAGCCAACACAGTCACAGAATCTCACTCACTCAGGTAGAATGTACATCCCATCAAAGCTAAGGGACAGAAGATGCCCGAAAAGAATCAGCTTCATAGGGTAACTACATTTCCAAATGACATGTCTCTTGATGAGTGTTTGGCTCCTAATGCACCCACTCCTTCATTTTGTGATTAGCTCATAGGCTCAGGAATATGATGGAGTTTGCCCAAGGGCTGGTAAATGATTAAGAATGGAGGACAGTGGTAGCTATGTTCTTCTTTTCCTACTACAGTACTGCCTGGTTTCCTTTTTTAAGTCATCCACATCCACTGCCTAACTTGTCTCTCTCTAGTTCTTATCATTTAATTACCTATGTGTCTAATTAGTCTACACTTATACTTGAAATTTGTATTCATTTGTATCAAGGGGCATAAACTCAGAGCTGAAACAACTGAAAAAGCATGAAAATGATTCTCAATGGAAATTTAGTTTTTCTCGAACTCTAGTAAAGCACTTTGCTAATCACCTAGGTGAGTGCTCATTTCCTATGCTCAGGAGAGGATGTCATGCACATTACATCCTTCAACTGTGTTAAAGGGAATAAGTTATAATTTTGCAATGGAAACACATGTTCACCCTGTGGCTTTTCCATTAAAAGGCAAATGAAAGACAATCAGGGTGAGTTTAATTGTACTTAAGCACCTTAACAGTTGTCATAAAAAAGTCATAAGAATTCTCATTATCTTTGCATAATCTAAACAGCTTCCTGAAGAATTTCAGGGAAATATTTTATTTTTAGTTATTTATAAAATATCTTATTGGATATTTTATTTACATTTTAGATGTTATCCCCTTACCCCATTTCTTCCCCCCCTTCCCGGGAACACCTATCCCATCCCCTCCTCCTGCTTCTATGAGGATGTGGCCCCACCTATCCTCCACTCCCACCTCCCCACTCTCAAATTCCCTCATACTCTGAGTCCAACCTTCATGGGACCAAGGATCTCCTCTCCCACATATGCCTGACAAGGCCATCCTCCCCTACAAATACAGCTGGAGTCATGGGTCCCTCTCTATGTTCTCCCAAGCTGGTGGTTTAGACACTGGGGCTCTGGTTGGTTGGGATTGTTGATCTCCCCATGGGGCCCCAAAAACCTTCAGCTCCTTCAGTCTTCTCTCTAACTTCTCCATTGGGAACCCTTTGATTAGTTCAATGGTTAGCTGTGAGCATCTGTCTCTGAATATGTCAGACTCTTGTAGACCTCTAAGGAGACAGCTATATCAGGTTCCTGTCAGCATGCACTTTTTGACATCCACATCAGCATCTACCTTTGGTGACTGCACATGGGAGAGATACCCAGGTGGAATGGTCTCCAGACAGCCCCTCCTTCAGTTTCTGTTCCACACTTTGTCTCCATATTTGCTCCCTTGAGTATTTTGTTACTCCTTCTAAGAAGGACTGAAGCACCCACACTTGGTCTTTCTTCTTTATGAGCTTCATGAGGTCTGTGAGTTGAATCTTGTGTATTTCAAGCTTCAGGGCTAATATCCAATTATCAGTGAGTGAATACCATGTGTGTTCTTTTGTTATTGGGTTACCTCACTCAGTATGATATTTTCTAGTTCCATCCATTTACCTAAAAATTTCTAGAATTCATTGCTTTTAATAGTTGAGTACTACTCCATTGTGTAAATGTACCACATTTTTGTATTCATTCCTCTGTTGAAGGACATCTGGGCTATTTCCAGCTTCTGGCTATTATAAATAAGGCTGCTATGAACAATTAGTGGAGCATATGTCCTTGTTATATGTTGGAGCATCTTCTGGGTATATACCAGGAGTGGTATAGCTGGATCCTCAGGTCCAATTTTCCCTATGTCCAATTTTCTGAGGAACCACCAGACTGATTTCCAGAGAAAGTTGCACCATCTTGCAATCCCACCAACAATGTAAGAGTGTTTCTCTTTCTCCAGATCCTTACCAGCATCTATTATCACCTGAGTTTTTGATCTTAGCCATTCTGACTGGTGTGAGGTGGAATCTCAGGGTTGTTTTGATTTGCATTTCCCTGATGACTAAGGATGTTGAACATTTCTTTAGGTGCTTCTCCGCCATTCAAGTTTCCTTATTGAGAATTCTTTGTTTAGCTCCGTACCCCATTTTAATAGGGTTATTTGGTTGTCAGAAGTCTAATTTCTTGAGTTCTTTGTATATATTGGATATTAGTCCTCTATCGGATGTGGGATTGGTCAAGATCTTTTCCCAATCTGTTGGTTGCTATTTTGTCCTATTGACACTGTCCTTTGTTTTACAGAAGCTTTGCAATTTTATGAGTTCCCATTTGTTAATTCTTGATCTTAGAGAGCATAAGCCATTGGTGTTCTGTTCAGGAACTTCTCCCCTTTGCCTGGGTATTTGTGGGTCTTCCCCATCTTCTCTTCTATTAGTTTCAGTGTATCTGATTTTATGTGAAGGTCTTTTATCCGCTTGGACTTGAGCTTTGTACAAGGAGATAAGAATTGATCAATTTGCATTCTTCTACATGCTAACCTCCAGTTGAACCAGCACCATTTGTTGAAAATGCTGTTCTTTTTCCACTGAGGGGATTTAGTTCCTTTGTCAAAGATTAAGTGAGCATAGGTGTGTTGGTTCATTTCTGCATCTTTAATTCTATTCCATTGATCTTCTTGCCTGTCTCTGTACCAATACCATGCTGTTTTTATCACTATTGCTCTGTAGTACAGCTTGAGGTCGGGGATGGTGATTCCCCCAAAACTTCTTTTATTGTTGAGAATAGTTCTTGCTATCCTAGATTTTTTATTATTCAAAATGAATTTGCAAATTGCTCTTTCTATCTCTATGAAGAATTGATTTGGAATTTTCATGGGGATTGCATTGAATCTGTAGATTGCTTTTGACAAAATGGCCACTTTTACTATATTTATCCTGTCAATCCATGAGCATGGGAGATCTTTCCATCTTCTGAGATCTTCTTTGATTTCTTTCTTCCGAGACTTAAAGTTCTTGTCATTACAGATCTTTCACTTGCTTGGTTAAATTCACACCAAGGGTGTCATTTCCCTAATTTCTTTCTCAGCCTGATTATCTTTCATGTAGAGGAAGGCTACTGATTTGTTCGAGTTGATTTTATATCCAGTCACTTTCCTGAAGTTGGTTATCAGGTTTACAAGTTCTCTGGTGGAAGTTTTAGGGTCACTTAAGTATACTACCATATCATCTGTAAATAGTGAAATTTTGACTTCTTCCTTTCCTATTTATATCCCTTTGACTTCCTTTTGTTGTCTAATTGCTCTGGCAAGGAATTCCAGTACTATATTGAACAGGTAGGGTGAGAATGGACAACATTGTCTAGTCCCTGATCATAGTAGGATTGCTTCAAGTTTCTCTCCATTTAGTTTGATGTTGACTACTGGTTTGCTATATATTGCTTTTACTATGTTTAGGGTATGGGCCTTGAATTCCTGATCTTTCCAAGAGGTTTATCATGAAGGGATGTTGAATTTTGTCAAATGCTTTCTCAGCATCTAACGAGATGATCATGTGGTTTTTTTCTTTGTGGTTGTTTATATAGTGGATTACAATGATGGATTTCTGAATTTTGAACTGTCCCTGCATTCTTGGGATAAAGCCTACTTGATCATGATGGATGATTGTTTTGATGTGTTCTTGTATTCAGTTTGCAAGAATTTTATTGAATATTTTTGCATCAATATTCATAAGGGAGATTGGTCTGAAGTTTTCTTTCTTTGTTGGATCTTTGTGAGGTTTAAGTATGAGCTTGATTTTAGCTTCATAGAACGAATTGGGTAGCATTCCTTCTGTATCTATTTTTTGGAATAGTTTGAAGAGAATTGGTATTAGCTCTTCCTTGATGGTCTGATAGAATTCTGCACTAAAACCATCTTTTTTTTTTTTTGGTGTGGAGACTTTTTATGACTGCTGCTATTTCTTTAGGGGTTATGGGACCGTTTAGATGGTTTATCTGCTCCTGGTTTAACTTTGGTACCTGGTATCTGTCTAGAAAATTGTCCATTTCATTCAGATTTTTCAGTTTTTTTGAGTATAGGCCTTTGTAGTAGGATCTGATGATTTTTTTTGAATTTCCTCAGTTTCTGTTTTTATGTCTCACTTTTCATTTCTGATTTAATTAATTTGGATACTGTCTCTGTGCCCTCTTGTTAATCTGGCTAAGGGATTATCTATATTGTTGATTTTCTCAAAGAACCAGCTCCTGGTTTTGTTGATATTTTGTATAGTTCTTTCTGTTTCTACTTGGTTGATTTTGCCCTGAGTTTGATTATTTCCTGCTCTCTACTCCTCTTGGGTGTATTTACTTCTTTTTGTTCTAGAGCTTTCATGTGTGCTGTCAAGTTGTTAGTGTATGCTCTCTCCAGTTTCATTTTGTAGGCACTTAGAGCTATGAGTTTTCCTCTTAGCACTGCTTTCATTGTTTCTCACAAGTTATGCTATGATGTGTCCTCATTTTCATTAAATTCTAAAAAGTCTTTAATTTCTTTTTTTATTTCTTCCTTGACCAAGTCATCATTGAGTAGAGCATTGTTCAGTTTCCATGTGTATCTGGGCTTTCCATGTTTTTGTCATTATTAAAGACCAGCCTTAGTCCGTGGTGATCTGATAGGATGCAAGGGATTATATCAATGTTTAGGTATCTGTTGAGGCCTGTTTTGTGACAAAATATTGTCTATTTTGGAGAAGGTATCATGAGGTGCTGAGAAAAAAGTATATTCTTTTGTTTTAGGATGAAATGTTCTATTGATATCTGTTAAATCCATTTGGTTCATAAACTCTGTTAATTTCAATGTGTCTTTGTTGAGTTTCTGTTTCCACGATCTGTCTATTGCTGTGAGTGGGATGTTGAAATCTCCCACTATTATTGTATGAGATGCAATGTGTGCTTTGAGCTTTAGTAAAGTTTCTTTTATGTATGTGGGAGCCCTTGCATTTGGAGCATAGATGCTCAGAATTGAGAGTTCATCTTGGTAGATTTTTCCTTTGATGACTATGAAGTGTCCTTTCTTATCTTTTTTGATTACTTTTGGTTGAAAGTCGATTTTATTTGATATTAGAATGGCTACTCCAGCTTGTTTTTTGGGACCATTTACTTGGAAAATTGTTTTCCCTCTTTTCACTCTGAGGTAGTGTCTGTCTTTGTGATTGAGGTGTGTTTCCTGTATGCAGCAAAATTCTGGGTCCTGTTTTTGTATCCAGTCTGATAGTCTATGTCTTTTTATTGGAGAATTGAGTCCATTGGTGTTAAGAGATATTAAGGAAAAATGATTGTTGCTTCCTGTTACTTTTATTATTAGAGGTGGAATTATGTTTGTATAGTTATCTTCTTTTGGGATTGTTGGAAGATTACTTCCATGCTTTTTCTAGGTTGTAGTTTCCCTCCTTGTGTTGAAGTTTTCCATAAATTATCCTTTTTAGGGCTGGATTTGTTGGGAGATATTGTGTAAAATTGGTTTTGTCATGGAATATCTTGGTTTCTCCATCTATACTGATTGAGATTTTTGCTGGGTATAGTAGTTTGGTCTGGCAATTGTGTTCTTTTATGATCTGTATGATATCAGTCCAGGGTCTTCTGGTTTTTATAGTCTCTGGTGAGAAGTCTGGTGTAATTCTTATAGGTCTGCCTTTATATGTTGCTTGACCTTTTTCTCTTACTGCTTTTAGTATTTTTTCTTTGTTTTGTGCATTTGATGATTTGATTGTTATATGATGGGAGGTATTTCTTTCCTGGTCTAGTCTATTTGGAGTTCTGTAGGCTTCTTGTATGTTCATGGACATTTCTTTCTTTAGGTTAGGGAAGTTTACCTCTATAATTTTTGTTGAAGATATTTACTGGCCCTTTAAATTGGGAATTTTTTCTCTCATCTATACCTATTATCCTTAGGTTTTATCTTCTCATTGTGTGTGTCCCAGATTTCCTGGATGTTTTGGTTTAGGAGATTTTTGCATTTTGTATTTTCTTTGACTATTGTGTCAATATTTTCCATGGTATCTTTTGCACATGAGATTCTCCTTCTATTTCTTGTATTCTGTTGGTGATGCTTGCATCTATGATTCCTCACCTCTTTCCTAGGTTTTCTATCTCCAGTGTAGTCTCCCTTTGAAATTTCTTTACTGTTTCTACTTCCATTTTTAGATCCTGGATGGTTTTGTTTAATTCTTTTACCTATTTAGTTGTGTTTTCTTTCAATTCTTTAAGGGATTTTTGTGTTTCTTCTTTAAGGGCTTCTACCTGTTTGCCTGTGTTCTCTTGTACTTATTTAAGGGAGTTATTCTCATCATCATGAGAAGTGATTTTAAATCTGAATCCTGCTTTTCCTGTGTGATGGGGTGTCCAGGGCTTGTTATGATAGGAGAACTGGGTTCTGATGATTCCACGGAACTTTGGTTTCTCTTGCCTATTTTCTTGTGCTTGTCTTTCGCTGTCTGGTTAACTCTAGTGCTACTTGCACTTGCATTCACTGTCTCTGACTGGAGCCTGTCTTTCCAGTTATCTTGCTTATGTCAGAACTCCTCATAGTTCAGCTGTCTCTGTGATCTTGTGATCCAAAGCTCTTGGGTGGAAGAACTCCTGGGACTCAGGCCACCTCTGGGTTCCTGAAATTCTGCTGCTCTGAGTGTAGTGGCTCCTCTAGATTGCTCAGGATATGGTATCTTCACAGGTGCAGACCAGCTAGGTGTCTGCCCCAGCCAAAAGGATCAAGTGAGGGCCAGAAGGAGAGTGGTATTCCAGAGGCTGGGGCTTGGGTGGCTGATGGGTCTTGAACGCCCCAGGCTCCCAGTTGTAATTCTGGGTGTAGGGTAGTGGGGAGGGTTCTTACTCTCTGCTCTGAGTGCAGTGGCTCCTCTAGGGTGTCTCAGGATATGGTGTCTTTAAGAGAGCAGACCAGCTAGGTGTCTGCCCCAGCCCAAAGGACCAAGTGAGGGGGCCAGGGAAATATTTTAATCTAACAACTTGTTTTCAAAATCTTTTTGTTGGGGTGTTGTATGTTGGGCTTGTATCCTGTAAAACATGCATTCACAGGTTTTGAAAAACTATGTTTTAATAAGAATTATTAAGTACAACGATATATATGCCCAATGTCTTAGAATAAAATTAAATTTTTATGTAAATAAATATAAGAGAGGAGAAACATGTGAGCGAATGGTGCCATAGTTCAGTGAATGGCAAAACAATGGATATTTTATGTCAAGGCTGTTATTGTATCAAATCTGCATTGACTGGTGGTTTAGTTCCTGGGTCAGTGTAGGCGAAGGAGAGAGTGGTTGGGTGGGTGGGGGAACACCCTCATAGAAGCAGGGAAGGGGAAATGGGGTAGGGGTTTCAGGAGGAATGGGGAAAGGGAATAACATTTGAAATGTAAATAAAGAAAATATCCAATAAAAATAATTTTAAAAATAAAATAAATAAATTAAAACAAACAAACTAAAAACTACATTGACGTCACTACACTGTTGTCTGAAGTAGAAACTAAACAAAACCAGTAGATTCTTATCCCAATGAGCTTTGGGGCAATTTCAAAAAGAGAAAACTATGGTGACTTCTATTTTTAAAAACATTTAAGAAGGTAGGTTACTATCAATGAATATAATTTGAATTCTGTCATTTGCTATTTTACATTGAAGAGATTTTTCCTTTGGCTTCAGGATTCTTGTTGAAGAAGTCTTACGTCCAATTAAATAGCAGTTTATTGCTGTCAAGATATGTGTGCTACTACTACACCCATAAACTTACTGTTCCATACTGGTTGTTGACATGGCTCATAGAAGTCACAGCTGGGTATGACGGTTGGTTGCCTCCCTTCTTTGGAAGTTTGCATGGCACCTTCTGGTACATGAGAGCTATTGCTCAGAGAAAGGACATTTGGATCAGGTCCATCTCAGTGACTTATGACACCTATTTCTGAAATTCAAGCTGACTCTAGCACTGTGGTCTTATTTTCCAAAACTGGTGAGGGGGTTGTGGGTGGCAACCAAGAGCAAGAATTTTATAATTAAGTTTATTGAATCTGTTTAAAAGCAACTTAGGGAAGAAAGTTTAGTTTTTTGTTTTTTTCTTTTTCTTTTTCTTTTCTTTCTTTTCTTTCTTTCTTTCTTTCTTTCTTTCTTTCTTTCTTTCTTTCTTTCTTTCTTTCTATTCCAGGTTTTTTGGGAAAGTTGGGGAAAGAACTCACGTAGCTAGTCACATCACATCCACATTTAAAAGCAAAGAGAGAGTAACTACATCCATCTTCCTTCTTGTTTGTGTTTGCTTTCTTTACTCTTACACTGTCTAGGACCCAACCAGGCCATGAAATGGTGCTAATAACATTCAGTGTTGGTCTTCTCCCTCAATTAGCAATCAATTAGCAGTTCTCCACAGACATGTCCATATACCAGGCAGATTTAGGTACTTCAACAAATGAAGCTACTTTTACAGATGATTCTAGATTTGGTCAAGTTGGTAATTAAACCTAACCAGTAGTGATTCTCAACCTTCCTAATGCTGTGATCCTTTAGTAAAGTCCCTTGTGTTATGATGGTTCCCCAACATAAAATTGTTTTCTTTCTATTTCCTAACTAATTTCCTACCATTATGAATCATAATGTGAATATCTGATATCCAGGATATCTGCATAGATGTGGAGATGGTTGTTAAGGATAATTCTACAGGCTGAGAGTAAGCACTGCAGCCTTTCTTCTTAGGGATAAAAGAGACTTTTACCAAGAGCATGGGCAAATTGCTGATGTCTTCTGACAAAAGAAAGTTAGGGTTAGGAAGAATCCTGCAAGAATTAGTCCTTGCTTTTAAACTTTGTTTTAATGAATGTCAGGCTGAAATAATGAGTTATATGATCATTTTCTTTTATATATATACATATATATGAGGGAAAAAATCTATTTATATACACATATATGTATCCCGATTCTCTTCTACTCCTCTCAGTTCTTCCTAACATACCCACCCATCTGGATCCAACCTGTTTTCATCTCTCATTAGAAAACCAACAGGTTTCTAGGAGGTAATAATATATAATACAATCTTATGCAATGTAACATGACATACTGATAAAACCAAGACTAACAAGTTGGAATTAGACAAGCAAACAAACAAAAGGAAAAGAGCCCAGTAGAAACACATAAGATAGAACCACTCATTCTCATACTGAGGAATCCCATAGAAACACTAAACTGGAAGCTCTACTATACACACAAAGAACCTGTGCAGTAAAAAGAGAGAAAAATAAAAATAAAAGTAAAAGTAAAAAATAAAAACAATGAAAAAAAATGAGGCTGGGGGAGCCCTTACACAACATTAGGAGACAAGGACCCTGCAAAACTGCCATTGAATTCATTTTCTGTTGACCATCTACCACTGGACATACTGCGTATTCTCAAGAGTAGTTTGTTTTCACAATGAGACTCTTTTGGAGTAAACACAGTTTTCATTTGCAAGTGGTTATCAGTTGGAAATTACTTAGGGGTTTTGGATGGGGGCATGTTCTCACTTCTTCTTTCAGTTCTAGGATCCCAACAAGTACAGACCTGTATAAGCCATGTGCATGCTGCCTCAGTCTCTGTATCTTCATATATGCATTGACTATGTTTATTTAGAGGATCTTGTTTTCTTGGTGTCCTCAATTCCTTCTGTCTCTTACACTCTTTCTGCCTCCTTTTCATGGGGTTCCATAAGCCTTGAGAGGAGTAATTGATGAAGGCATTCTATTTAGGGCTGAGTGTTCCAAAGTCCTTCACTTTCTGCATAATATCTGGCTGTGTTTGTTCACATCTTCAGTACAAAGGAGTTTCTCTGGTGATGACTGAGCAAGGCATAGCAGTATATCATCACACGTCATTTCATTGTTATTTTTAGTTTTGTCATGCTTTTGTATTTTAGAACAGTAGTATTTTGTTTCACTGTAGATCTGTGAGCTAACTAGACTCAGGTTATTGGTCACCCAAGCAGTGTTAAGTATAGGTTGTATCTCCTAAGTGAGTCTTAAATCATACCACACATTGGGTGGTTGCTCCCATAGTTTTTGCTCTAGCATATCTTATAGGAAGGACAGCATTGTTGATTAAAGGGTATATGGATGGCTTGGTGTTTATGTTTCTCTTTTGGTGATGTGCAGGGTACTTTCCTGTACTGAATATGTTAGCATATAGGGGTGAAGGCACTATGTAGGCACCAGCTTGACTCCTCTCTGTTCAATGAGTTGTGTAGGTCTTGGCTTCAGCAAGAAGATCTTGCTGTCAGCTTGTGGAGAACAACCTATTCTTGTCAACAGCATGATTTGTTTGGGGGTTCCTATGGAATCCTTTGGTCAACAACTCAATTAGACATAATCTAATCCCAGGTCTGGAAGCTTCATTTGGTAACAAGAGATTACCAGCTGGGGCTCTTTCTCCCCCATTATTTGGTGATTTCAATTTAGATTGAATTCATATATATATTTTAGGAAGTTTCAACTGTACTGAGTTTCTATACTATCCCTCAAATGACCCTTAATTTTACCTCTTTCTCTCCCTACTGAGTCCTCTCTTCCCCCTTCTTCTCTCCACTTGATATTCTTTATTTTTTAAATATTTTATTAGTTATATTGTTTGCATTTCAAATGTTATCCCCCTGCAGATTTCCTTTCCAACCCCCTAAAACACCCCCTCCCCTGCCTCCATGAGGGTGCTCCCCCACCCTCCCCACTGCCCTAGCATTCCCCTATGCTGAAGCATCAAGCCTTCAGAGGATCAAGGGCCTCGCCTCTCACTGATGCCAGACAAGGCCATCCTCTGCTACATGTGAAGCTGGAGCCATGGGTCCCTCCTTGTGTATTCTTCGGTTGGTGGTTTAGTCCCTGGGAGTTCTGCGGAGGTCGGGGGGGGGGGGCGGCGTGTCCTGGTTGGTTGATATTGTTCTTCCTATGGGGTTACAAACCCCTTCATCTCCTTCAGTCCTTCCCCTTACTCCTCCGTTGGGATCCCCCTGCTCAGTCCAATGGTTGGCTGCAAGCATTCGCATCTGTATCACTAAGATTCTGGCAGTGCCTCTCAGGAGACATCCATCTCAGGCTCCTGTCAGCAAGCACTTCTTGTTATTGGCAATGGTCACTGGGTTTGGAGGCTGTATATGGGATGGATCCCCAGGTGTGGCAGTCTCTGGAGGGCCTTTCCTTCAGTCTCTACTCTACACTTTGTCCCTGTATTTCCTTTAGACAGGAACAATTCTGGTTAAAATTTTGAGAAGGGTGGGTAGTTCCATCCCTCAACCGGAGCTCATGCCTAGCCTCTAGATATGGTCTTTACAGGTTCTCTCACCCCTTTGTTGGGTATTTCAGCCTATGTCATCCTGGTTGGGTCCTTGAAGCCTCTTGCTTTCCTGGAGTCTGGAACTTTCTGTTGGATACCCCCAGTTCCCCATTCCCAATTGATACACACCTCTGTTTAATTAATTGATACACACCTCTGTTTAATTTCCTCACCCACAATACATCTCCCCTATCTCCTTCCACACATAATCCTGCCCCCTTTTCTCCTCTCTCTCCTTTATTCCTCTCAAGTCCCTCCCATCCTCTACCTCCTGTGATTACCGTGTTTCCCATTCTAAGTAGGACTGAGGCATCCATACTTTGGTCATCAGGGCAATGTGAAGCAAAATGACCCTGAGATTCCACCTCACAACAGTCAGAATGGCTAAGATAAAAAACTCAGGTGACAGCAGATGCTGGCAAGGATATGGAGAAAGAGGAACACTTTTCCATTTTTGGTGGGATTGTAAGCTGATACAGCCACTCTGGAAATCAGTCTGGTGGTTCTTCAGAAAATTGAACATAATAATAACTGAAGAGCCAGCTATACAATTCCTGGGCATATACCCAAAAGATGCTCCACTTGATATTCTTGTTCCCAAGTTCTATGCCGTGTCGCTTTCCTAGGAAGATTCACGGCATCCCACCCCAAGTCCCTTACTCTATAATTAACCTCTGTGGTTCTATGAATTATAGTTTGGTTATTGTTGTCTTAACAACTAATATGCACATATAAGCAAATGCAAAACATATTTGTTTTTCTGGGTCTGGGATGCCTCACTCAAGATTTTTTTTTTAGTTTCATGAATTTACCTGTGAATTTTATGATTTCATTTTTAAAAGGCTGAATAATACTCCATTGTGTAAATGTCCCACATTTCTTTGTCTATTCTTCTGTTGAAGGATTTCTATGTTGTTTTCAGCTTCTGGCTAGTATGAATAGGGCAGAAATGAACTTGGTTGAGTAAGTATCTCTGTGATGGGATGAAGCATCCTTTTGGTATATGTCCAAGAATGGTATAACTGGACCATGAGGTAGATCAAGTCATTTCTTTCTGAGGAAACACCACTATTTTCTTTCCCCTACTCCACATCCTCACCAGCACAAGATGTCATTTGTATTGATCTCAGCCATTCTGATTTGTCTAAGATTAAATCTTGAAGGAGGTTTGATTTGCATTTCTCTGATGGCTAAGGATGATGAACATTTCTTTGTTTCTCAGCCATTTAAGTTACCTCTATTGAGAACTCTTTGTTTAGACCTACACCCCATTTTTAAATTTGATTATTTGTTTTCTTGTTATCCAGTTTTTTGAGTTTTTATATTTTGGGTATTAGCTCTCTATCAGATGAATAGTTGATAAAAAATTTTCCCTTTCTGTAGGTTGCCAATTTGTATAAATACTAATGTCATTTGCCATGCAGAAGCTCCTCAGTTTTATGAGGTCACATTTGTTAATTGAACCTCTGCTCAGATCATATACCTAGAAAATGGTATGAAGTCCAAGATGGGCATTCCTGACTTCATACTGCTGTGTTGTAAAGAGACACTGGGGAAAGTCTAGGTTTCGGAGTACGAATGTCAAATGTCTGCTTACTTTAGGCCAGTGGCAGAATGGATGGGAAAATATGCACTGTAAGTTTACAACCAGAGTCCTCAAACTTTCCTCACACATTAGAAAATTAATCACTTAGATGAAATTTCCAGTCTCAGAAAAGCAGGCATCTGATAAGAGCCAAGCTTCTTCCTTTTAAGAGAGACTAAACACTGGAAACTGGAAATGTATTCTTTGATTAAAGACTAATGAGTTAATGATAGGTGCTGATGTTTGGTCTTTTACTAAGTATTGTAATGCTAAATACTGGCCCCCAAGGCCTGGTTGCTCCCCAAGGATGAGAGAATCCTCACATAACTTGTTCCTTAATTTAAAACTATTTGTTGAATAAAAATGCCCATTCTATAGGTGGGCAGAAGATAGGTAGGTAGGGTTTTGGTTCCTGGGCTGGGGGGGGCATCTAAGGCAGGATGGCGGGATGTGGAGAGAGGAGAAGACACTATGGGATAGGTGAGTCATGAAAACATGATCATTGAGGGCTAGCCAATTGGAGTTAAGAGCTGCCCAGATGGAACATGGCAAGTTATAACTGGGATATTGGCAGGGAAGTAAATTTTAATAGCTACTACTCTAGCTGTGATCTCTGCAGGTCTTGTGTAGACAGCCACACTATTAATAGTCAATGGGATCAACATCCCTGTTGCCTGTCCAGATGACACTGTCACAACAGATGTACTGGTTGTCAGGCTTACAGTCTTTCTGTTCCCTCTTCCACAGAGATACATGAACCTTAGGTGTGATGATTGTGTATATGTATCTGATTAGGAGTGGGCACACCACTGGCACTTGTTCTCTACATTTTTGCAAGATGCGTGTCTTAATAATAGATTTTATATGCTGTAGAAAGAAGGGTTTTTGATGACTTGTGAGGACTGTATTTATCTGAAGACATAAGAATTAACATGTGGAAGATAGTTGGAAACTACATTACCTTAGGAATATGGTATTAGTAGGTTCTCCTAATGGGCCTATGACATTGCCAACCATGAGTTTTTGGCTATGTTTACAGTACTAGCTTTGAGTTTTCTGCAACTAAGTGATGTTTAGATCCAATTATAAACTTATTGGGTACCTCAAGATTCAGGTGTGACTGTTGCACTATTGCCAGCCCACTGTTGTGGTTATTGATTTTACAACTGGATACAACTGTTGATAACTCTTCTGCCTTAGGAGCTTTTCTATCTCCTCTGACACTATGAGAGCTACCCTCAGGAAGAGGCTTCTAGTTCAGTACTAGCCTTATTTATTTACATCATGGGATCGAAGCGTGTGTGGTGTCTCCAGCTGTAAGGCCTTATCTTCATGTTCTAGCAGGTTACTGAGCACCACGGCAATAGTTTATATTGTTTAAGTGATCTTTTGGGTTTCTTTGACCAATAACCCAAAATGCAGGTATTGCCTGCCAGTTATAAAACTAACCATCATACCAAGTTCTTTGTTATGGAAATAGTAAAGGCTACTAATTCAATGATGTTCTAACAATGGGCAGGTAAACGTGAGGGCAGACTAGTGATCAAGGGCAGGTAGGTCCTACATGAATTTACAGGGGTATAGAAGGTCAGATATGCAGGGTATTGTGGGCTATAGTGAATTTTTATTTAGGATTCAATGACAAAATAATTTAAGTTTAAAGAAAAATTTAAGTTTCATTTTGAAGAGATGAAACTGTTTGTATATGAACAGAGCAAGAGTAGATGAAGGAGTGAGCAGAGAGAAGGTGCAAGTGGTTGCAGAAGACAGTGGATCCAAAGTACTCTCGGAAGAAGCAGACAGTATTGATGCTGAGACTCAACCAACATAGGGGATTTAGCTGAAGTAATATGACATATTGGTGATGTCATTATACAGGGAGAGAAGTCCATAAAACAGTTCTATTGAGATAGTAGTGGACCATGAGATCTCTACTTTGGTTCTGTCAAGAGTGAAATAAATGCAAGGATCAAGGAGTCACATGTGCATGAAGGTTTTAAAAGAAGTACCTGAGAAAACTGATCTGGGCAGTGTTGTCCGCTATGTGGTCATTAATGCCATGCTTGGGAGGGAGATTAGAGCAAAGCCCTCCAGTGTGGGCAATTAGTAGATGATAATTAAATGGAGATGAATATTGGCAAGCTGCCTAGCCTGGAGTCATATAGACAATCCCAAGCCAAGTGGACCCCACAGTTTCTGATTCCTTGGTGATACTGTAAACACCCATCAGCATCTTTATTAAATACAATTGTTCTCATATGGAAGGAAATCAATGGGACTCTGAACAGCTACAAAAGGATGTTAGAAAAAGACCATGTACAAAGAGCATCACACTGTGGTATTGTGGAAGCAAAATAGGTAACTATCTAAAGGGGAAAAGAAGCTAAAAGAAACCCAGAGTCTTGCCTAGCCCTGTTATTTACAGAGGATTTTGTTTTGCAAATAACTTGTGTTGTATTGGACAAAAAGAAGTCAGCAGCCTCCTGAGAGGTTCATTTTGTACATAGCTAGTATGTGGGAGGAAAGATTGGAGATGCCATTTCCTCTCAATAAGCTGAGGAGATTGAAAATTGCTTTCTACCTACAAAACTCTTAGGATATAAAATAAAAGATTGCCTCCTTACCTTCTTGTGCCAAAACATTAAACATGTTGCATTAATGTATGTGGAAAATAATATTAAAAGAACATCACCAAAAATACTGACTTTGATTGTCACAGTCTTACTAACAGACTTTGAGAATTTCTTGTGAAAGATGGCCAGAATTGACTTCTGAACCTATTGAAACTTCTCCAAAGTGTTTACTGTTCAAAGTACACATGCTTGTGAAAGCCTGGAGCTGTATCTGGAGGGCCTACTAGGGAAGCAGCCAAAAGGCAAATAGAACCACACTGCAGGAAACCTTGGAGCTTGCTGTGTTTCCCAAGTCACAGTGTAGATGATAATTAAACTGAAATGAATATTGGCAAGCTGCCTAGCCTAGAGTCATATAGACAATCCCAAGCCAAGTGGACCCCACAGTTTCTGATTCCTTGGTAATACTATAAACACCCCATCAGTATCCTTATTAAATACAATTGTTCCCATATGGAAGGAAACCTACTGGACTCTGAATAGCCAGCCTGAGAAGTTAATTCTATTTAACACTCTTTCTTCTGTTTATTAGGCATCTAAACACAACAAAACCTCTTTGTTTTTAAGTAGATTTAGGCCTATAAATCAACATGTCATTTTACCCAGTTGCTGAAATTTTGCATTTTCTTTTTAAGATAAGAGGTGATAAACTCGTGCTTAGGGTATTTGAAAACTCTTCCGAAGAACACCGAAAACTTTTCCACAAAAAAATAAAATATGTTGAAATAACAGGTGGCTCAAGCTGTATATGTAGGGGAGGATGGCCTTGTTGGGCATAGGTGGGAGAGGAGATACTTGGTCCATGAAGGCTGGACGCCCAGTGTGGGGGAATTTAAGGGTGGGGAGGTAGGAGTAGGGGATAGGTGGGGGCACATTCTCATAGAAGCAGGAGGAGGAGGGATAGGATAAGGGGTTCCTGGGCAGGGTGGGAATGGGGTAAGGGAATAACATCTGAAATGTAAATAAAATATCCAATAAAATAAAAAAAATAACAGGTTGTCTACAGTTTCACCTCCAGTCATCTGAGAAAAATATGAAAGCTACATGACAGTCTTTAACTTCAAATGTCAGACTTTGAGCTGGTTTTCTGCTCTGGGCAGAATGAGCAGGCTACCAGCTTCTGGAGACACTTTGGAGTGAGCTCTGAGGGGAATCAGTGTTTCTCAGCTGTGTGCCAGATCGGCTGTGTAGCAGACTAGACTTGCCCAGTAAGCAGAGGAAAGTTTCTTGGCTCTCCATGTATGGTGAAAGCGCTCAGATACTATTATGGTTTAAGATGTCACTGTGATGGAACAAACTCTAGGTAGGTATGGCAGCCAGCTCGTTCTGCTTTCAACCTTCTTTTAGAAGAAAACAGCTTAGCGTTGGATTCACACACAAACTTATGGATGAATGCATAATTAACAACATACACAAAACTGAAAGCATCTCCATAACACATCTAAGTTTTAGAATCACAACTAGGAATACATTTTGTCAATCAAAGAAAAGTAATTATAAAAATACACAATGCAATTGTTTTGAACTGTTGCAGTGTTAAACTAAAATCTTGTAATGTGAAAAAAGAAGTTCTGTTTTGAGAGCCTATGACTTTACTGAGGGGGAAAAAACAACATAAAATTTAGATCACAACATTGAGCTTGGAGATTTACACATTGGTACTTATCCCATTGATTCCACTGCTGAACAACAATGCCACGAAAGTGATGTTTCTTTATTTAGCTGCATAAATAAATGAGATAACAAAATAAGAATTAATATGTGACTGGTATGAAATAAGGAGAATTTTAGGATCAAATACTACATGGATCAGAATGTTCAACCAAGATGTGATACTAAGATGTCTTATACCTCAAATATAATGACAAATACAAACCCTTCAAGCAGACCCCGATAAGAAATCATGTTTAGTAAAATCTATTTAGTGTGTTATTCTGACTAAATAGAAAGGGAAAATATTAGCTCAGATAACTAAGGGTGAGAAAAGATGGTGACCCGAATCACAACCGAGGTAAGACCATTGTGTTTTCCTCTCTTCTTCAATGTCCTTTCTCAGAACTAAATTTCTTCTTTGTGTCAGGTGCTAGTCAATAGCATGGCAAAACATGTCTACTGCAAACTCTGACTGCAGTAAGGGGCAAAGAAGAATCAGAAGTAACGTATAAGACAGAACAGTTTTGAAGAGCTTTTCCCCTTAGATGTTTCATTGGCTTCTGCATTCTCGTTCTTGTAACTAATTGCCAAAGTGCTTAGGAATTTTCTTTACTCTCATCCTGGTTCTGTAATGTTAGAGACATCAGGATGTGTGGGTAAGTGTTTTAAGATAGGATATCACCTATGACTCCTATCTGTTTAGCTGAGGCAGGTACCCTACTACTCTGTGGCATTTTACAGAGAGGTGGAGTAAGAGAATGAAGAGAAAGAATAGTCAAAACCCAGATGGAGTGACATCTCAGACTCGTGAGCCTGATGGAGTATACATGACATTGAAGTATATACAATATACATTTCAAAGATTTTAAAGATATCTTTGACCTCTTCAGTCTCTTTTAAGTATGTCCTAATAATCAAAGTGGCTTTTCAAGATCCAGTACAGGGTTTCTGTCCTCTAAGTTAAACTACGGTCCTCTTCCTTCAGCTGTGTTAAATGTTAATACTTCTTCACAGTAAGAGGAGATAAACAGGCCATCCAAGCCAATTCTTGACAAAAAGACAAAAGATGAGTTGTAGCTTTATTATACAGTCTGAAGGAATTAAAAACAAAAATGTTATAAATATATAAGATAAAAACTGTATTGGTTATAAAGAGAAAAAGATAAAAATATTTTAACAAAGAGGGCTTATATAGATAGATAAAATTATGTATATATTATTTATATATAGATTAAAAAAACCTTAGATGAATATATGTTCACAAGATAAAAAATAAATAAATGAAGGTTTTATAAGTTTTAAAGGTCCAGAAGAGTTATTTAAGGTACATAGAGAATGATAAAAGGTATATAAGGTATATCAATGATCAGACTTAGAATAACATATATAATATTAAGTTTCTTGTAAGACCAAAAGGCAACCTGTAATACCCACCTTCCCAAGGGCCAAGTGACTTCCTGAAATGCTGTGAGTTGTAGTTTTTGGAAAATAACAAATCCACATGGGAAAATATGGTGGAAGAATAGGTTTGTCCTTAAAAAGTCCCTACAACATGTGTCTAGTCATCACTTGTTGGGAATTCCAGAGAGTGGTCCTGGCCAAAGTCCATTCTTGTTAGCATTTCATTAAAACTTGCTTTAATTTTGGCTTAAAATTGTAGAACTTGCTTATCTATGGTGAATCTCAGGATTAACACTTTAAGTCTAAAATCAACAATTATAAAATACTGGTTCAAATGTATGTCAAATCAAGATTTATTTAAAAATATTTGGCTATTAAAATATCATGTAATGGTCATAATATCACACTGCCATAACTTCTGGGTGTTTGCCATGTGGCAAACTATACTGGCTTCTTTAACTATACTGGAATATAACTCGGTATTTCTATTTGTCTGTCATTGATTGGTCAATATGGATATCTCTCTCATCTGAGTGACCTATAAGGTTCCATTTCTCAGCCATCAATCAATTCATTCATCATTTGAGTTTTCCAGCTTCTTATCATCCACAGGTACCCTGTTGGATGGATGCGTCCCATTATAAAAACTCTGCCCTAGTTTCAAAATTGCATTCCCCCTTGGATGGCATGTTCCTGATTTTAAAGAACTCTGTTCCTCTGAGTGTACAACTTGAGGTATTAGTTATCCTGTCCCAGAGGCACCCACCTGGTCTGAATAAAGAATATTTCCTAGGGTTCCTTCATTGACCTGTGATATTATCTCCAGAAGGAATTATTTAACCAAAGCTTTGGTTTTTGGCTGTAGCCCTAGGCAATATAGTCATTTAGAGGACTTTTGGAAAAGATGAACAACTATGACATGGACATATTTTTATGTTTAGACTCACTGCTTGTGTTAATCCTCCATATTTGTTACTGACTGGAAGTCTCTCTATTTAAGAAAATGGGGAACACTTCAAATTATTTGCACCAATTTTATTCTATTTAATTGTGTGTCTTCTTTGCTGCTATGAGACTTCTCTTGCTTTGGTAGCCATCCTTTGTTTTGTGTCCCATGCATCTTAAGATAAATGGCATGGTAGTTTTGGACAGCACATTCTCCTTGGTCTACATCAGACCCTTATTAGGGAGCAAAGATTTTTAGGTCAGATTTTAACTAACAATATTGTAGTGGTCATTGGTATGGCATCCACAGTTGCTTCTATAACATTCCTTACACAACAAGTTATAGGACCTCAACCCCTTTTAACGTTATCCAACATTGATTCAATATTATCATTGAAATCGTTACATGGTGACTGTTTCAGCAATGCTGGGAAGCATTTGTTGGCTCAGAGGATGTAGGGATCTCTTCAACACTCAGACACAAGTAATCATTTGTCTTCAAAATAGTCAAGGGGAGGAGGGAACTGTTGAGAACTAAATTAACTCAGGCTTTTCCTGAGGTCCTGATATATGCAGAAGAAACATAGCTTCTTCTCTAAACCAGAAACACTCTCTGTAAAATCGGCAATGAAGTGGAACCAGAACTGTGGGAAAGCTGAGGCTTCAAATCCTGAGAAACCATCTCTTTCCATGTTTGGAGTTCCCAAGGCCACTGTGTATGCAGTCTCTGATGCCCTTGAGATAACCTGTGTTCTCCTCCATTGATAGATTAGGTTCTTGCTGACTTTGTTCAATTTTATGACACCCTTCTGCTAACTATCCCAGAGATAGTTTATAAGATATTGTACTTCTTAATGAACTTGCTTGGCATAAGTTATTAGCTTGTGCAAGACCTTCTAACCCAAGCTTTTCTATCCTTCTTTAATTTGTTCTCTCACTCAAGACCATGTCGCCTGCTGAAAGGTCAGCTATAAAGAAATTCTCTGACAAGGGAATGGAAATAGGTCAGTTCTGGAAAGGCCTGGTCAGTCTAACCAATAGAGCAGATCCAGTGAGAGCAAGGAAAGCAGACAGCTTGGGTGGTGGTTGCTTCATTGCAGCAAGATAGACTCGGCATTGGGATTAAAGCAGAAGGCAGCTTGTTTTGCCTGAGAAAAGACTGATCCATGAAATGGAGGTGGTAGTTTATATAGCTTGCTCTGATGCTCTCTGTCTCTGTCTGTCTCTGTATCTCTGTCTCTGTCTGTCTCTGTCTGTCTCTGTATCTCCACCCTCCCGCACCCCACCTCTGTGTGTGTGTGTGTGTGTGTGTGTGTGTGTGTGTGTGTGGCTGGCTGGTTGACTTTCTGGCTTCCTCTCTATCTCCTGATTTCCCCCTCTCTCCCCTCTCTCTAAAAGCCCTGTCTATTTATTATCTTTTACTGCCTTCCTCCTTTTGAGTGGTGGATGAGAAACTTAGGCCATTGTACATGGTAAATAAACATTCTTCCACTTGAGGTAAACTTCAGCTCAGATATATTTTGATCACAAATAATTTGGCTCTAAGCCTCAAATATAGCCAAATATCTCCAAAAGCAAATTTAAAAGAAAATTACAATTCTAGAATAATAACTAAATAATGCTAATATAATATATGTATTCTTCTTCTCCCTTCCCCTTTTTTATGGCATGCAAAATATTTTTGTGACTGGGCAAGATAGTCCAGAGGTTCCTCCATCTTGTATTCCTGCTGAGGCCATTCCAGGTTTAACTAGAATCTGACCTCTTGGATGAAGAATTCGATGGAAAACTACTCAATTTTACTCTAGGAAACAAAGATCAAGAAATCCTAGCTAACTTACTTAGCCTTTGTTAAACCTGCTTGTTTGTGTGGAACCTCCTCTGGCTCACTGCTTATCTTAGTTGCCTGTTTGTGCAGAATGCCCACTCAGGCTAGCTAACTGCCTAACTTAGCTTCTTTTAAAATTGCTTGCTTCAAACTACTTTTTTTTAAAAACCCCTTCATGTTTGGATGTGAAGCCACACCTAGATCCCCATAACACTGACTATGGTCCCAGTTGGTCAGAATAAAGACTTTTAATTGGCTGTACACTGTGTCTGAGTTGGCCATACACTGAGTTGTCATCTTTGTTGAGCTCCCATAACACCTTCTTATACCAAAGATGCTGGAACACAGATTGAAGGTCTTATGTAGGCACCACCCTAACTTTACCATGTTTGCTCCAAGACTACAATGGCTGTAAATGGAACTTACCAACTGAGTTGGGGGTACAAAGAGTGGGAAACTTCCCTTTTATGACACATCGGATTTGGCTTCCTTTGTGTAGACTCTGTTCTATCTTCAGAATGCATAGGCCAGGCTGGAGGTGAGCAGAAGAAAACCTTACAATTATTGTAAGGGCTTTGATTTGAATTTGTTTGTATTCAGGAAAAATTATTAAAGATTATAGCTGGTAAAAAATAAAAGTGGTCAAATAGCTTTCTATGATATTTTGGATATTTAATTTATATATCATTTTAGTTTTTTAGAGATACTTCTGAGAAAGATTCATTTGGGTTTCCTAGATCCATTTCTAACTACAATGGAGTTAATTAAAAATGTGCTAAATTTCTCCCATACAGGAATTCATCATTGAGTATTATATTAGTTCTTGCTGAGTTGGGAAGACAAAACATCATCTTCTTAACTTTATTTTTAATTTATAAGATAGGGAATTACAAAATAAAACCTTAGGTACATATTCCATGGTATACACACACACAACACACACACACACACACACACACACACACACACACACACACACAAACACACGCTCGCGCGCGCGCACACACACGCACGTGCACGCGCACACGGGATCCCAGAAGCTAAGAGCTGTTGACCCTGCAAACTACAAGATAAATTCTGCTTTTGATTCAAGGGGTCTTGAGGTGGGAAATGTATACCAAACGAGTGACAAGACACATATGCAGACAGCAGTGCTATCCATGAGTGTTTCTATACTAATTTTAGGAACAAGTGACAAGACAGATCATAAGACTACTAAGACCAATCTAATGCCATTTGTGGCATAATCTCTCTTCTTTGTGTAGTGTCGTTTAATTTAAAAACTGTGTAAGGTAAAAATCTGTTGACAAATTTCCTTTATATATAACAAAGGACTTCAGATCTCTGCTTTTATTTATAAACACAACTTTTAAACTTTTTTGCTTTGCTTTTTGAAACAGGATTTCTCTGTGTAGCCATGGCTGTCCTGGTTGCCCTGTAGATACCATGGCCCAGCTAAACTTTTCTAATAAATATCATGTAATTAAATGTTAATAAATGTTTAGCAGACAGAATACAAATTACCATAAGAAAATTTTAATACCGTGCCTTTACTTATGATGATTTAACATATTCTATGAGTTGGAGTTACACCTGATAAGAAGAAAAGTGATTGGTTGAAAAAGTCTCACCCTTAAAGTTTTATTTTGGTTATTTGTATCTAACCATGCATACCTCATATAGGGCCAAAACGACAAGAGAGTCCTTTAAAATTTGTTTCAAGGTGATTTATTGAAATACTTTTCCATGTCTCAGTTTGAACACCTGGTGCTCACGCTGGTTTGTTACAGGAGGGATATTTGATGAGTGTTTGGCTCTAGTCAATACTGGAAACATATGTGGGAAAAGGTTCCTGCATTTTCATCAGGATTTTTATCCTACAGAAAAAAATTTTAAGTCTCCTAAAAATGCTATTTCCTTTTTATATGTATATACCTTATTTTAAGAAATATTTTGAAATTGATTTGACAACTTTGAAGAGTTCATCTCTATTTTACTGTCCATGATTTCAAAAGAATTGAAATTTAAAAAGCCATCTAATATTCTGATTTTAAAAACTATCTTAATACTTTAAAAATTATATTATCTTATGTGTGTGGATGTTTTGCCTGCATATATATATATATTCACCACATTTGTGCCTAGTGCCATGGAGAATAGAAGAGGGCATCAGGTCCCCTGAAATGGATGATAGAAGGTTGTAAGCCATTATGTGGGTGCTGGGAATTGAACCAGCACCCACTGGAAGAGCATCCAATGCTCTTAATGGCGTGGCCACCTCTCCAATCCCTTGATGCATGTTTTTTTCAAACTTGAAGGTTTGTGCTTGATGTTCTTATTATATTTGAGTAAAAATAATTTTTGAGATTATGATTTTTATTCTAATTATTTTCTTTTAAATTTCCAGTAAATTATATTACAGTTTAACTTACTCATTATTAGGTTTTCTATAGGGCTGACCATTTTGTGTGTTTGTGCTTATTTTGTAGTACATTATATTGAATTAAATTTGAAATCTTTCTAATGTACTAACTTCTACAAGAAGAGATTTTAGGTCATGAGATGGATTTAAAATTGTCATGTGTTGAAATATCCTGGTAGCCAATAAAATTCCTTAAAATATTTAAATAAAATTAATAAAAATGAATAAACATGATAATTATATTGTTATATTGAAACAAAATTTAAGGGAGTTAATGATGAGAATTAGCACTTCACTTACATTTATATGGGCAAATTTAAGTATTCATTTATTTGCTTTCTCATATTTTGATTAAACTTTGATAATAAATAAAGCAAACTATACTAGACTTTCATAATATACATTATTGTAATTTTGTTTTGCCTTTTAAAAGTGTTGTTTTTGTTTTCTTCATGTGTATGCTTGAACTTCGAATGAGTTTATGTGCACCATATACATGCAGTACCCATGAAGCCAGAAGAGTTTATGTGCACCATATACATGCAGTACCCATGGAAGCCAGAAGAGTTTATGTGCACCATATACATGCAGTACCCATGGAAGCCAGAAGAGTTTATGTGCACCATATACATGCAGTACCCATGGAAGCCAGAAGAGTTTATGTGCACCATATACATGCAGTACCCATGGAAGCCAGAAGAGTTTATGTGCACCATATACATGCAGTACCCATGGAAGCCAGAAGAGTTTATGTGCACCATATACATGCAGTACCCATGGAAGCCAGAAGAGTTTATGTGCACCATATACATGCAGTACCCATGGAAGCCAGAAGGGTCTGTAGGATTCCCGGGAACTGAAGTCAGAGGCACTTGTGAAGTGCTATGTGGGTTCTGAGGACTGAACTCTGGTCCTTTACAAGAACAGTGTGCATTCTTACCTACCTCTATTTTGTTTTTCCTATAGTGATTTTTTAAACCATCATGTTCTATGCCCATGCTTGGAACTGAAGCTTTAGTCCTTGTCCTAGGAAGTGACTATTGAGTGAAGGCCGCCCTGCTGCACTGCCATTTGTCTAGCTTCATTATACTCTTGTACCTCAGCATACCCACAGTGTTTGCAATATGATGAAATATGATGGCATGTCACAAAACCTCAATACTAGCTTGACCTTTCATTTGATGGCAAGTCTTACTAATAGTAAGGAGAAATGTGCTTTCTTTTTTTTTCAGACAATAGTCAGTTTAAATCTTCCCAATAATTGCATAAATGGACTTTGTTGGTCCCCTCTGCATATTACTAAACCTATTTGCTATTTCTTAATGGTGTTCCAAATTTTACTATAAGGTTTTATTTGATGTTAGTGTTGCATTTTAATAATTTATATTTTTTTGTGCTTGCCAACATCTTTCAAAAGTCACCCATTATGTTTCTTTGGCAGACTTTGTTCAATGCAGTTGTCATCCATGGATGATGGGTGTTGTCATCCATGGATGATGGGTGGGAGTAATTGCCAGTGTGTGGCTAGTGTGTGGAGTCATGTGGCATGTGTACACGAATGTGGTACATCCTGATCCTCACAAAGGCCCATTTCCTGTTTTGAATGAATGGTTCATGCACTTGGCTTTGCTCCTTCTATATGTGATGCTTACGGCATTTCTTGCATTTGGTAACTACTGAAGCAATTATAAAGGAGTACATTTTTATAAAAAATTGGAATGGCTCAAAATATACAGAAACAATACACTTAGGATAGATTTTTAACTTAGATTTTAAAATATCAACAGGCAATCTTTAATGGAATGGAGGAAATTTTGAAAAGTACAATTTCTCTCTCCCATAAAAAATAAATAACTTTCTTCTTGGTTCTTCTGTTGTGGCAGCAGCCTTCCTCACTAGCAAAGATTCAGTAATTCTTGTAACACACAGCTGTGGCCTCCAGATGAGTTTCTCATCATGCTCAGTCATAGTTGGTGTAAAAAAAAAACTAATTTCAGACAATTTGTCACTTGAGAAAGTGAAAATGCTTTATATGAATAAAATAGCCTTCAGGTACTCTCCACATGTTCTGCAAACCATGTAGATCTATGAGTGTCTTGTAAATGCAATGTGAGTGTATCCAGATATAAGTTCAATGACGCAGTGAGACCACCACCATCAATTATTTACAGAAAGCTGTCTTGAGATAGCCATGCCAAGCACCTGAATCCATTTTAATGGTGAAAAGGACACATGTGTGTAGAGAGTTCAAATCCTTTATGAGTAACACTCACTGATGATATATAGACCAAACGCAAAGCTATGGACCTTTTTTCTCCTCTCCTTTAACAATGTGGTTATTCTAAAATGCATGTTTTACACATCATTTTGAATATGGTACCACCACAACTGCTATTTAGAATGCTTAGAAGCTATTTTCAAATGAAGCAAAAATAATTTGTGCAATAGAGAAATCTGGTAAGTGTGAAATATTTATACTCGTTGAAGTTAAAAACATTAGGGACATTAATTGATAAATACTGAGTATTGAAATAATATTTCTATTGATAAGCTTTGTTGAACATTTTTCATACTTTTATTATTTTTTTAAAAAAAGCTAAATAAACTTTATCTCATCTTAATTATGGCTATTGCTTTTACAAATGAAGTACTTAAAATGTTTTTATACAATTTTTGGTTAGCTTATTATTAAGGCACAGAAATTTTTGTCTCCTCAGTTCTCTTATATGTTTCTCATTTTTTCTTTTCTTTTTTATTGGGTATTTTATTTGTTTACAATACAGATGTCAGACCCTTTCCCCATTTCCCCTCCCTAGAACCCCCTTCCTCTTCCTTTATTTTCATACGACATGCCCAGAAGCATTTGTATTATCAGATCATTCTCTGAAAAGTGAAGATAAAGTAAATGATATTTGATGATAGAGTAATACATTTAAGCTGTATGTCTAAATTCATGAGAGGGAATTTCCTAGCATGTACAAGCCCTGTGTTAATTCCTCAGCACTAAATAAGGAAAGGATTGAAACAGAAGGAAAAAAGGACTATTTGTGACTGAAATCAGAATTGAAATGTCTTTTCATGATGGTGAGTAACATGTGGACATTTACAAAAACCCAGCCAAAGCATTTTTAAATTCAGATTGAATACCTCCAATATAAACATATTTATGTTATACTATGCATGAATATTTTCTCACCCTATAGCAAACATTTTGAACTAGACTGAAATGCAAAAATGGGCCAAAGAGGCACAAGTATACTATAAAATTAGCATATGCATTGGGATGTATGCACATTTTTAAATAAATGGTAATTTAAAAAAGCAACCTCTTTTTATTCCAATTCTTGTTAAACTAATCACAAGAAATCTCATATTTATTAATAAACTTATTCAAATATTGTTTACATGATATATACTTACATTTTCTGTACTCATTTTTGTAATCTAAATAATCAGATTTTAGTTTTCCATTGTCAACTATCTCATCATGCTATAAATGAAGCATGCGTATTTAAATTCAAATCATGTTATAAAAAGACAAAAGCAAAGCACACTTTTGTAATTATGTCCCTTTGATCCCAACACTACAATCTTTCCTCAGACTTTTCTTCAATGTTACATAACACCTTGTCATATTAAGAGGCCTGAAACATATTTAATGTTCTTTGTTCTTTACATAAATTTTCTAAACTAGATAATTTTACTTTTTGTCTGTTTTTCTTTTTGTTTTCTATTACCACAGTTTTGGCAATGGGGCTACTTGAAAACTGAAATCAGACCTATGAGCTTTGTGGAAATTTATTGAAGAGATCCAGTGTGTAAACTTCAGGGTAAGCAAGAGGTGGCAGGTCAGTAAAGATTGCTATCTGCATATATGTATTCTACTGTAAACACGTACTTAAACCTTTGGAGTTCAGTTCTTGGGCAGCACTAGAATCTACAAATTTAGTCAAACAAATTGAAACTGAAGAATTGTGTACAGGTCTAAAAAAGCCTACAAGTTAACGTGTGGTTTTAAGTGATGGTTTGCAAATTTATGTTCAAAATATTCACCTGTTATTTTCTGCCATAAAGCACCTCCAAGAAAACAGTTCATAGAATTGAAGATTTCTTTCTGAGAAATTGGCAGTTCTTGGGATCATCTGGAATGCTGGGTTTCATTATTTGCCGCAGCCTTACAGAGCTAGCAGAGGTGACCAGGGAACCCTGGGTCACTTCTGCACATTTCTGGGATTGCTCAGTATTAACTTTCCAAATTTGTTTTTAGGCATTTCAATCCTAAAAATGGCATCTAAGGGAAGAATAAAGGCCAGAATTTAAAATGTGGCTCTATACTAGCTAAATACAGTATTCTGAATGTGTGATTTCTAACCCATCCACAAAACTTTTAACCCAAAATTTATCCTGTCTACATGAAATGAAGGGACAAGGGTGAAGGGTGGAGTAGAGACAGAAGGAATGATCAACCAATAACTGGCCCAACTTAAAACACATCCTATGGGCAAACACCAATCCCTGGTATTATTTTTATTAATTTTTTTATTTATTTACATCCCAAATGTTGCCCCTTCCCAGTATCCACCCAGAGTTCCCCACCCAGAACCCCTCCACTTCACCTCTGAGAAGGTGCCCCCTTCCCAGGCATCCCTCTTCTCTAGTACCTTTCAAATTTCTACATAACTAGGCACATCCTTTCCCACTGGGGCCAGACCAGACAGTCCTGTCTGCATCTGTCTCAGTCACCTGCTGATAGAGCCTCTCAGAGGACAGGCATGCTAGGTTTCTGTCTACAAGCACAACATAGCATCAGTAATGGAATCACTGACAGTATTGATTATGTTCCACTATACTTGCAGACAGGAGTCTAGCATGGCTGTCCTCTGGGAGGCTCTACATAGCAGCTGATTCAGACAAATGCAGACGCCCACAGCCAAACAGTGGATGGAACTTGGGCACATTCATGGAAGAATAGGAAGAAGAATTTCAGGTTGCAAAAGGGATAGGGAGACAGAGGTGGACTTTTAGGATTCCTGGTAAAAAAACACAAGAGAGGGGAAGAGAAGAATCTGCGATGTGAAGGATGTAGGATAGACCATGCTGTGAGGGAGCAGGAGGGTAAGACCACTCAAATGTAGGTGCAAGGGGAAAGTGGTCCCGTGGAGGGCTGCACAGAAGTACACAGTGTGGCAAACATAAAATATAAGTTTAGAAAATGTTAACTCAGGAATACCAGAATGGAGTGTGTGCTAAGCCCAGGGAGGTTTGGAAGTGCCCAGCCATTGAGTTAGTTAAGGCATTTTAAAATATAATGGTTGTGTGTGCCTGTCTTTCATTCATAAATCCAGAGCTCTTGGGCAGGTGCAGATCCAGGTGCCCACCCAGCAGGAGCATAGAGAGGACATTAAACATTTTCTGTATGATATCCGTATAGAGACAGGCAGGAGGATCAATGGAATAGAATTGAAGACCCAGAAATGAACCCTCATACCTATGGTCACTTGATCTTTGACAAAGGAGCTAAACCATCCAGTAGTAAAAGGACATCATTTTCAACAAATTGTGCTGGTTCAACTGGAGGACAGCATGTAGAAGAATGCAAATCGATCCATTCTTATCTCTTGTACAAAGCTCAAGTCCAAGTGGATAAAGGACCTTCACATAAAACCAGATACACTGAAACTAAAAGAAGGGAAAGTGGGGAAAAGCCTCACACATGGGCACACTGGAAAATTTCCTGAACAAAACACCAATGGTTTATGCTCTAAGATCAAAAATGACAAACGGGACCTCATAAAATTACAAAGCTTCTGTAAGACAAAGGACACTGTCAATAGGACAAAACATAAACCAACAGATTGATAAAAAAGATCTTTACCAACTCTCCATCCGATAGAGGGCTAATATCCAATATATACAAAGAACTCAAGAAATTAGAGAACCAAATAACCCTATTAAAATGGGGTACAGAGCTAAACAAAGAATTCTCAACTGAGGAAACTCAAATGACCGAGAAGCACCTAAAAAATGTTCAACATCCTTAGTCATCAGGGAAATGCAAATCAAAACAACCCTGAGATTCCACCGCACACCAGTCAGAATGGCCAAGATCAAAAACTCAGATGACAGCAGATGCTGGCTAGGATTTGGAAAAAGAGGAACACTCCTCCATTGTTGGTGGGATTGCAAGAATGTAGAACCACTCTGGAAATCAGTCTGGCAGTTCCTCAGAAAATTGGAAATAGTACTACCTGAGGACCCAGCTATACCACTCCTGAGCATATACCCAGAAAATGCTCTAACATATAACAAGGACACATGCTCCACTATGTTCATAGCAGCCCTGTTTAGAATAGCCAGAAGCTGGAAAGAAGCCTGATGTCCCTGAACAGAAGAATGGAATCCTATTCTGTCAAATCTTTCTTGGATTCACTTCTTTGCCACTTCACTAGATATCACTTTCAAATATGGTACTCCCTTCTACACACTAACTTTACCTTCACTGTTTGGGATTAAAGATGTGGTACTAAAGGCATGTCTGTATTTCAACCAGAGAAAATAAAATTGCGTGCTAAGTGTTGAGCCACACAACTAGAAAAGTTTTTTTTTTTTTTCATTAAATATCATAAACTCAGGCTTCACAGCATGATCAAATATCCTGCAACATTGTTTTAGAACTCAATTATATAAATTGTTATAAACAATGTACCTATGCATACATATATATGTATGTATATATGTATGCATAGGTACATACATATATATGTATATGTACAGAGAACAGAGGAGCAACAAAACAAGCACAAACCTTCCTGCTTCTGTCTTCTCTATACCATTTTATAGCATGCATTTCTTCTGAAATGGGTATACAGTAAAAAATGGTGAAAATGTTCAAATTATATGATTTTTTAAAATCAATGAGTAGAAATATTCTTTACACTATTAGGTAAGTATCTTTAATTGATATTTTAATTACTTGAAAGCAAAAACTAACTTCAAGAAGAAGAGATTGATCATTTTCCCATTATTATTTCCTCATCCCACCTTTTCTTCTTGCTGCTTGCTTTCTGTCTGTCTCTTTTGTTTTCTGTTTAGTATTTTAAGCAAGCTTTGTAAATCTTAATAGCAAATTTTTTTAAAAAAAATCATAATAGCATCTGTATTATAACTGGTCATGTACTGGCCACAGCAGAGCAGATAAGAGCCATGATGCTTAACTCAAGTGGTGATTTACTACCAAGTAGCCGATTCTGATGCAATTGCCTTACGGACTCTTTATTCAAGCTCGAGTTTGGGCCACTCTACTGTCTCTGATGCAGGAGAAAAGGAGGGGACCCTGAACCCAATTTCAGGCAAGCATTTATAGAGGCAAGAAATTGGGGTGGGGGGTATCTAGCCTGATGCACATCTGATTGGGTAGCCATTATGGCCTTTATCATAATTGGCTGGTACTGGGGCTGAACTGTAAACTTAACTTCTGTTTTCTTCCTGATCGCTGATTGTTTGGAAGTGAAGTGTTAGAGACAGGCTTGTAACCTGGAGATGCAGATTTGTTGGGCAATAACCTGGAAGCTGATGCTAGTTGGTTTGTTAGTTAACTTGAGTTTACCCTTAGTTAGGTCAGGTTCTCTAAGATGGAATCTGAACACAAAAGATCTGGTCTCTCAGTTTGATCTCTGGTGACATAGCAGATCTAAGGGACAAGTAGAGCTCATTCATCATGAAAAGGTTTCAGAGCATGGCTACACCAAGATTCTAACATGATTGTAAAAGTGGTTGGTAGAGGAAGAAGTAAAGACTGACAGAAGATGGAGAATATTATGAACACTAGGGCTGAAAGTTACACACATCAGAGAATGCCTTTGCATAGTAAATGAAACAGAATGGCTCTCAACTATTCCTTACCTTTACTGGTTTGATTTGATAGAATGATTGAATGTTTTTGTCTGAAAACCAGAGCCCTTAAAAATTGAAGGACATGGTGAGATTGTAAAAGAGCATGGTGGTTGGTCAAAATATAAAGCACTGCTATTCTGTTACTCAACAATTCTCCTCTCAGGCATATTCTCAAAGAACTGAAAATGTACACCGAGAAAATGTATACATGAAGGTTTATAGTAGCATACATCTAAGAGCCAAAAAGTTACAATAACACAAATATTCATCAAATACTGGAGAGAAATAAAATAATATTCATATAATAGAATATTATTAAGACATAAAAATGAATGAGAAATTAGTGCTTTTGGTGAGCATTTCATAAGTTCACTTGTAGGTCTTCCTTTTTACAATTTATAAATAAATTTGGGGTTATAAATTATAGATGTACTTTCTCTTGCCAACATTCTATAGTTCTGTGTGATGATTTCTATGTCAAATACATGTAGATTTGTTCCAAATAAAGCATTCTGTGTATTAACTGTGTGTAACTAGAACAGAATAAATTGTCTGTGATGGAAAATCTAAATGTCATAGAATCACAATATGCCAAGTTCAAGAATAGCTACCTACTATTCTCATCTTAGACAATATAAAGGCTCTAGCAGTTATACTAGAAAACTCCTGCTAAAATCACCAAGCTTAAACTTAGAGAGAGAGAGAGAGAGAGAAGAGAGAGAGAGAGAGAGAGAGAGAGAGAGTTTTGAAAAATTAAGTCTCTCAAATAATGATTAGGATAAGATTCAATAACATTGCAAATTATCACTGAAGAAAAGATTCTAGGGAAAAACCATATTTTTAGATCATGTATTCTTGAGCTCCATGAATTTCATGGCTCCACATTTATGCCTCAAGTTCCTACTTTGGCTTTTCTCAATTATGGGCTATAAGCTATAAGTGAAGCAAATCCTGCTCTGCCTGCAGTATTTAGATGAGAATGCCCACCATAAGATCACATGTTTGAAAAGTTGATCCCCTATTGATGGAACAGTTTTTGAAGGATTAGAGTGGTGTGGCCTCGTTAGAAGAAGTGTGCCACAGAGGTAGGCTTTAAAGTTTCAGAAGACTCATTGTGCACTATCTCTGTCTCTCTGTCTCTTTCTTCCTCTCTGTGTATCTCTGTCTCTCAGTCTCTGTCTTTCTGTCTATCTGTCTGTCTCCTGATAGTGCATATAAATGTGAGGTCTGAGTTGCTGCTCCAGCCATACCTTTGCTCCACCATCATAGACTCTCAACCCGTTGCAAACATAAGCCCAGTTAACCTTTTTTTTTTTGCATAAGGTGCCTTAGTCATGGTATTATGTTATGGCAATAAAAAAGTAACTAATGCAATTTCAAGTTGGTTTTGGTCATAGTATTTTATTACAATAGCAAAAAGCAAATTAAGACAAATTCTGATCTCTCCAACAGTTTTAACTGCTTTGTGACATGCCTTTTCTGTCAGGTTCAATGTGTGTGGCAGTCTTTACGTTACTAAACTTTATATTTTCATCTTTCTTCTTTTATTTTTGATTTCTCTAACCATTCAGATGGATGAAAGAAGGAAGAGTATCCATACCACATCCAAATACTATCCTGTCTTGAAATTCTCTATTCAAATTCAACCCCACTCAAGTTCTGAGCATACGGATGGAATACTGCCACATACTTTGCTAACACTTTAATATGAAAAAACTCCTTTCCCAGTTTGTAGATGGCAGTCCTTCATGAGCTGAACTTACACTGTCCATATTTTGTTACCACTCTTACGTTCCACGCTTCCCCCAAAATAGCCTATTAAATTCTGCTTGCAGAACTCTGGGGGTTTGTAACCCACAGTTAAAAACCGTTCCATATTCCTTCCACAAAAACCTAAGAACCACATATGATAAGATTTACACAAAACCAGCCCCATTCTGGATACCAATTTTATGAATTACTTTTTCTGTTGATGTGATCACAATAGCCCTGACAAAAGCAAATTTAGGAGGAAAGATTTATTTTGGCTTGGAGTTTGAGGATACAAACAGTCATTAGAGGTTTTCTGTACATGACTGCATTCTTCATGGCTCTCTTCTGTTCAGTCATTCCTTTCATGGAATTTATTCTTTCTCATGCCCTTTTGCTTGAGTTGGTCTATCTCCTCTCCGTACACTGTTCTATTCGTGTGTTCTGTAGTACTGATCATGAATTGTCTTAGTTTGTGTTTGTCTTTAAATGCCCTTATTTCTTCATCAAACTCATAAGACAGTTTTTCTGATTATAGTATTTTTAGCTTGTTATTTGCTTTCAAAGCCTGAAATATATAATTCCATGCTTTCATGGCTGTGAGGGTTGCTAATGACATATCTGATCTCTTAGTGATATCTCTGACTTTAGGTGAATTTCTCCTTATAGCTTTTAATACTGTTTCTTTTGCTTTTTATTATTGATATCTTGATAATAGGACTTCATAGAGAGTTTTTTCTTTGGTCATCTTTATTTGGACTCCCAAATGTCTCTTTCATTTGAATGTCTATTTCTCTGTATTTGGGAAAAATTATCTCACCTCTTTCTATACTATGGATTCTTGTGTTTAGACTCTTGATTGTATGTAATAGTTTTTAAGCAAGTAGTCATGCTCAATGTTCACATTTATCATTTGAACACAGCATTTAGTCAACCACTTCTTTCTCATCCATTTCAGTATATTTTTCATTTGGTCCATTGAGATTTTCTTTTTCTCTTTTTTAATTGGATATTTTATTTATTTACATTTCAAATGATATCCCCTTTCCAAGTCTCCCCTCTAGATACCCTCTATCCCATTCCCCTCCCCCTGCCTCTGTGAGGGTGCTCACCCACTCCACTCCCACACTCCCACCTTCTCTCCCTGGCATTCCTCTACACTGGTCATCGAACCCCGACAGGACCAAGGGCGGCTCCTCCCACTAATGTCCAACAAGGCCATCCTCTGCCACATGCGTGGCTAGAGCCATGGGTCCCTTCATGTATACTCTTTGGTTGGTGGTCCAGTCCTCAGGAGCTCCAAGCAGTCTGGCAGATTGACAGTGTTGCTCCCTCCACAGGGCTGCAAAGTCCCTCAGCTCCTTTACTCCCTTCTCCAATTCTTCCATCTGGTATTCTGCGCTCAGTCCAATGGTTGGCTGTGAGCAACTGCCTCTCTATTTGTCAGGCTCTGTCAGGGCCTCTCAGGAGACTGTCATATCAGGTTCCTGTCATCAAGCACTTCCCAGCATCCTCAATAGCGTCAAGTTTTGATGACCGTATATGAGATAGATCCTCAGGTGAGGCAGTCTCCGGTTGGACTTTTCTTCAGTCTCTGCTCCACACTTTGTCTCCATATTTTCTCCTATGAGTATTTTCTTCCCCCTTCTAAGAAGCACTGAAGCATCATCCACATTTTGGTCTTCCTTGTTTTGTGCTTCATATGGTTTGTGAATTGTATCTTGGGTATTCTGAGCTTTTGGGCTAATATCTACATATCAGTGAGTGCATACCATGTGTGTTCTTTTGTGATGGGTTACTTCACTCAGGATATTTTCAAGCTCCATCCATTTGCCTGTGAATTTTATGAAGTCATTGTTTTTAATAGCTGAGTAGTACTCTATTATGTAAATGTACCACATTTTCTGTATCCATTCCTCTGTTGAAGGACATCTTGAATTTTTTCCAGCTTTTGACTATTATAAATATGGCTGCTATGAACATAATGGAACATGTGTCCTTGTTACATGTTGGATCATCATCTGGGTATATGCCCAGGAGTAGTATAGCTGGGTCCTCAGGTGAACTGCTTTCTGAGGAACCACCAGACCGATTTCCAGAGTGGTTGTTCTAGCTTGCAAACCCAACAGCAATGGAGGAGTGTTGCTCTTTTTCTACATCCTCGCCAGCATCTGCTGTCACCTGAGTTTTTGATCTTAGCCATTCTGACTGGTGTGAGGTGGAATCTCAGAGTTGTTTTGATTTGCATTTCCCTGATGACTAAGGATGTTGAACATTTCTTTAGGTGCTTCTCGGCCATTCAAGTTTCCTTACTTGAGAATTCTTGACAGAAAACATGAAAACATATGGAATTTGTCTCTCTTAAGTATGGATTATTTCACTTAATATAATAATTTCCAGTTTTTCCTATTTGTTTGCAAGTGTCATAATTTTATTTTTCTTTGTGGATAAATAAAATTCCATTGTATACATACACAATATTCTTAGTTAACTTATTCATTGATGAAAATCTAAATTATTTTTATTTTTAGATTCTGGAAATCATGCAGCAATAAATTTAGATGTGCAAGTGTGAGGCAGGGCAGGGGATCAATATAAAAAAATTATTACATTATTATTCATTTTGTAATTATTGAAAAACAATTTGATATAAATCTTGGTGATTGTTGATAGATGGTCTTTCGATTTTAAACAATCTATTAATATGTTTGGCTGAAATTGATAATAAATGAATCTAAGCATAGAAATGTAAACAGAAAACGGTGAATTGTGATGAATCCCTTTATGTATTTTCATACCTAATATTTTGATAACAACACAAATTGGAATATTGTATATACATTTGATCAATATGATAAGATGAAAAAATCATTACTTTATTCTTATTTAAAAATGTAGATTTAGTTGATACTTAAACTTTAGAATCATTTTTAATTGAAATAAAAGAGAGAAGTGTTGCAGGCCAAAGCTGACCTTCCAGTCTTTTTCCTTTCTTGAAAATTTTTAGAGATTTATTGACTTATTTTATGCATATGAGCATGCCTTATACTCTTTAAGGCATGAGAACAATTTTGTATTCCCTGTAACTGGAGTTATAGACAGTTGTAAACAGGCATGTGGGTGAAATGAACTGAATCCAGGTCTGCAAGAGCAAGTGTTCTTAACCACTAAGCACCCTTGCCAGCCCCTCTCTTGAAATTTATAGTAAAAAATGTGTTATATTTATATACATGCTGGTATGATACAATATACGCATGGGAATGATGTGGGAAGACTCAAAGGACTGTTTACAGACTGTCTAACTTCTGAGCTCAGATCTGAGATATGACAGAATTGAATGACCATTTGAATAGCTCCGTGTCATGAGAGTACACAGGCTTCCTGGTAATGCTGGTCACTATTTATAGAGTTAAGTAGTGTGTCAAACCTGAGCACAGAATGTAAGCAGGCATGTAGTTAGGAGCTACACAAGAAGACCTTGCAGATCCCAAAGCAGAATTTAACATTCTAAAGACCTCTATGAGCCAAGAAATAATTTAAAATGTGTGAGAGATACAATCATACGCTGTTTATTAGGTTAAGAAATATTTGCTATCTTTTTACTAATTTCTTAGGGATAAGATATGGCAAATACATGCCAGCCTGGAAAATTTGAAAGTGTAACTTAAATTAACATACATTTCATGCACACTTTTACCTTTTCCTCCTTATCAATTCACACTGACAGGTTGAAAACACAACTTGAAAGGAGTGAGGATTACCCAGGGTTCTCTCCAGAGTCGCCATGAATTTCATGCCTTTTGCTATTCCACCACCATTTCCCAAATGACCACACAGTCATATGTTTGAGAAACATATTCAAAACATGTTTCAGTCACATAAAAAATGTTTATATGCAAGCATGTGGGTCATAATAGAAATTTCATTCTATGCTGTGGACAATGAAAGTTTTAAATATCTTTGCTTCAGAGGTTCTGTATCTAGCTAAGAATTAACTTTTATCTCTTAATTTTTGACTTGAAATGTCAGCCATTCTGGAGCTGTTGGGCAACATTGCTGAAAATTTTTGTACTGAAAGGAGAAGAAAGTCTCTTTTGTAATTTATTTTGTGGCAAAGCTAGGGAATCCCCACTTCTCTAAAATGTAGCTCTGGACTTTGGAAGCACTTTCTAATCTCAGTCATCTATTAAGGATAACAGGACTTTTGTTTTTTGAATATGGCATAAATAAGGAATAAACATAAATATGATTAATTCACTGTCTTGCCCATGGTGAGTGATCAATAAATATTAATCAATATGATCATTGATTATTTTTATATAAAATAACAGAAATATGTTAATTTCTGTGAAACTTTAATTTATTTGGCTCATCTTGATAAGTAATAGAAAGTTTGTAGATTGAAACTCAAGTCTCCAAGACTTCTGTAGCTTCTAGTAAGACTGCAGATATAGTAGATGTTCAACATATTGTAGTTGTCCAAAGAATAATCTAAAGTTATTGCAAAAAATAGTAGAAAACAGATAGAAATCCAGATCATTTGAGTTTGCCTTTTTCTTTCTTGCCAAAATTAAACTAATTTTGACAAATGATGTGGTCCTGTCACATTCTCGCTAAGACAACTATTGGTGCAAAAAATTGTAATTATTTGAGAACAACAATTCAAATACAAGCCAAATCTGCATACTCCCAATTGTCTTTGTATAAAACAGTTCTCCCAGTAGAGAACACATTTCTCAGAATCAGTTTATGCAATGCAGGCTATTCTGGCTATGTTTACTTTTAATCAGCAACAAGTGACATCAGAGCTCTGTCAGGACTACACATTTGTCGGCCTTCCAGGCAACCTCCGGACTGTGCTTTCATAGGCATTGATGGCAGTATTTTTCTGATTTATGCAAACAAATGTTGAAGTCAAGTTACCAGAAGATGTATATCTATAGAGAGGTTATAAACCATAGGTAGGGTCTATGATGTTTTATACAACAATCAGAACAAGACAGCTCATTAAAAATATGTTGTGTGGACTAAAAGATGAATTTATGTATGGAAAGCAAAACAAAGAAGCAACGAGTGAATTAGGAAAGAAAAAATTTCTCAATAAGTTTTCCAACCCAAGGCCCTTAAAATGTTTTGACCACTTCATCATCATATTACTTTTGGCTTCAATATTTCTGATTTTTATTTGCATTTGAAATGAACAGGAAGACGCTCTATTTGTAAGCACATAGCACATGTTGCCAGCACTTGGCAAGTGACCTGCTGCTGACCTCTAAAAGAAAAGCTGAACTAGCAAACAAAAGCACAACGCAAGGATGCTTATGGCCCATCTGGGGGAGATAAGGGTGCTTAGCTCCTCCCCACCCCTTTTAATTCTCTGCCATAGATTACAATGCACTCCCACTTTAAAAGAAAGAAAAACACCAGCAACAAAAGCCTGTCCATCTGTTAGCATTCTCCTTCCTCTAACACCCTTGAGATTAACTGTGTGGGAGAAACCAAGGCATGAGATGTGCTTTCCTGACTGGTGGTGCAAAGCATGACATTTTCTGCTCAAGTAGTTTTTGCAGTTTCAGTGTATAGACCTTACTAGGAGAAGTAGGCATTAAGTTTCATTTGCTCAAAGGCCATGGTTCTTCTTGGGAAATAAGTGGCCATGTGCACATTCACGAAGAGATGATGATTAGTCAATAAATTACAACAATGGGGAAAATCTGTGTGCTGACTCCGAGAAAAATCAACCTTTGTAAGTATCTTCACCAGGTTTTACGGGGGCTGTAAGTTGCTGGCCTAAACTCCTTGCAGAAATGGCAGTTAAAGCAAGTTTGCACCACAGCAGGAAAAAAGGTGTTTCTGCTTGTTTGCAATATCAAGCACATTTTAAGGCTATAAAAATTGAAGTCTGATTTTTTTCATATGCTTACTGTAAAATCTCTAGTATACTTCAAAAATAATGAAAACAAAGTTTGAAATGTTAAAATATGATAAAGACATCTATAAGTAGAAGTAGCTAACTTTCAAAATTCCATGACAAAGTAACGAAGCTGTATCACTAAGGAGCAAAAGCAGATGTTTCTGTGTGGCATTCCCCAAGAATAAGTCCATCTTCCAGGTCAAAGTGACATAATACACCCCTGGTTTTATTATTGTGAAAATACTCATGAACTCCTGGATAGCAGGACTTGTAAGGGCACTGCCGGTGTCTTGGCATTAGGGATCCCCGGAACACAGGATCTCAAATGTTTTATTTATTCTTGGAAACTTTTCAGAGACTAATTGTTCCCTGGATCTCCTGCTAGGGAATGGAAAATTGCTAAAATTAAAGAGATTTTGAGGTTTTCCAGAAATTTGAAACAAAGGTAAACAAACAAACAATCAAACAAACAATCAAACACCCTTTCATCTTGACAGTAGTAAGGCATCATAGAACAGACAATCTGGAGAGTACTATGTATTCAAATTGAAGGGGATAAGTTTGAGTCACAATGATCTTATATTTCTATTTGAATCAAACAGGAAAATCGAACCAATGAGTATCTTTCATATTTCTTCTTACGCAGGAAAGTCGGGGGTGAGAAATTGCAGTTCCTGCTCTTTGCACCCAATTCTCCATCCACTTAAATGGACAGATCATGTGGGGCTACATTAGCATTACTGAATTGGATGAGGGAGGAAATAAGGAGAAAGTCTGTTGTGACCAGCAGACACTGACCTATTGTTGAGAATACACCAGACTCTCTCAACCATAGCACTGCTCTAAGCTGCCTACTATGAATTATAGCCTCAGCCATCAGTAAAGCATTGACCTGATCACTGAGGGAGAATAGGCTCTCTCTCACTCATTTTTTTTTGATCAGTTTTACCAAAGGTAAACTTTTAGGAAGTTTTACTTGTATGGAAAAATAGTGAAAATACACAGCAATTGTGTCCTTATTCACTCTCTCCCCAAAGGCTTTCTCAGAGACACTATGGTTTCATTCCTAGTGTCCTCATGTGTACAGGAACAACCAGACTTAGTATCACAAATGAATTATTTGATATATATGATCAGAGATCCATTATGTTTTATTAAATAATTATACTAAGCTCACAAAGTATTAATCTAGAGCCATCTAGGGGTCAAGTTCCTTTTTCAGGATAGGCAAAATCAGAGGAGAAACAGCTAGTACTCAGCCATTGGTAGCTTTTAGAGTCACTTTACTAGTTTATCTGAGAAGTATTTTAGTGTCAAGTGGCATAGTAGGTAAAAGTATAGGCATCTCAGATGCATACGTGGATAGAAATACAGACATCTCAAACTCATTTAAAAACTCCAGAGTAACAACTGAGTTATAAATGAAACTATCCTTGGCTTCTTTTTTAATATATATATATATATATATATATATATATATATATATATAATTTATTTATTTATTTATATATTAAAATCAGATTGTAATTTTTACATATTCACACAGATGTTATAAACACAAAAAAGGCAGGACGTGGGGAAGGGGATGACACTGGAGCATAGGTGTTCATATCCTTGGCTTCTTAGACTGGAAGGTTATGCCACCAAAAGTGCCATCTTAAAACACAAAAGTTGCCTTCATATGTCCTGGGTATCTGGAAATGTCATATGTGTTTAATAGAAAACACATGTTAATTTCAATGCTAGCACAGGAAAGTATGTTAGGAAAAAAGAAGCAGACAGGAAATGAAGAAAGAACAATATATGAATCAGGCAGTGTGTTTTCAGTGAGATTTCTTTTTATTTTTAAAGATTTTTTTTACTGTTACATGTGTGTGAGTGTTTTGCCTGCCTGTACACATGCCTGCATACCACATGTATGTAATGCCTACAGAGGCTAGAAAAGAACATCTGATCTCTTGTAACTAGAGTTATAGAGGGTCATGAGCAACTGTGTGGGTGCAGGGAGCCCAACTTGAGCCTTCTGGAATAGCAGCAAGCTCTCTTAATCACTGAGCCTTAACACGAAACCAAGAACATTCTTAACATTCTTCTCTCTCCAAATAACCACACTTAAAGCACACCTCCACACTTAATTCGGAATGAAAATCTTGAAAAAAATGACTATATTTGAATAACATATATAAAACAAATAAAATATCCTTTCAATGTCCTGATTACTCAAGTGTCTAGAATATGTTAAAATGTTGCTCTTGGCATGAGAAATCATTATAAATTTATATGAATAACAAAAATAGACTGGAATTTCCTCAATAGTTGAGTGTGAAGAGGAGATATCAGGAACATAATTGTACTGATTTAAAAATAATTTATATTATCAAAATGAATTTATATGACGTTTCTGTTCTAAGATTGTCCATGATGTCAGAGACAACAAATCACAATTAGTCTGTACGGTAAGGAGCTTTGGCTTTGTAAGGATATAAAGTGAAGTGTGTCATCAGAAAAGCCCAGGATTTCAGTAGCAAGTGTTTCCTGCTAAAGCTTCTCAGAGTCATCCGTAGCAACAACTCCAAGAAAGAATAGCTAACTAGCATGCGTGATGTTTCCAGGATCTCTGTAAAGACTTGCAGGGATGTGTCTCTTACTACATAAACAATCTATTGGTAGCCATTCAGAGTAGCTTGATTCTGGATTTGTTACTGGCTATGGTGTCCAAATAATTTAGCAAGTGATAATGGATATTTACTATTTTGATTACATCATTTTTACTTTGTTTTACTTTTCTATTATAAAAATAATAGCCTTTTATAAAACTTATCCAAAGCCAAGGGACTAAATTTTATCTAAAAAATAACTTCTATGTCAAAAATTAAGTCAAATAATTTAATATCTAGGACAGCTATTTATTGTATATAAAATTATTCCTTACTACTACTTCATCACATGTGAAAAGCATCATATTGGAATGTTTACAGTTTTTAATAAAAATATTTTAAAATTATGCATAAAACCATTAAAATAAATTTAATGATTTTTACATAATTTTGAAGATTAGCATGCTATTAAAATAGACAATATATACTAAATCAATTAGGGCTACGTTTTTCTATTTAATCTAAATTATTTTCTCATAAATATATCTTATGATAAACCCATTATTTACCCACCTGACTTAGGTGTTACTATTTTTAGCATAAACCACATACTATATTTAAATAAGTAGTTGTTTCTAAAAATTTCCAAAGAAGAAGTAACAGACTTTGAAAGTATGCATAGCAAAACGTTCTTAGTAGTAAAAGTCTACTATTATTTGGGTATCAAACTGTCTTCTTGGAAACACTTTAAGTCTTTCATGGTTGAAAACAAATGCTATCGTATCAGTTTTTGAAACTTTGTCTTGCTGAAGAACTGTCACGCAACAGTTCCTGTTGCTTTGTTTGCTTGCTTTGCTGCTTCCGTTTGGGTTACATTTACTTATTACTTATTACTGTGTTTTGTGTGTGCACTTGGGAAGAATACATGTGAGAGTAAGTGATAACATTTGGGTCCCAGGGATTGAACTAATGTCATCAAGCTTGGTGGCAAGCACCTTTGCCTGCTGAGCCATCTGTAAGCCTCTAATCTACTTCTTAGTGGAATACTGTGAGTGTATTGCTGTGAGTCGTGTTTTACTGATGTATTGTTTGTGATGCAGTTTTAATAGTGTCTTTCTTCCTATAATTAGACACTTTAGGACAGTCCTAAGTGACTATACATATGAAAACAATCATTTCTAAAACTCACCTTCTTAAGCAACTGCACTTATGCTGTGTCTCATCCTAGGTGAGCCACACCAAACCCTGCCCATAATCAGAAGATCCCAGTGATTCTACACCAATAAACAGCTGCATCAATTTTTTTTTTAGCTGCATCACTTTTATGTCAAAGATACCTTTCATTTTTCCTGAGCCATTTGTTTGGGTAAATTAATGTGAATATTCTGTTGTCTGCCTCCTGACTTTATTTCAGTGCCATTTTGTTTTTAAAGAGATCATAAATGAAAAATGTAGGAGGTAGGATGGTTCCATTAAAAACAAAATAACATTGTAATAAGACCCAGACATCTTTTCTCTGTCCCTAGAGCTTAAACTGGGGGAGGGACTCAGAGTTCTCATTCTGGAAAATGTGGATAACAGCCCTGGGCGTGCAGAACTCTAGCTGTAGATGGATTTCTGAAGTGCACCCAGAAATGTATAGCCCTATGAACACATGCCCATTTAACAGGGTGGCTTATTTCTTAGTTGAACTAAAGGCAACTTCCCTGCTGGAAAGTAAGCATTACATAACGAAAGGGAAGGATTTCACTGTTAGTCATATCTGAAAGAATTCTTCCTAAAAAAAAAAAAGATTATGTCTGTATCCTGTAAACTATATTTCTCTCCGTGTTTCTTTTTTAATTTATGTGTGAAAATTTAAGATTTAGTGTTTTGATGTGAAAAGAAAAATCCCTTGAGTTCAGAAGGAGAAAACAATGGATCCATAAAATCAGTCAAATAAGAAAGAAAATATACATAAAATTATCAACAGAGAAATATAAAAATCTATAAAATCTGATTGCAACAAACCTTCGGCTCTAAGATTTATGTTTAGCATGTATCTTTATGTTTATATTTGTGTTTATGAATGCTTGTCTAAGCAAGAAAGTAAAAAAGTGCAAAGCTCTGATCAATGTCTCAGGCTCCTAATTACAACTGGTGCAAAGCAGAGCCAAGCAGGCATTGTGGGAGAGCTTTTGATACTTAGGAGCCTTTCAGGGTGTGTGTACTGTCTCACTTAGGAACTAAGATGTCGGGATCTTATTTCTTTCCCTTTCAGGATTATGTTCATAATTGTGGAAGATTTGTAAAGAAACTAACATACTAAAGGGACAGATCATGTAATTTAAAAAAATATACATTCTCAGAAAGAAATGAGTAACTTTTTCATCCTGTTCTGCCCGATATTCCCAAAGCCTTTATGCTTCTTAGCTATTCACCAATTCAAATGCCTCACTGTGTGCTGCAGACAATAGTTGCATTGGTATTTACTTACTAAGGGGAAACTTGCTTCTGAATGAAATAAATGGAAGAAACGAATGAAGTCTGTGTCCATGAGATCTCTTATGTGCCCACAACTCTACACTAAATCAAAGTTCCCAACACTTAGCAAGCAAGCAGGTAAATGGGAAGAGGTTGTCTGGATTCTCTCTCTCTCTCTCTCTCTCTCTTTTCTCTCTCTCTCTCTCTCTCTCTTCTCTTTCTTTCTTTCTTTCTAGATGTTGAAACATTTATTATTTTTTTCTTTTTTATTGAATATTTCATTTATTTACATTTCAGATGTCATCCTCTTTTCCCATCCCCCACCCCAGACACTCCCTATCCCATCTCCCCTCCTCCTGCTTCTGTAAGAGTGTGTCCCCACCCACCTACCCACTCAAACCTTCCCACCCTCAGAATTCTCCCACATTGGGGCATCCAGCCTTCACAGGACCAAGTACCTCCTCTCCCTACCATGCCCAACAAGCCCATCCTCCCATAAATATACAGCTGGAGCTGGGGTCCCTCCCTGTGTGTTCCAAGGCTGGTGATTTAGACCCAGGGAGCTCTGGTTGGTTGGTATTGTTGCTCTCACCATGGGGCCACAAAACCCTTCAGCTCCTCCAGTCTTCTCTCTAACTCCTCCACTAGGAACTCCTTGATCAGTTCAATGGTTAGGTGTGAGCATCTGCCTCTGTATGTCTGGTTCCCATCAGGATGCACTTCCTAGCATCCACAACAGCATCTGCCTTTGGTGACTGCACATGGGATGGATACCCAGGTGGAATGGTCTCCAGACGGACCCTCCTTCAGTTTCTGTCCCACACTTTGTCTCCATATTTGCTACCATGAGTATTTTGTTACTCCTTCTAAGAAGGACCGAAGCACCCAATCTTTGGTCTTCCTTCTTCATGAGCTTCAGGTGGTCTGTGAGTTCTATCTTGGATATTGCGAGCTTTTGGGCTAATATCCACTTATCAGTGAGTGCATACCATGTGTATTCTTTTTTGATTGGGTTACCTCACTCAGGATGATATTTTCTAGTTCCATCCATTTGCCTAAGAATTTCATGAATTCATTGTTTTTAATAGCTGAGTAATACTCCATTGTGTAAATGTACCACATTTTCTGTATCCATTCATCTATTGAAGGAAATCTGGGTTCTTTCCACTTCTGGCTAATATAAATAAGGCTGCTTGAATATAGTGGAACATGTGTCCTTGTTATAGATTGGAGCATCTTTTGGGTATGGAGTGGTATAGCTGGGTCCTCAGTTAATACTATGTCCAATTTTCTGAGGAACAGCCAGACTGTTTTCCAGAGTGGTTGTTCTAGCTTGCAATCCCACCAACAATAGTGGAGTATTCCTCTTTCTCCACATCCTTGCCAGCATATGCTGTCTCCTGAGTTTTTGATCTTAGTCATTTTGACTGGTGTGAGATGGGATCTGAGGGTTGTTTTGATTTGCATTTCCCTGATGACTAAGGATGCTGAACATTTCTTTAGGTGCTTCTCGGCCATTTGAGTTTCCTCAGTTGAGAATTCTTTGTTTACTCTGTACCCAATTTTAGTAGGGTTATTTGATTGTCTGGAGTCTAATTTCTTGAGTTCTTTGTATATATTAGATATTAGACTTCTATAAAATGTAGAATTGGTAAAGATCTTTTCTCAATCTGTTGGTTGCCATTTTGTTCTATTGACAGTGTCCTTTGTAATTTTATGAGATCCCATTTGTCAACTCTTGATCTTAGAGCATAAGCCATTAGTGTTCTATTCAGGAGCTTTTCCCCTGTGCCCAAATATTCGAGCCTCTTCATCACTTTCTCTTCTATTAGTTCAGGAGTATCTGGTTTTATGTGGAGGTCTTTGATCCAATTGGACTTGAGCTTTGTACAAGGAGATAAGAATGGATCATTTTGCATTCTTCTACATGCTGACCTCCATTTGAACCAGCACCATTTGTTGAAAATGCTATCCTTTTTCCACTGGACAGTTTTAGCTCCTTTGTCAAAGATTAAGTGACCATAGGTGTATGGGTTTATTTCTGGGTCTATAATTGCCTTCCATTGATCTTCCTGCCTGTCTCTGTACTAATACCATGTAGTTTTTATCGCTATTACTCTGTAGTATAGCTTGAGGTCAGGGATGGTGATTCTCCCAGAAATTTTTTTATTGTTGAAGATAGTTTTAACTATCCTGGATTTTTTGTTGTTCCAAATGAATTTGCAAATTTCTCTTTCTATCTAGTGAGATCATGTGGATTTTTTTATTTTTGAGTTTGTTGATATAGTGGATTATGTTGATGGATTTCCATATATTGAACCATTCCTGCATTCCTGGGATAAAGCCTACTTGATCATGATGAACAATTGTTTTGATGTGTTCTTGGATATGGTTTACAAGAATTTTATTGAGTATTTTTGCATCAATATTAATAATGGAGATTGGTCTGAAGTTCTCTTTCTTTGTTTTGTCTTTGTGTGGTTTAGGTATGAGTGTAATTGTGGCTTCCTAGAATGAATTGGGTAGTGCTCCTTCTGTTTCTATTTTGTGGAATAATTTGAAGAGAATTGGTATTAGGTCTTCTTGGAAGGTCTGATAGAATTCTGCAGTAAATCCATCTGGTCTGGGCTTTTTTTGTTGTGGAGACTTTTAATGACTGCTGCTATTCTGTAGGGCTTTCCCTCTTTGTGTTGTAGTTTTCCATCAATTATCCTTTGAAATGCTGAATTTGTTGGAAGATATTGTGTAAATTTGGTTTTGTCATGAAATTTCTTGGTTTCTTCATCTATAGTGATTGAGAGTTTTGCTGAGTATAGTAGTCTGGGCTGGCATTTTTGTTCTCATACGGTCTCTTTCCAGGTTCTTCTGGCTTTTTGTCTCTGGTAAGAAGTCTGTTGTAGGTCTGCCTTTATATGTTACTTGACCTTTTCCCCTTACTGTTTTAAATATTTTTTCTTTGCTTTATGCATTTGATGTTTTGGTTATTGTGATGGGAGGAATTTCTGGTCTAGTCTATTTGGAGTTCTGTAGGCTTCTAGTATGTTCATGGGCATCTATTTCTTTAGGTTAGGTAAGTTTTCTTCTATAATTTTGTTGAAGATATTTATTGGTCCTTTAAGTTGGGAATCTTCACTCTCATCTATACCTATTATCCTTAGACAGTTGTGTCAATGTTTTCCATGGTATCTTCCGCACATGAGGTTATCTCTTCTATTTCTTGGTGATTCATCTGTGATTCCTGATTTCTTTCCAAGGTTTTCTATCTCCAGGGTAGGCTCCCTTTGTGATTTCTTTATCGTTTCTACCTCCATTTTTAGATCCTGGCTGGTTTTGTTTAATTCCTTCATGTTTTGTGGTTGTGTTTTCTTGTAATATTTTAAGGAATTTTTGTGTTTCCTCTTTAAGGGATTCTACTTGTTTACCTGTGTTCTCCTCTATTTCTTTAACGGAGTCATTTATGTCCCTTTTAAATTCCTCCATCATCAACATGAGAAGTGATTTTAAATCTGAATCTTGCTTTTCCGGTGTCATGGGGTATCCGGGACTTGCTATGGTGGGAGAACTGGGTTCTGATAATGCCAAGTAACCTTGGTTTCTGTTGCTTATGTTCTTGTGCTTACCTTTTGCCATCTGGTTATTTCTAGTGCTACCTGCACTCACTGTCTCTGACTGGAGACTTTCTCTCCTGCTATCTTGGTTGTGTCAGAACTTTTCAGAGTCCAGCCATCTCTGTGATCGTGTGATCATGATATCCTGGGTGAAAAAGCTCCTGGGACCCAGGCTACCTCTGGGGATCCTGAAATCCTATGATCTTGGGTGTTTAGAGATACTGGGAGTCCAGCTTCCTCAACTGCTCTGAGTGCAGCAGATCCTCTGCTGCTCTGAGTACAGTGGTTCCTCTGCTGCTCTGAGTACAGTGGTTCCTCTGCTGCTCTGAGTACAGTGGTTCCTCTGCTAGTCTGAATACTGTGGTTTCTCTGCTGCTCTGAGTACAGTGATTCCTTTTGGAATGGTCAGGATATGGTCATCTGCATTCTTTCTATTATCCTACTAAGGTAAAATAGCAATAAAATAGGTCCTATGACACAACTCATTGCCATACCTACAGGTCAATGCCTCATTCAGCCCCATTAAAGAACTTCTGCAGGAGATGGGAACTGAATGAGCTTCTTAAACACTAACCCTATGTGGATAGTTCAAGTATCATAATAACAATGTCTGATTTTATATATACATCTCACTTCCTATACTCTATGTGTATATCTGTCCAATATTTGTATTAATGTATCACACAGGAAAGATCTTGCTACCCAAAAAGTGTGTCATGGTGAGCATAATTATAGTCACTTGGAACCCTTGTGGGGACATGAGCTTGTGCCCAATGACAGAACTGCTGTTTGAGAAAGTACATTGTAAGCAGGTGCTCAGAGATCTCAGGAGCCTGAAAGGCAAAGCTGTGGAACTACCTGTCAGTCATAGAGTGCATGGTGAAGATACCAAGTGTTGGTAGTGTGCTTCCTACTCTAAATGAGAATACCTGCCATCTCTTCACATTGGTACCTTTCTTATTATTTATAGATATTATGTGTTTCTGTTTAGAAAAAAAAACATCTTGATTAGACAGCAGTAAGTATTTATTGATCTGATTTGTTTTCCAAGAATAGCTAAGTGGTACCTAATATCACTAAACTAAGATTTAGTTCACACTCCTACACTTATTAACTGCATGATACTGGGAAATCAATCCTATCACTATTTTTTTCACCAAAAAGATAGGATCACAAGCATACCATCATATGAGGTTATTTTATTATTATAATTTTATAATTATGATTTTAATAACATAATTCTTGTGAAACACTTATGAAAAACACAAACATTGACCAATAAATTGTAAACCTATCAGCATAATATCCACATAAATGTCAAAATGAAAATACAGAGACGAGTACCTTTTTAGCATTAGAAAGTGAAATACATAATCAGAATATATTTATTAAAAAAAAAATTTGCCAATTCCAACTTTTTAAAGCTTTTATCCTTATGACACTCTTACTTCAAGCAATCATTTCAAAAGAGCAGAAGGATTGTCACCATCCTAGGACAGGACAAGTGCATTGTAGGCCGCTATTTAGATGTATGCTGTGGAGTTGAGGTTACTAAAGCACTATTCATTTTTCAGTTTTGATTTTACGATAATTTGTGCATGTTCCTTTTATCCATTCCTGTGAGTCGGAAATGAATCCACATAAATGAATTGTCCAAGATGTTCTACCTCAGCAGCGCCCTCCTCTGTGATATAAGATAAGTCATTAACACATTCTAACTTACAATACACAGTTTTACTTATCTTTTGGTTTTGCAAAACTGTGTTCTGTTGCACATCCTTGTCATTACTGCTCACTTGTCTTAATTCTAGAGGCTTATTGCTTGTGTGATATCCAGGCACACTGGAAACAAAGCAGTTTTCCTTTCTAGAGGCTAATTCTCTGTTTTGAATTTCTTTCTCTAAGAAATTTTTTAGCTCATTCAGCTACTGGGGATGAATGACTGTATACAGTTTAGGTGCCATGAATCTTGAACAGTGCTGTCTTCTGCTAGTCAATGTGTGTGACTTTCTATCCTCTGACATCTACTACCTTTAAAAAAAGGAAACATATGGTTTTCCTCAGAAGATTTATACGTTTAATGTTTAGAAATGGCAGTGAATACAGGTGGAATACAAATGACGTCTTCTTCCTCATGGCATCCTCTAACTGGCTAGTGTTTTCATATCTAAAGGTTATTGAGTTTGTGAGTAGAAGTTAAAACCTGTGACCTGACTAAATTTTATTTTGCTTTTGGTAGTTATCCATACATTCCTTATGACTTTGCCTGTACAATCTCATGTTGATAAATAAAAACAAGTTTGTTCTTCTTGTAGTCTTGTAGTTACTTTGGCTTAATAATCCTGGTTTTAAAAGTCACAGATTCATGAGCTAGAAAGAATTCATGACTTTTCTTGAATTTGTTGTAACAGCTTTGATATTTCACCAATTTGGAAGAAAATGGCTTTGACTGAAGAAGAGAGATCATTTAAAAATATATTTACCGTTAGTTTTTTAAAAAGTAAAACTTTTCCAAGTTATTTAGTTGTTATTTATCACAAATTCTCATTAAAACCCATTTATCAGGTTTCTGACATTTTTAAAAAACACATAAAGTAATCAATATATCCAACAAAGTATTCATGTTAATAAACAAATATTAATGGAAAGAGTTAAAATTAATCTACATATCAGACAAATTAACAAATTATAGTTTGAGAGCTATACTTTATCTGCTGAGGGAACAAAAGGAAAAGGTACTTACAGCTGAAATTAATATTAAAAAATTAGAAACTGTTACTTTGATAAAGAGTTATCAAAGAGAATAAACATGGCCAATAGTGAAAATAGGGAGAGAAAGATCTGTGAACACCAGGCCTGAGGATAGTGGCCAGATCAGCAAAATGTGCTCCACTCCAACGCCTCTCTAGCTCTGGGGGTTGAAACTAAGGCACTGCACATGCCTGGCAAGAGCTCTACAATAATCTAGATTAACTGAGAAGGTAAATGAAATCACATGAGGCTAAAAAAAATGAAAGAGCACCTTCCAGTTGTGAAAAACCAAGGATTATGATGGTATGATGGTATTAAAAAAAACGTGGCTACCTTTTAAAGGTTTCAAAGATGGAGAAAGGGTCTGTGAGTATAGGAGTGTCAGTAGTCACAAGGAGCAGGAGAGGAGAAGATGATAGATTTTTCCCTATAATCTAGAATGTGCATTTTCCTAGTATCCTAATTGAAACACCATTGACACTTTTGTTGGATGTTTAATATACAATAATAAGAGTAACTCTGGATTATTTCAAGCTGCTGCTGCTAAGCTGTAGTCCTTTGTAAAGATATTAGAAGACAAATATAGGAGCTACCATTTCACCAGTAATTACTATCTACCAAACACAATACACATTCATATGCCTTATTTATTTCTCATGACCCTGTTTCACTCCCGAGAAAAGAGATTTAGAGAGACTATATCTACTACAAATAACACTGAAAGAGGAGATAGAGTAAGGTTATGAATCTCTACTATTTGGATTCAAGTGTGGAGCCTTAACTACTCTCCTTAAACTCTTGAATCTTTTATAGAGCTCTGTTTATAAATAGTGTTTCTCCCGGTCTTATTATTTCTTGAATTTTTGACCATAATAAATTATTGAAAATAACACAGCAGTGTTGGTTTGGCCCATGTTTACCATATTTAAATAGGTTTAAAAATATTTTCCTTAGTGAAGAAATAATGGACTATTGTCAGTTTCTAAAAGGTCAAAGGAATATGGAAAGAACAGATGGTTTTAGCAAATGAGTTGAAGATATTGGGCTAAGTAACACAAAAGTACCAAATTTGTGCACAGTAGACTGTTGAGCTACTAAACCTTCCCATTGTCCCTGCCTTCCTCCCTTCATGAAGTGTGCATCATGAACTGTTTCTCTTCTGTTGTATATGGTCAAAAGTTTGTGCCAGGACCCTGTGGAGATGCTTCAGTATCAGCTGATTTCAGAGAAGCTCTAGCAACAGGACTTTACTACAATTCTATACAGATTTCTCAAATCATCAGAGAAACTTCTTCATGCAGAAGATGGTAACCAACACAGAGACCCACAATTAGACAGTACACAGAGAATAGAACACTTAGCTCTAAATAGAATGTCTTCATCAAACCTCTCCCCTCTGGGCTCAGGAATCTATGCAGAAGAGGCAGAAAGACTAAGAGCCAAAGGTTATGGACAACATTAAGGAAATGGTGTGCGTTGCAGACACAACAACAAGACTGATGCACATATGAACTCAGAGATTGTAGCAGCACTCATAGGACTACACAGGTTCTAAATAGACAAAACCCCAGGATGGAGTAGGGGAAATATACACAAGATCCCACACCCAAGCCATGAAGCTTTTTGATTGATATTGATATCTTTGGGGAAAGGGAAAATCAATTTTCTCCATTGGAGTGTTACCAGACATATCAACCACACCTTAGGACAGGCTCCATGCCCAGGAACAGCTGGGGAATACAAAATAAACACAGTGGGTGTTTGGAGCATTTTTATTGTGTTTTATTTTGATATTTATAGTGGTAATGGAGTTTTGTTATTATTGTTTGTTTTGATTTTCATTTTTGCTTTCATTTTGAGAGAGAAAGAATAGGAAGTTGGATGGTATAGAAGTGGAAAGGATGTGGTAAGAGTCAGGAGAGGGAAAAGAAAGGAAAGAATCTGATCAAAACATATTATATGTAAAAAATTTTAAATAACAAAAAATCATCTCTAGAGTGGTCATTTCCTACATAAGCACCAGAAAAATGTAACTGGAAGATTAAACTACAGCTTAAAATAAGAATCTGAACTAAGCTTCATGTAAGGGTTTTACAGCAGAGCTTGCAAAGGCCAGAGTGGAACTATATCCCATCCAGAAGTGGCTTATCTCTGATTCGGAATTCAGCACAAATTCCCTGTTCACACCCACTTTCTATTTCAGCTTTGATGGCTGCTTGAGCCATAAATCTGTTCATGCTCAAATAAATTGTATCAAATCTGTCCAAAGTGCTCCCCCCCACCACCATTAATAAAACTCATGACATAAATCCACCTTATCTGTGACACAAATCCATCAAGTCAGGAGTTGTTTTAAATAGCCTGGATCTGCAATCTAGCAGAAACAACTCCACATTCTGCATGAAGGGACTGGCCTTCCTTTGATCCTTCCCTGTCCTGTCTTTCATGTCCCTCAATGATACTTTTATTTTGCAGTTACTGGGTCAAAATTCTTGGGGCCACTTTTGATGGTTATGTTTGTGGAGTACCACTCCACCTGTAGGTAAGTCCCAGTCACATTCACAGGGATCATAGTTGTATCATTGCAATGATACAAAGCATGCAAGAAGAGGTCCTCTTGTTCTGCCTATCTCCCAAGATCCATCTTCATTGCACTGGCCAGACTGTGTTAAAATGGAAAGCCTATAACATCTATGCTCAATGCACTTTAAATTATTCTACTTATTTACAGCCAGCCTTTGGCATGATCTCCAGAGTCTGAGAGGTCTGCTCTTCATCCTTCCTAACCACACTATCTCTTTTCTCTTTATCAGTGTGCATTCAGGACCCACTCTGAAGGCCAGCAACTTAATGTCTATTTGCTGCCCTCTGCTTGTAAGGAAACTAAGGATCATCAGGAAGCTTATTGGAGAGGCCAGAGCATGATGCCCTCAGAGAACAGACCTCAGGTGAGGATGGACAGAATTATTGTATAAATAGCCCAATCTCTTGCCTCAATTATCTGGTCTCCCACTAGTGTTTCTGGGAACTAAGCTTCTCAGTTCACTGGGGTTAATTGTCTTGAAAACACTCCTTTCTTTGCTTCATTTCTTAATACCCCCCCCCACACACACACCCTGAACCTTTTCTTTGTCCCAGTTGTTCTATATGCTCTGAAATTAGTATTTTGATTCCCGTAACAAAAGCCTTTCAATTTTATCCATGTTGTTCGATGATGTTTCACATTCCATGTGAGCCACATGCCTGCTGCTTTTCTGTCTCTGCCAACTGTGAGGTCTCTTGGAGCCAGTGCTGTCACAATCTTCAGTGAAGACTTTCATGGATATCCTATTACATGTTCAATCATTTTATTTGTATTTTCCTCAAACTATGAATTTAATTTATGTGTATATCTCTCAAACTTATTTATTTTATGAATATGAGTCTTTTGCTTACATGTATGTATGTACAAAGTAAGTGTGTGTGTGTGTGTGTGTGTGTGTGTGTGTGTGTGTGTGTGTGTGCATGTGTTGCCATGGGAATTCAGAAGTCATTTTATTCTCTGAAACTGGAATTATGGGTGGCTTTAAACCAGCACAAGTATGAACAAGTCCTCTACAAGAGCAACAAGTGTTCTTAACCACTGAGCCATTTATCCATCATCAAATTAGTATTTTAGCCTTTGATACAGCACAACCTAACAAATCAATTGTGTTACCATATGGCTTTTGTTTTTTAATTGGAAACTTTATTTACATTTCAGATGTTTTCCCCTTACCGCATTTTCCTCCCTCCCTCCCAAGAACTCCCTATCCCTTCCCCACTTCTCTTGCCTCTATGATGGTGTACCCCCACCCACCCTCCACCGTTTCTCACCTCCCTGCCCTCGAATACCTCCCCCATGACGTCCAGTCTTCATGGGACTAAGGATCTCTTCTCCCACTTATATATAGCTCCCTTGCATATATAGCTGGAGCCATGGGTCCCTCCCTAAGCTCTCCCAGGCTAGTGGTTTAGACCCTGGGGTCTCTGGTTGGTTGGTATTGTTGCTTTCCTCATGGTGTTGCGAATCCTCTCAACTCCTTCAGACTTCTCTCCCACTCCTCCACTGGGAACCCCATGCTCAGTTTAATGGTTAGCTATGAGCATCTGCCTCACTACACATGGGATGAATACCCAGGTGGAATGGTCTGCAGACGGCCCCTCCTTCAGTTTCTGTCCTGTACTTTGTCTACATATTTGCTCCCTTGAGTATTTTGTTACTCCTTCTATGAAGGACTGAAGCCCCGCCCCCCCAACCAACTTGGTCGTCATGCTTCATGAGCTTTATGTGGTCTGTGAGTTGAATCTTGGGTATTTGAAGATTCTGGGCTAAAATCCAATAATCAGTGAGTGAATACCATGAATATTCTTTTGTGATTGGGTTACTTCACTCAGGATGATATTTTCTAGTTCCATCCATTTACATAAGAATTTATCTAATTCATTGTTTTTAATAGCTGAGTAATATTCCATTGTGTAAATGTACCACATTTTTTGTATCCATTCCTCTATTGAAGGGCATCTGGATTCTTTCCAATTTCTGGCTATTATAAATAAAGCTGCTATGAACATAGTGGAGCATATGTCCTTGTTATGTGTTAGAGCATCTTCTGGGTATATGCCCAGGAGTGGTATAGCTGGATCCTCAGGTAATGATATGTCCAATTTACTGAGGAACTGCCAGACTGTTTTCCATAGTGTTTGCACCATCTTGCAATCCAACCAACAATGGAGGAGTGTTCCTCTTTCTCTACATCCTAGCCAGGATCTACTATCACCTGAGTTCTTGATCTTAGCCATTCTGACTGGTGTGAGGTGGAATCTCAGGGTCGTTTTGATTTGCATTTCCCTGATGACTAAGGATGCTGAACAATTCTTTAGGTGCTTCTTGGCCATTCCCATTTCCTCAGTTGAGAATTCTTTAACTTCGTACCCCATTTTTAATAGGGTTATTTGGTTGTCTAGAGTCTAATTTCTTGAGTTCTTTGTATATATTGGATATTAGTCCTCTATCAGATGTGGGATTGGTAAAGATCTTTTCCCAATTTGTTGGTTGCTGTTTTGTCCTATTGACAGTGTCCTTTGCCTTACAGAAACTTTGCAATTTTATGAAGTCCATTTGTCAATTCTTGATCTTAGAGCATAAGCTATTGGTGTTCTGTTCAGGAATTTTCCCCTGTGCCTAGGTATTTGAGGGTCTTCCCCATCTTCTTTTCTATTAGTTTCAGTGTGTCTGGTTTTATGTGAAGGTACTTTATCCACTTGGACTTGAGCTTTGTACAAGGAGATAAGAATGGACCAATTTGCATTCATCTGCATGTTGTCCTCCAGATGAGCCAGCACCATTTGTTGAAAATGCTGTCCTTGTTCCACTGGATGGTTTTAGCTCCTTTGTCAAAGATCAAATGACCATAGGTGTATGGATTCATTTCTGGGTCTTCAACTCTATTCCACTGATCTTCCTGCCTGTCTCTGTACCAATACCAGGCCGTTTTTATCACTATTGCTCTGTAGTACAGCTTGAGGTCAGGGATGGTGATTCCTCTAGAGGTTCTTTTATTGTTGAGAATGGTTTTCGCTATCCTGGGTTTTTTGTTGTTCCAAATAAATTTGAGAATTTCTCTTTCTAGCTCTGTAAAGAATTGAGTTGGTATTTTAATGGGAATTGCATTGAATCTGTAGATTGCTTTTGGCAAGATGGCCATTTTTACTATATTAATCCTGCCGATCCTTGAGCATGGAAGACCTTTCCATCTCCTGAGATCTTCTTCAATTTCTTTCTTCAGAGACTTGAAGTTCTTGTCATACAGATCTTTCACTTTTTTGGTTAGATTCACACCGAGATATTTTATATTATTTCTGACTATTGTGAAAGGTGTCATTTCCCTAATTTCTTTTTCAGCCTGTTTATCTTTCACGTAGAGGAAGGCTACTGATTTGTTTGAGTTGATTTTATAACCTGCCACCTTGCTCAAGTTCTTTGTCAGATTTAGGAGTTCTCTGGTGGAAGTTCTGGGTTACTTAAGTACACTATCATATCATCTGCAAATAGTGATATTTTGACTTCTTCCTTTCCTGTTTGTATTCCTTTGACTTCTTTTTGTTGTCTAATTGCTCTGGCTAGGACTTCCAGTATTATATTGAATAGATAGGGAGAGAGTGGGCAGCCTTGTCTAATCCCTGATCTTAGTGGAAATTGTTTCAAGTTTCTCTCCAATTAGTTTGATGTTGGCTACTGGTTTGCTGTATATTGCTTTTACTATGTTTAGGTATGGGCCTTGAATTCCTGATCTTTCCAAGACTTTTACCATGAAGGGATGTTGAATTTTGTCAAATGCTTTCTCAGCATCTAGTGAGATGATCATGTGTTTTTTTTCCTTTGAGTTTGTATATATAGTGAATTACATTGATGGATTTCCGAATATTGAACCATCCCTGCATTCCTGGGATAAAGCCCACTTGATCATGATGAATGATTGTTTTGATGTGTTCTTGGATTCGGTTTGCTAGAATTGTATTGAATATTTTTGCATCGATGTTCATAAGAGAGATTGGTCTGAAGTTCTCTTTCTTTGTTGGGTCTTTGTGAGGTTTAGGTATGAGTGTGATTGTAGCTTCATAGAATGAATTAGGTAGTGTTCCTTCTGTTTCTATTTTGTGGAATAGTTTGAAGAGAATTTGTATTAGGTCTTCCTTGAAGGTCTGATAGAATTCTGCACTAAAACCATCTGGTCCTGGGCTTTTTTTGGTGGGGAGACTTTTAATGACTGCTGCTATTTCTTTAGGGTTATGGGACTGTTTAGATGGTTCATTTGCTCCTCATTTAACTTTGGTACCTGGTATCTGTCTAGAAAATTGTCCATTTCATCCAGATTTTCCAGTTTTGTTGAGTATTAGGCCTTTGTAGTAGGATCTGATGATTTTTTTGAATTTCCTCAGTTTCTGTTGTTATGTCTCCCTTTTCAGATCTGATTTTATTAATTTGGATACTGATTCTGTGCCCTCTGGTTAATCTGGCTAAGGGTATATCTATCTTGTTGATTTTCTCAAAGAACCAACTCCTGGTTTTGTTGATATTTTGTATAGTTCTTTCTGTTTCTACTTGGTTAATTTCAGCCCTGAGTTTGATTATTTCCTGTCGCCTACTCCTCTTGGTTGTATTTGCTTCTTTTTGTTCTAGAGGTTTCAGGTGTGCTGTCAAGTTGTTAATGTGTGCTCTCTCCAATTTCTTTTTGTAGGCACTTAGACCTATGAGTTTTCCTCTTAGCACTGCTTTCATGGATTCCCACCATGGTTCTGGTATGATGTTTCCTCATTTTCGTTAAATTCTAGGAAGTCTTTAATTTCTTTCTTTATTTCTTCCTTAACAAAGTCATCATTGAGTAGAGCATTGTTCAGTTTCCCTTGGTTCTGTCATTATTAAAGAACAGCCTTAGTCCGTCGTGATCTGATAGGATACAAGGGATTATTTCAATCTTTTTGTATCTGTTGAGGACTGTTTTGTAACCAATTATATGGTTTATTTTGGAGAAGATACCATGAGGTGCTGAGAAAAAGGTATATTCTTTTGCTTTAGGATGAAATGTTCTATAAATATCTGTTAAATCCATTTGATTCATAACTTCTCTTAATTTCAATATGTCTTTGTTTAGTTTCGGTTTCCATGATCTGCCCATTGCAGAAAGCGTGGTGTTAAAATCCCCCACTATTATTGTGTGAGGTGCAATGTGTGCTTTGAGCTTTAGTATAGTTTCTTTTATATATGTGGGTGCCCTTGCATTTGGATCGTAGATGTTTAGAATTAAGAGTTCATCTTGTAGATTTTTCCTTTGATGAGTATGAAGTGTCCTTCCTTATCTTTTTTGATTACTTTTGGTTGAAATTTGATTTTTTTGATATTAGAATGGCTACTCCAGCTTGTTTCTTGGGACCATTTGCTTGGAAAATTGTTTTCCAGCCTTTAACTCTGAGGTAATGTCTGTCTTTGTCACTGAGGTGCATTTCTTGTATGCAGCAAAATTCTGGGTCCTGTTTATGTATCCAGTCTGATAATCTACGTCTTTTTATTGGAGAATTGACTCCATTGACGTTAAGAGATATTAAGGAAAAATGATTGTTGTTTCCTATTATTTTTGTTAATAGAGGTGGAATTATGTTTGTGTAGCTATCTTTTTTGGGGGGTTGTTGGAAGATTACTTCCATGCTTTTTCTAGGTTGTAGTTTCCTTCCTTGTGTTGGCATTTTCCATCAATTATCCATTGAAATGCTGGGTTTGTGGGAAGATATTGTGCAAATTTGGTTTTGTCATGGAATATCTTGGTTTCTCCATCTATAGTGATTGAGTTTTGCTGGGTATAGCAGTCTTGGTTGGTATTTGTGTTCCCTTAGGGTCTGTGTGATATCAGACCATGATCTTCTGGCTTTTGTAGTCTCTGGTGAAATGTCTGGTTTTAATTCTTATAGGTCTGCCTTTATATGTTACTTGACCTTTATCCCTTACTGCTTTTAGTATTTTTTCTTTGTTTTGTGCATTTGGTGTTTTGATTATTTTGTGAAGGGAGGTATTTCTTTTCTGGTCTAGTCTGGTGTTCTGTAGGCTTCTTGTATGTTTATGGGCATCTCATTCTTTAGGTTGGGGAAATTTTCCTCTATAATTTTGTTGAAGATATTTACTGGCCCTTTAGATTGGGAATCTTCACTCTCATCTATACCTATTATCCTTAGGTTTGGTCTCCTGATTGCATCTTGGATTTCCTGGATGTTCTAGGTTAGGAGCTTTTTGCATTTTGCATTTTCTTTGACAGTTGTGTCAATGTTTTCCATAGTATCTTCTGCACTTGAGATTCTCTCTTCTATCTCTTGTATTCTGTTGGTGATGCTTGCATCTATGATTCCTGATCTCTTTCCTACGTTTTCTATCTCCAGAATAGTCTCCCTTTGAGATTTCTTTATTGTTTCTATTTCCATTTTTAGATCCTGGATGGTTTTGTTCAATTCCTTCATCTGTCTTGTTGTGTTTTCTTGAAATTCTTTAAAGGATTTTTGTGTTTCCTATTTAAGGGCTTCTACCTGTTTACCTGTGTTCTCCTGTATTTCTTTAAGGGAGTTACTTATGTCCTTCTTAAAATCCTCTATCATCATCATGAGAAGTGATTTTAATTCTGAATCCTCTTTTTCCTGTGTTATGGGGTATCCAGGGCTTGCTATGTTGGGAGAACTGAGTTCTGATGATGTCAGGTAATTTTGGTTTGTGTTGCTTGTGTTCTTGGGCTTGCCTTTCACCATCTGGTTGACTCTAGTGTTACCTGTGCTCACTGGGTCTGACTGGAGTCTGTCTTTCCAGTTATATTGCTTGTGTCAGAACTCCTCAGATTCCAGATGTCTCTGTGTTCCTGTGACCCTAAGCTCCCTCTGCTCTGGAAGCAGTAGGTCCTCTAGGATATCTTAGGATCCTCTGCTCTGAAAGCAGTATGTCCTCTAGGATGTCTCAGGATTGGGTGTTTCCACAGGAGCAGACCAGCTAAATGTCTGCCCTGGGCAAAAGGACCAGGCTCAGGGCGGAAGGGAGGTGGTATTCCAGAGTGGCGGGCTTTGGGTGCTTGCTAGTTCCTTAACCACCACCTGGCTCCCAGATGTAACTCTGGGGCGTGGGGTAGTGGGCAAGGTGTCTTACCCTCTGCTCTGAGTTCAGTAGGTCCTCTAGGATGTCTCAGGATCGGGTGTTTCCACAGGAGCAGACCAGCTAAGTGTCTTCCCTGGGCAAAAGGACCAGGCTCTGGGTGGAAGGGCCATATGGCTTGTTTACTGACTTAATCCCATCCCCTCTGGAATACAAACTTTGAGCAGTAGGGCTTACATTTGTCTTGTTTATAATTAGATCCTAATACCTAATACATATTCAGCACAAATAAATGTTTGCTAAATGCATGGAAGAAGCAAAGCTAATAATAAATCTCAGGTAATAGTTTAGTGGAAATAGTTTAATGATTGCATAGATTTTATTTAAGAGAAAGTCGTGTCAGAGACATCATCTAGGACTCAATGCACAGGGAAAAGAAAGTATCTGAAATAAAGGCTAAAAGATTCTCATGCTAGGATGAAAAAGGCTAGTATGACTAACAAGAACTTCAATGCACAGAGACATGTAAGTTTGAATTATCTACAAGAGAATGATGGCTAGCCTACTGCAGTTCACAGCCACAGACAAGAACAAAAAGCAGCAACTCTTTCAGGCTGTTATATTAGCAAGGATTCTAGAATGTTCCAAATGTCCTTAGGCGGACACTCTAAGTCTCTGAAGACTATAGTTCCATGTCATTACTCATTGTGAATCCACTTTGTGCCAAATTATTTTTATTTTCCAGATTTGACTTCTTGATTTCTGTCTCATTTGCATATTCTTGAATGATTTCTAAACTTTCATTCTATGTATTGTGAATCTCATTATTTTTATCTTAATATTCTTGACAGACCATCTTGTATCTTTGTGGTATATTTATTATAGTGTTAGAACAGTATGTATTCATACTATTGATTTTACTTTTCTTTTTTTACTTAAAAATCTGATTTGTATTTTGCTATGTTGCTTTCTCTTTTTCCTCTTATGTGCTCGGGATCTCATGTTGCTTTCTGGTAATTTCCAGTAGACAGGTCTGTCTAAAGGAATTGGGTGGGAGAAAGGCTCAGCCCAAGCCAGCCTCTGGAGTTCATCCTGTTTTGAGCAATGGCTCGTGCTTCTCAGGATATCTAGTGAAGAGATGGTACAGTTACTACCATCCTTCCCCTATATTTTTACCCATGCATGAACAAGGCAGATCTCAAGGACCAGAATCTTGTATTTTTAAGACTTTTTATTACATTTTTATTGATTGATTATGTATATACAACAGGATCTAAGGACATCTTGCCAGAGTCAGCTCACTCCTTTCACCTTGTGGAACCCTGGAACCAAATCCTTATTACCAGGTTTGGTAGCAAATACCTTAACCCACAGAGTTATCTTATAGAGGCCACAATCTTGTATTGTGGCCTCACCTACAATTTATTTGCCACAACAAAGCCTAACCATGCAAGTCCAGGACTTTCAGAAAAATCTAGCTTTCTTCAACACCATATTTAGGAATACAATGAAGGACCATACCAGCATAAAGCTGAAATTTCAGAAGAAATAAGTGCCCACTCACTGCTGCATCCTGGCAAGTCACTAAAGTTCAGAAGCACTGCAAAGGCAGATGGTGTATGGAAGCATGGAGGATGTAAGAGGAGTTGGTGGTACAGCAGCAATACAGTAGTACTTATGAGCTTATATCCTTATGAATGATATCCTCAGACAAGGATAAGACACCACAGTAGAAAAGGAAAAGCAAAACTGGAGGAGGCACATGTGACAAGAGGCGCACTGGTTGCAAATCAATTAGACTGAAGGCTTTTATGGGGAGATTGACTTTGTGGTATAGTAGAAGATTGACTATCAGGGATAACTTATTAAAAAGTAATGATGATTTTCTGCAAGAGTGTTGATGTTTTCTCAAATGATGTTTCAATTTCCTAGCCAAAATCATGATTAATTCTGGAGTCCAAATGAAAGCATGTATTAATGTGGAGCCAAATGACTTCATTTTGGCATGAAGAAGCTGTAAGTACTGTCTGCTTAGCCTGATCTGGTCATCCCTACTACAGTGCTTAATTTGGAAAATGGATGTTCAATACAATCACTCCCCAGTATAAAAGTGACATGCATGTGCCACAGAGACTGCCAGGTTCTCTACTAGACTGAGAACCTCATCTTAATGTGTTTTATTAAGTCTGTTAAATTTGTAGAAAACATTTTTGATCAACTCACAAATATCCTAGAAAGAGCAGTCCTTGTTACATGCTTTGAAATGGACCTTTTCCAGTATGTGTATTTAGGAATTCATTGTATAGGAGTAGATGGGTTGCTTGTTTGCTTCTTTGTTTATTAATATGTCAGTGCTAATATGTCAATATGTTAATAGGCCAAAATAAGTGAGAAGTCCAATTTTTAAAAGATATAATTTTATACTCCATGAAGAATGTTGATGCTATCAGATACTGTTCACGTGAGAAGGAAAGATGGCCTAGAATTGCAAGGTAGTAAATTGGAGGTGGGAGGCATCCACAGAAATAAAATGTTGTTTTGGAAAGTTTGCTAGGTTAACAGCACGAAACTTTAACTTAGAAAAAAAATTAGTTAATGATAAAAATCAAGAGAAGTAGGTTTCATTTGTTAAGAAAACAATAAAATGTCGGATCCATACAGTTTGAGTCCTCCTGAAAATTGCACATTACCTCACATTTCACATCACCCTACTGCACAATAATGCTAGCATAAGCCAATGCAATTTGAACTCACTATGTAGTCTCCCTCAGATCAATGGTGTATTAATTTTAGTCTTTAATATTCTTTAAATGTAAGAAACTTTTAAGATGCATAGAATATATAAATAAAGAAAAAAGTTAACATTTGCTTTTCAAAGCTCTCTTTTACCTAGGCCATACCACCTTGAATGTACCTAATCACATGAAAACACCTCATTTCTTATTGGTGTAAGAACAAGAATCCTTGTCTGAGATACTTTTTTTTTTCTGCTTTTATACCACTTTAATTACATGAAAGTATTAAGGTCAGTTCTAAGTTGAGGAACTAGCAATACAATAGGTGCAAATAGGAACAAGGAAGGAAATAAACACAAATAGTCAAAGAACAAGCAAAGCAATAAACAAAGTCCTGTGATCACTCCCATGATCACTGTTTCTAAGGGCTTATCAGGATGACCAAAATATCTGAGCCTACTTCCCTGTCCTAGCCCAAAGTCATTTTCATGCCTGAAGCCTACTTCTTTGTTCTAGCCTAATATTTAGATTCCTGTCTGAAATTACTTCTTTGTTCTAGCCTAATATTTAGGTTTTTGCCTGAAATTACTTTTGTTCTAGCCTAAGATTTAGATTCCTGCCTGAAATTACTTCTTTGTTCTAGCCTAATGTCAGATTCCTGCCTGAAGCCCATTTCCTTGTCCTTGGCCAATGTCATATTCCTGACAAACAGCCCCCAAAGCTCTCCACATCTCCCCCTTGTTTTATTTCATAAACAAGTTTGAACCTGTCTTAGGTCATTCTGCCAAGAATGCCTTCCTTACCCATTGTGTAATATGCATTATCAAAAGCAATGCATCTCTGTCTTAGGTTTGTAAGGCTCTGTGCAGAATTTTACCTATCCTTGGCTTGCCAGCCTGTTAAATTAATAGCTCTGTCTGGGGGTCCATTTTTCAGTTTCAAGTTATGTACTTTGGCCATAACTTGATACGTTGATGTTGTTAGAGACAAATTTTAATACGATGGGCAGGAATAAAAATATTTCCAGGACAAAAAGGACTAGCATGATCAAGCTATATATGCCATTCTTGAAGCTTGACCAAAATAGAAATATTGATCTCAGGCCATGGATAATTTTATCAGCAGTATCTGCAGCATCAAAACTCAGCAGAGCAGCATTCTTTAAATTCATAAGCTTACTATACAAAGTTAAAACATCCAGAGAGGTGTTAGAATTATGCCAAATACCCTGCAAGTGTCTAAACTTTTTCTTAATTATAATGACTATCATTTTAAATTTTAGAAGTAAAACAACTCCATTGATATTTGGCATGACACTAGAGAGGGCTCCTTACTCTTAAACTGTGAACATTCTTCCAATAATTTGATAATTTTGATAGGATAAAGAACATCAATCTGATGTTCCAATTGCCTATCTAAATCCTCTTGTATACTCAACACATTAGTAACATTTTTTTTTTTGTTAAATGATTAACAAAAGTAGCTGTCTTAACTTCTTGTGTCAAAGCAATCGTAGAAGCAGTGGTGTTAGCAATTAATGTAATTAAATCTGTTATACCAGCAATAATCAGTCCCATTACCTTCTTGCTTCTGCTGAGATACTTGTCACTTAATTGAACATGTGTATAAATACATGGATATGGGAGAGAGTATCCACAATGGAAGTGATGTTCTGGCAAGCCTGTTCCATCATGCAAGCATGATTTTCCTTAGCCTGTATAAAGTAGGTACACAGACAGTATATGGTTTCTCTGACACGTGTGTTGTCTCTTCTGAGACTTTAGCAGCATTAAAGGAATGAGGGGCAGAGAGTGCTAGAGTTGATTTAGATTCCTCCTGTGCTTCTTATTCTCAAATGCTGTTTTTCCTTTTGGGGGCTTGGAATTTTCTGCCAGGAATATAAATTCCATAACCATGGCAAGCACAAACCCAGTGCTTTAGCTCTTTCAGATGTGAAGGAAGAAAAACAGATGAGAGATCATATTTCTTGCCCACAGTGTATTGCCTTACAGCTGACAGAGACATTGGAGCTTGTGGCCACAAGAGAAGAAAATAAGGGGATGAAACATGGAATAAACACAACAAAACAAGAGAATTTCCTAGGCATTTTACATTCACTGCTATATATTAATTCATTTTCACTTCCTCTCCATAATATTATGGCAAAATTTTGTTTTGCTTACTAAAAATCCAAATGCACTAAGAATATTTGAAAAAGCCATTAAAAAACCAGGTATGGTGGCACATACCTTTAGTCCCAGCACTTGGGAGGTAGTGACAAGAAGATCTATGAGTTAGGGACTGTCTTGGTCTACATAGCAAGTTCCAGGACAGTCTGAGATACACAGAGAAATCTTGTCTTGGCTCCCACCCTATAATAAGAAAAAGGAGCAGGAAAAAAAGGAAGACAAGGTAGGGGTAGAAGGAGGGGGAATGAGGAGGAGGAGGAGGAGACTAATAAGTCACAAGGAAGTAATTTATTATATACTTATTTAATATAGAATATATAATAAAGTATATGTATATATATACACTATGTATACAAATATATTATACATACATATTTTGAATGAAGTTAATGCTACTTAAGATAATAATGCTACTTGAGGAAATACTGCTATCAGCTTGACATAGACTGTCTAATAATAACCCTATTGCTGAGCATGGAAAACCTCCAAGTTTTTGGTCATGTAGTTCCAGTAACCCTCTAAAGCATTATGGGCTATTGCCACATCTCTTTGTTGCATGGGATAATTTGAAGGTAAGAACATATTGCTGTAGATACTACAGATTTCAGAGACATAACTTAAAAGAATTTAGTTTGGAATTAACTTGGAAGCTTCTCCCATGAGATCTAGCTATCATAGTACAGGAATGTGTTACACAAGTTGCTAAGGAAGAAAAACAATCAATAGTCATACTCAGACTTTTAGCATGGCAAGTTCATCCATACCCCAATGGCACTACAATGACATATGTATCTTGAGGATAACCAACACTTGTCTGATTGCTCTAATGGACTTAAGATGGGGGTATTCATGCCTGGTACTGTATCAAAACTATCTTAGAATTTCTATTGCTCTGATAAAACACCATGACCAAAAGCAATTTGAAGAGGAAAGGGGTTATTTTATATTATATTTTCAGGTAATAGTCCACCATGAAGAGAAGTTAGGATAGGAACTCAAGGCATGGACCTAGAGACAGGGACTGAAGCAGAAGCCATAGAAGAATGTTGCTTACAGGCTTGTTTAGTCTTCTTTTCTATATAGCTCAAGATCATATCTTAAAGAATGCCATTTCCCACAGTGAGCTGTACCTCCTCCATCAATCACTAATCAAGACAATAAGCCACAGACTTGCCTACAGGGTGATCATTGGGAACATTTTCATGATTAAAATTCTCTCTTCCCAGATATGTCTAGGTTTATGCCAAGTTTACAAAAACCAATCAACACACTATCCAACTCTCTGTGGCTAGTGAGTTCAAAAACTCTAGAGGAGAACCCACTACTGCCATATTCCTAAACCAATATCATTTGTTACTGAATTCTAATTACTTATTCATAAACCCACCGGTGAGTGTAGCTCTCATCATTCATCAAAGGAGTCTCTTTTTAACAGAGACAGTTACATAAATCCAAAACTGGTCAAAATAAAGAGAATATCTGAATATGAGCTACCCAGTCCTGATGGAAACACCTACAACACAATTCTCACACCCAAGGCTCACAAAGTATCATAGAAGAGAGAGGAAAAGATTGTAAGAGCCAGAGAATCAGAATGTCTGCTGTGCAATAGCATCTTCTATAAATGACAGGGAAGTTGTACCCTATGAACTTTCAAAAATATGGTACCCTAAACAAGAGCTTCATAATGTTTTGCTCACTCCTGGCCTGGTCCACTTGCATAGTCCCACTTGGGGGTCATTTGTCTTGGATGTCAAGGTTATTTCCTCACAATATATATATTCTCATATAATGGCAACTTCATAACACCAGCTCACATGCCAAGGTGGATAGGGGAAATCTCATGAAGATTCTGCCCTAGATGAAGTGTTACAGCTAACCAATTACTACTGAGAGTGGAAGAATTCATTTTCTCCAGGGATGAGCTGCTGAGAAGTATTCAGACATAAACCAATGCACAACAGGCCCAACACTGAATAGATGCAAAGGAAATAGGGAGACATGGAAGGAGTTAGAGGAGAGAGGGGGAGAAAAGAGTAGAAATGATATAAATATGGTACTTATATATGAAACTCTAAAAATAACTGAAAAACATCTATTTAAAATCTTTCAGATACAATTGGTCTCATGGCTTACTTTTCTAATTATAAGTAACACCTATTTAGGTTATATTTACTTTGAGAACATTTACACAATCTGAAAAAGAAAACAAAAGGACAGAAAAATGACAAAAATATTCTGATAATATTTCACATCTGTTTTTCCAAGCTTTATTCAATGTGATCTTGTTATTAAGAAGATCACATCATATTATGAATGATATTTTACTGTCTCCACTTATTTCAATTCCATAGCTATAGTGACAGTTTCTATAAACTTTTTAAGTAGTAACTTTCTATCTGGCTTTTAGGTTGCTTCATAATTTAGCTACTGTAAATTAGGTAGTTAGCTGAGTGAATAAGAGTAAGTAGAGTTATCTACAGCTTTAAAAATAAAATAACAAAATTATACATCATGCTGAAAAGTACCTCTGTTAATTACATAAAACTCTTAGTCCCAACAGATCACAGGCATTTATGTTATTTAGTAATGTGCCTATCTGTCCACTCAGCAAGCCTTTATTGAATGAACTATTGCAAGTATGGTTCTGGGTAGATATGAATAAGTAGGTTAGTGGTGGTCTTGGTCTCAGGTGGTTTGCATACTGCCAAGTGCTGACAATCAACACATGGATTGGAGTAGGGGTGGGAAAGGAAGAAGGGGCCCCGGAGGGGAACAAAGAGGGAGAAGAGGAAGAGGAGAATTAAAGATTGATGTGTACACAGATTTTTAACTCCAAAAATTCACTTAGCAATATCAGCCAGTCAAATTCTTTGAAAGGCTGATAGTAAGTTGACCCTTGAATAATACACAAACGACTACAGTCATTTAAGAACTCAAATGGAATGGAAGAAGAAAATGGAATGTGCAAAAATCTTGACCATAAAAAGCATGGGCTGAATTGAGGCACACAGAAATACTAAAACAAGCTGGAGTATGGAAGGTGGTTGCAGTATAATGAAGTTGGAGAAAGCAGCTTTCTCTATTCAGTCATCTTTGGGCTAAAATGTTAGATTTTATAAGTTTTGGAAATTCTTGTGAATGACTTTAGTCATGCCAATTGCATTGAAGTGACAAGTTTTCAAAGAGTCAATTTGGCTACTATGGGACATACAGACTAAAACCCAATAGATAATAACAGCCCATTGGATAAGGTTTGAACAGGCTTGAGGAGGACATCACCATTTTGAGATACTCTTCAGTAACAGAACTGCAGCAGCTAATAGGTTGAAGATGGGCAGTAATTAAAAAGCGAAGGAAGGGCTTGCTTCCTTCAGTAACTTGGATCACAGTGGAGTAATTCATCAAGAGGAGAAGGTTTCAAAAGAGAAGAGATTCTGAGGATATGGTTAATTGTGGTCCTGTGGCTGAGATTACATGGTCAATTTAAAATATTGGCTGAGCTCTCAGAAACTTTAAATTTAAATGACATTTAAAGACAAACAGTGAGAACTCCTGGGGGAGAAGACACAGTCTAGCAGAAAGGTCAGAAATAAACCATAAGTCATTTCAGTTTGGAAATGAGCTTACGAAGAACATGAAATACGAGTCATAAAATAGGTAGAAGCCTCAGAGTGCCATATTGAAGACACAAGAGAAGGTGGAGAGAGTGCTCAGCACACAAGGCCGAGTGAATGAAGATTCATGTTTGTGAACTTAGCAGCAAAAATGTGGTTCACATTGGAATAGCATGATCAAATGCAGACTATGTGAGAAGTTTGTTTTTCTGGCATTAAAGTAGAAAAAAGAAAGGTAAATAAAAAAACTACATATGATATATTTGATTAAAACTTCAATATTTCTTTTGAAAACCTTTCTATTGGTTCTTTGTGAACTTCATATCAGGTACCGCAATCCCACTCATCTTCCTGTCCCCCTGTTCCCTCCATTAACCCTTGTGACCTCCCCCACAAAGAGAAAAAGGGGGGGAAAAACCTCATTGCGGAAGCTGTGGTGTGTCACAGTATGTACCACAGTATACCCTTTTGTCCACACTTCTTTGCTTGCAAATGCTCATTGCAGAATTGTTGGTCTGGTTAGAGGCCTCTGACTTCTGGCAGACTATCAATACTGAATTGTTGCCTTGTGTCATTGACATCTTCTGGTTTTAGATCTGTAGAACCGTCCCCTTCATTCAATCCAGCAGTTCATAAATAAGTTAGAGGTTGGGGTGGGGCAATTCAAAGCCCTGAATGTAGGCCTCAAAGGTGTCAGAGCTTGTCAGCCTGCTAGCTCTCCCACATCCACACCAGCAGGGCAAGCTCTCCCACTCTGTCTTAGCTGACCCATCCAATGCTGCAGCCAGCAAAGGGCAAAGCCATCTCTCTCGTTCACATGCCCTCTAGGCTGGCCCAGCTGCAAACCCTGAAACCAAGATCAGCTGTACCTTGCTGCCCAGACAAGGGGCAGGACCCACTCCCCAGTTCTACTCTCACAAGCCCAGGGCCAGCATTCCCCTTGCCATAGGTGGGGGAGGACAAAAGAGGGGAAGAAGGCACCTGTCCTTCATCTGGACCACTGCACATCCCACATCCAAGAAGAGCCAGGGCCAGCTCTTCCATGCTCATACCCTCAGGACCAGCTCACCCTCAGGCCTCATGTCCAGGGCCAGTTCTACTATGATGTCCATGTGAGGTGCGGGCCTGCTCTCCTGTTCTCCAAGGTCCAAGACCAGCTCTCTCACCTGCCATCGATGGCAAGGTGTGAAGGTAGAAGAGGGCATCTCTCCCTCACCCATGCCCCATGGTAGACAAGTTGTGGGGCCAGTTCTCCCACATTCACACCTTTGGGGCTGGTACACCTTTGCTGCCTTTACCAGAATCAGTTCTATTGTGCTGGCCACAAGGAGCAGGACTTGTTTTCCCAAGTGCTGCAGTTGGTGAGGGACATGGACAGCTCTCCTGCTCTGAGGACCTTGGGACCAGGTCTCCTCGTTGCTGTAAGTGGCAAGAGGTGGGGGAAAGGGGCACATGTCTCCCTTGCCCATGCCACCACAAGCCAGACAAGTGGTGGGGCCATTTCTCCCACACAAACAGTCTTGGGACCAGCTTGTCCATGCTCCCACCACCAGGGTAGGCTCTGCTGTGCTGCCCAGATGAGGTGCAGGGCCTGCTCTTCTAGGTACTGCAGCTGATGAGGGGCAGAGGCAGCTCTCCTGCTCTTGTGAGCCCAAGGCCAGTTCTCCTACCTGCAGCAGATGATGAGGGGCAAGGAGGAAGGAGGGTATCTCTCCCTCATCCAGGCTGCTGCAAGAGAAATGAGGAACCAGGCCAAATCTCCCATGCTCATACCATCTCACTGGCAACCTCCACAACCAGGGCTAGCTCTGCTGTGCTTCCTGGGCGATGTGTAGGGATCATCCTCCAGAGTACTTCAGCTGTAGAGAAGTAGGGTCAGCTCTGATGCTCTCATGCCTCCAGGAGCAGATCTCCTATGAGCCCAGGTAAGGAATGGGGCCAGTTCTGCCCAGGCCTCAGACAGCATCATACCCCAGGGCAGCAGTCCAGAGCAGGGATGACTGCCTGGTCTTTGGTGGTTACAGACCTTTTGCTGCACCAGGGTCACAGACCCAGACATGAGCCCTGGCTGCAGCTGAGGCCAGGATCCCAACATGGCCCCAAGGGACATCACTGGCTATCAGTGTCCCTCACTACCCTTGAGTCTTCAGTTCTGCCTCTCTTCATTGTGCCCATATCTTTCTGTTTCTTGTTCTCTTCCATTTCTTCACCACTTATTTGCCCTTCTTAGTGGAGCCTGGGGTCTCTGATGTCTGGGATCATCTTAGGCATTATCTGCCTCCCCACCTCCCAGGCCTGCAAGGCATCATACTGTTGATCATCTCTGACTAGCTCCGTGTTCAGGCCCCACGGTGCTGCACTCATGGTGTCTCCAGCTCACTCCTGGTCTGGTCCACCTGTGTGGGCCCATACGGGGTTATCGGTCTTGGGCTCAAGACCTCTTCAATACATGGCTGAATAATAGTAAGTTAGAGGGAAGTTAGAGGGTTTCTCGGAGGCCAGAAACCTATAGGAAGAAACAACACACAGAAGCTCTGTGGGGTTTGCTAATCTGAAAGCCTGTGGACTTCAAGTGAATAATACAATACTATACATTTATCTTGTTGTATAGTGCCAGGGATTGGATTCAGAATCTGCTGGAAGGACTTTCCCACTAAGTTACAGCCCCAGGCTTCCAGCATTTTCTACTTTCTTTTTTGAGACAAGGTCTTGATAAGTTGCCCAGGCTAGTCCATGACTTGCTCTGCAGTTATTCTTGCTCCCAGTTATTCTGCTTCTGTTTCCAAACATCTCTTGCCTAGGCCACCATACCCAATCACGTGAACCTTTTAAAAATTCTCTTTTATTCCATTGTAGAATGTAACTTTACAAATCATTTTTCTCATATACTAAGTTGTGTCCTGTCTCTGACTGGAGTCTCTTGGGTTCTAGCAATATCTGTGGCACTTTAAATCCCCACCCTGATTTATCCGGATCACATTTATGGGACCTGCCCCTCCAACACAAGGACTCTTTCCTAGTAGAAAATCATAGGGGAGCCTACACAATTTGAGAATATTAGGGCAAATCAGAAGTAGTCCAAAGGTTAAAGATAAGTCCTCTCTTCAGTTAATGAGAGTATATTATGTGTATATATAGTTACATTTTAAAAAATCATCATTGTTACAAAAGGAAAAAATTAATTAGCAAGCCAAATCTAGAAATGTCTATAGTTGATAAAATTGTTATTACTTTGGGGCTTGTATTAATAAGGCTTTCCAAAGAAACAGGACCAGTAGATTATGAATATAATAATATATATATGTATATGTGCATGTATATCTGTTTGTGTATGGTGTATATGATTTATCAGCGTGGCTTACAGGTTGGGGTCTTACTAGTCTAACAGTAAATGTCAAGAATCTGGTAGTCATTCAGTCCATGACACGGATGTCTCAGCAGCCCCAATCTGATATTGAAGTTTTAGAAGATTCCTAAAGAGCTGCTGGTCTTCAGTCCATGTTGAGATCCTGAAGAACTAGGTCTAAAGTCAGTGAAGGGCTGCTTCGGCATCAGGACAGATGAAGTTGCCATCAAGAGTGAAGGGAAGCAAGAGAAAAACAAAAACTTTCTTCTTTCATTTCCTTTTATGTAAGCTTCCACCAAAAGGGGTGTCCCAGATTTAGTGTGTGTGTGTATTTTCCCACCTTAATGGTGCCAATAATAATAATAATTATAATAATAATAATAATAATAATAATAAAAAAGTCATCACAGCACTACCTAGATGCCTGCATTTTAGTTTCTTACAGAAGTTGACAACCAAGATTAGCCAACACAAGACTTATTTCAGGTACGCAAAAGAGTTTCAACTAAAAATCAAATAATATGCTCACCATATATGAAAGAGAGTACTAAAGGGAAACTGTATATGACCATTTCAATACATGCAAAAGAAATATTTAAAATTCACCTCAAATTCCCAGAGGGGCTCCCTTAGAGATGAATTTTGCCAACATTCCTTGAAGCATTGGCATGATGACTGTGTTTCTTGTCATAGACTAAGAGCAGAAGCAGTGTGAGCAGCTCTTCTTTTAGGCTGCCTTCCAACCACACCTGCCCTATGCCCAGGTTAGCTCAGATTACTGCAGGACAAGCCACTCAGAGCTTCCTCTGGTTCTCTGTTATATTGTCATGACAAGAGTCCTATCTACATGAGCAAATTCTGTGCTTCCTAAAACAGAGTAACACTCATTCATCTTTACGCTCTTTAAGAGCCTGAAGTAAAACTGAGTACGAGGAGCTTTTTAATATGTAGTTTACATCACCTTTGCTTATTGTTGCTGCCTGGGTATTTTTAATTAAAGTGATTTCTTACAAAGTAATTTTGAAGTTTTCAGTTCATTTAAACTCTCATCTCATACATAATTAAAGAAATGTTATAACTATTCATCACCACAATGAAAGAAACATAAACTAAAGTTTTGGAAAACCAGAGCTGAAATGTTAGGGGCCCAGAAGAAGCATCTCCCTTCTGTCCCTTTGTCCCTCTATCTGTCTGTTTCTCCTTCCCTCTTTCCTCTTTCTCCCTCTCTACCTCTTCTCTTTCTTGTTTGTTTTGAATTTCTCTGAACCTGAAAACTGAACTCAGTTTTCAGGTTTCTAATATATATCACATGAAGATAATGAAAATTATTCAGTCTTTGGCATCCTGTTACTGAATTATAGATAAATGTTATTATAACTTATAATGAACAATGAGTTCGTATATAAAACAGACTAAGTGATGTAAAGTATCAATTCTTCTTTGAAATTTTTATTCGTTATTATTATGCATATACATGTGTGTTATGTGAGGGACATATGTGGATGTCAGAGGACCACTTTATGGAGTCTGTTCTCTCCTCTGATGTGTTAATAAATAAAATATCCAATAAAAAGAGATGTAAAAAAATGGAATGACTAACAAAAATTTAAAAAAAGAAAAATTAAAAAAAGGTAGGTTCTGGGGACTCAAACTTAGATTGTATTGTAACTATTGCTTACTGTATAGTTACTAGGAGTGATAAGACCTCTTTCAAATGTCTTTATCTAAAACAAGTATTTGAACTAAGATTGCCAAGGTTTCTCATGTTAACTATTTCTTTGTTATTAGAAAGACAAAAAAAAAAACAAAAAAAAAACAGAAATCGATACAGTTCCTTTCTTTCATACTCTCAGATTGTCAGATATTATCTGACAAATCTTTGAATATGAACTCAGTCAGAAAATTACGGCTTTGGAAGTAGACATCATATAAAGAAACAGAGTCAATAAAATCTGACTATGCTCCCCAGTAACACAACCAGGGACCTTGTAAGAGCCAGGTACATCTTTGCCAATGCAAAGGATCATCTTAAGCTGCAACCTCAATTCTCAAAATTTAAGCAGATACTTTGAATGAAAATGGCTCTAGCAATAATGCCTCACACAAACATAACACCAGACATCTTCTATTGTTCTTAAATGGACATTTCTCTGGGCTGTCAGGACAAGTATAAATATGACACAATGTTATTGTAGCATTTTCCCTGATTCTGATTCATATAATCTATGCACACAGAACACCAAGGGCTTTCTTGGACCCACATGCCTTTTGACAATTAGGCTGCTGAAAGAAGGAACTAGGAATTTTATGCTAGAAGGCAGAGGGAACACTTATCTCCCTGAAGAGATCCCCAGTTTTAACAACTTGACAGGTCACTTTGCAAGAAAACCTGAACCGCAGACTGCTGATGGCTGGGACCTCATGTTGATCATACTGCTCAGCTATACATTCTACTTAAATTTAAACCTCATGTTGAGATCCACAAGATGAACTTCTTGGGTCATTGGAGCCTTTTGCCCCACTTCCCACTGTAGCCATATTGAGTAACTTTACAGTTGTTCAATATTACTTTTCTGTTATATTACCCTAGTGAAGATGACTTGGCCTGGCTTGTCAAGGCTTCTAGACACAGCATGGATTCTTATGGCCCTAGTAACAGTAATTCTGTCCCAGGACGTAAGTAATTATGTTGGTCCATCTGGAAAAACATAGTGGGCCCTCATCCAGTGTCTTGATCTGTCCCACAAGCACCTAAAAGCAGTGGTTCTCAACCTTCCTAATGTGCTGATCCTTTAATATGTTTCCTCATGTTGGGCTGAATCCCAACCATAAAATTATTTTTGCTGCTACTTCATAACTGTAATTTTGCTACTCTTATGAATTGTAATGTAAATATTTTTGGAACTGAAGGTTTCTTAAGGGAGTTGTGACCCACAGGTTGAGAACCCCTGCCCTAGATACTCAAAATGACCCAACCCAGTGGGAAGAGACCACATTAGATGAGACTCAAGGGATCTCCTTCTATGACTCTGTATAAATTTAATCCAAATCATCACATTTTCTAGCTGCCAGACTGGAGAGATAGCTCAGTGGTTAAGAGCACTGGTTGCTTTTCCATAGGATCAGGGTTCAATTCCTAGCACCCACATGGCAGCTCTCATGTGTCTCTAACTCCAGTTCCAGCATATCCAACACCCTCACACAGATACACATGCAGGTAAATCACCAACGTACATAAAATAAAATCCTAATTTTTTAAAAAAATATTTTTTTCTAGCTGTCATAGTAGGTTTCAATTGTTGGGGGGAGGGATGGGAAGGAAACACTAAAATGAAAAACAGAAATTCAAGGAATAATAAAACGTTTGGAGAAAACCTCCATTTGGCACTATAGTTGACTTCATGTCTGACAATTAGGTTAATTCACTTCGTAGAATTCTTGTTTTTAAATGGGGACCATTTAATATTCCCAAATTGTTTGGATATTGGTTTTGTTTCTGTTTTCCTATCCAAACCAGCCAGTAAGAAATAAATATGAGTGCTCAATATATTTTAACAAGAATTTAAAATTATATAAGAAATAATGATGAAATTAATAATTTTTTAAAATGGTTTGTGAAATTTAAGAACTGTACCAATAAGAGAGGTGTCTCACAGCAGGAAACTAAATTTGTAAATGTAAAGGTTGAAAGGTTGTGTCCTAGCTGAAGCTGCTAACTTTTGAGACACTAACTCCCCAGTTCTCAGCCTCAGGCTTCAGTGCTTTCCTTTTCTTTATCTCCCCTCTTGGTCATTTTCTGAGCAATAGCACATCAAGGGAAGCCCTGACTATGAGCACTTCAGAGACAGGCAGTGGTGTAGAGTGATTTGGATAATCATTGAGTTTCTGAGCCCTCTCTCTGAGTCCACATGAGCCAAGAAATAGGCTCTTTTGCCGCAATGCCATATTGAAGTTGGAAGGATTGAGGTTGTTCCTTTTTGTCTTTTGGGGGTTTTTTGGTGTGTGTGTGTGTGTGTGTGTGTGTGTGTGTGTGTGAGAGAGAGAGAGAGAGAGAGAGAGAGAGAGAGAGAGAGAGAAGAGAGAGAGACAGAGGGAGAGGAAGAGGGAGAGACAGAGGGAGAGACAGGGAAGAGGGAGAGGGAGAGACAGAGGGAGAGGGAGAGACAGAGAGAGAGACAGAGAGAGAGAGAGAGAGACAGAGAGAGAGAGACAGAGAGAAGGAGAAGGAGAGGGGGAAAGAGAAAGAGAGAGAGAGAGAGAGAGAGAGAGAGAGAGAGAGAGGGAGAGGGAGAGACAGAGGGAGAGGGAGAGAGAGACAGAGAGAGACAGAGAGAAGGAGAAGGAGAGGGGGAAAGAGAGAGAGAGAGAGAGAGAGAGAGAGAGAGAGAGAGAGAGAGCCCTTGTACTTGTGAACTGCATGCAAATGAGAAGGCAATTAAAACAGGATTTGGAGTGAGAGTCTAGCCTTAAATTCTAGGACTTTTGATTCTTATATGGGAAGAACCCCAGTTCCTTCTTCATTTCATGCTAGTTCTTTTTTTTCAAGATCCTCAGATAGATTTAAACGTCTTCCCATTAAAAGCTGAGAGGCAGAAGTTTTTCCTTACATTTTATGAAGGTTAACTGGAAGTTCAGCCTGTTGTGGGTTTTGTTCTGTATATTAACTTTTTAATTAAGAGGTAAGCTTCATGTTGTCCTTTTATAGCTGAAAATCAACAGATAAGAACTATAAAATTTTACAAGAGAATTAAAAAATAAAAAGCATAACTACTTAGAGTCTACATAGTTCCATTGCATGAAACATTTCAGAATAATAATTATTGAGGGCATCATTTCAGAATTCTTGATTTGCTCTAAATTTTATTTTCTTTGAAATACACTGAATTTTTTCTCAGTTTATAGGAGGATATAATTTATAAATAATAAATCACATTTTACACAAACACTTTTAAGAGTAAATGAAAAGTTTCAAAATGAAATACAAAACGTTTTAAGGTGTATTCCTTAGATGAAAATTTCGCCAAATGTGTTTAATCACCAGACAAGAACTATTTAGACTCCACAGGTAAGACATGTCTCAGGATCTTTATTAAACAGTCTTCATATGATTAGGAACATATGTACATGACCTTGACAAAGTTAGCACCAGTAAACCTATTGTTAACAGTTTGATACAGAAACCTAGCAAAGTGTTTTAAGGTTTGCATTGTAAAAAGCTTGAATCCCTGAGAAACATCCATGTCCTCAGCATACAAAGGACCCCACAAAACCTTGCATCACAGTAACACAGAAGACTCAAGTGTTCTACAGCAAGAAAATGAAAACGGTATTCCTCTTACAAATTTGAGGGTAGTGCTAGTGGCCACCAGTGGATATAAGGTAGCTAGCCTGCCAAAAGTCATATTCCATAAATCTTCTTGAACTTGTAAAGCTTTCATGCAAAAGAGTTCAAATCTGTTAGCCTCACCCACCTGGTAAAACTTTTGTTTATACAAAGAACTCTCTCTATCTCTGTCTCTGTCTGTTTCTGTCTTATCTCTCTGTCTCTTTCATGCATATATATGTACATGCACAAACGCACACATACACACACTTCATGACAAGAACCTGATGGCCTGGAGAGGCAACCCCTCCCCTTTTTCCTTAACTTTCTTCATGCCAATTCTATTAAAACTAGCCACTCTCAAAAGACCATGAAGTTGGCCCCAGCCAATGGAGAAAAGATAGTCACTACATGCCTTAGAATAAAATATAGGTGAACTTACTACCTGTGTGTGCGAATAAAAAGTATTAGAAAACCTTTTTTTTTTTTTTAAACCATCCCTGTCTTGTCTATGTAAGGGCAACATTCTTCTTTAAGGGCTGTACACAGTCAAGAGCTGTACACAGTCTTTTCTATTGTAGGAGAGTAAATCAAGTCCGATAAAGTCCTTTGCAAGTTTTGGAGATCATTTCAGACATCGAAGTGAAGGGTTTCTTCAGATTAGTGATGTCAATCTCTAGCTGTTTGGTGTCCTTGTTAATGGCCCATCAAAGGTCTGAGTAGTATAAGTCCAGAGGACAGCATCAGGATTAGAGCTTCTACCAGCAGACATCACGGGTGTTTCATTTTTACCTGGAAAGGAAAAAGAAGGGAATTCTCAGGGAGATTTCCCTTCCCTGGAGGTCAATTATTATTCATCTTATTTATAGTTGGGCCTGGCTTTGTGGGGGTATCTATTTATTTCATTAAACATTTTGGCAGCCATTTAGCTGTGCCTTCTGTGGTATCAAACAGGCATATCAGTCCTCAGCCCCATATGAGAACTGAGTCCGGGTCATTCCATTTAAGGGTAAGAGGGACCTTCCACATCGCTATGGCATAGTCTTTAGTGGTCTCAGCGATGCCAGAAGCAGTCAGCAGCAGATTTGCCATGAGCTTTCAGTTTTAGAGAGTTCAAAGTAAACAAGGCATGATGGAGAGTGTTTCAGGAAATTCCTTCTGGGGGAAATAGTTCCCCCTCTTTTATTTTTAAAAACACATTTTTGAGAGTTCTTGTAAGATTCAGGCAGAAGTGCCAGCAGCCGCTTCTTCCACACTCAGAGAATCATAAAGACACTATTTAAAGAAATATAAATCTACATTAATAATCTCTTTTATCAAAGGACTATTATAGAACAGCCAACAACTTATCAGTCTTTATAATATATTGATTAATAATAGCTTCTTCTACTTTTTGTAAAATTGCTCCTCTTTTGTCAATTGGTTGTTGAGAGAAATTAGGATTTACATCTCTCTCGAGAATATTAAACGGAGACTAAAATTCTTTTGTGGAGAGCTTAAAATAAGATCTTAGCCAATTAGCATCTCCTAGAAACTTCTGAAAATAATTTGAAATAAGTAAGCTATCTTTTTTTTGTCAGACCCATTATATTTTTTTCATTGGATATTTTGCATATTTACCTTTCAATGTTATCTCCTCTCCCATTCTCCCCCTACCCCTTTATCCCATATCCCCTCCTCCTAATCTTATGAGGGTGTGCTCCAAACATCCTCTCAAGCCTATCTCCCTGCTCTCAGATTCTCCAACACTAGGGAATCCAAACTTTTGGGGACCATGGTCCTCCAATTCCACTGATGTCTGACAAGGCCACCCTCAATTACCTGTTCTCAGGCTGGAGGTTTAGACCCTGGGAGCTCTGGTTGAATCTTTTGATACTCATTCTAAAAAGGACAAAAGCACCCACACTTTGGTCTTCCTCCTTCTTCTTGAGTTTCATGAGGTCTCTGCATTGCATCTTAGGTATTGTGTGCTTTTGGGCTAATATCCGCTTATCAGTGAGTGCATACCATGTGTGTTCTTTTGTGATTGGATCATCTCACTCAGGATGATATTTTCTAGCTCCATCCATTTGCCTAAGAATTTCATGAACTCATTGTTTTTAATAGCTGAGTAGTACTCCATTGTGTAAATGTACCACATTTTCTATATCCATTCTTCTGTTGAAGGACATCTGGGTTATTTCCAGCTTCTAGTTATTATAAATAAGGCCGCTATGAACATAGTGGAGCATGTGGCTCTGTTGTATGTTGAAATATCTTCTGGGTATATTCCCAGGAGTGGTATACCTGGGTCCTCAGGTAACATTACGTTCAATTTTCTGAGGTACCACCAGACTGCTTTCCATAGTGGTTGTACCAGCTTACAATCCCACCAACAATGGAGGAGTGTTCCTCTTTCTCCACATCCTCACCAACATCTGCTGTCACCTGTGTTTTGGATCTTAGCCATTCTGACTGGTGTGAGGTGGAATCTCAGTGTTGTTTTCATTTGCATTTCCCTGATGACTAGGGATGCTGAACACTTCTTTAGATGCTTCTCAACCATTGAGTTTCCTCAGTTGAGAGTTTTTTGTTCAGCTCTCTACCCCATTTTTTAATAGGATTATTTGATGGTCTGGAATCTAGTTTCTTCAGTTCTTTGTATACCTTGGATATTAGCCCTCTATCAGATGTAGGGTTGATGAAGATCTTTTCCCAATCTGTTGGTTCCCGCTTTGTCCTATTGACAGTGTCCTTTGCTTTACAGAAGCTTTGCAGTTTTATGAGATCCCATTTGTCAATTCTTGATCTTAGAGCATACGCCATTGGTGTTCTGTTCAGGAACTTTTCCCCTGTGCCCATGTGATCAAGGCTTTTCCCTATTTTCTCTTCTATTAGTTTCAGTGTAGCTAGTTTTATGTGGAGGTCCTTGATCCACTTGGAATTGAGCTTTGTACAAGGAGATAAGTATGGATCAATTTGCATTCTTCTACATGTTGACCTCCAGTTGGACCAGCACCATTTGTTGAAAATGCTGTCTTTTTTCCACTGGATGGTTTGAGCTCCTTTGTCGAAGATCAAGTGACCATAGATATGGGAGTTCATTTCTGGGTCTTCTATTCTATTCCATTGATCCTCCGGCCTATCTCTGTTCCAATACCATGCTGTTTTTTTATCACTATTGCTTTGTAGTACAGCTTGAAATCAGGGATGGTGATTCCCCCAGAAGTTCTTTTATTGTTGAGAGTAGTTTTTGCTATCCTGGGTTTTCTGTTATTCCAAATGAATTTTGAGATTGCTCTTTCTATCTCTGTAAAGAACTGAGTGGGAATTTTGATGTGGATTGCATTAAATCTGCAGATTGCTTTCAGCAAGATAGCCATTTTTACTATATTAATCCTTCCAATCCATGAGCATGGGAGATCTTTCCATCTTCTGAGATCCACTTCGATTTCTTTCTTCAGGGGCTTGAAGTTCTTGTCATACAGGTCTTTTACTTGCTTGATTAGATTCATACCAAGATATTTTATATTATTTGTGATTATTGTGAATGGTATCATTTCCATAATTTCTTTCTCATCCAGTTTATCCTTTGTGTAGAGGAATGCTAATGTGTTCTCTCTCCAGTTTCTTTTTGTATGCACTTAGAGCTATGAGTTTTCCTCTTAGCACTGCTTTCATTGTGTCCCATAGGTTTTGGTATGATGTGTCTTCATTTTCATTAAATTCTAAAAAGTCTTTAATTTCTTTCTTTATTTCTTCCCTGACCCCATTATCAATGAGTAGAGTATTGTTCAGTTTCCATGTGAATGTGGGCTTTCCATTGTCTTTGTTGTTATTGAAGACCAACTTTAGACCATGGTGATCTGATAGGATGCATGCGATTATTTTGATTTTTTTGTATCTGTTGAGGCCTGTCTTGTGACCAATTATATGGTGTATTTTGGAGAAGGTATCATGAGGTTATGAGAAAAGGGTATATTCTTTCGATTTTGGGTGAAATGTTCTATAGATATCTGTTAAGTCCATTTGGTTCATAACTTCTGTTAGTTTCACTGTACCTCTGTCTAGTTTCCATTTCCATGATTTGTCCAGTGCTGAGAGTGGGGTGTTGAAGTCTCCCACTATTATTGTGTGAGGTGCAATGTGTGCTTTGAGCTTTAGTAAGGTTTCTTTTATGAAAGTGGGTGCTCTTGCATTTGGTGCATAGATGTTCAGAATTGAGAGTTCATGTTGGTTGACTTTTGCTTTGACAAATATGAAATGTCCTTCCTTATCCTTTTTGATATCTTTAAGTTGAAAGTCAATTTTATTCGATATTAGAATGGCTACTCCAGCTTGTTTCTTAGGACCATTTGCTTGAAAAATTGTTTTCCAGCCTTTTACTCTAAGGTAGTGTCTGTCCTTGTCACTGAGGTGGGTTTCCTGTATGCAGCAAAATTTTGGATCCTGTTTGCGTATCCAGTCTGTTAGCCTATGTCTTTTTATTGGGGAATTGATTCCATTGATGTTAAGAGATATTAAGGAGAGGAGATTGTTGCTTCCTGTTATTTTTGCTAAAGGGGGAGGCATTGTTTGTGTGGCTATCTTCTTTCGGGTTTGTTGGAGGAGGATTACTTTCTTGCTCTTTCTAGGGTATGATTGCTCTCCTTGTATTGGGACTTTCCTGCTATTATCCTTTGTAGTGCTGGGTTTGTGGAAAGATATTACGTAAATCTGGTTTTGTCATGGAATATCTTGGTTTCTCCATCTATGGTAATTGAGAGTTTTGCTGTGTATAGTAGCCTGGGCTGGCATTTGTGTTCTCTTAGGGTCCGTATGACATCTGTCCAGGATCTTCTGGCTTTTATAGTCTCTGGTGAGAAGTCTGGTGTAATTCTGATAGGTCTGCCTTTATATGTTACTTGGCCTTTTCCCCTTGCTGCTTTTAAAATTCTTTCTTTGTTTTGTGCATTTTGTTTTATGATTATTATATGATGGAGGTATTTCTTTTCTGGTCTAGTCTATTTGGTGTTCTGTAGGATTCTTGTATGATTATGGGCATCTTGTTCCTTAGGTTAAGGAACTTTACTTCTATAATTTTGTTGAAGATATTTACTGGCCCTTTAAGTTGGGAATCTTCACTCTCTTCTATACCTATTATTCTTAGGTTTGGTCTTCTCATTGTTTCCTGGATTTCCTGGATGTTTTGTGTTAAGAGTTTTTTTCATTTTGTGTTTTTCTTGACAGTTGTGTCAATATTTTCTATGGTATCTTCTGCACCTGAGATTCTCTCTTCTATGCAATCCCCATCAAAATTCCCACTCAATTCTTTACAGAGATAGAAAGAGCAATCTCAAAATTCATTTGGAATAACAGAAAACCCAGGATAGCAAAAACTACTCTCAACAATAAAAAAACTTCTGGGGGAATCACCATCCCTGATTTCAAGCTGTACTACAAAGCAATAGTCAGATGTCATCCCTTTTCCCCATTTCCCCCTGGCCCACGCACAGACAGCCCCTACCATACCCCCTCTTTTTCTTTTTCTTTTTTTTTTTTTGCTTTTATAGGATTTTAATTGCATGCAAGTATTAAAGTCAGTTCTAGATTGAAGCAATACAATAGAGGCAAATAGTCAAGGAACAAGCAAGAAAATAAAAACAAATAGTCAAAGAATAAGCAAGGCAATAAACAAAGTTCCATGATCACTCCCATGTCACTGTTTCTAAGGACTTATCAGGATACCAAAATATCTGATCCAACTTCCCTGTCTTAGCCCAAAGTTATTTTCATGCCTGAAGCCTACTTCTTTGTTCAAGCCTAATATTTAGATTCCTGCCTGAAATTACTTCTTTGTTTTAGCCTAAGATTTAAATTTCTGCCTGCAATTACTTCTCTTTTCTAGCCTGATGTCAGATTCCTGCCTGAAGCCTACTTCCTTGTCCTTGGCCAATGTCATATTTCTGACCAGAAGCCCACTTCGTTGTTCTTGGTCCATCTCAGATTCTTGTCAAGTAGCCCCTAAGGCTCTCTGCCTCTCCCCCTTTTTTATTTCATTAAAAAGACTGAGCCTGTCTTAGGTCATTCTGCCAAGAATGCCTTCCTCACCTATTATGGAATATGCATTATCAAAAGCAATGCACTTATGTCTTAGGTTGGTAAGGCTCTGTGCAGAATCTTACCTGTCCTTGGCTTGCCAGCCTATTAATTTAATAACTCTGGTGGTCCATTTTCAGGTTCAAGCCATGTACTTTGACTGCCAACATGTTGAGGTTGATAAAGACAAGTTTTAACATGATGGGCAAGGGTATGAGTATTCCCAGAACAAAAAGGGCTACCATGATCAAGCTATATATGCCATTTTTGAAGCTTGACCAAAATAGAAATACTGACCTCAGGCCATGAGTAATTTTATCAGCAGTTTCTACTGCATCAACACTCAGCAGAGTAGTATTCTTGAAATTCATAGGCTCACTGTGCAAAGTTAAAACAAGAGAGGTGTTAGAATTATGCCAAATACACTGAAAGTATCTTTAAACTTTTTCCTAATTATAATGACTACCACTGTAAATATTTGAAGTAACACAAATCCAAAGATGTTTGGCATGACACTTGAGATGGCTCCTTACTTTTAAACTCTAAACCTCTAATTTCCACTAATTTGTATAGGATAAAGAGCATCAATCCATTGTTCCAAACCCCTATCTAAATCCTCTTGTATAATAAACACATTAGTAGCAGTTTATGCTAAATGATTAACAAAAGTAGCTGTCTTAACTTCTTGTGTCAAAGCAATTGCAGAAGCAGTGATGCTAGCAATTAATGTAATCAAATCTGTTATACCAGCATTAATCAATCCCACTATCCTCTTACTTTTGCTAAAAGCCTGAATCACTTCTTCCAGTACTTGCAAGCTTTTTCAGAAGGTTCTTTAATACTCAGGGCAATAAAACAGAAGCTGGTTGATAGACCTCTATTACAGACATGCCAGGTTTCAACACACTAACACAGAAAGTGCACAATCAATGCAATTTACATTAAATACTTTAGAAGAAACAATAGTAATTTTAACCTGACAATTAAAAGAACTGTAACACATGTACTAACACTTGTTTGAAATCCAGATACTGTCCCAACTTCATCTCTTGCTACCATAACATCATAGCTAACTGCAGCTAACTTCCAAATATGTCTCTGAAAATGTCCAGAACCAGATTTCCAAATGAAAACTGTTATTTCCAACATTAGATTGATTTCTATACCAGTCCATGATTGAGTCTGAATGACTGGTCACATTTAAAAAAAATACAAGAGTCATTATAACTTCTCTTTTTGATTCTCTGTTTCACAAGGTCTAAAAACTTGAGACAAGGCAGCTCGTCCCATCTGGGATATAGGAAAGCAAAGGTGGGTCAGGAACATATGTCCAATACAGCTTCCCAGTCATCATTGTCAAGGCACTCAGCAAGCTCACAGGTCAGCATCATTCTTTGTCCCAGCATCAGCATATCTCGCCTGTCACTCTAGCAGCCACCATGCGCCTTCAGCCTCCTTCAGAGAAAACACAAACATGTCCTCTTCCCCATATTAAATACCTTATTGGGATCATGCCATATGCCAGTAAGTGGATCTTTCCCTTTCACTTAGGTATAAGTATGTAGAGTACCATAGGCACTCAACAGAAAGTTCCTTGGCATCCAAATTAAAAAAAAAAAAAACATTAAAATAAAAAGTACATGATTTAAATAAATTTGTGGTGTATGGGAATATACCTCCCCATTTTTATTTTATAAAGATATTGTTTTAAAGTTCCATGGGTCCCTTCCACAGTCCCTTGTCCTTAAAGATTATAAGGAATCCCAGTAATATTGGTAATATTAAATTGTTAACAAAAAGTCTCGAATGTTTGACTGCAATAGCCAGTTTCAGTATCTGGGTTTGTTTTTTTTATTATTGGATAATTTATTTATCTACATTTCAGATGTTATCCCCTTTCCCCATTCCCACCCCAGAAACCCCTTATCCCATTCCCCCTTCTTCTACTTCTATGAGGCTCTACCCCCACCCATCCTCCCATTCCCACTTCCCCACACTCAAATTCCCACATAGCGGGGCATCCAGCCTTCATGGGACCTATCCTCCTCTCCCACTGATGCCAAACAAGGCCATCCTCCACTGGCCATGGGGTCCCTCCATGTGCATTCCCAGGCTGGCTGTTCAGACCCTGGGAGCTCTGGTTGGTTGGTATTGTCGCTCTCCCCATGGGACCACAAGCCCTTCAACTCCTTCAGTCTTCTCTCTAACTCCTCCATTGGGGACCCTGTGATCAGTTCAATGTTTAAATGCTCTAAATTTTATGTTGCCTTTTTCTGAACAAGACTGTTTCATCTTGATAATTTGATAATGTATAGGTATATCAAATTATATATTAAGGCAATCAATGTTTTTATAATGGATTTTATAAAATTCTCTTCTCTCCTTTCTTTCTTTCTTTCTTTCTTTCTTTCTTTCTTTCCTTCATTCTTTGCATATGTTGGTGTTTTGCCCACATGTATGTCTGAGTGATGATGTTGGATGCCCTGGAACTGAAGTTATAGACAATTGTGAACTGCCCTGTGGTTGTTGGGAATTGAACCTGAGTCTCTAGAAGAGCAGCCAGTGCTCTTAACCACTGAGTAGCCCCAAGGCATCCAATCTTACAAAATTATTTATACCTAACTGAATTAATGAATTAATGTTGAGTTAAACTGTATTGTATAAATTGCAATAAGAACCCATTTTACCATTGTTATAAAGAGCAGGACATGGGAACTAGTCAATCAGTATATTCCATAGAGAGCAAAGACCAGAAATTATACAAAAGTGTCTCTTCATAGAGAACCAAACTTTAATTTTCATAGTCTTTTATATTTTAAATTTACTTCTTAAATTTCCCCAGCAATATACAGATTAGAAGGCTCTCAGTATTTAATACAACAGATTTTAACAATGTAATCTCCATTTAGGTATAAGATACTAATTATCTCTTTTCTTGATAAGACTTAATAACGTAGCTCTCATCTATGACATACAGAATAAAACAAATATCCATTTCCTGAGTATCACCTACAATCCTACTATGAAAAGAAAGTTTAATATAATGCTGGTAGCAAAGAAGGTCTATCTAAATCAAGATACTTGCCCCCTCCTTTGCTACCAGACTGTTGAAACAGCAGACCGCAAGGAATGGACATTTTCTCAGGAATCATATACTGACAGAAAAGAATGTTTCAACCCTTGAGACTAAGACAGCTGGAGGGGGAACTTGGAAGAAGTGATTTCACACAGACCTGAAATCTTTTTAGGATACTTTGCAGGACATACTAGAGTATACACAGTGACTTAGTGAGATCACACCTTTGGCAGACTGATTAATTATGCATACCTCTAGCCCTCTATTTAAGCCTAAATCTTTTAGTAGTACCCCAAAGTTGAGCACTGGGATCCCTGGAATTTGTTTGTTCTTTTCCAAGTGGTCACACTGAATGTATGCCTTCCTCTTCTTTGACTACTACTCATCTTTAGCTCACCTATTAGGGACAGGTGGCCAAGTACAGTTAGGGCTGCAAGGACCCAGACTTTACACAGGAACAGGAGATAGAAACTGGTCAAACCATTTGTGACAGGGACCTTAACTATTGGCCTTGGTCAGAATCTGGAAACATCTTTCTTTCTGTCCTGCTAGGAGACAAGAAATGTCAGAAGTGGACTTGGGCTCCCATTCTGGTTTCTTATTACCTCTCCTTTTCCAGAACCTCTTGCCTGAAGCATTAAAAGAGGACCTGTATTAAAATGAGAGACATCTGAGCACATCAGTGGGCCATTTGGATGAGCCAGCCACTCCTACTGCCTCACCTCAGTTTCTGCTATAAGGTTGATACAATGGGCAGTGTGTTTTCCCATCTCCCCAAGCTGCTCTTGCTGTCCGGGATCTGCCTTCCTTCTCTTTTGAAATTTTTATTTTTTATTTTTTTATCTCATCATAATTTACTTATTCACACAGAGGTTATAAACACAAAAAGGCAGGATGTGGGGAAGGGAAAACACCAGAGCATAGGTAATCAGAGAGAGTACAGATACCTTTCAGAACGGTATCAGCTGGGTGAAGGTTGAGGGGAGAGGTCACTACGACTCTGCCTATGATTCACTTGTCCTTATCTAAGTTGGTACTATCCGCTGAGGCTACCTATTTATAGGAACTATGACTACTCAGGCTGGTAAATTTCCACAAAAGCTGGCTGTTTACCATAGCTTATAGCCTTCTGTTTCAGTGTTTTTCCACAGAGACCCAAGACTTGGTCTGCCTTCCTTCTCTTAAGCTCCATTTAAGATAAATCTGCATATTAAGTTCCATTTTATACTTATCCTCCTGCTGTTTATCAAGCTCTATCTTCGAATTTGTGAGACACAGAACTCAAAAGTGGCCACTGGTTTTCTAAGATTCGAACCACCAGAGCCATACATCTGAGATAAGACAATCTCCCTCACTCTCAGGGCTTCCTACTCATTTCTCTGCCTTCCCGCTTCACTTTAACTCTAAAAGCTCAGTAACAAGTTTGTCATAAGTCAGGAAAAAAAGATACATTTTGGTTATTAGCTGCTCACAGCAAGTTGACCCCACATTGAGTGAACTTTTCCGTGCAGCTGGTGGAATCATTTTATTCCGGGATGATACCTTTTCAGCTCAGCAGGCATTAACTTCTTTCTGTACCTACGGAATGAACCATAAAAACGAATGTTTGAAGTCTACCAGCACCGAAGTCTGAAACTTGGTGCGTTCTTCTACTTGGTACACGTCTGGCCTTCTACTTTTTGGATGTTTTTCTTGTCATTTTGGAAGGTCTTTTGATCTTTGGGGGAGGGGGGTCCTTTTGAACTAATTTCAATTTCTGGTTTCTAAATTCTTTTTGCCGGGAGGCCTTCTTGAGCCAATAGGATTTTTTTCAAATCTTTTTGGAAACTGGGATTTGTGTGACTTACATTGTCTTTTCAGAACTGTTCTGAGCCGTTGGATGTCTGCTGGGACTCAGATCCTTTTTATTCAGCCTGGAACCCTAGCTTATAGAAAAATGTCATTTAGTATCTTATACCTGGATTCACAAAACTCTGTCACAGACATGTCCAGAGGTATTTCTCCTAGGTGATTCCAGCCCCTATCAAGTAAACAGTAAGAACAATCACAAACAAAAGTTTGAAATGTGTTGGCAACTAGAGAGGAAGGAGCGAGGAGGAGGGAGGGTGTGGAGAAGAACTTTATGCAACTCATTTGAGCTTAATGCACACTGTCCTTGGGATGTTCATGCTTCCCTCTGATAATTACACTGGCTTTTTTCCCTTCTGAATGTATAATTATTTATCTCAGTATGCATCACAATTAATGTAATTGATTTTTGTATTTCATTCTGTATCTTAAACAGCAGGGAAAACTTAATCTGCTCCAAGAGTTCTCTGAAACAAGAGAATGACAGCTCTGGCTACTTGAGTCTGCATGTTTTTAACTTAGTGCATGTGAACATTGCTATTTGGGCATGACTAACTTGAAACTCACACGGTCTGTGTATGAACGCGAATGGTTGGGGAATGACTGTATTGTGTTAATATGGAGGAGCTGTTGCCTGTATCTATTTATATCACTCCATTTCCCCCCTTTCTTTGAAAAAGCTGTTAGCTGAAAAGCAAGCAGTTAAGTGAAATCTGTAGAATTTGGGACTAATGGGTCGAGGAGCTGCTTAGGCACAGATTTCTTCTCAGCCCAGCAAAACTAAAATGTAGATATTGAAATGTTAAATTTGAGTTTCTGGTTGAATGGTTTATATCTGGTGCCTTTAAATGTTAATTAGGAGAATGGTTTTGTTCTGGCATTTTCAGATTTTAATTCTGAAATAGAGGATGATTTATGGTGTCTTGCTGTAGGCTTACAAAAGATAACAAGATGATTGACAGGAAAGAAAAGCAGATAATCTGGATTTGTCACAAATACAGTTTGTGACCTCTATTTTAAAGACATGATAAATCTATACTTATAAGCATAGGTATTTTTAATTATTTTGAAACTTACTTTAAATGTATCATTTTAAAATCTATTAAATATTTTTCAGAAAACTTTTAAAAATTTAGATTAAGAAAAATCTAGTATTCTAAAACAAGTACTTAAGCAAGCAAATATACATCTAAACTATTTTGTTGGAAATATATTTTGTTTATACATAATAATATTCAATGGAATATGATAGGAGAGTTTATTAAATAATTTTTGCTACACAGATTTTGATAAATTTTCTTCTAAAAATTCTAGAAAAAATTAAATTAAAAAGTCAAGGAGAACAAAATATAAAAAATGAAATGGTTTTGATTAATGCAACAAATGCTTCAAATTTTATTATGTTTTAATTAAACAATTGCTATGAGTTTCTTTATCACAAATACTCATATATAAGATGATAAATGGAAATTATAATTAATGCTGTATATGAAATGGTGGATATATATGTCTGTCATATATCCATGTTAAACTTCATAATGTAAATTACAGATGATACAAATTGCAATAAATAGTAATATATAAGACCAGGTAAGCTTAATATATATACACATACACATACACACACACACACACACACACACAACACACACACAAAATATATATATATGCACACACACACAACACATTACACCTCTCTTGCCACCAAGATCACCAACCTGGATTTGGTTCTTAAGATTAATATGGTAGCAGAAGAGAACCCTTTCCTACAAATTCTTCTGGTCCTCACGTGCAGATCTTGGCATATGCAATCTTCCCATACCCCAAAGGAAATGAATGTCATTTTTTAAAAAAAAAATTGTTATGCTAGTGTTACCAAAAACAGAGGTCACTAATGTTTTGAGTTTCATTCTGCTATTGTGATGGAAACAAAAACACTTTGATCAGCAACAACTTGAAGTCAGAAGAGTTTATTAGTCTTATACCTCCAAGTCACAATCAATTATTGAGAACAATTAAGGCAAGAATTCAAGACAGGATTCTGAAGGCAGGACTGTTTGCTATGTAATACAAAATTACTTCTGGCAGGAAACCTACTCACAGATGTTAGACACAACCAACAAAGCCAAAGTAGCTCAGATAGGGCAGTTATTTTCAAAAGAGAATGTTCCAAAACCCAGACCAGGCTAGCAATTCACAGTGGCAGAGATGGTTCTTGGTTTTCTTCCGTGATCTAGGCCATCACCATGTATTATATCATTGGTGAGAGCTCAAATTCACAATCTAATGAAATTTGCTAATCAGCACAAAGGGGAAAGGAAAGTGTCAGGACATGTGAGTCCTTGCTGGGCTGATACATTAAAACTTTGTAAAGGGAAAAGAACAGATGCAAAATTGTATATAAAGTTTCTTAATTGTGTAGACTAGTGGTCACAGCCATTTTAAAGAAGCAAACAAACCAACAAAGGTGAATTTTCCAGAATGTCAATCGAATTCTGTGCAGGATAGATGAAACAAAATAATTTCTGCTTCTATATTGTTAGATATTCTCTGACAAAACAAAAACAAAACAAACACAAAATTTCTCAAAATCAAAACGTAGAATGCTACTTGCTGGCTTTCCTGCATACTCCTGTTTAGCTAGCTCTTATAAATAGCTCAGGACCAAAGAATAGTGCTGCCAACAGTGGGCTAAGCCTTGTTACATAATTAATAATCAAGACAATTCCTCACAGATATGGCCACTGGACAGTTGTATGTAGGCAGTTCCTCAATTGAGGAATTCTCTCTTCTTAGGTCATCACCTTACCTAGGCTATGTCAGGCTGACAGTTAAAGCAAAGTAGGACAGCTTACTTAAGGAGTGATTAAATTTAAAAACTACTTTTCTATAAAATGCTCAGAAAATTTCTATCTTGGTCTTTTCTAGACAAACTTAAAATGTAAATTTTAAATACTAAGTTTTAACCCATATGTAGATTTAATGCAGGTACATGTAGTCATCTCTAGAATCAACAAATTTGTTCCTTGTTGTAGATAAATTATTGATTGGCTGGGAAATAAAGAAAAATGAGCCTCAGAGAAATTTAAAGTGACAGCTTTATACTTTCAGGATGGGAGAGACCCTCGGGTTGGGAGTCTGCTAGGTGGATACTGGTTTACAGTGTCCCAGTATTCTTCTTTTTTCTATTGTTCCTGTTTATATATATAGGCATAAAGTGTTCTGACATTTCTGCTGCTTTTAATCATCTCCATTCAGATACAAAATCAAACAAATGTGCCATTTAGGAAGGCATGCTACATGAAACCTTGGTCTACATCTGTTTGCTTTGGATACATAAGTATTTTATGACTGAACGTATAAATGCACTTGTGCACCAGAAAGTGAGTCAAGTTGTGGTCACTGTCCCCCAAATATGTAAGAGATCCAAAGTTTATAATTTTGCCAGTAGTATACACCTGTCATTTTCCTGAGCCAAAGATTCTAGGTTTTGTTTCATAAGTAGAAGCCAAATTCAGTCATAGATGTGAAGAACTTGTGTCCTAATTATTGTTAGCTACTTCATGTACTGAATGTATTTATGTTCCACAAATACCTAAGCTTTCTAGAATGCAAAGTTTAGGCGAACACTTTGCCAGGCTAATGTCTTATAAGCTAGAATGTTAGTGGTGCTAACTTTTTCCAGGCCTGTGTTCACATGTTCCTAATTTTATCGTGACTATTATATTGAAGTCAAGATAATTAGGTATGCCTGAATACTGTGCACCCTGAGCAGTGTCTCCTAATTATTTAAAAGGTATTGGGGAAGAGGCTCCGAGGAGCATATCTGTAAACAAGTACTTAATCTTCAAACTAGCTTTCTTTAAATGTTTGCTCTTGTTGGCTGTGTTTCCTACTGTGAAACTTTTAACTGTTTTCTGTTAAATTATGCAGAAGTACAACTCCTGTCAAAAGAGCCTAAACAGGATTTTTTGTTTCGGAGATGCTAGGCTATCTCCCACAGGACAGGCAAAATTAAATTCAAGATTGGACTCCAGGTGGGCTAGGTCTAAGATAGATACTTCTCCAAGATCTCTTAGTTGCTTGAATTTAGCCATACGGATTTATTTTTTTTAAATGATTTTTTTTTGAATTTCAATTCATCTCAACCACAGTTTCCTCTTCTATTCCACTCATTCCCTCCACATCCATTCACTCTTCTTCCCCACTTCTCCATTTTCCATCAGAAAAGAACTGGCCTCTCTGGAATATCCACCAAATACAGCATAACACGATATAATAAGACTAGGCAAAAACTCTCCTATCAAGGCTGAGTAAGGGAACCCAGTAGGGGGAAAGAGCAGATGAAAGAGTCAGACACTCCCTCTCCCATTGTTAGAGGTTCCACAAGGGACACTAGGCTAACAAACATTATATATGGCAGAGAACTTAGCACAGACCCATGCAGGCTCTGTGATCGCTGCTTCAGTCTGTGATTCCCTATGAGCCCTGCTTAGTTGAAGTTTGTGGGCCGTGTTCTCCTTGTATCCTCAACCTCTATGGCTCTTATATTTCTTCCTCCCCTATGTCCATGGGGTTCCTGGAGCTCCAAGGGAGGGACCCAATGAAAATCTGCAATTTTGGCTCTCTCTCCTAATATTAGGCTATAGGTCTGCGCATCTGCTCCATCAGCTGCCAGTGGTGCCTCTTTGATGAAGATTGAGTCTACAAGTATTTCATTAAGAATCATTGATTTTTTTTTCTGTCATAGGACTCTGGGCTATTCAGCCTCTGACTCCTGGCCCTCACCCATGGGCTTCCTCTCCTGGTATGGGCCTCATATTAGACCATTGGTTGGCCACTCCCACAACTTCTGTGCATCCATTGCTCCAGTACATCTTTTAAGCAGGATAGATTATACGTTGAAGGTTTTGTGGCTGGGTTGCTGTAACAGTCCTACCTCTGGAATCCTTGCCTGATTACAGAGAATGGCCAGTTCAGGTTCTGAATCCTCTATAACCAGGAATCCTCACTAGGGTCAGTCTCATAGAATCCTGAGGTTTCCACATTACCCACTCTCTCTGCCACACAAAAGGCCCTCTAATTCCAGTTGTCTATCACAGTACTTTCTCACTTTCTCCCTCCCCTTCCCTCTGCTTGATCTCTCCTATTCCCATTCCCACCTGCCCATACCCTCCCCAAAGTTATTCTATTTCTGCTTCAAGGGATATCTAGTCAACCCCTTTAGAGTCCTCCTTGTTACTTAGCTCTCTGGCTAAAACAATCATGAACAATAAAAAAGCTCCCAGAGGTTTCACCATCCCTGATTTCAAGCTGTACAACAGAGATATGATAATAAAAACCACATGGTATTGGCATAAAAACAGACAATGTTGCTCAATGGAATCAACTGAAGACCCAGACACAAACCCACAGACCTATGGAAGGTATCTCAGACAGTTCTATAAACCTAGCAGACCAACTAACTACAGGGCAGACAGGAATGCAGACAATGATGGTCAATGGCTGGTGGGCGACACCCCAGGCCTGGACTCTTGATTATTTAAACGTTCAACTCTCCATTGAACCTGCATTTAATAGTTGGCACCCTAAGGATGGACATGGAATCAATGGATCTTTCATTTGGTCCTCTTCCAACATAGTCACAGTGAATAACTTTCTTTTCTCTGCTTTCATTATTATTTGGCTCCTTTACTGACATTAAAGATATTTAGCTGAACCAGCAGTAAGACTTCTAGAGCCCAGGCTTTGACACTAAAGCATCCATTAATAATTTTCATCTCAATTACAGCCTTAACAATGAACTTGTATTTACCGGTTTTATTCTTAACAAAAATAACAATAATCTAGTAAAATAATTTTTAATTGATATTATATATATTACTACTCTATTTCTGTAATTATGTATAATGATAACTAGATGCCTTATCAAATTCATGATTGGAAATCTTGTCTGTTAACATACATGTTAACATGACACAAACTGATTGTAGTTGCAATCTATTTGTATTTGTTTTTTTTTAATTATTTAAAATAATGCATTTCATATTACCCAATTTTCTATTATTTTGCCTATTCAAAAAAATAAAAGAAATTTAATTTCTTTCTACAGTTTATTTTGGAATAAAATCCTTATCAGCATTTATGAAGCTTGTACAAAACTTTATAACTCAACAAAAGTCATTTTCTGACTGAATAAATGCTGGTTTATGAAAGTGATTCTTTCAGGGAAAATATACTAGATGTTTATTATCTTCCTAAAATGAGTTCAAATATCTCATAATATATTCATAGAAATTCAGAATTTTCTAAAACATTTCTAGTAGATCCAAATACACTGTTACAATAAGGTTTAAAAAGTTAAAGGCACTTGTATTTAGGAGACAGTACAGGGTCATGAGCTCTTTGGACAGATAGTTAAGTCTCAGCTCCATTTAAGACAAATAAGACTTGTTGCAAGAGGGCTTCAGAATCTAGAATTAACATTTGAAAGAACTGGATCCTAACCATTAGGATACCATGAAGTTTAATGTACTTCAATGTCTATGTTCCTTTTAGGTTGAAATAAAAACTTTAAATAACCAATTTTCCAAAGTAAGTAAGGGCTGGCCATGACACACAGTAATTCTGCAATTCCAAAGCTGGCACTTAAATTAGATAATCTAACAATAATAATTTTAGTATACAGAAAACTACTCACAAAAATTATGTGACCATGTATACTTGGTGAATTTTAGGAATCCTAGGAGTTAATTGGATTTGGGGTTAGAGGGTCTTCTTGGTTCCTAAAGCAAGAGTTGTCACTAAGGGGTGTATGGGTCAATGTGTATGCTGCTTAATAGGGATGGCTTCACAGGGTGTCACTAATTCCCAGATATCCATTTCAGGTGCTCTAGGAAACTTGGGTACCTAGGGATGTGCAACTGTTCAAGGTGCAGAGTGAGCGGCCATTTGATGCATTTCCTGGACAGACTGATGCAGCTCTTCAAACCAAGAAACTGGTTGTGTTCTTCTAATAGAATTCCCTATATGACTGCTGCTTGCCACAGGTCCAATCACTCCAGTACCTCTAGTAAGACTCTGATCACCTACAATCTCATGGAATGGGCTAGAGAGAATATCAACCTCTTGTCTTTGGAGTCCAAAGGACTTTCATGCAGATAAATCTCTAATGTATTAGGAACCATTGCTATAGCCATCATTTCTCCAACTTTCACCAAGCAAGTTATCATAGACACAGACTAGCACACACATGACACATAGAGCAGTTCCACGATGCACAGGGCACCCTTAGATCATATAAACACAAGCCAACAAGACTCTCCCATAGTATCACTGCTCCTTATGCCTCAATAAATGACAGAAGTGATCTCTCAAATATTTACTCCAGTTCAAATGTAGGAGTGGCTTCCTAGCTCCTTGATCATTATCCCAGAACATAATATAGGCAGCACCCGGCAAAGTAGACCTTAGATGGAGATAATTTACCTCATATCTTTATGAGATATAAGAAACACAAAGTGTGTAGACATGAATCCAGTGATATGTCTTTGAATGTGGAGAAAGATTAAACTAAACTTTACAAATTTTTGACAAACCAGGCTGTGCAGAAAACCACAAAGTAAGCATTCTGCCCAGAAAAATCTGAACTTTTCCATTCAGTAAATGGCTCAAGTAAACTTTGAAAGTTATAAGCACTCAAAATACAATTTCTTTTCTATTTTTGAATATTCATTAACATTTCTCATTAAAACAGTTCTCTAGATCACAGTAATTAGCAATAGTCGTGTGCCCCTTGTATTTAGGTCATCAATGATGTATACAACACAATACCAAACCAAAGCAAACAGATGGGTTTCTACACCTAAGTGGCCCTGCCTATACCATCCTGAAGATTGTTCAAGGAAAATGTAGTGGGGGTGGGGGTGGAAGTTAGTTGTAGGTTGGAAGTGACTAGGTCATGGACTATTTGCTCACCCTCTTAGTATTTTGAGAAGCTGCAAATTGTTACTCAAAATGACAATAGCTCCTTAGAGGAGAGGTCCCAATGCCATGGAAAGCAGAAGATTGTAGTCCAAGACAAAACAAATAAATAGAATTAGCAAGGAAGCATAGTAGCTGCTCCTTGAGGAAAAGTGCATCCTTTGTAACTCAGCTCTTACAGAACCAGATTATTAGTAATAGGCTGGGGAAACAGAGGTTACCTCAACGATCCTTTACCCTGCATTCAACATGGAGTACGATACAGTCTACCAGTGTAGTCCAGGGGAAAACATCTAGTTCCAAGCAACAGCAGTGTCTGTACTTTCCCAGTTCTCCTCACTGCTCTTGGTAGTCAAGTCAGCCTGGCTTTTGAGTGAAGACATTGGGACTTCAGAAAAACCCAAGTATTTTTTCTCAAAGGCCAAGATGGGAAGGGCATTTCTCAAAATACAATACTTTCAATATGGAAGAGACCAGGAGAAGTCTGGAGCATCCACATACCCAAATCTTCCAAGTGTCTCTTCAGCTCAGGAGCTGGGCTCATGGACAGTAGCAAGTACAGTCTCCTAACTCAACTTATTAATCCCTGAAAGAATATCTGGAAGTATATTCATTCTCTTTCCATACTATGGAAAGAGTATGGTGGGCTATGCAGGGCCTATGCAGGAGGGTGGCTCCATTGCAAGATCTAGATGCCTGATCTTAGCTGACTCAACTCAAAGATGTGATACCTTCCAGAGCACTGTCCAGGTCTTTGTGTATCACAGAAAAACTTCCTCAATGTCTTTCAATTCAAGTCCCATTTTCTTACATTTTTCTTGAATTTCAGAAACTCTATATATTTCTTCTGAACACTTGTACATTCTCAGATCCTCTCCCAATAAAAACTGTGAGAAAGTCTTCTCACAAAGCTGTGTGTACATAAAGAGGGAGTTGATGTTATTTTTCTTTTCTTTTTTTTTTAGTTTTCATTATTAAGTCATTACATAATATACAGAAATTATTATTTTTTGTCTTCAGTCCACTAGATGCTTTTCTTTTCCAAAGAGCAGTCATTCTATACTTCCTTGAGATCCCAAATCAGGCAAAATAAAAGCAATAGGCAGATCACAATCCAATGTTTTGACTGAATTTCCTGTTTTAAGTGAGAAATCTGAAGTTATACAACTGTCTCATGAAAACTTGTACCCAACTATTCAGAACCACTTACAACGCCTTGGAGTCCCAGAAACAAAACAGTGGTGGAAACACTGGCGTTCAGACTCCCTATAAGCCTGAGCTAACTGTATGATCAATACACAAAATTATGTGTTGTGTAATGTTTTAAAAATGAAAAATAAAAAACAAAAATAATGTCATTTATAATGTACATAAGTATAATCTAATGTCCTAACAAAATCATTTTAACATATACATAAGAACTGTAGAATTGCTAACAAAAATTATAGAACAAAGAGATTGAAAAAGGATGTGTATTCAAGGATGAAAATAGTCAATATTATTAAGACATCAACTCTCTAGAATTAAATGATACTGAAACACAACCTATATTTTAAAAGCTCACAGAATTTTGTTGTTTTTGAACAAGATAATCATAATATATTAAGAAATATATAAGACCTAGAACAACTAAATTAACTTTTAAAGAGAAGTAGAAGATTTGTACTGACTGATTGCAAACTGATCTATCCTTAGTAATAATGCCAATGTAATTTTAGAGCCATAGTAGACACACAAGCCAATGGAATAAAGCTCAAAAATCCAGTAGCAGATATTTAATGAATAGAAAAATTGAGTCCTTATTAATTTTTTTTGTTTTGGTGTATAGTTGATGATGTTCCATTTGCTGAAAACATTTTTTCTGTTAGTCCCAAATTACTTTATAGTTAAAAAATGAAATAAAAACAGATGTTATTTAAGATTTTCATTGCTTATTTCTGTAGTACTAGTTCTTGATGTACTAGGTGCTGTGGGCATGCTTGACTCTGTACCTCGATCTCCAATGCTAAGCTAGAGAGATGCCATAGACATTTGAGGCATAGACTTATCAACAGCTTGTTCATATGTTGTCATGAAACTGACCAGGGAATCTGGATGCCGAAGTGTCAAAGGGCAACTGCAGCAGCAGTTATTAAGTTAGTGAAGGAGTGAAATAAAGAAAGGTAGAATTGTCATCACATATTTGGAATTCAGTGTTTGCAATACCCACTGGAATGGAAAGGGTAAAGTGAATTACAAGAGATGCTACATTGCCAGAAACACATGGGGAGAAATTAGGCCACTCTATTTTTATTACCATTTCTTTATTCAGTGAAGAAGAGGTAAAGTCATCCATTATATGTGCTGATGGCTTGAGGGGAGGAAGGTGTGAATGTGTCTTCTGGAAAATGGAGTCGGCAATTGACTGTGGGAACAGAGAGAATTGCTGGGTCCTGGTGAATTACTTAAGGGATGCTGTGATAAATTTAAAGCACACCCAATCAGCACTATCACATTTAAATATAACATCATAAAAGAAATAGCTTGTGTGTGATCAGGTCTGAGATTTAACCACTCTATGAGAGAGAGAGAGAAGAGGGACCGAGGGAATTGAGGATACCGAGGAAGAGATTGTTATGATGGACACATGGCCTAAAGTTAAATACACAGGAAGTAGAAAAGTAAAGCCTTAAAAATAACACAAAATCAGAGTCTGCTTTAAATAACAAAATTGAGAAAATACAGTCATTCTACAAAATTACCCAGGGAGAACTCTAACTCAGTACAGCTGACATGAAACAGTGTGGAAAACATTTATTGCCCTACTACCAGTGACAATGATCATGAAATATACCCAGAAAAATGTTAAATTTGAGTTTTATAAACCACAGCTGAGCATAATCAGTAAAACCTTATATACTTCCTTAACTAAAAACTTTTACACAGTATGCTTTGAATGTGCTTTTATCCCTCCCACAACTTCTCCTAGATCTTGCCTACCTCCCTGTCCACCCAATTTCATGTTCTCCCCAACTATATATTCAAAAAGAAAACAAAATGAAAATAAAAATAAAAACCCAATAAGACAAAGAAACATGAAAATGAAACAACCCCCTTGCAAGAACACACAAACAAACAACAAAATCACAGAATGCTTACAGAGATTTGAAAGGATGTGAGCACTCCCACATATTTGGCATAAGTTTAGTGACCAGCAATCCGGACATAAATAGGATGAGAAATGACAATCACAAATCACTATCATTCCAGACCTAACAAAAAAGGAAAATCTTAACAAATTATATTCAGTAATATGTCATATCATCAAATATGAACATGGCATGCTGTTTCATTGCAGATAAATGTAAGAATCCTTCAGGGTATTGTAGGATATTAATAGATTCAACACATTGATATAGAACAGATTGAAGAATTAACTCAGCAGATCCAAAAGCAAATGTCTTAAGAACAAAATTTACCAGTCTTCCAAATTTAAACAACTGGAAAGAAATCTATCAAGATACAGGAGTTAAAAATAAAATACAAGGTATATGCCACCTAAAAATTCTAACTATGATAGGGGTCTAAATTTCTGAAGAATTTTCAGATATAGAATAAGAGCCAAAGGCTATTAAGTGTAGATGTAATTGTAGTGCAATAAATAATATTTAAAGATCGATAAAGGATTTATTATGGATATTAAAGTCATAGGATAACACAAAATAACTAGACTGTCATAATTAAAATGAGATATATAGGACAAGGAGGATGTCTCAATGGGTAAAGGTGATTGTTGCAAAGCTCAGCAGCCCGAGTTCAGTCCCCAGGACACACTTGGTAGATGGAGAGAACTGACTCCTGAAAGTTACCTTCTTCTTCCATATAAATGCAATGGCACATGCACGCATTCACGTACACACAAATAAATAAATAATAAATAAATAAATAATAATAAATAAATAAATAAATGTGATGAAATGGTACATAAAATTGAATACTAAAATTTTGAATCATACAAATCCGTTCATGAAAAAAGAAAGAAAATGTCAATATCATTTTAAAGTAAAGGTAGACTGGAGCAGAGCGGTATAAGATTATATTAAGTAAATGTCTTTATATTTAAATAGCAGAGAATTGTAGGCTTAATAATATACAAAGCCAAACATATGATATTTACAGCAAAAAATATTTTCAATAGAGGTTATAACATCAAAGTTTTTGAGTAGCTGTGTGAATCCTGCTTCTTGTCACCCACACCTTGCATGATGCACTTCCTTGACTGATGTGATTTGATGTGAAAAAAATAAAGAATATTAGGAGGCACACATCAATTCATTTTACCTAGTAAATGTATCTTTACTCAGTTGTAGTATTATTTTAAAGTGATCATAGAATATTAACTAAGATAGAGGATATTACAAGAGATGCTACATGCCATGAAACAACAGGGGGAGCAATTAGGCCACTCATTTTATTACCATTTCTTTTATTCAGTGAAGAAGAGGTAAAGTCATCCATTATTTGTGCTGATGGGCTTGAGGGGAGGAAGGTGTGAATGTGTCTTCTGGAAAATGGAGTCCGTTCGCAATTGACTGTGGAACAGAAGGAATTGCTGGTCATGGTGAATGACTTAAGGATGCAGGTATAAATTTAAAGCACACCCAATCAGCAACCATCATCATTTAAATATAACCACTCATATAAGTAATAGCTTGTGTGTGAATCAGGTCTGAGATTTAACCACTCTAAGAGAGAGAGAGAGAAGAGGCCCTGGGAATTGAGGATACCGAGGAAGAGATTGTTATGACTGACACATGGCCTAAAGTATAAATACACAGGAGTAGTAAAGTAAAGCCGTAAAAATAACACAAAATCAGAGTCTCTTTAAAAACAAAATGGAGAAAATACAGTCCATACTACAAAATTACCGCAGGGAGAACCTAACTCAGTACATCTGACTGAAACAGTGGTGGGAAAACATTTATTGCCCTACTACCAGTGACAATGATCATGAAATATACCCAGAAAAATGTTTTAAATTTGAGTTTTATAAACACAGCTGAGCATAATCATATAAACCTTATATACTTCCTAACTAAAAACTTTTACACAGTATGCTTTGATGTCTTTTAATCCCTCCCACAAATTCTCCTAGATCTTGCTACCTCCCTGGTCCACGCTGCCAATTTCATGTTCTCCTCGGCCCAACTGTATATTCAAAAAGAAAATCAGAGAATGAAAATAAAACGAGGTAAAAAACCAATAAACAAAGAAACATAAAAAGAAACAACCTACCCCCTTGCAAGAACACAAAAATAAACTACAAAATCACAAAAGCTTACGAGAGATTTGAAAGATGTGAGCACTCCCACTATTGTGGCAAAGTTTTAGTGACCAGGTCAATCCGACATAAATGGATGAGAAATGACAACACAAATCACTATCATTCCAGACCCTAACAAAAAAGAAAATCTTAACAAATTTAATTCAGTAATATGTCAATTAAAAATTCAACATATATGAACATGGTCATGCTTTTCGCATTGCCAGATAAATGTAAGAATCCTTCAGGTATCGTAAAGGATATTATAACTTCAAACAACATTGATAATAGAACAGACTGAAGAATTAACCTCAGGCAGAACCAAATAGGCAAGATTCTTAAGAACAAATATTACCAGTCTTCCAAATTCAAACAACTGAAAAGAAATCTATCCAAGAACAGGAGTTAAAAAAACAAATACAAGGTATATGCCACCTAAAAATCCTAAGATGATAGGGGTTCTAAATTTCTGAAGAATTTTGAGATATAGAATAAAGCCCAAAGGCGATTAAGTAGATGTTAATTATAGTGCCAATAAATAATATTTAAAGATTGATAAAGGATTATTATAGATAGTAAAGTCATAGGATATCACAAAATAACTAGACTGTCATAATTAAAAATGAGATTATATTGATGAGGAGGATGTCTCAATGTAAAGGTGATTGTTGCAAAGCGCAGCCGCCCCCGATCAGGTCCCAACATTCACTTGGTAATGGAGAGAACTGACTACTCCTGAAAGTGACCTTCCCTTGGTGTCTTCCCTATAAATGAAAATATGTGCACATGCACAGCATGTCCAGGAACACGACAAATACAAACCCTCCCACCCACCCCATCCCACCCTCCCACCCACGCCATATCATGCCCAGGAACCTCCCCAATACACCTTCCCATCCGATCAAATAGCCACCCTTCCCCCATCCGAACCATACTCCCCCCGCCCGCCCCAGACCCACACCAAAACCCTACCCTTACGCCAGGGGACCGTACGCGCCGTACCTCCGTCAAACACGAACGCTACCCAGACAATACAAAAACCCCACGACCGCCCCAATACGTCTATCCACCCCCCCCCCTCCCCCCCCAACTCACAAATCCCCTCCCCCCACACCAAAACCACACTCATGAACACCCCACCCCCAAAAATGCTACTCATATGAGAGTACCCTGCAACATGTCGTCCCCGCCCACCTTGCATGAAAGCACTTTCCTTGACGATATGATTTGCAGTGCCCCACCTACAGCCACTTGGGGCCGGGCACCGCCTCCCAACCAAATACCCACGTACCAAAGACACAATCACCACCGAGAACGACAACAAATCCCGCGTCCCCCAACGCCACAACCCACCGCACTAGCACAACACGCAACGACCCCCCCCACAGACCCAAGACCCCCCCCCAAATGGTTCCCCGCAACAACGGTCAGATACCTAGTAATACCTGGTGTTATATTAGACAATCAATTGATGCAGTTCCTCTAACCTTGTAGGTGCTCAATCAATGTGTGAGCATGTGAGTCGACCTGCCCCATAGGCTCCTACCCTCGCAGAAAGCCGTGCAACCAAAACAGGAGGTCAGTAACCTCTCCATACCCATGTGTGACCTGGGAACTGAACTTGGGCTGCAGTGCTTTGCAGCATGCCAAACAGCTTTGATATACAACCACATGAGTTGAGTGTGTGTGTGTGTGTGTGTGTGGTGTGTGGTGTGTGGTAGTATCCACACATGTTGCATGGTGAAAAGAATGTGGAGATCATAAGACCTGTTGTAAAGCCCTCTACTATGGTAGGGCTCAATATCTAGTTTGTGGCTCGAGTTCTGGCTCAGCACATGCCCATTACCCACAGTGCAATTCTACTGACGCTGAGATTAGAGATTCGGTCCACTATATTATCTATTAAATGTTCAAATATTATTTGCGACATAACAACATTATTTAAAAGACTCAGGTAATGAAATCATACAATAATTTAGTAATAGTATTACTAAATGAAAATAGTAAAATATGCATCTATTATCAAAACTTTACAACAAATGAATGTTAAGTGGTTGAATATATTGTAGGGAAATTAAAACTAATTATTAAAGAATTATTTCAATGCATAGCCCAAATCTAACCAAATCACAAGTTAACTAACCAGAGCTTTGGGGAAATGAGCCTAATTTTGAATATGGCTTTCCAAGACAGAAGTTGAGAGTGTCCTTCAAGTAAATTTATTATGCAGACATTAACAAATCCTACAGAAAGTCCGGGCAGTGGTGGACGCACCCTTTAATGCCCCAGCACTTGGGAGGCAGAGGCAGGTGACTTTCCTGAGTACGGAGGCACCGAGGTTTACAGAGCTGAGTTCCAGGGCCGCCGGCTATACAGAGAAACCCTGTCTCAAAAAAAAAAACACCAATAAAAAAACCCAAAAACAAAAACGAACTAAAACCAAAACAACAAAAAAGAACATATCCAACAGACAAAGCATTGCAAATAAAAAACTGAGGCCAGGGAACCCATGAACCGGATGTAAAACATTATCCAGTCAAGTAGCAGCCAAACAAGCCTCATGAAACTCAGGCATGAACAAACCTAGCTGATTACACGAAGCAACTGTACTACATCCCCACCTTAGACAGAGTACAGAGAACAACACATTCCCCATACATTTTTTAACCATGAAGAACTGGATAGAAGTACCACATGTCTTTTTTAAGGGTTGGAACTCAAAGCAAAATTGAAGCATAGAATAGTGAGAGGTTGGATGCAAAGTCAGAATGTAAGAAACTGAACTTGAGGAGGTCCTGCAGGAGGCATTAGATGGGTATTCCTGGCAAGAGTAATGGCCACAGAAGCAGGGGGTGGGGCACTAAAGCATGCCGCCGACCCCAATCTTCACCCAATCCCAGACACTGCGCCCATGGTGCCGGTGATCACGCCAGGAAGGTAAAGCTTAATGGTCCGCCAACGTACACCAGTCCAAATAGAACCATTCCCCATCCCCAAAAAATACCCAACAACAAACTCAACCACTCCTCACCCCACGCACGTATACATCACCAACACCACCAACCCCTATCCCGCATAGATATTTCAAAAAACCAACCTTCCTGCCACTCACGCTCCGCCCCATCAAACGAGGACGATCAAGTACTCTCTCACCGCTTCGCTACACCCCTAATACCCCACAACGCAGTTCACCCCCATGTCCCCTTACGATTCTACCACTGACCCCTACCTCCCCCCCACCATCCCCTACCCACGCCCCCCCCAACCCACCAATACATACCACGCCACACTCACAACCCCACCACATTACCTCATAGAAACGCCCCTATGCATCCAACCCAACCCAAAAAACCTCGTCCTAACACTCGGCGAATAATACCAACACGCGTAACCACCCCCTCACGGTAGGTTGGCAACCCTAAATCCTCCACCCATAAATACCCCCAAAATTACTTTCCTCCAAACCCAACTCACACGTGTACCCTCATACAAATTTCTCTCCGTAGCGACAAAGAAGGATGATACAAATTGAGAATCTTCATGACAACATACCCATTGACAACGCAACCCCGCCCACGCTCCTGGAACCTACCTCCACCACACCCGACCCCTCATGCAATTATATGTAGCCTAAAAAATAAATTTCCCCCAACTTAAGAACCAAAACCCCAGTCCAACCTTATTGTGCGCGGTTCGGTGCCGCCCCCTCCCCCTCCGTGGTTTCAGGAATCTCCCACAAAACGAACAGAGCTGAACACTATCACGCTGCACAGCCCCTAGAGTGTATTCTGCACTTACACGTGCGTCCTACACGAGCGGTCTAGCGATTGCGCTGCCCGCACAGCCTCTCCCCGCCCTGGCTCCGCCCACCTCCCCCGATACCACCAAAACAATCCCCCTCCTCTTACCAACCCTAACCACCCTTGGACACATTAGCCTAGTAGCGGTAGTGGTCATAGCATTAGCCACCCAATACACCACGGGGCAGTGACCCACCCCGTCACGATCCCCTCTTGTGGGGCTGCCAGCCAAGAATCGCACAGTCTTGCTCACAGTACTATTAGCCCCACGGACGGCTATGGGTGGAGTCGAGATGGGTTTGGGTTCCCTATTGAGGAGTTTAGCAGCAATACCTAAGTGCCCGCTGCCCTTTGGCCTTCTGATTACGCCCCTATTCACAGGCCCCCATAGCACCAGTAATGCCCCAACACTCGTTCCGTTCTCCGGCTAGATGACGTTTAAGATAACCATAACTCACTCTTTAACTTCCGCAGCCTCGGTGCCCCGCCTAACCCCGCCAATACCAGCTCAATCCTGACCATTCCGTCAGCTGATCCCAAAACTCCACTCTGGATCAGGCCGACAAACTGAGCCGACCCGCAGGGGTCCTCCCGCCAAGCCGGACATCCAAAATCGCGCCTGCCGGACAGCACACCGCGGGCCGCGCTGCGCCGGCCCCGCTCCCGTCCAGCGACCCGCCACAGGTAGAGCACCCCTGCAACCGAATTATGACATGCCGCCCCAAGCAATATGACGACAGCATCATCCCAAGACAGCTCTTTGCAATATCTGACCTGTCCAGGCGCGAGGCGAGGAGATTCGGGGTCTCTAGACTAGGGATTCTCTCTCTCAGGGAAGGCGGGATGGTGAGTAGTCCCTGGTCCAGAGCAACCCATACCCGGCTGGAGATATCTTGTATAAGCGGGAACACACACATATACATGTAAACACCCCGTTGTTTATCATAAACTGGAGCCTAAGGAGGAGGAGTTATTGGAGGGGTGAGACCCCCCCTCCAGGGTTAAAAAGGCGGGAAAGGGGGGGTTGGGGGTTGGTCCAAAAGGGGGGGGGCCCCCCCCGAGGAAAGGAACCCCCGAAACCGGCGGGAAAAAAGGGTCTTTTGTTCTAAGGGGCGGGGAAATTGGGGTCCAACTTTTTTAAAAGGGGGGGGTAACCCCCAAACCCAACCCTATTTGTTTAAAATTAAACCCCCTTGGGACATAATGGAGGGAGGGGGGTTATTGGAGGGGTGAGATAACATAGGGGGCAGGAAGGGTGGACTGAGGGTTTGGGGGTGTCTGACAGGGACAGCTGAGCAGAGGCAGGACAAAACAGGTTCTGTTGAGTCACTCTGGAATGGAAGGACTAAGACAGGTTTCAAACTTTGAGCCAGGGTTTAAAACTCTCCCAAAACGGCCGCGAAACATGAGCCAGGCTTGGGTTCGCCCCCACAAGGCCCAAATCAGGGCTGAAATGGGGCCCAACATTACACCAAAAGTGAAAAAAAAAAGGGAAAAAGAAAGAGGAGTGGACAGGCAAAGGGGAGAGAAAGGGAAGGAGGAAGGAGGAGGGAGGAGAGAGAAAGAGGAAGAGAGGGAAGGGAAGAAAAAGGGTGGGGAGAGGGGGAAAACAAAATCTGGGTAATACTGAGTCCAAAAGAGAGTGAAAAATAGTAGAGGGATGTGCCCGGGTACCCCCAGCATTCGGGTTTCAACTATGGAATTGAAATTTCAAACTAACTCTGTGATCAACAAACCTTCCGACAAAATTTTCATGCCTTTCAAACAAAGGGGCAATTTATCTTCTGTAACCCAAACTTAGAGGAAGGTACTTCAGAAATGAAAATAAGAAATGTTTCTCTTTTGGGATTTCTTTGAATTACTATTCTGAATAGATGACAGAAAGAGAGAGACAGAAGGAGAAAGATAAACATGCACACACAGAGAGACAGAGAGAGAGACTGAGACTGACAAACAACAGACAGAAAAGACAGACAGACACACACCACACACACACACACAGATGGGGGATCTCTGGGGTTCTGTCCTCTTTTTTCATTAAACATTTTAAAACGGGTTTAGAATTAACTACAAAAGATGTCACACAGCAGCTCCGGAGTGCCGCTGACTTAAAATAAATATGTTTATGCCTGACTTTAACACTGACTCCCAAACTGTCCTCCACCACTCTCCAATTTAAAAAAAAAAATTTGTCTGACTTTTTTTTTGAGAATAAAGGCAAAATCCATACAGACACCTGCATGCCAGATGTGTGAGGCCTCAACATGTGCCTGGCTATTCTGCCTGCAATACTTACCACAAAGCCCTCTCCCTCTTTGGCTGGGTTTTGAGAAAAAAAGGGCCAAACCATGCACAATTCTCAGCAATTTTTTTCCCATTTTTCCCTTTTATTTGTCAGTCATAAGTCTTCAGTTTTCCTTCTAAGAGTTTTTAAATATGACTAGGCTTATTCAGAACCCACAAGCCATTTCTTTTTTCCTTGATTATGAAACTGGGGATAATTGTACACTTTAATTTGTTTTTATTTTTAACACATGGACAAGGGATACATGGAGGTGCTAAGTGCCCCACTTTTTTTTTAGGTTATTCATAGCAAGAAAACACAGTTTGAAATTATCACTCCAGATCTGACTGGAAGCATTAGACACTCTATTTTTAAAAATTACTTAATAAAATAATCAGTTTATTATGTTAATTGGAGAGTTTTCTTTCTCCTGGTTCTTGATCCAAACCAGGATCATGCACCAGATGGACTTTAAAACTGAAAGATCAAAGAATGACATCACTAAAGCTCATGGTCCAGCAGTGCAAGGCCAGGTGGATGCCAGAAGGATGAAGTTAATGAGATACTTTGCTGCTACCAACAGGCAAGAAGACCAGAGTAAAACCAGCTCCACTTGGAGAAGACTTCTATCAGCTGGCTGCAATTTTCCTGGATTATCCCAAATAGCTTGCTAAATCCACCTCATATACTAATTACCACACAAATCTATGCCTGTCCATGCAGCAAATCCATGTGCTCAAGTTTTCATTGAACTGTGAATCACATAGCTAAAATATTTGGCGAGATTGCAGGTTAAGCCCCTTATAGATTTTGAAGGGACTAATATTTGTTCAGTAAAACTCCTTGGACTTTCTTTTAAATACAAACACAAAACATATTATATAACATATATTATTGATCACCATTTTAGGGATATCTCTGAATATTCTCAAGTTTTTCATGAGGGTGCTAATAGTAGACTGACTCATTTTGAAGATAAAAGGACATCTACATTCAAATGCTAAGTTTCCAAGCTGACTCTAATAAGATATTGTGACCCTGAAAGCCAACCATTGGCCTGGAATATTCAGCCATTTGACTAGACTACCTGCTGTATGACTAGACTACCCCAACTATCTGACTAGAATTCCATAGCTCTGTGACTAGGATACCACAGGCCATTGACAGAGTTCTCAGAATCTGACTAGAGTACCTGAGCCTCTAATTAGACAACCTGAGTCATCTGACTAGAGTACCATAGCCATTTGCCTGGAATATCCATAAACATGCTTGGGTTAGTAGGTCAACTAACTGCATTTGATTTGCCTTATTTAAAGCTAGCAAATTGTGCTTCTTGGTGACTTGCTGCATATAAACTTAACCGAAGCTGTGTTTGCTGAGTAGAAACATTGCTCGTTTTCCCACTTCTTTAGCCATCCTAGTTCTTCAACCCCACCCTTATTCTAGGGTTATGTTAGCTATATTTGTCTAGAGTCAGTGCTGACCTTCCTGATGTCAGAAGGACATACCGACACCATATTATTTAAAAGGGCATAATTCCCATGATTCACTCTTTACAAGTGAACAGAGAATAGTGACTTTATGCAAGCAAATTGTGCAATATTTATAAAAAGAATAAAAGTTATACTTTCTACTTATTTTCATTCAATTGCTGAATTACCCCTATGGTACCTCACTGTTTTTAATTGGTTCTGTAGTTTGTCAATGGATGGTACTAAAATATTTTTACTTGTGAAGTTGCCAGCCAATAAATGCATTATTATTTCATGGCAACAGTGAACTTGTATGTCACAAGTGCCCTTACAAAGGCAGGCATATTGTGACCCTCAGAAGTGCCAAGAACATGATACAAAAACTTCAGTAAACTTGATGAATGATTAACTGCACCACATAGAACTAAGAAGAACACATAAGTTAGCATGTCCGTTGAGGGGATAATACTAAGAAGTGATTTTAAGTGGTGTGTCTAAAATCCCTCATATGTTTATTATACTGTCTGGGCAAACTTGAAGAAAGCTCTCCTTTCCTGAATACCTAATAACTTATTGTAAGTAAAATTATTTAAATGGTATTCCCAGAAGGTGACTCTTGGACCACTAATTGGAGAAGACTTTCTGCCTAGGAGATTCATCTGTTTCTCAGGTCACTTTCTGCTCAGAATTCTGAGCTTTTGTATTTCAAAAGGTATTTGAAGAATGCAGTAGCTGAATTTCTTCTAGTCAAATGTTAGCAAACACAAATGTATGGAAGTGACATAGTCCCTGGCCCTAATGAAGTATGCAATTTATGACCCAAACCTGTTTTATTTATTACCAATAATCACTTGTGTTGCTTTCTGAAAATTTAACCCCATCTCTTGGCAGGAGATGTCTTCATAGCGTCTCTCATCCCTTTTATTTTGTTATTGAACCCTTATTTTTTCTTATTGTACCCTTTTATTTTGAAGGCATTTTCTTTTAGTAATACTTGTAAGTTTTATTGATTCTAAAGATTTTTGAAAAATTCTCATCTGTTTTTAATTTACCAGCCAACCTATATTCTGTTTCCAAGGAAAGGAAGAAATCGACAAAGCTGGATTTCAATCTCAGGCTTCCTGGTTTCTGCTGCCCAGAGAAAGAAAATGTGCTCATCCATTTACAACTAGTAATATCATTTAACAAAGAGCTGTGTTTATTAATGGTTTAGTCATCTCAAACAAGCACCTTGCAAAGGGTGTTTTGTCCATCCTAGACTTGTCTATTGTGAAAACATGCAGGGATGATCATCAACTAGGAAAACAGAACAAAAGTGGTCATCCCTAGAAAGACTTGGTTTATCTTCACTGTGAACTCAGGCTGCTCTTTGGAATCTATAATGTTAGTGCTGAGGAAGAATCTGATTGATACAAATTTGTTCTCCACAAATTCACCTACTTGAAAGAACTATAACTATTCATAACATGTGTGGATTCTACCAGTTATATTTGATAACATCATTTAAATGGGAACTAAATAATACTCTTATGATTCATGCTAAAGTCTCTGTGGAACTTTGTACTGTCACCTAAGAGAACAAAGAAAGTGATATACAGGTGTTTGTTATTTCTAGTTACAGGTGTCTCAGATTGAATGGTTTTAAGACCTGGGGATTCCTCATTATCTTTTCAATATCATGGAAGATGAGCTGTTCTTCACGAAGTTCCAGGACCCCAAGAGGCCTATAAAGAGATTCTAGAAATGTGGTAGACTTGGACAGGGAATCATTACCTATTCTTTTTCACTAATCCCTGGTTAAAATCTAACAGTTCTTCAGAAGAATAATGATCCACCATTGTATACTGGTATGAACAGTATGTGTGTGGTGTATGTGTGTATGCACATGTATATACATATGTGTATGTATACATGTATGTAGGCATATTCACCTATAACTTGTTCCTGATAGAAATCATAAATATAAAGGCACTGCTCCTCTTTGCAGGTGTAATTTTGCTTGATTCTGTTGTGAGTTCACAGAGCCATTAAATAGGTTGCTAGACCTTGCCATTTAATTTATTACTATAAATTTTGTTTTTAAAATATTTTGATTAGTGTTTCAGAATAGTTTGTTTTCTTTGTGAATCTATGGATTTTCTTTCAAAGAAGTCATATTTGTTGTGAGTCCATATTGAGTCACAGGTTTCATCAAAGAACCAAAGTATTTGGGCACAAAAGAACAGAAAAGCTCTTTGGTAAATACACTTTGCTGTTAATTTCTAAAAGTCAATAACTATAATTATAAAAATATTTACCATAGATTCACTATGCAAAAATTGTATTTCATTAAAAAGAACCCTTATTTCTAAATCTTAGCAAATAAACCAAAAACACAATTTTTAAAAGTCAACTACAAATGGAGGGACCCGTGGCTCCAGCTGCATATGTAGCAGAGGATGGCCTTATCAGACATTGATGGAGGAGAGGCCCTTAGTCCTGTGAAGGCTCAATGACCCAGTGTAGGGGAATTCGAGGGCGGGGAGGTGGGAGTGAATGAGTGGGTGGGGGAACACCCTCATAGAAACAGGGGGAGGGGGAATGAGATAGGGGTTTTCCAGATGAGAAACCAGAAAAGGGGATTACATTTGAAATATAAATTAAAAAAAAAAACAAAACAAAAAGACAACTAAGTAGACAATGAAACCTTTCTAAACTGTATCCTACCACAAAGAAATTCAATCATTTTTACGGACATGAGGTGGAGAAAATAACTAAATTTAAACATTTTAAGTCACCTCATGAATACACTCAGCATTTGTCTAGATTTTCAATTCATTCCCATTTCTTGTTTTAACCATATAAGAATAGTGAATTGAGTTGTATATTAGATAATGACTCATATCTGTATTTTACCAACTCTTAAATGGACATCAAAAGAATACATGTCAACACACAGATTTAAAATTTTTACTTCAATCCATTTCTACTGTTAATAATGGCTACTACTAGATTTGCAGGAACTCATTATTCTTTCTCAGAAAGAACAACAATCAATCTTCAAACTTTTAGGGCTAGAAGCTCACACCACCAGGTTTTGCTATCAAGAGAAGGGTGTGCTTTCTAGGAGTGTCAGCTTTGTAACAGTCATGGTTGTCACCATAAATATGATTAATTGGCTTTTTGTCACCAACAAAACTTTTGACTCCGACAGTGGCAATGATGAATAATGCAAGGACTTCATCAATCTGGGGAGCTCCAGTTTGGAAGAGTGGAAGTCTCATGATGAAAGGAGGATCTGGCTAGCTTGTGAGCAAGCTGCAGTTGCACCAATATTGTTTTTCACAATAATCACTCCTTGTGTGTCAGTCGCATTTCTCGTCTTACAGTAAGATCACATTTCCTTGACGTCACAGTGGATTATTTTTCTGTCCTCTTTGTTTTAATCAGGTAGTGCTTTATAATTAAAATAAAAATGTATACATTTCAGCACACATATTTTTTGTTTGTTTGTTTTCTTGTTTTTTTTACCCCTTCAGGCTTGTTGACATACATTTATTTTATAGACAAAGATTTTTTTGTTTCTATCTAGCTAAGTTGTTCTCAGTCTTCCTGATGCTGTTGTGGTGACTTCCAACCATAAAAATTATTTTTATTGCTGCTTCACTTTATTGCTACTGTTATGAAGCATAATATAAATGTCAATATTTTCCAGTGGTTTTAGGTGACTCCTCTGAAAGGGTCATTTGACCCGTAAAGGGGTGGTGACCCACAGGTTGAGAACCACTAATCTAACTGTTTCCAGAATATTAAATACAGTTTGTTATTTTAAGATCCACATGTCTGAGAGATCAAGGCATGCCTTTTATCACTTACAGATGTACAGATGAATTTCACTAAAAGGGAAGGGTGATTTTTGACCTGCCAAGGGCCTTAAGTCAATTTCGGTAGTTTGAAAAACAATACTTAACTGTATATTCCTAGGTTTTGCCTGCATTAAATAATTCTTAAATCAGATCATACTTATTTGGTATGAAAATTTAGTTATAAAGACATAAAATTTGTAATTCATTTAATATAGTAACATTCATATAAGGTTCTGTTTTCTAATCTAGATATCATGATATAAAAAAGTAGTCAGCCACCTTACAGGTTTAAGCCTGTAAATACATTTCATTGTATGATTTGTTAAATATGCTATAATGGCTTTCGGTGACAGGTATTCAAATAAAGGCTAAAACTCATTCACTATTAAAACCTCAGAAATCTGAACATTCACCTTATTTTCCTCTCTTCTCTCCACAAGCACTTCCGTTAATTGAGTATGTGTGAGAAGGTGGCAGGGCAGGAAGTTCAAGGTCTCATGGGAGTAGAGAACTGTGCTTCACTCTTCAAATGAAACACACACACCAATCTTTTAAGACTTTTATCTTGAAGTTACAGTATGGCAATGAACTGACTGCAAATGGAATAAAGAAAACTGAAAGTTAGATTATAATTATGAAGCAATTTGTGGGTTTTTTCTGAAGTTATAAAAGTTACGACAGTCTTTAGTGAAGTCAGTAAATTACTTTGTAGATTAAACTATGTAGTTGTCTATTTGGACATGAAACATGTACATCTTAACTGTTCCATATCTGAATATATAAAACCCAGATCATCACAAGACTAAAGACTAATAAACAGTTACGGACAAATCTGTGCTCATAGTGAAATACTTCAGTACAGGAAAAGACCAAGGGAAAGTACCTCCGTTCCAATCATTCTGTGAATTCCAATGCCAAACACATATACAGGAGGATCTCTTGCCTGAAGACAAGATGCTCCAACATCCAACAGATGTCCAGGAGGGCAAGTACTACAGACATTCCCATATGTTGTGTTTTCCCAAGTTGTACATACCTACAACAGGAATCAATTTATATATTAGACACAGATTGGGGTTAACCCTGGCAATAATAGAACAGTATAACCATTCAAAATCATCTATCTTTCAAAATATCATGTATACTTTCATCTTTTTTCCTGATTATTTCTCTTTTTTTTAAAAATTGGATATTTTATTTATTTACATTTCAGATGTCATACACTTTCCCCATTTCCCCTCCCTAGAACCCCCTTATACCATACCCCCTTCTCCATTTTGCTTTTATACCATTTTAATTACATGCATGCATTAAGGTCAGTTCTAGGTTGAGGACCTACCAATACAATAGATGCAAATAGTCAAGGAACAAGCAAGACAAACACAAATAGTCAAAGAACAAGCAAGGCAATAAACAACATTCTGTGAACACTCCCATGATCACTGTTTCTAAGGGCTTATCAGGATGACCAAAATATCTGAGCCTACTTCCCTGTCCTAGTCTGAAGTCATTTTCATGTCTGAAGCCTACTTCATTGGTCTAGCCTAAAATTTAGATTCCTGTCTGAAATTACTTCTTTGTTCTAGCCTAATATTTGGATTCCTGCCTGAAATTACTTCTTTGTTCTAGCCTAATATCAGATTCCTGACTGAAGCCAACTGATTCTTGCCAAGCATCCCCAAAAGCTCTCCGCTTCTCCCCCTTTTTTATTTCATAAAGAAGTTTGAGCCTGTCTTAGGTCATTCTGCTAAGAATGTCTTCCTTACCCATCATGGAATATGTATTATCAAAAGCAATGCAATTCTGTCTTAGGTTGGTAAGGCTCTGTGCAGAATTTTATCCATCCTTGGCTTGCCAGCCTATTAATTTAATAACTCTGTCTGGGGATCCATTTTCAGGTTCAAGCCATGTACTTTGGTTGCCAATATTTTGATGTTGTTAAAGACAACAGGATGGGCAAAATAAAAGTATTCCCAGGACAAAAAGGGCTAGCATGATCAAGCTATATATGCCATTCTTGAAGCCTGACCAAAATAGAAATACTGATCTCAGGCCATGAGTAATTTTATCAGCAGTATCTACCACATCAACGCTCAGCAGAGCAGTATTTTTTAAATTTGTAAGCTCATTATGCAAAGTTAAACAACAAGAGAAGTGTTAGAATTTTGGCAAATACACTGCAAAAGCATCTTTAAAGTTTTTCCTAATTATAATGATTATCACTCTAAATTTTAGAATTAATATGAATCCAATGGTGTTTGGCATGACATTTGAGATGACTCCTTACTCTTAAACTCTGAACCTCCTTCAACAATTTGAATAGGATAAAAAGCACCAATCCAATGTTCCAAATGCCTATCTAAATCCTCTTGTATATTCAACACATTAGTCACATTTTTTGCTAAATGATTAACAAAAGTAGCTGTCATAACTTCTTGTGCCAAAGCAATTGTAGAAGCAGTGGTGCTAGCAATTAATGTAACTAAAGCTGTTATACCAGCAATAAGCAAGCCCACTACCCTCTTGTTTCTGCTTAAAGCCTAACTCATTTCTACCAGTACTTGCAAGCTTCTTTCAGAATACCAAGGTTTGGTGATACTCAGGGCACTAAAACAAAAGCTGGTTGATAGACTTCCAAGTGACATGCCAGATTTCAACACACTAACACAATTAGAAGGTACACAATCAATTCATGCACATACATGCTTGCACTCAGGTATAATTATAGCAGATGTCAAGGATCTTCTCTATATATACATGTAAACTTAGCATATAATAAAGGACTTAATATAAATAAGCTTCCCTATAACATTTGAGATGCACTGGTAAATAGGAAGGCTATTTTTATGCAAAGGATTCACTCTTTAGATTAGGAAGAAAAAAAGCAAAATTATTAGAGAAAATGGTTGAGGAAATATGAACCTTCCTTGAGGAGATATTAACCAACCTCCATCACCTATCGTAGGACACCAATGAAAGACCAAAAGAATAGAGAGAAGCGGAAGAATAAGAAGAGAAGAGGAAAGCAAAGGAAAAGAAAAGAAAGGGAAAGGAAAAGAAAGGAAGGGAAGAAAGGAAGGGAAGGGAAGGAAGGGAAGGGAGGAAGGAGAGAGGAGGGAGGGAAGGGAAGGAAAGGAAATTAAAGGAAAGGAGAGGAGAGGAGAGGAGAGGAGAGGAGAGGAGAGGAGAGGAGAGGAGAGGAGAGGAGAGGAAAGGGGAAAGAACTACTCAAGTAGCCATGATTTGTTAGTATTACTTAGCATAGTATGGGTGGGTGATTACTTACTGGAGCATGAGTGACTCAAAAGCAGCTGTATGACTGACAACCCACCCTGCCATGTGATGACTCATATGAACTGCATCTCTGGAGCTTCCTATGCAAGCTACATGTCACCTGAGCAAACCAAATCTGATCTGGCCAACAGTTCTTATTGCTTTCAGAACACTGGGAATGAGCCTGGGAATTCTGTAATCTCTAGGAAGTTTCTGAACCTGTGAGTTAATCCCAGAGTCTTACGAGCTTTCCTTCTTATTCTAGGACAGAATGTTGTAATTCCTCTATACAGCAGTGATAATATTTTAAAGATGTTTTTAAAAAAGTGATTAAAAGTCTATAACTAAGCCTTTTTGTGTTTACAGAAAAGCAATGAGGCTTGGGACCACTTTCATCCAGGTTTCATAAGAGCTCTACTAAAGGCTGTAAGGCTCAACAGTAAAATATTTTGCATTATGCTATAAGGAAGCCAAAAACATTAACAGCATGAAAAAATGCTCTGCAAACATGGGTTATGTAGAAGAAGAGCAACAGAACCACTTTGGAGAAGATGCAAATATGCAAAAGTGCATTAATATGAACAGGATGAGGAAAGGCAATATGTAGATTCAAGAATGTTTTGAATACTAGGCACAGAGTTGTGTGCAGTATCTACAAGACAGTTTCTGAACAGGAGAGTATCTGGATGTTGATACTGGCTGGACTGGAGGGTTCTTTAAGGACAAGAAGTAGTTCAAAGCAATGGGAAAATGAAGTTTATCAGCAACAGAACAGGTAGAACAGAACTTCCTAGAGTTGGAAGGCTGCTGACTCTATGGCAGTCTAGGCTCTTCTCTCAGAGACGTTCTTCCCTCTCCTCCATTGGTCTTTTTGTGTCCTTGTGCCTTTGGCATGGGTATTGTATTCATCACCTTTTCCCAGGAACACAGAAAGAGCAGGCTCTTCAGTCTCCAGGGTCATGTATGGGAAAGGGGCTGCTTGGTTAGGGTTAGGGGGAAAAGTGAACCTGAATGTAGTTAACGGAAAGTGGGTGGTGACTACGATCAAAACAGACTGTACAGATTCTCAAGGAGTTAATGATAATGTCCTGTTGGGAAAAAAAATTAAGTATGCTTAGTATCATTTATGAATATGCTGTCACACCTCCCACATTACTCTTCCAAACACAATACTTTCTGAGACTATTGTCAAGGAAATGATTCTAACACACAAGGTTAGAAGGATGCTCTCAAATTATAGAAGTTCCACAGCACTATCATTTGATTTAGATCTTTAATTTGCACAAAATTGATGTGTATAGATCAGAGTCATTTTCATTTTTTGAATCCCCGATGGGCAAAAAAAAAAAAAAAATGTTCTTCTGGTAATTTCTGGATCTTAATAGAAACTTATTTATAATTAAAATATTAAATAACATTAATAAATATTCAGTCAATAAAATGCAATATAAAGCTAGAGAGATGGCTCAAAGGTTAGGAGTATATACTGCTTTTCTACAATACCTACGTTTGGTTCCTAACATTGTGTCAGGCAGCTCAAGGTCATACAGATAGATAGATAGATAGATAGATAGATAGATAGATAGATGATAGATAGATAGATAGATAGATAGACAGATAGATAGACAGATAGATAAAAGAAATAGAAATAGATATAGAAATAGATATAGATATAGACACTGACAACTTCTGAGTTTCATAGGCTTCTGAACTTAGGTGCATATATCCTCCCCATTCCCTATATACATGTAATTTTAAAACATTATATATATATCATCATATATATGTTGTGTGTGTATCTTTTTTTACTTTGGCTAAATTTCAAAGCATTTTTCAGAATGTTAGCATTTCATATTGATAATTATTAATTCACAAACTGAAACCTCTAAAACCTTTTCTTAGTTGAGGCTCTGTGGTAGTTTGAATAAGAACGGCCCCATAATCTCATATATTTGCCTGCTTGGGATCCAGCTGATGTGCTGGCAAGAAATTAGGAGGTGGTCCCTTGTTGGAGTAGATCTCTGGGAGTTGGCTTTGAAGTTTTAAAATCCCACACCAGGCCCACCCACTCGAGCCACCTCTATGTCAAATACTTTTTCAAAAAATAATGCATGACCTTTGGACTAAATTATATCATTATAGAAAAACATCAGAGAAAATGAGAAAAGCAAATGAGAAAAAAGTGGATATAGATTACAGTCATAAGTTAAAATTCAAGTAGGTAAGTTACAGTAGTTTCCCTAATGTGGTATGTCATCAAAGAGCCAAGGAGGACAGGGTTCCGGGAGAAGAGCATTCCAGGAATTAAGTCAGCGATCTGGCTTACTTCAGGGACCCTTTATGAACATTTGAAGAAAAACAAGGTGACAAAGGAACAGGATCAAGGGAGGAATGAGTGAGATCAGAAATGTAGCTTGACAAAGATTATGACCACTTCTTAAAACCCTGGATGGTGTAATAGCTTCAAGTAATTCTCCAGTGAGACCATCTACTGAAGGGAATTAATAAAAGAGAGATATGATCCTCACACAGGTCAAAGGTACTCAGCTCCCTAAAGTTATTTAGTTAGGAGCTAATTGTTGTTACATACTGTGGAAAGCATCAATTCTCACACCAGCCATTACATAAACATACTTTAGTAATTTTTTTCTTCTTTAAACTAAGCTGTGAGGAGGTACTAGGAAGCCATGTGTTTGACAAGTGACACACTTAGTGTCTCCCTTCTTTGAGTGAAGAGTCATTAATCAAGGAAGACGTTCTTTGACCCTTAGCTGGACTTTCACATCTTCTGGTTGTTTTGAACACTTCACTTCTCTCTGAGAGAGTTCCAGTCAGGCTGTGAGAATCACTGTAACCATATCTGTTGCCTAAACTTTAGAGGCTTTGCATGGGTTCTGAAGACTCCAGTGAAGTCAAGACAAGTTTAGCAAATGCCAGATGCTCACTCTGAAGCTATTCTCATTCAGGCCTCATGGAATAACAACTCCTACATAACTCAGACAAAAGTCTGTGATTGGGTCACATTCCAGACAGTTTTATGTCAACTTGACACAAGCTAGATTAATTTTGGAAAAGAGACTCTTCAGAGAAGGTGCCTCCAGCTTGTTTCCTCAAATTGCTACCCTGACTTTACTGGATGATGGACTACAAACTTTAAGATGAAATAAGCTTTTTCATCATCCAACTTGGGTTTTAACATAGTCATGGTATTTAACATAGCAATAGAAGCTGTTGGGAGAAAAGACAGTTTTCTCTAAAAGTGTAGCCCCTTTCTGATAAGTAGACCATGCTCTAGTGAAAGGCTATATATCTAAGAATATTATTGGGCCTCATGAATTGACGTTGATAGAAAGAAAAACTGAAAGGATGGACAGGTGGTAAGAGAAGAAGGGGACTTAGGGGAGGGAGGGTAAACAGGACCAAAACACAGTATACAAAATTCTCAAAAAGGCAATGGGATGTTCTTGTTCTCTACTAGTGAGTAAGTCCTACCTAGGAAAGATCTTGTTACCTTCTGGGCACCTGGGAAAGATATAAGACTCAGTTTCAATTCTTCTGACAGATCATCAGAGCCCTGCCTTCCAGTTTCAGGCCTTGTGAGTTGCAAATTATGAGGGAGGAGGACTTCAATCCCACTAGTGTCTAACAGCTAATATGATAATTCCTCTTTAAAATCTAATTTAGTTTGTGTATGCGTGTGTATGCATGTGTACATGTTTTGTGCTTTTTCTTTTTCCCTCTAAGTTAATATTTGGACATGATCATCTAGAATGTTTTTGTTTCTATCCATTTTCTTTGAGTGATAATTTTGTATGAACAGTATTTACTGTTCTTTGGTTTATGAGGTCTCATTTTCTAAGTTAGCAACCAGATTATACTAGCCAGTGGCAAAGTTCTCATTGTGGTCTACTTGATCTCTGCCCACTCCAGGAAGTCTAGTGGGATAGTGATCATGTTTTGTTTGCTTTTGAGATAGAGTCACTCAGCACACCGGCTGTCTTAGCACTCACTGACTATCCCAGGATGGCCTCAGACTCATGCCTCAGTCTTTTGAGTACTGATATATATTTTTCAAGTGTGGTACATTTTCATATGGAAGAAAGACATAGGTTTCTGTGTCTGTCTTGTGGTTTTTGTTGGCTCTTCAGGGTTTACACCCTCCATGTATTGATACTTCCCTTCATCACACTCTGAGAGATGGACCACCCCTTTCAGAGCTCTCACTCTTCCCCAAGCCTCCTGCTGGATCCTACTGTCCCTTCCCTCTGAACAGTGGTGCCATAACTCTGATTTATAACATTTCAGTGCTATTCTTACTGGCCTGCTTTGGATGCACTGGCTCCAAATGTGACTATCTATTTGTGGGATGCTGTATAGTTTTTTTCTCTTTTTTTCCATTAAACCATCACTGATTTTTCACCCTGTTGGGGGTGCGTTACAGAGCAAGGATTACTGGTTTAGTTGTTTGTCCACTACTTATATATAATACAAAGTTTTCTCCTGCATTCCAGGTATGATTTACTGAGCATGGGTCAGAACCCATAGATGAACTTACATATTCTTTCTGATTTTTATGGTTGCAATATAAAATTTTTAAAATTGTGAGTATAAAGGTTTTGATCAGTCTCCCTTGTCTAAATGAACAAAACTATCTGAATATATACTTTTCAATGTATTCACATATTTGCCTTGTTTTATAAAGATAATATTCTAATTTCTTATTGCATTTGTTTATTTTGTTTGTTTGTTTGTTTATTTGTGTGTGTCTGTCCACATGCTGCAGCACTGGAGTGGAGGTCAGAAGACAAGGAATGGGAGTCTGTTCTCTTCTTCCACCCTTTAGCTTTCAGGAATTAAATTCAGGTCACCCAAGGCTTGGTGGCAGGCAAGCAAATAAGCCATCTTACCCATTCCTGTTCCAATATTTTTCTAGTGGCCCTTTACTACACATACCTCATTTGGTACCCATATTTAATCATACCCTCTAAAAATCATTAACATTGTCCTTGCCTAATGTTTTACCAGGCAGTTAGTTTCTTTTGTGATTATAAAAGAGAAACTTTTTTTTTTTTTAAAAGCTGGTAGAAGACAAAAAGAACCCTGAGGAAAACACTAGTGATCAAATAATGCAGCTTCTCCTTGGTTTTTTTTACTCCAAGTCTTCTCTGCTCTCCTGCTGCTGTGTCTGTAGGTACCTCCCTCTACCTGAATAAAGTAGCATTGCTAAATGTGAAAATGTAAAGAACTTTAAGGATTTTTCAGAGTAAAAGTAAAATCAGAGGAATTTTAGGTCAAATTCACACTTTTGCTACTGAGTACATTTATTCATTCTGTTTCTCAAACAAATAAAACTTTTTACAAAATTACAGATCTCTAAGAATGGTGCTGTATATGAAAGAAGACATTTTGCACTTCTAAAAAGCAGCAGTCAATCTATTACTTTTAATTATGCTTTTAAATGTCATAAAACATCCAATTTTTAAAGCTCAGCACTCTAATGTCAGTTCTATGATGTAGCAAAGGTTGGCTTATTATTGAATTCACTTTTTATAAATTGAGAATTTTCAATGTAATCCTCAGATAAAGTGTTTAAAAACATATTTAGCTTTAGCACTGTTAAAAAATATGTTTGAAAAGCATTCTACAAAACCAGCAGTACACAGTAGTTTATCAGGCAATGGTGTTAATAAGTGCTGCACATCACAGTTACCATGATCCTTTGAAGTCTGTGTATTCAAACGTCAAATAAATTCTCTGCCATGATTCTGGCAGTTGAAGTGTGTGGGTAACACGTTGGGATTTTCTTGGATACAGAGATTTGTGGCATTCAGGTGAAGGCTATGTGGATGAGAATTGCACTTGTAGTTTGGGTTTTAAGCATAGGGACCTGATTAGTGTACTTGGAAGGCTCTTTCCTGCTATTATATAATTTACTAATTCATAATTACTAATTTGACTATAAAAATATCTGTCCCTTTATTCTCTCCTTTTGTTTTTCATTGTTGAAAAAGATTCATAGCTATTTGGGAACTTTTGACAATCAAAACATCAGAAGTAAATGAGTCTTGAAATGCTATGGAACTGCTAGCTTCTTTTAACTATTCATAGTTTTACTGCCTGTAATATGTCTACAGAATTCATTTAAGTACTGTGCTAAGTTGTATTAGTGTTATTATGTACCACCGGGTACTAAGTTTACATTTTCATTAATAGAGGCCTTGCAAAGTAAGGCAGCCCCAGTTGTTAGCTTATATACCAAAGGAAATTGAATGTAGAGTTTAAATAACCTAGCAGATGATTTGCATAGAAGAAATAGGGTAAAAGTCATAATGCCCACCTCCAGGATATACATGCACTATGTTCTACCTCTGCCTAGGAGTTAGCTAAAATACACACTTGCATATAGAGGTGTAAACTTATCAGACAAGGTGGTTTGAAATTTGACTTATGTAATCAATATTTATGAGATCCAGTATATGAGTGTCCTGTGGACATCCACATTAACATTGTTTCTTTAATTTTGTGTAAGCTCATAGAAAAGACAAACAACAACAACCAATCAAACAATAAAATAGAAACCCCAAATCCCCAGAAAGTTTAAAGCTCATGACACCCAACCAATCAACCAACTGACAGACCAAACAGTCAATCATATAACTACATAGAGTGTCATGTGAGAAGAAAGGAAAACTCATGTTACATGCTTTCCCTGGAAATTACAGGGACTCACTTAGGTCACATCAGTTAAAACTGAGCTTCTTGAAAGGTGCATTCATGCTAATGAAAAGAGGATTCAGGATCTGGGAAGGCTGTTACACCTCTACATCAGACCATTATTTTCCATCATGCTTTCTGATCTTTTTGCTCCTGTTGTCATACACCTGTGCTTTGTTCTTTGCTTCATTTGCCTCTGTGTGTCTCAGGCCAGGTATGATGTAGTCCATCTGTTGGAGATTTGTTCTAATGTTTTGATTCAATTGGAAATCTGTGTCCAAATGCTAAAAGTCCTTGTCACCAGTTGGTTTTGGATCGATCAATATAGATACTAGCAGCCAGTGGTTGCGCAACGGAGATGGGGGCAGGACCTTCAGAGTTGTGGTATAGTCAAACTCCCACTACATCCATCCAATTTCCAAATCCCTGTGATGAAGCTCTTCAAGTTGAGTCAACATTAGGACAACTCTGTTTTATACCTACACTAAAATATATCTATAAATGGTAGGAGGGGTTAAATATTAACTAAATATCAAATATCATTGCAAGTAAGATCTTGAAAAGCCATTTATTCTGTCAGTAGAATTGTAAGGGTTCCATTTAGAACTCATTTAAAAAAAACCTTGTTTCTAGAATTTAAAATGTCCATCTATAAAAAATAATGCTAGTACATTTAAGCATAATTAGTATTTCTATTTATGATCATGAGTGCTGTGATACTATAGGGCTTAAGTTTAGTCATTCATAGTTTAATTTCATTAATATAAAAAGTAATAATTTCCATATAGAAATGTGTCCAATTATAAATGGTAACTCTGCACTCTAAAGACATGCCACAGCAGCCTAGAACATGGACTGTTCTTGCAGAGAACAAAATTCAGTTCCCAATATCAGTATTAGACAGCTCACAACCACTTGTAACTCTGGCAATGAGGATACAATTCTCTCTTCTGGCACACTGGCACACAAACACATGAATAAAAACTAAAAATAAGTGTTTAAAATGATTATAACTCCACAAAAGCTTTCCTTAGCTGAATTTTGAAATGTTTCTAAAGCACACTACAGAATTTTAAAACTAAATTTAAATACAGTATATGACCTCAGACTTGTTCATTTGATCTCTTGCCTTTAATCAGTAATTTTGATGTTTTTAATTTTAATTATAATTTTTGTAATTATGAATTAATGGAGATTCAAAGTGTAAACTTCCAGTGCTCCATTTGTTTGAAAAGAGCCAAGAAATCTGTCCCAGAGCATTTGTTAACTATAACTTTAGGCACCATTAAATTATAGATATATATGCTTACAAACTAATCCTCTGGAAATATTTTATAATAATTTCTAACCCCAAAGAATAGACGGCAAAGAAAGTGTATTCTTACATATGGATTGTAATCATTTAACTTCAGCTTTGTCTCAAGTCTGGTTATGATTAAGTCATCCTAACTCAATATACATGCAGTTCTGAAAAATTCTCTTCTTCAAGGCATGGGAAAGCTCACCTTCATAGACTGCAGTCATGATTGTGTATGCTGCCTATCTTAAACACGTCTTCAATGTGCCAGCTTCTTAATATAGTAGAACATATTCTTTCCATGGTACTGTGCTCCATCCAAGTTTGTACATAGTGTTTTCTTTAAGAAAGAGTACATTAATTATATTTAGCCATGCTTGATTTGTTTTAAAGCTCAACCAAATGACTTCCCAAATTTTTACTTTGATTCTAAGGACTGAACTAAAAATAACAAAATCATAATTGCACTTGACTTTTTCTTACTAAAGCAACTAAAGATGCCAATAGAAAACTTACATCATGCATGTTTGTGAAGTTATGTTAATAGTTACATAATAGTGTTCCTATTGATTCATACTCTCTCTCTCTTTTTGTTTTGAAGCAAGGTTTATTTGTATATCTGTGTTCTGTCCAGACATTTACTGTGCACGCCAAGCTGGCCTCCAACCCAGAGATCTGCCTGCCTCTGCCTCCCAAGTGCTGGAAATTAAGGCATGAGCCACCACTGTCCAGTTCTTCATGTCTTATAAATTCTCAAAAATTGAATTAAATCAAATAAATAAAATTTAAAAGAACTTCCATTTTATCTAAATTACAAAAGGAAATCTACCCACTATCATATGTACTCTGCATTCACTTGAGTAGCTTTCACTAAGAAGTATATTTTAGAAATAACTACTAATTTTAAGTAAATTCTGATAGTTTTCTAATAAATGTTATGCTTTTTCCTGTGGCTAGAATGTCCACATTGGAGACACCATTATAAATGATTTTGTAAGATATATGCTCATAATAAATTTTTAGGAAAATATACTCTCTATTTTTTCTTACATTTATTCATTGATTTTGTTCAGGTGTGGGGTGTATGGAGGTTGGAAGACAAAGTATGGAAGTCCCATTAACTCCTTCTACCATGTGGACCCTGGGGATCAAGTAAGGCTGTCAGACTTTTCCCTCTGAGCCATCTCATCTCCAATATACCCCTGTCTGAGATTGTCACTGAGCCTCTTCATATCCACAGAGAAAAAAGGAACAGAAAGAAAGATGCCAGGGAAATGAGAGACTCCCAGGACCCGATGGGGTTGATTTTAGCAAAGAAGGGGAGTTAGAACCTATAGAGACCACCTCCAGTAGATAGGCATGGACCCTGGTCAAGGGATGCAGCCACACACCCATCTCAAAGTTTTAACCTAGAAGTGTTCCTGTCCAACGGAAGAACAGGGACAAAAAATTGATCACAGATTGAAGGAAGGGCCATCAGGAGACTGCCCCATCTGAGGATCCATCCTGTCTGTAGACACCAAACCGACATTGTTGCCAAGAGATGCTTGCTGATAGGAACCTGGTATGGCTACTCCTTGGGAGGTTCAGCCAGCAACTGACCAATGCAGATGTGGATGCTTGGAGCCAACCATCAGACTGAGCTCAGAGACCCTGGTGAGGGAGCTGGCGGAAGGACTGGAGGAGCTGAGGGGAATTGCAACATCATAGGAAGAACATCAGCTGGCTGGACCATCCAGTGCTCTCAGGAACTAGACCACCAACCAAGGAGTGTACAGGGGGGATCCATGGCTCCAGATACATAGGTAGCAGAGGATGGCCTTGTCTGACATGAATAGAAGGGGAGGCCCTTGGTCCTTTGGAGGTTTGATGCCCCAGTGTAGGGGGATGCTGGAGGGGTGGGGCGGGAGAGGGTGAGTGGGTGAGGGAACACCCTTACAGAGTCAAAGGGAATGGAGGAGAGGGAGGTTGTGGGATGGGTGGCTTGTGGAGGGGTAACTGGGAAGTGGGACATCATTTAAGATGTAAACAAATGGAATGATTAACAAGAGAAGAGAGAAGAAGAGAGAGAGAGAGAGAGAGAGAGAGAGAGAGAGAGACTATTAGGTAACAATTCTTACCTGCAGAAGTCATCACTAAATGGCAAACCAGTGCCCACAAGGAGTATATGCTTATGGGTGGGTGCTCTTTGGCACCCATGCCCCCCACTAACTTCTTCAGCATCCATGCCCCCCACTAACTGCACACACTTTCTCCCTTGCTTTCCACGTGGTCTCATCCACCTTACTCACCTCGCATTTCTGCCTCTCCTCTAGTCCAGCTGAGTCAAACACCCAGAGCTGTACTTCTAGGAATTAATTAATTTGTATCTAAGTAAAGTTCACTTAATCAGAAAATACTCACATGCCCTTTCTTTGTTTAAGGTTTTTTTTTTTTTTTTTTTGTCTTCTCATTGTTTCAAAACAGGGTCTCCTTCAAGCTAGGCTGGCTTCAGACTTGCTGTATAGCTAAGGATTATATTGAAATCCTTTTCCTGCCTCCATAACCCAAATGCTGGAATTAAGGGCCCTCATCAGCAGGCCCAGCCTATATGTTCTTAAAAAGAGGTATGAATTACATTTATGTTGCTCTTAATAAGTACTGAATGATCCACTTTGAGATTTAACCATTTGTTTAAAAACCATGGGTTAAAATCCCTTTAAGCAAACGTTTTCAGATGGGCACAGCCCAAGCTCACCAAATCTATCCTGGTCTGTTGTAATGCATTCTTAATAAATAAATAATACATTGTTAAGTACTGAAAAACCCATAGTGATGCTAAACTGATGCACCAGGATTCTCAGAACTCTTGATCCCTTGTATTTGTAACAAAGTAACAGCCCACACTGGCTGATTCTTTGAGTGCAGAGCTGGTGGCAGGAAGTGGAGGAGGCATCATTCATGCTGGAGAAGTGTGTCCATAGACCACGCCCTGCTGAACTTTTCAAAAGACACAATACTAAAGTTCAGAGAAGGATAAACCTCATAATGAAGAATGGTTACAAAGAGGAGAATAAGGGTTCCAGTAGGACAGGAAAGCTGAGTTTGAACATGCTAGGTCAGGAGAAAGGCAGACGTGTTATTCTGCTTATTATGGTGGAACAAACAATTAACTTTTTTTGTTTTTTGTTTTTTTGTTTTTTTGTTTTCGAGACAGGGTTTCTCTGTATAGCCCTGGCTGTCCTGGAACTCACTCTGTAGACCAGGCTGGCCTCGAACTCAGAAATCCGTCTGCCTCTGCCTCCCAAGTGCTGGGATTAAAGGCATGCGCCACCACCGCCCGGCAACAACTAACTTTTTGGAGGAGAAAGATTTTGTCTAATATTTTCAGAGGTTCTGGGTCCTGCTGAGCTATTACCTTTAGACTCATGGCCTGCTGACAGCTTAAAGCAGGAGTTTATGGATGAGGAAGACCACCCATGTAATCATCAGACAGTGAAGGAGAAACAACGGATTGAGATCCCACAAGCTTGCCCACTGACTGGAAGAATCTACACTTTCCTACAGTACCAAACTAGGGACCAAATCTTTTTCACGTCCTACAGGTGGCTTTCATACAGTGTCCCAACTGTAGCAAGATCAAATTAAGTATCTGTGTGTTTATTATTATACAAGCAAATTAGTGGATACAGGTGTTAAAAATAAATTTCTATTTCAACTGTGAAAATCATTTTCTCATTGGAATGGGTTTGTTCCTGTTCATAAAACTCTGTTTTCATTAAATCATTATTTGCATGCAACGCTGACTTAGAGCATCAATAAATACAGAGGGGCATCACCTCCCATACCAAAGCAACAAATGAAAGCAAATACCAGCCAATGAAGTGTTTCCTTCTCGAGTCACAGGCGCACGTTAATGCACTGTATCTCCTGTCTCTCTGGGTGATAACCTGGTTATGATAGGCAGGTTTGTGAAGATGCTGAATCCTGTGGGAGCTGAGTTTTGCAGGCATCAGGCATTTGGTCTGGTAGCAGCAAGTAAGCATGGGAGAATTTTGAATGGTCTCCTGAATGGTGGCCAGAGATTGACCCAGCAGCCGATGACATGTCATGGTGAGGTAGAAAGGGAGATTCTTCATATAGTCGGGCAAGACAGAGAATGAGTGACTCAGGACAATAGAGTTGATAATTCTTAAACTCCAAATACTGACTTCTTACTTTAGAAACAGTCCTTCATACTCTAAATTTGGGGAAGCATTTATATATGAAAAATTTTAATTTTTTTACTAAGCAAATAATACAAAAGGCCTAATATAAACTTCACTTACTAGAATAGGGCACTTCAGATTCTTTGGCTAACGTTTTTTTGTCTTCCTGCTGCCACTGTTAGGGAGTGTATTAATCGGACATTTGGTGTGAAGGAATAAAATTTCTAACAAAGGAGATTACTTCTGAATCCAAGATGACCAATACTTCTTGGCTGAAATTGAAATGATCACTTAAATTGTTTAAAGAGTTGAAGAAATAACTCAGTCAGTAAACTGCTTGCTCTGAAAGCATGGAGATCATTCAGTTTCCAGAACCAACATAAAAAGCTGGGCAGGGCATAGTGGGGTGGGGCAGGGAGGGGAAGGGAGGGCAGTTTTCTCCTGTAACCCCAGAGAGTGAAGAGAGAGACAGGAGGGTTCTTGTTCCTGGCTGATAAGGCATTCTAGGTAGGTGGTGAGCTCCAGGTTCAAGGAAAGACTGTCTCAAAATAAAAGGTGGACAGGGGTGGAAAGGTGGCTTAGCTGTCAAGAGCACTTGCTGTTCTTTCCAGTGACAAGGAACAGAGTTCAGACTTAAGCATCCAGAGCAGCTTTAACTTTCCTTTAAGCACACCACCAAACAGAGGTAGTGGAAAAGAAAGGATATGGGGAAAGTGGACCTTTTTAGAAAGGTTCTTTGGAGCAACTCTCATCTGTGTTGTCAATTCACAGGTTAGCAGTGGCAACTCAATCAACACCTCATGGAAATATTGGGTCAGCAGTAGCAGTGGCATGACCTAGCAGAACAGCCAGGCCTCAGCCTAGGCTCAAGTCAGCAGGGGGGACCAGAAGGAAGCCAGGGGAAGTTTTCAACTGTGCCTCTCTCAGAGAAGCAAAGATCGGCAAAAATGGAGACCCATAAGCTTTATACAGCTAACTGTATAAGCAAGCCAAGCTCAGCCTCAGTCATTGTCCCTGGAGTCCTTTTTATACCCTCAAAACAACACACAAAACCTGTGTCTGCCACAGGTTTTGCCTCAGCATATGTGTCTGTCTCAGCTGACATCACTCTGGCAATCAGCCTGACTCCACAGAAACAACAAGAAGCACACCACAAAAACCCAGAAGATTTTTCGGTGTGTTTCTCTCTATGGAGTCCTGACAAAGGCAGCTCAATTATGCAATGTAAGGTGGGCCAATACATGCATGTTGTTAGCAAAGAATCCTTCATCACATGTTCTTTCACATGCTTGCTTTAGCCGAACATCCTTTCATTCACCTGTGCCTGCTTCAGTGAAATGTTCCTTCACAGGTCTGTCTTACCCTTTCACACCTGTGTCCAGTTTCACGAAACATTCCTTCACGTGTTTGCACCAACAAAACTCCATCCAACTGACTTTTCAAAGAACCCTTAAGTTTCCACTTCACACATGTAACTTCAGCTCCTTGACACCCAATGTCCCCTTTGGTCTCTGTGGGTACACACACATATATGATACACACACACACACACATAAATAAAAATACATATTCAGAAAATAAGATGAAGAGTAGCTGGGAAGATATTTGGTAGGTGCACAATGCCTTTTACACACATGTTCTAAATAAATAAATAAATAAAAATATAGAAGGAAATCAGGCTGCACTTTTTATTGACCTTTGTATCATTTGTACAATATAGACCAAACACATTAAGTAGTATAGATTGAGGTAATAAATGAAATATACTACCTTGTAATATGACTCCAAATATTCTTGGATTTGGAGACTTTAACAGCTTACATGTATTCTATAAATATTTGTACAGATGTGTAGACTGTTGATCATATGGCATGGGTAAGGGTTTGGGCTCTAAGATTCTATAGAGTTTGAGACTGTAAGTCTAGCATACTTCTTGCTATGTTGTGCTATATGTTATCTCTTTTTATTTACCATGAGTCATACTTATTCATAAAAATAATTTATTAAACAATTAAAAAATTATTTGAAGAGGTATTTTGCTCAGGAAACAAGACATAAGAGAAATAAGTGGCCTTTTCTAAGTCAGCGTGATGCAGACATCACTGAAGTGCATCAGAATAAAATGCATCGTTAATTTTGTTATGTGAACTTCACATCGTGTTAAAAGAATTCATGGTTGTCTGGCCATAAAACCCCAGTCCTGAATGGTACAGCTATCTACTCTGTTTCAAAGTCATCAGGGAAATACAAACCCAGCCAAATAATACAAAAAGTAAAATTGACATAGAGAAAACAAACTAAAATTTAAAGTACACACAGTTTGTCCTTCCACTATTCAGTTTTTCCATATGAACAGAACCAAGTTTATGTTTGTTTATCCCAGTTTGATCAAATCACTAAGATACTTCATTCAATTGCTATGTGGCCATGACTTACCCAGACTTTCCTTAAACCAGTGTGATTTTTTTTAAGTGAATCAGATGCAAGTTCCTTGGACTTATAAAGCAATCTACACTCACACAACTATGCTTGATGACAGGGTTGATGTGCTGACTTTCTTCATGGGAAAGAACAGCTTAATAGATTCCATAGTCAGAGCCCAGTTCTGGTTCTGTAGAGCAAGAGTCACTGGCTCAGGTCTAATCTTGCTCTCACTAAGAATTCCATTAGAAATGCACACACTTCTGGGGATTGAGTATTCCAAAATATTCTTATGTACAAAGAGAGAAATATACTACCTATTCTGGCAGCCATTTTTCTCTATGAAAAAAAATTCCTCTTCCTCTCCTAATTCTTCCTCCTCCTATCCTCTTCATTCTCCTCCCCCTCCTGCTCTGTGGACAGCCGCCGGTTCATTCATTATGATATGATTCTGATTCTGTCTTCTATGGAACCCCTCCTCTTCATTCTCCTTTCTCTCCTACTCTGTAGACTTCCCTCTCTTTATTCTCCTCCCTCTCCTCTGTGAACCCTCCTTCTTCATTCACCTCCATCTCCTGCTCTGTGGACTACTCCATCTTTCTCTCTTCCTACTTCTCATAAGAGTTTTAAAGAAATATGTATGCCTATCTTTGGTACAGCAGAGTCACACTAATTGCATTTAACAATTATCAACACAACATCTGGAGATGTCCTATAGGATGTGCCCAAATCCTGTCCTTTCTCTGCCCCAAATACTTAGTAGCTCTTCATTATATAACTTTGAAAGGGTCTTCAAGAATGCTTGTTCCCTAGAGACCACTTGACTCACTTAAAGAAAGAACTCACTTTCTTCAAGTTCCTTCTTGCAGGAGGATCTTCCATGCTTACCTTATTTGGAAATACAGCCTACTTAGCTGTCCATCGTCTCGTTCTCTATTTCATTCAGTCAGTTTCAACCTCAACTGAACTTCCCACGTGCATATGCACATTCTTCTGTGTGTTATCTGTCTCTCAGCTAAAATGCAACTTACTAAATGTGTGAGTTAATGAGTACACTCACACTTACCTAGTGAATGAAAGAGAAAAATCATCACATTTTAGTAAGCTTACAGAAAGTACACTCACAGTCACATTATAGGCTGTGTACCCTTTATCTACACAACACACATGCATATGCACTAGAAGTCAATTAGGGGCCATAATAATCTTACTTTTTATTCTTACATTCCAACTTTAGAATTAACTTACTTTTTTCCTTTCTTGTTTCTTCCTTCCTTCCTTCCTTCCTTCCTTCCTTCCTTCCTCCCTCCCTTCCTTCCTTTCTTACATTCTGACTTTAGAATTTAAACTGTTTCCATATCATTCTTTCATATCTGTCTTTAGGAAATGGCAACAATTTAAACCCCTTTGATGCTGGAATTCTGTTCTGTATAACATTTACATACATGAACTTAAGACTGCGTAGCCTACAGGTAGTTGTTATTGTAGAATAGTCCATGAAGCTTTATGTACAGCTATATGTGGGTCCACGTGTAAATGAGTTTATGAAAGTAGGTTACAGCTAGCAAAAGGGGTGTGCATCTGTACCTTATACAAAAGAGAATTGTTTTTCATTTACTCCGTCTCTTTGAGAGTAACTAATTTCTGAAATTTTAATAAGACTATAATAGTGGGATCTACAGTTTCATTAATGTTTTACAGGAACATTATGAAGTCTCATAGTTTTCAATTATCACCTCTAGCTGTATAATTCCCCAATTGAGTTTCAAGCTTGACCATTCCTGTGAACTCCACTATCACATTTCTAATTGCCTACAGGGCGTTTCCATGTAGGAGTCAGAGCATCCCTGCGAGTCCACTGCAAGCTCTCTGCCCTACACTATCTCCTCCTCCGCCATCTAAAATGGGAGAGTGTATGTCTTGATTTACACGCCATGAATTTTGCCAGAGAAATGTCTATTTTTTTTCAAACATGTTTACATTTCATTGAATTTTTCCTGCCAAATTCCATCTTTTTCTATCCCCATACCTCATTTTTGTGTTCCATGCCTCTGTTATTATGCTATAATAATTTTAACCACTTTGCTTTGTTTTCTACTCTTTCAACTACCCCCAACCTTTAAGACTTTAATTTATCTTTAAAATACATGACATTAGTCATGCTAATATGTTTATCAAATTTTAAAAGAATTATTCTTAGAAAAACTGGCAATTTTATATGAAAAAATCTAGTAATTTCCCAATACCCACTTTATCCATATTATTTTTCGAACACATCTAGCAGTGTCCTATTTGGCATTGTGCTATGGTTTGGGTGTGGTATATTTCTCTCAACAATGGTATATTGTCCTTGATGTCATGGTGGCATGGTATCCTTGGTGATACTATTGGGAAGTGGACCCAGTGGAAAAACTCTCTGGTCACAGAAGACCATGTCCTTAGAAGGCAGTTCTCACAAAGATGTTTAAAAAAAATATTCTTGGGTAAACACTGTTCAGTTGAGACATAGCTGGTGGCTGTCACCACCGAATCTGCTGAAATGTGAAGCAGCCTGAACACAGCTGCTTCAGCTTGCATGCCTGGGATCTCTGCAACAGTAAAGCTAAACAAACCACTTTTAACTTCTTTGCATGTGTACATATGTGGTGTGTATACTCATATGCATGCATGTTTGCATGATGCGGACTCAAATGTGTGCACATCTGGAAGCCTGAGGTTGAAGTCAGGAATCTCCTGTGTTAGGTTTTTGTTATAGTGACGAAAAGCAGACACATATTCTTCTGTCATAAATTTCTGTTGCAGAAACTTTCCCTCTTGGGTAGGATGAAACCTCATTGAGAATGTGACCCTGATTCCTCTAAAGCCTATGTCATGTCGAGGGTATGTCAGTTTTACAGCTTCAGAGTGACATTCTACATACCTACAAATTGACTATACAAATGAAGACAAACTTGCAACAGGTTCCTTTTACATAACTCACTTGCATTTGCCCTCTTTTGTATTTTTTTCTTTCTTATTGATATTTAGCAACTTAACCTGGGGAAAGCTCTTCCCCACACTCGTTTTTTTTTTTTTTTTTTTTAAAAAAAAGGTAGTTGGTTTAGATTTGTTTTATTGTGTGGGTATGAGTGTTTTGCTTGCGTGTGTGTCTGCAAAAGTTGGTTTTAACAAAACCCTAATTGTTCAATTTTTACCAAGAGGTCAAAAGAGGGCATCAAGATCCCTGGAACTGGAGTTACAAATGTTTGTGATTCACCATGTGGGTGCTGTGGACTGAATCCAAGTCTTCAGAAGAGCAGCCAGTACACTGAACCACTGTGCCACTCTTGCTAGCCTTCAAAAACTTTGTTGGTTGGTTGGATTTTGAAATAAATTCTCACTGTGTTGCCTTGGTTGACCTTAAATTCACAAAGATCTGCCTGCCTAGCAAGTGTTGGGATTAAAGGCATGTGCCACTCGGCCCAGCAGCCTCTTGATATAGCATTGTTGTGGATAGCCCAGGCCTTGTATTTTGATGCTAATTCCCCTTTCCTGGGAAGGACTGCAGAGGAGGAGTGAGTCAGTACACAGGTGACTTCTATTGAACCTTCTGTCCACCTTAATTTGTAAAATAAAGGCTAGAGTCAGTGATTGGGCAGAGAAGGGGAGGTGGAGAAATAAAGGTTGGTGGAAGAGAGAGAGAGGGAGAGAGTAGAACAGAGGAGGAAGACAATGGAGGAGAAAGACAACGGAGGTGACAGAAAAGCAGGAGGTAGAAGGACAAATGCATGACTTAGAAAACTGGAAAGTTATAAGGGTCTCATGTTGAGGAATAGAGTAGTGTAGTGATGAATCTGCCCAATCTAGGTGTGCAGCTTATATTAATAATTATCGAGTCGTATTTTCTTTAACAGGTCATATTTGGGTTGGTTATTTACCGCAACAACACATCATCTGTTTCTAACTTACAGCATGACAGGTACTAACACCAGGGACACATATTTTATGCAGACCATTTTTTTTTTCAGTTTAATACACATGTTCTAACTGATTGTAGCTTTCACCCAAGGGATCCTTAACTCAGAAGCTAAAGATACTAGGTGGACTTTAGATTAAAACAAGAAAACAAAGAATGCTAGGGAGAAGACAGAATAAATCCAGGATTTAATTTTATCATCATTTGATACCTACTGTGTTGTCTACATTTGCATTACATGGTGTATGTATTTGTGTGTAGTAATATATGTGCATGCAAGAGGGAGCAGAGAGGAAGGAAAGAAAAAGAGTAAATGTAGAGATTTGCAGTAATGTGTTTTAAAAGATAATAAGGAGACGGGCGTGATGGATTGTTTGTGTAATCTGATCACTGAAGCGGAGCATTGCCATGAGTTTTAAGGCTAACCTGGGCTATATAGCAAGAGTCTATCTCAATAACAACTTTTAAAAAGACAAAATAGCATCAGAGATTAGAGGGTAATGATCCATTTTCTGGATTGAAATCAATGTTCAAAAAAGATACACTTAAACTGATGAGATCAGTTTAAAAGGAGTAATGATCCTTAACCTTCCTTGTTCACTTGTTGGGAGTCACCAGGGAGACAGACACCTCCTCTGCATATGTCTGTGAAGGTATTTTGAGGAGTAACTGAAGATCAAAACTGGGCAGGTCAGCACTGCATCTCTCACTGTCCACCCTGACAGGAATTGTTCTGTTTCACCCTGCCTCCCAGGTACTGCTGACCCAACCATCATGGAAAGTCTCCCCTCCCCCAACCCACACACCATTAGTTGTTTCTAGGAGGTAGTTCAGTAGTTATGCAAAAATAATTGCTTTTCCAGGTGTAGTAAGATGTTCTCATGCACTTATTTACATTGCTTCATTAGTATTGGCATATCTCCTAAACATCACAAAATAGCCTAAAATTCAGTGAATTCAAAGAAAAGTGCCTCTAAAGGGCTTTGATTCTACCCATATTGCCTTTACATTTGTGATGAAAAGGTCTTCCTTTCTTTGGAGAATTTTGTTTGCAGACTATGATCCAGAGGGAAAAGATAGAGGATATGACTCATGACTGCACTTTCTAAAGTGAACTGTACTAGCTAACTCCTTAGGCAAGGTGGAAGACGTTACTATGTTTAGACGTTTGTTGAAGGACTCTAATCAAAAAGTTTTCCTGTTTTAAATTTTCAGAAGGAGACAATTATTTTCAATTATCTTTAAAGCATAATGATTATGAAAATAATTCCCAAACCACCAATTCCGGAAGACTCCAGTGAGAATTGAAGCACAGTCAACTTTAAACAATGGAATGGACTCATAATCTTTCTGAATTCAGATAAGGTCCCTGCTTCTCTTAGATCCATTGCTTATGGCAGTGCTGGATTTCAAGTGTGATTTGAGAGTGTAGATGAGCTGTTAACCTTAGCACTTAAAGTTGCAGGAAGAAAGAAAAAAAATAATTCCCCTCCTAAAACAGAGGAAATTTGAGACTATAGATGACTAATGTTACACTGTGTGCATAAACTGTAAAAAAAAAAAAAAAAAAAAAGTTAGTCATTTGTTCTCAATTCACTTCCATGAGAAGAGGTAGAGAATAACATCCCATTCATATCGGTCTTCTTTACTAAGGAATATTGGCTTCCATAATAATCAATATGCAAAATGGACAAAACAAATATATAATTACAAAGCAATGATTTTAAGATAAGATTGATACCTTTCTCTATTTGGTACTAATCAATATTCTAGTTACTAATTTTCTTTTTTACTGTGCTGGAGATCAAACCCAGAGAGATCTCTCTCTCTCTCTCTCTCTCTCTCTCTCTCTCTCTCTCCTCCCTACACACACACACACACACACACACACACACACACACACACATAACACACACACTCAAATTTTTCTAAATTTTAGACTCCACAACATTCAGATGAGTCTTCTAAGGACTATGATTTTATGCATACTGCAGAGACATATGACTGAAGAGGAATTGTTGAGTCCCCAGGACATACAGACATAATGACACCCAGCAGGGACACATTCAACCTTTCTTACTTTCATATTCATCAAATATTTTTTTATCTCATCTTTATGCTATTTTATTTCCAGAAGTTCATTTATAAACTGACTGATATTGTATAGCTCACTCTACATTCTTTCTTTATTGTATGCATTTTTCCTGTTGAATTATTTTGAAAAATCACAGAGTAGAGTTCATTTTAGATTAGAAAGTGAAGGTATTTAAATGGCCAAAAGCTACTGAACATGATGGAGAATAGTTAGAAAACAGGTAGGTTAAACAGATATGTGTCTTTTGATTATAATTCCAAAGACTAATGAGACTTTTTGCAGGGTAACATCTGTAACTTCTCCACAGTCAGCATCATGAAGAAGACATTTTTGATCTGGCTACAGGACATTATTATTTTTGACTATCAAAAGAAAACCTGAAAAATATGTCACAACTTCATTTCTAAGGAGTCCAAAGGAATTAAAAAATATAAGCAAATAGTTGCTCTTGCAATAGCAATGATAGACATCCATGGACATCATGTAGTTAGGACCCATCTTTCTTGTGACTAGGTGGCAAAACAACAACAACAAAAACATAAAACAAAAACAAAACAAAAAACCAACCAACAAACCAACAAACAAACAAACTAAAAACCAACTTTCTCAATTGAAGTCAGGAGCACAAGTAGTTCTGGGGAAGATCACAAGCCCAAGGCAGCCTATTCTTTGCAAGTTGTGTTCCTGCAAGCCCTGCCCATCGAATCTGTGATGAGTTTGGGATGTTTGTGCCTTTCTTCTACTTAGTATTTTGGTTCTCACTATTCTTATCTGTTCTTAATACATCATGACCTATACATCTTTAACATATAGAAAGTTTAGTCATTGTTATTGCTGTGAAACATTTGACAAGGTTACCTCTTTCAAAAAGAAGCATTAATTGGGGACTTGCTACAGTTTCCGAGGGTTAGTCCATTATCCCATAGTAAGGAGACAAGGCAGGAAGGCAGGCATAGTCTGGAGCTGAGAGCTTACATCCTGACCCAGAGAAGGGACAGGGAGGAGAGGGACAGGAAGATGAAGAATATGGGCTTTTGAAACTTCAAGCCCATCCACAGTAACACACTTCCTTCAACAAGGCCATACCTCTCAACCTTATTCAAACATTCCTCTAACTAGGGACTAGACATTCAAATATATAAGCCTATGGGGCTAATTTAATTCAAACAACAAGAAAGTTTGATCAATTTTGAGACACTGCTTTTATCTGGCTTTTAGTTATCAACTGGCCACATCCAGAGAGGAGACTCAGTTGTAAGACTTGTCTCAGTAAGATGGCCTACAGGCATACCAGGCAGGTATTTTCTTGATTACTAATTGATGTACAAGGGGCCTGTACATTATGGGCTTTGTCATCCCTAGGCTAGTGGGCTAGACCCAAAGAAGCTAAACAAGAAGTACACAAGCGAGATCCTTGATAAGATAGTCATAAGAAGCAGATGAGGGAAGGAAAGGGGTGAGAGAGGGGATGAGGAAGGAAATTGTGGGGGTTCAGGATCAGGTGTGGGTAGGACAAGAGGGATGGCTAAATTCCATGAGAATGAATAGAAATCTGCAATGAATGGAGGTGGGGTGGGCAGCTCCAGGATGAGACAGAAGCCTGGGATAAGGGAGCTCCAAGAATCAACGGGGGTGTGGGGGTGTCCTTAGCTGTGACTCAACATTGGGGATATGGAACCTGAAGAGGCCACTTCCTCTAGCCAGGCAGGAACCCCAGTGGAGCCATAGAGACATCACCCCAACAAAAAATTTCAACTTAAATTTATCCTATCTACAAGAACATGTGGCATGGGAGATAGAACAGAGACTGACCAATAACCTGCCCAACTTGAGACCCTGACTTCCTGAACAATGGAGTGTGACCTGTAAGCCAAAATACCCCTTGCTCCCAAGCTGTTTTGGTTGTGTGTTTATTACAGAAAACACAACAAAACAATGCAAATAGGTTGCCCAGGAAGATGCAGCAAGCACACAATAAGTACATGAAGACAACTCAGAAGAGCTCTGTAAACTGAGCTCCACCCACTTAAAAGAAAACCTCAGGGTCAGGGCAAGCAATTCATTTGCAACACTAGACATGTGCCAAGAAGTCACATTTATTGCTATCTACATTTTAGCTGGCCTGAAGGGTCACCAACTGACTTCTTATCAGAGGGCCAGGGGAGATGGTAAGTATGATTTTTCAATGGAAAATATTTTGAGCCCACGGAGTACTACAAAAAGCTCTAACTATGAAAGATGTTTCTTTGCTTCTTGTTATTTTGTATGATTTATCTGCACACTGACTGACACTGGCTTTCTGCTAATTATGAACAGTTACTATATTTGATGAAATCAGAGGACCACCTAGAACTTCTGTTTAAACTTTTAAATATAGCTTTAAATTTTAAAACACATTGTGATAACACTATTATAGCTTTTATTGTTGTTGGCCCCCTAGAACAACAGATTAAAACAGGAATTTTAGGAAAATGTCCTGGTTCTCAGGACAGAGAAGGCTGGAGGTACGGTAATCAATCATGAAGAGAGGATGGATGGTTCAAAAAAATGTTCATTGATTATAAGCCAGTGAGTCATCTAACTTCTATACATAGTGACTAGAAACAAAGACAAGATGCAGGAAGAAGGCAACATGTGGAGAGAGTATACTCTGGACCAGAGGTAGGAGAGCTAACTTGGACAAGTCCTTCCATTCCTTTCATCCAGCTGTACCTGTGGCTGTTCAACCCAGAGACAGAACACTGTAGTTACGAGTTCCCAAGAAGCTCTACCTCCATGTCTGTAAAATAAATTTCTTCTTACATAGATTATAAAAAAGCCATTTGGGGAGGTGCAGGTACTTGTGAGATAACAACCAGTTTACGAGGATTTCTAGTAGCCTTTGACATCAGATTCAACTTGCCTCCTCTGAGTGTTTGCTAATCCGCACACACCCAGGGTCTCCATCCTCCACTATGTTCTTGTGTATCCAATGTCTCCACAATGATCTCTGATTTATTCTAAAAGCCAGGACTCATCACATCAATCCACAATTTTAAAATAACCTTTCCTATCATGAAGTTTACATTTCTACACATAGCCCATAAAATCCTTTTTATAATAGACTTCTGCTGTCCACTCACTCTCACAAATTCACTTCCTGGTCCTTCGAACTGTTGGAGGTGTATGCATTTGCCATTCCTAAGAAAGAAGGGTAATAGAACACATGTGGCTGACTCTATTATTGTGTTTGTAATATTCATGATGTGTCTTTCTTAGATACGATTCTCTGTCCTTTATCCTACAATATGAAGTAGCAATGTGTGTGTGCTGGAGTGTGTGTGTGCGCGCGTGCATGTGTGTATTAGCAAATCCTCAGTTTAGCATGGAGCTGAGTACATAGACTCCCATAATAACTACTAGAATGAATGAATAAGTAAGCATATGCTCTACCCCTGCCCCTGCCCAGTGTATTCCATAGTCCAATCAGAGAAACAATATCTCCAAAACGTTCATCTTTTAAGTGAAAGCAAATCCCCTAGTCACGATACACTTTTAACTGGATATTCACAGCCCAAATAGCCTACTTTGAGCCCTACTCTTGTAAGATGCTATTTCTTAAGCAGATCATCAGCTGCTTATATTTTCCCAGGACAAATATGGTCTTGAGAGCCTTTCCTAATTGAACAATTGATTAATTAGCACTTCTCTGTCTGCACCAGGGAGTGAGAATTTAGAGGGTAATACTGTGCTAATAAGTTCACACTTTTCCTATTTTAAACTGTTTTCAATTTGGGAAATACAAATCCCTGAGAGAAGAAAAAAATATAAACTTAAATCTTCTCATCCATACAAAATGCAAACTGGGTTACCTCACCTGTTTCTACTTGACTGGGCCATTTGATGTGGAGAGAGCCATTTCCCTCTAACGTGTCTGTTTCAAATCTAAGACATATTTGAATAGATACCACAGCCCAATATTTAGAGGCGCAAAGAGCAACTATAAGTCATAGACAGTTCAATAATGAGTTGTGAAAGCCAGGTCTCCTTTCCTTGCTTGACAAGTCTCTTCCACTCTGGTACTTGTGTGCACCTAGGGAGTAATAGCCAACAGCTGGAATGTCTATTGTCGACTGCTTTGCTCACCTTTAATCGAGTCCCATACATCTGGAGAGATGGCTCAGCACTAAGAGCACTTGCTGCTCTTGCAAAGGATTCAGGTTTTGTTTCCAACACCCATAGAATGGCTTACAACTATCTGTAACTAAGTCCCAGGGAATGTAATGTCCTTTTCTGGCCTCTGCAAAAACCAGGTACACATTGGTACACATACCGACATGTGGGCAAAAACACTTTTATACACATCAAATAAATATTTTTTAAAAAAATATAGACTAGTATTTTTTAAGATTTATTTTTATTTTATGTGTATGGGCGTTTCCCTGAATGCATGCTTTGTGTACACATCCATGCCTGGTGCCCAAGGAGTCCAAAAGAGTTATCAGATGCCTTGGAACTAGAGTTATGTTGTGAGCAACTATGTGAATGATAGAAATTGAATGCTGGTCCTTTGGAAGAATAACTAGTGTTCTTAACCACTGGATCATCTCTTCAGCCGTTAAATAAACAAAATCTTTATGACTTGTTCCATTTTATCTGGGAGTCATTCTCAAAAGTGGACAAAAACTAGCCCAGTGTATATCTAGCACACTGAACAGGGTGGAGTTAGGCTCTGTTGTATCTGCTAAAGGAGATAGGGATGGTGCAAGCAAAGGGTACAAAACAGAAAAGCACTGTTATCCATAGCACAGAAGGTCCTGATTGCAACAGGAAACTGGAGAAGTGTAATAGGTGACAAGAATCACCAATGGAACCAGAGAGTTGAAGTATTCTAGGAAAAATATAGGTTATCTTTTTGCAAAATAAGACTGTTGAAATACAGCAAAAGAAAAACCCATTTGGAATAAAGGAACCAGGCCACAGTGGAGAGACACTCCAGCATGAAATCTGCCTTCTTTGATAGTCTTCTAATGAGCTGCAAAGAAAGCCTAGAGCTGTTTTGAATTGTGAGCTATTAAGAGCTGTAATGTGATACCATTGACAGATCATATTAAAGCAAAATTGAGTAATCAAAAATAAAATTTATCATCATTTTGAAAGTGACTCAGATCCCAAAGAAATGTTTTCTAGATTCAGTACTTTTCAGTGCAGAAAATATAAAATATTAAATATGAATCTAATATACTAGTAAGTGAAGAAGACAGATAAACATACTGAATATAAACTTTCACCACAAAAAAAAAAGGTTTATTTCATCTACTGACACTCTCCCCTTCCACTGTAAGTGTTCTTGGTTTTTATCACTATGTAGTCCTGGCTGGTCTCGAACTCATTATACAGTCCTGGCCTTGAATTCGTAGTAACCACATCCTCCTATACCTTCACTGCCATGCCTGACTGATAGCATTGTTTTTAAAGAGACAGACAATGGCATGCCCTACAATTTTCTTGTCAAAGAATTAGTAAGAAGTTATAAATCTACATCTAATTTATAAGTTTTTGTTACAAAATATTTTTCAAAGGTATTAAATAAGGGTAAGTTGATATATTCAGTTACTACTAACTGATTATATATATATATGGATTTCTTAATTTTCATTTTTTTTTTCAAAATGAGTGGTTCAAAATTATTGGTATTAGAAATGTTACTTTATTCATTTTGTATATATGTTTATGTGTAAGAGTAGATGCATGTGCACATATGTACAGTGCCCTCAGAGAGCAGAAGAGGGATCAGACCCACTGGAACTGGAATTGCAGGTGGTTGTAAGGCCATGTGGATGCTGGGAACTAAACGCAGGTCCTCTGAAACAGCAGTAAATGGTATTAACCTCGAGTCATCTCTCCAGCCCTAAAAAGGCTAATCATATACTCTCAGAGTTTTGTGGTTAGTTTATTTTTCTCATATTTGCATTATAGCGCTGAGCCTTTTAGTTTGTAAATGTATATAATAACTACTATAACTTATGGTGTTAGCAAATAAACTAGTCACAAAGGAGGAACCAGGTATCTACAAAGAATGTCTCAAAAGACAGTTTCTTTCATGGTTGGGGCTGGGAAGGCAGAGCCAGCTTGAAACGAAGCCATGTGTACCGGAAACGAAGGCCAGATCTGCATGAGGAAGCTGCCCTTGCTGATGTAGATGGTGCTCATTAAAGAATGCCATAGAATGCCACTTTTATCACAGCTCTTTTGAGGAGAAAAGCTACTGAACCCAGAAAACTGGAAAGATTCAACTCCCAGTTATAAATCAACCCCGCACAATGAGAATTGTAATTTGATGTGCTGCAATGAACTGTCACAGGATACACTTGCCAACCATATTTATTTCTCATTGACTCCAGTGGCATTGTCTAAACCCCATTCCATTATGCCTAGGACTGTAGTACTATCCATTAGAAGTCATTTATAATCTTACTCCCTCCATGTATTTTAACACATTTTTAAATGTGACTGATACATCTATCGGTCATTTCTGGGCTTCATTAGTATAATGTAACCACTGAATCTACTCAACTCAGAATGATCAACTCAGAACCTCTGGGTTTAAAATGCCCAAGAAATCACTACATATTTCTCACCCTGAGCATCCCTACAAGAAACTTGCCAAATAGCCATCCACTCCCTAGATGATGACTTTATTTCACATGAATAATAAAAACAAAATAAGAAAGGCATCAATTCCAGTCTTTCTGCTCCAATATGAAGGGAAGAAATGGAATAAAATCAACACATTGAAAAATGCCATGTTGCTAGGTCCTGACCACACATCAACCCTGAGTAATCCGGGGCCACCACTGAGTTCATGCTTCCTTTGTTCCTGGTCCTTCACATCACTTCCATAAGCACATTAACGTAGACATTTTATAAAATAAACTTTCTAGAGTTGTGGTTCATCCAAAAAATTTTTATTATGTCTATTTGTTGGTGCATGTATGCTTATCAAGTGCCAGGGATGATTTATGGAGGGTCAAAGACAGCATACTGGAGCCCAGCCTCTCTTTCTACCATGTTAGCCCCAGCGCTGGAACCAAGATAATCAGGCTTGATAGCAAGAAATTTTTATCCACTGAGCTATCTCTCTTTCAGTAGATTAGTGGGTTTTTTAAATTTTTTTCTCATAATTATTTATCTTTATTCACATTACACCCCTCCCTCCTCTCCTGCAAGTCCTACCCTTGCAAATTAATCCCCCCATTACCTACTCCCCTTCTCAGAGAAGGAGAAGCCACTCTTAGGTACCACCCCATTTCCCCTACCTAGACAGCCTGGTTAGGCCTCAGTGGGAGAGAAGGTGTACATAGATTAGTGTTTCTTAAAGGAGCATTTTACTGCTTCTAAGAGGTGTCTGACAGTGTGTAATAATATATTTGGTTTCTACAATGAAAGAAAGATGTTCTTAGTACATAATGTCTCACTGATACCAATCCCACTACATGTCTACAGCACAGCTCCAGCAGAAAAGAATCACCTTGTGAAACGTCACATCGCCATGGCTTAGAGCCACTGAATCAATACTGAATTATTCTTTTAAAGTGACAATTATTTAAAGGTATGGAAGGCAAATAAAAGTAGGTTGTGTAATAGAGTATGTCTTTTCCCCTTGTGATGATTAAATAGAAGAATCTTTAACACAAATCCTTCTTAGGAATTAAATGTAACAATCATTTTCTCTTAGTTGCTTAAATTGTGGATGCTGTACTTCTGTTTTTCAATTAGGAAGGCTTCAGAATCACGTACTTTGTGAGCCATTATTGACTAAGCAGATAGCTGAGGAGTACTCAAGTATAGATCTTTTTAGATCAAGGTGATTCTCACACAGAATTTATTTTTAGTTCCCTGTCATCACCAATGGGGTCAACTAATTTCCTCTGTTTGCTCAACATCTCCCTTCTTTGTACAGTGATCCCTTTTAATGAACTAGACAGAAATTCCCAGCCTGATTCTGACAACTTTTCTTTTGTCAGTTTCCATGTTCAAGTGCCTAGCAATTAGTAAGAGGGCTTAAAACAAAAGGCAAAGTCCTCACACAGGAAGTCATCTGGCAAGCAAGAGTTTATAAATATTTCCCAAGTGCACAGGGACGCGGAGCAGCCTGTGTTGTCACAAGCCATGCCAATAGCAGCTCAGCTCCATATTCATGAGCTTCATGTTATTCATAAGCAAACCAGAGCCTCTGTTCAGAGTACATTGTTGCAGTGTGATCCAGAGACCACTGGTGACGATTTGTATGCTAACAGCTCAGCTGGGCTGTGCGTGCAAAATTTGTCTGCCCTTTAGAAATCATTGGTTCATTTTTAACATGTAAATTGAAATGGAAGTGCTGTTTGTTTATTTATTGGATAGCTCCATAAAGTTGTCATTTTCACACACACACAGATTCTATATCTATATCTATCTATATCTATATCTATATATCTATATATCTATATATCTATATATCTATATATCTATATATCTATATTCTATATCTATATATCTATATCTATATATCTATATCTATATCTATATCTATATCATCTATATCTATATATGAGACAGACTATATATATGTATATACAAACACACACATACACACACATATATATTAGCATAGTGCTTTGAAAGTTAACATCATGGATATTTTCCAGTAAACTGGGGTTCAGGAATTTATAAAAAGCAAGACTTAAAGCTGAGAGGCTATTGTGTGGCATCTTCTCCCAGCTGTATTCTCTCCTGTCTGTGCTAGAGTCTGAATTGTAGAGGTGTCACTGCTCCTTGTTTCTGGTGGGACATAGCCGATCAGAAGCTGGATGAGAGCAAATGTCAGGTTTGGCCTTTCTCCATTGCCCTGCATTAAAATGGTGAGTGCAAGACACTCTTCTTTACAGTTAAGGATTCAGTCCAGGTTCCTTCAGAACTTTCTCTGGAAGGATGGTGCCTATTTCCTCTTGTCCTCTCTTCTGGACTAAGGAATTAATGGTTTCCTGCTATGAGTTTTTGATGCTTCAGAATCTCCCAGTTCCCTTCATTCTGCCCATACCTCTACAAATCACATTTACTATAAATTTCATAGTGTATAGACTATGGCCACATTGGAAGAGTAGTAATGTCACAGTTTACACATAAGTTATACAGACTGTGAAATCTGAGCTCTGTTCTCCCACTGTGGTGCTCACATGTAAGACTGCAGAGATAGGGAGCATGGCCCTTCTCAAGCTCATTTGAGTAGATCCTACTAAACTATTACAGAATAAACTACTACAATAAAGTAATAAGTAAGTCACCCCAAATGTATCTTGTTTCCTTGGAAAAGGAAGTAGGATAGGTGATACTCAAAGGTCTTTAAAGATTGAATATGAAAGTTTCACATGGCATCAGTCTGGAGAGACTATTAAGAGACTATCACTGCCTTCATAGGAGGAAACCAAAGCTCCCTGAGGAGATGTGTTAGTGATGTCCTGGGACTGGTACCCCACTGTATTGCTGGCCAAGTATTCATTCTTGTGGATTAAACAGTCTATGTGGTCTCCTAAAACAATACCAGGAGGGCATTGAGGTATCAAATGACAGACTCCAAATCTCCACACACATTAATCAACAAGAATAATTCCTCTACTCGAAAGATATCACAAAGTACAAACTAAACTGTAGTCTCTCCCCAAGAGCCAGAAAATAGAGAATGTACTATTATGCTAAATATGTGCAATTAATCCATCCAGAGACTTCAAGACTACAAATGGCATTAAAGATTTTTTTTAAAAAAATTAATCTAAATTTTTGTTGTCTTCAAGACTTTATTCCTTCATTTCCAAACAACTAGAGCTACAGTGTTTATGTGAAGATAACAGACTATGTCTACCTCTCCATTCATGAGCATTGGTAATCTGCTTTGGGAAGTTGGTAGTGAAGTGGCTTGTTTCAAATTAGAAAGTATACGAACACCCCGTGTGTTTCTTTTTTTCCAAACGACTTCTACACAAAGACACAAAGCAACTGAAGCACCAAACATTTTCTTGATCCTCTAAAATGTTAACTTTTACATAAAACACAGCTCTCATGTTGAGTATGTTTTAGTAGCATTGCTTATTATTGATGTATTAAACCATCAAACTGGTTCTTAGTTTTTATTTAAATTAGATTAAATTGGTAACAAAGAACATACAGTATCCCCCAGAGGGGGCATGTAAGCAAGCCCTGTGGCCCAAATCACGAGGATTAGCATTGCTAGCTGTGTGTGTATTAACCAAGTCTGTTCACTCACTCCTTTATTTTAGTTTTTATTTCAAAATTTTAAGTAAATCCAACCGAACAGAGATTTCATTTCTGGCCTTTCCTTTCATGAGGAAGTGATTTGTCATTGGAATGGAATCAGGTGACCCAGAAATCCTCAGCTGCAGCACTTTACACTTCGCTTCCTGTCCTTTCCTCCAAGCGAAAATTTATGTCTTTACACAGACTGCGTAGATTTATTTAAAGACTGTTTTCCACTGATGGTTTCCAGCCACACCAGAGGCATGTTTTCAACACCGACTGCTCTGGTAACATCTGTCGGCAGGGGCTGAGCTCAGGCGAAGGACATCACAGAAAAAAGTCTTGTAATTCCCTCTGTGATTCTAAACACCAAAGTTTAAGACAGAAATCTAGATAATGCCCACTGTCACCTACATCCACAGTCTACATGAGGGCCAAGGCCATAAATAGGCTATCCCACAGAATGAATCACTCCACGGCTATCTACTCACTGATAAAGATGAATGGACCCCTAGTGTGTGCCAGACCTTGTTTAACTCACTATATGCGAAGAGAAAGAGTGGCCGCCTGCCTCGGGAGAGTCTGAAGCCTAGGAGGAAGCAAGTGTCCTGAGAACCAAGTCGAAAGAATAATAACGATTATAGCCAGGTATTCACAGAGATGCTCCATGCTATAGAACATGCTGGGAGTAAGCTATCCCACTTAACGTCACAGCAATCCTGTGATCTGAATTCCTCACATAAGGAAGCTGAGTCCTAAGAGATGTTATTCAATTTGCCCAATGTAAGAAACATGTGAAAACTTTAAGCTAGAATTCAAATTTGCACCCTTGCTTACGTTCCCCATACAAAAGACTTTCTAGTAGCGGTGTCGTCTAATCTGACCAGTTAGGAATGATGGTACAAATTCAAGTCGAAGATGTTTAAATTTTATCAGTTATCACCAAAATTCATCTTCGTCCTTTTGGTCCAGGATCTGCCCAGGCAAAATGATTTCATTCATTTGTTCATTGTACCAGAATTTCTGAATCTAGACGAGCTGCTGCCCTCAGATCCCAAAGTGCCTTCATCCAGTTTGCCAGAACATCCTGGGTTTGGGTCATTTCATAGCACAATGCTGTGTCCTGGTTCATACTGTCAAGCACACAGTTGTGATATTTTTTTCCTTTCAGTGACTTTGTTCCTATTTGGTTTGTACACATCAGATAGTTTCACTGTAAGTCAGGATACAGTTCCACATCACAGTCCATCATTGAAAGAAGTCAGGGTGAGGACTCAAAGCAGGAAACTGGAGAAGAGGACCAGAGCACAGGCCACAGAGGGGCTACACACCGGCTTGTTTCTCATGGCTTGTTCTATTAGTGGCCAATTGTTTTTTTTTTTTTTTTAATTGGGTTCTGGGGATACAGACTCCCGTCCTCTCATGTATACTGTAAAAGTTTTCCTTGATGAGCTGTCTCCCAAAGAAGCATTTCTTCTCTATTAAGCTGACATCCTCTAGGCATGAACAAAAATATGGAAGCTACAATATGTACATAAGCCACTGAGCAGAGATGAATTCTTTATGACTGGATTTCTGTCAAATAATCATATTTCTTCTGTTTATTTTCATATTAATGTGATGGAATTACCCTGGCAAAACCTAATTAATGGAGAAAGGGTTTCACAGTTCAAGGACCTATCCATCATGACAGGGAAGCCGGTGGCAGAAGCTTTAGGGAGCTGTGTTGTTGATCCACAATCAACAGCATAGTAGGTAAATACATACTCATGCTCAGTTGAATGTCTCTATTTTTATATGACACAGGATTCCTGTTCTGAAAAAGCTCACACCCACAATCAATATAACCATGATAATCTTCAAGGCAAGCTCAAAGGCCCATCTCTTAGGTGATTCTAGATTCTGCTAAATTAACAGTTAACACTAAGATTCACAATATGACATAGACTCAAGCCTGTATTAAACATGAATGAAAAGAAATATTTCCAAAAATTAAATATATGATCTACAGGTACATTCTATATAAATCATAAAATGGAGATGAATAAAGTTACAAAGCAAGGAAGTAAAAATGTATGTTTTATATGTTCAAAATAGATGTTATAACCCTGTGTACAGAGTACCCTATTGTATTATATCACCCTGTCAATAAAGACATTTTCAAAATCTCTTTATTATTTCATATATGTCTCAGTCAGCATTACTATCATTGTGATAAAATATTCTAACAACACCAGATTTTTTTAAAAAAGCATTTATTGGGGCTTACAGTTTAACGGTATAGTCCATCATAATGAGGAAGCCATGGTGTCAGAACCTTGAGGCAACTGATCACATTGCATCCATAGTCTACAGGCAGGCAGAGAGGGGTGAATGTTAGTCTCAACACTCTTTCTCACTTTATTATTTGGATGAATCTTCCCACTTTAATTGCTCTAATTTAGGCAAACCCTCACAGTCATATACAAATACTATTACTGGTGATTATTTACTCTGTCTAGTAAGAACCAATATTAACCATCACATCTCTATCCCTTGTCAATTGGACACTAAAACACACCACGTTGAAGCCATAACCTTTCTCTCTTTGCTCTCATAGGCCCAGACTCATCTCATAGTACAAAATTCATTCACTGCAACCTCAAAACTCCCTACAATATTTTACAGTACTATGGACATTTAAAGGGCCAAAACCTAAATCTCCCTGGAGAACACAAGGCAATCTTATAACTTTGAGCTCTTATAAAATAAAATAATAAAATAAAATAAATTGCAGACCTTCTCTGTGCAGTGGTGTAAACTAATGGCACCATTCCAAAAAGGGAAACAGGGACAAAGCAAGTGCTGATCAAACTAAAGCTACACCAAAACCCTGCAGGAAACACATCAAACACTGGAGTTCCATGTCAGATGCCTGGGATCCACAGTGGAAGGCACCAGTATTTACCATCACATCTCTACATGCGTCTCAACATGCTTTCTTGTTAATATTAATTGTTACTAGACAGAGTAAATAATCACCAGTGATAGTGTTTGTATATGACAGTATAGAATGCAAAGTCACCTCACTTAAATTAGCTCATTAATTGAATTTACTACGTTGTCCCTTTGCCCTCTTACCATACTAGCCTCTGGGGGGAAAATCATTTGGGTCACTTAGTACTTACTGTTTGCTTGGCATGTCAGACAATTGGAATCTTCCATATAGATTTGTAATCCTGAGCATGGTATAGAGCTTCAGATGCCTAGAGCTACAAAGAGATCTAGGCATCATGTGCTGCAAGTTGCAAAACTGTTACATAGTAAAGCCCGAGTTGAGAACTAAGGAGAGGACTCACAAAGCCCACAGCATGGATGCTAATCCCTCTATTCTCTTTCCCCATGCAATAAACTATTCAGTACACTTAGAGTTGACACTGCTCCCAGCTCTTTTCTCTGAGTTGGTGTCTACCTGTCAGCAGTGACAGAGAGGAAGCCATGGTGCCACACCCTCGATTGCCTCAGGAGATCTCCTAGTCTTTTACAAACCTCAACTCATGGAAAACAGTATCTTTGGCTTCAACAGATATAGGAATTTTAGGACAGGACAGTGTGAAAGTGAAGATGACATTTTAAAACGTGTTTAGTATTGCTTTTAACCATGAAGGTTAAAAAAAAAAGTACGTAGGGAAAGATATATACTCAAGAGCACAGGTGTGGGCTTATACAAGAAAAAATTACACTTTATTGTTCTCTGATATTTATATACAGAATTTGGGTAACACCAGCCCCTTTAGTGTGTGTGTGTGTATGTGTGTGTGTGTGTTGTGTGTGTGTGTGTGCATACATGTCTATGCAAGAGAGAGAGGGAGTGGGAAAGTAAGAAGGAGGGAGAGAGAGACACACATAGAGAGAGAGACAGACAGAGACAGAGAGGCAGAGACCAGAGGAAGACATTAGATAACATTTTCTATTGTTCTCTATTGTGTTCCTTGAGACAAGATCTCTCCCTAACTGGGAACTTCTAGTTTTTCAGCTAGGCTGGTATCTAGTAAGCTCTGTTGATACTCCTGTCTCTTCCACTGCCCTACCACTGTGGTCACAGGTAATGCAAGGCCATCCCTGGATTTTTACTGAGCTACATACATATCCTCAGAGTGGCTATTCTAATCTTGAAAACCTATTTAGATTTACATAGACTTTGATTTGGTTAATTTTGGTATGTGTTTTTCTTTATTTGTCAGTTTTTATAAAATTTTCATAAAAATTAATTTTGAAAAAGATTTTAAAGTTACAAGATGTACTATTTCCTCCTTCTTTTTGTGTTAATCCAAGTGACCTTGTAAATTCCAATAAAAGGATTCTTGAGTTCCCATCTGAATCTACTTTTAAATTATTCTATTTACTATACTGAGAACTTGACAAGAGGATTCTATGTCTTTTGGTCTCTCTCACATACACATACATGGGGGAGAAAGAGAGATTAAAAATGAAATTAAGGTCATTTGCAGAAAAAATGAATTCAAATAGAGATTATCATATTAAGTAAATTAAGTTAGACTCAGACAATTATATTTTCTCTTATCATGGATCATATATCATATACATATATATGTACATATATGAATATTATATGTACTATTATATATATATTCAGTACCACATACACACCCACTATCCTGTATAGAAATCAAGAAATTTTATATATGTACATATTTTCATGTATATATGACATGAAAATAGAAAGAAAATAGCGTGGCAGTACAGAAGAGACCAACCAGCAAAGGGAGAATGTAGAGCAGAAAACACCACAGAGTTATTGGCACCTGCTAAGATATCCAGGTCTGAGAATGGAAACTTATACTGGGAGTGCACATTTAGTACTAGAAATAGAAACTGCTTACTCAAAAAGAGAGAGCCATGCCTGAGAATGAGAGTAGGCAGTGAGCTGGGAAAAGCCAAATGCCCAAAACAAAGGACCACAAAGACTGCAACCCTTTGTAGATTGTTTGCATAGCACTCACCTCTGTACATCATAGCCATTTCCTGGCTGTCGCTTGTAACACAGGTGATAGAATTTCTAGTCCTCTGCCAACACCCTTTCTTTATATGTTAAACAGCGTTCCCCTCTCTGTATCCTTCTGCCATAACTATGTGAAAGTGTTCCTATGTAATACAGTACTGTGAACAACAACAATTTTAAAAAACAAATAAATAAATAAAGTAGGTGTGCTTAATTCTTTAAATTCTGGATAAAATCACATACAAACACACACACACACACACACACACACACACACACACACGCACACATCAGTAATGAAGGTCCTCGATCAGCTGTAGAAATAAGGGAATCCTCAGAGAAAACCCATGTTTTTGGAACAAGCATAGGATTTTAGTGTCTAAAGACAGAAAAGGAAACATTATGCCTTTCCAGTTAGAATCGTAAAGAGCAGACAGACCAGCAAGTGTGCAAGCCACTGCCTTGAGGGAGACCCCTGGGATGTATGTGTTATTATTCCTCCTATCTTCCTAGTAGGACTTCAAACAACTCACTTTCTTGAGGTGTGATCACCAGACAGGGTGATTGACAAGCCAAATTGTATTAATTATTAAGAGAAGGGACAATGGTTTGAACTGGACAGATCAGAGAGTCCTGTCTTTAACTAGGGCCAGAGGCAGAACTCCGATTCTGTTTTGAAGAGGAAGAAGCAGCTTCCATCAATAGGCCTTAGCAAAACCCCATAACCTCCACCTCTTCATTTGGTAAATGGGAGATAAGATTAAAAGTTGACCATGAGGCTTTACCTTGCTTGAGCTGGTACAGGTCTCAAGCATGCTATTACAGTGCATATGCTTTTCTATCCTGTTATGTCGGGAGAATGCTGTCTCCTTAAAATTGTCTACCATGTCTGGTTCTTGCTATCTGTCTGTCTTCTCTTTTGCATAGATCCTGGAGACTTGAAAGGAGGGGTATGAGAGGAAAAAGTCCCACCCAGAGCCAAGAAACTATTCACAAACAATAGTAACTGAGATGAGGAAAGTCAGTTTTCTTCAGTAGAATGACAATATTTCAATCACACTCCACAGCAGGAATAATTGGTCAACACCAATCAGACTCCATGTTCTTGGTAGTCTCTCTCTCTCTGTTTTAAGACAATGAAAATTAAGAGTAGGTTGTGAGGAGGATCTGGGAGGAGTTGGGGATAGGAAATAAATGAATATAAAAATTTACTATATGAAATTCTCAAGAGACTAATAAACTTTTAAATAGTTCATTGTGAGTCATGAAGAAAATATATCCCCAATGGCTTCCACACCTCCTAATGCCTATCTAGATGCCTAACAAAAGTCACAGGGTGGTCCCTGGTGTGAATAAGCAGGACTGTAACTAACGAGATAAACTTCAGAACATAGGAGCATTTGAAGAAGTTACAGTATGTTGTTACTATGAACCACTTAATAGTCTTGTTTGTGAGTTCCCAGAAAATATCTAGCAGAGAAGAAGGGTCACATTCAGGATTATATACTCAGAATTAAGCATAGTTAAGTGCTATTTTGGCATGCCTATTTGAAAATATATCTTTACATAAAAACTTTCTACTTCAGCAGTCTTCACAGAAAGGGTTAATTTTGCTGGAACTCTTGATTCTTAGACACAGGGAAAGTCCAATCAGGGTCCGAGTTGAGGGGGTCTTTCTCATTCCCATGTCCCATTTTCTGTGTCTTTCCATTCTGCCTCCAATGTCCTTTATGATTTTTGTTGAAAATAGAACAATTTTCTAAGAATTACTTTGTGGATAAGGCTAGAATTTATGATATAGGGGGAAAAAACCCAGCATGTTATCTTAAGGAAACAAGCCCATGCAGTAGTGCTTTGAACACAAATCTGTCTGACATCCCATGCATGAATCCCAGGAGGATATAAATAGCGTTGGTATATTTCATTCTTAGGGTCAGTTGTCCTCAGGCTCTTTACGGTAACGACCTGAATGTTGACAAGGGGCAGTAAATCTTTGGTGGGCTTATGAGCTCCAACGGGGAACTTTTCCAGCATGTCCCAGGTCCCAGAAATGAGACACCAGCAGCTTATCTCTGAGGCTCTGGGCTCTGTTGCCCATTCTTTTCTCAGGTGTTTCCATACTTCATCTGCTTGGGACCAGCTTTGCTTTATGATGTTGGTTAAGTGTAAAGAAAATCAGCATGGCAGCTGGAACTCCAGCTGTGCTTTACACAACGGTGACTTTCTGCAGTGTGTGCTTTACTTCCCGTACCAAAGTCTCCAATATGCCATTTATCAACACGTTGAGTAAGCTTTTATCACTCACCAGTTTAAGTAATATCAGATGCAATATCCCTGCAGAGGACAAAGAAGGGGCCTTCCCTCCATGGTTGCTTTTGTGGTTCGTTTTGCACAGTGAACCAAAAGAAATGGTTCTTCTGAAAATATGGAAGTCACGGCTTTGCTTCTGTTCCCGTTCTTACTGCAGGTCCAGGTAGCACAAGAAACAAACAACAAATTTGAAGCCTGAGAGTCTCCTCTACACTGGTACTGACTTAGTCAACTCCTCACCCCACCTTAGTAACAGCTCCTCATAAGCTGACTTATAAGCATAGTCAGCACATGAATAATAAAGAAGAAAGTGAGACAATCATAGAACTTACTGTATAAAAATACTGTTCATTTAAAAAAATGTTACAAATTGTAATTTTATTTGGCCAATTTTGTCTCCTGGCCATTAAATTAAGTCATTGATATCCTATTGATTATAATTTTAGCAAAGTTCTGTCTGAGATGACATAAATAATCCAGTTATATGAGCATACATGCATATGTGTCATATACATGTATGTGCATACATACATATATATGTTTATTTTTATACTGCTTAGTGTATATAATGAAAACATATGTTTGCATGACATTACTTCCACACACCTATCTAAGAACAATTATGTCATGATATATAGACGTGGGGATGGAGAATACTGAAAGCTCTGCAGGTGGTATTACTGTGAATCCAGATCTGAAAATCCCTGCTCCACATCTATATCTGATAGTTCTTTGTGTAGTTGTCATTCTGCGTACACTTAAATTGCACTGTCCCACACATTTCCATTCAGTCTATATAGGTGAGAGCAACATTAGTGGTTTTCATTTTATACAATTAGTTCACCAAACTTTTTACCTCCTTAAAAAAAATGAAAATAGATGTTGTACCCCACTGGGTTTTCCATTATATTGAGTGGAGACACCATTTGCATGATGATGTTAATTCAGGATCTATGCTGCTTTTCTTGTTAGTGGGTATGAGGAAGAAGCTTGTGAGAAGAATTGCAAAGTCATAGAGAATCTATGTGCAGGCAGAGATGTAAAGGCTGAAGCTGGGGAACCAACACCACAAAGGAATGAGTAAAGAAAGCACATCCATTGTAACCTCACCCAATGCCAAGAAAATGATGCATTCTTTGGAGCTAACAAGGGAAATGAGGCACCATATATATATCCTGTGGCATACCGTGGACATGGCCCCAGAAAAGCTCAGGAAGAACAGCTGCTCCAACTTTAAAGCATCAATATTGAGATCTTTTTTGTTTTCCACTGAGTGAAACTTTTGACTGACACTAGTAAAAGAAACGGTCATTTAAATTAGCTTTACATTTGTGTATGTAATCCTGGAAATTGTGATTTGCCTATTTGAGATAGTCTTTTCCTCATGGAAGTTGGAAATGTTTGAAACTTAAGAGGAAAAACTAAGTTCCAAACTGCTATGTATGAAAATGACCATGTTAACAAGTATAATACCTAGAGGCATTTATCCTCTTCATTCTGTCTAGCATATATTAGAAGATCCTAAATATTTATTTCATCAATGACCTGGAATCTAGACTCTCAAGTATATTGTATTGTTAAAGACCATGGGAAGTTTTGAAGTTAGAAAGAGACTTGTTTCCATGGTGATTCTAGTCCTATCAAGTTGGCAGTCAAGGTTAACCATCACAACTCTGCCTTCTTGACAATTCTGACAGACAAAATCGCTACATTGAAGCCATGATATTCTATAGGCTCATGACCATCTCGTAAGTCAAAGCAGAGTCCAACTTCAATAGTTCCTACAGTCTTTGATAATCTAATGTGGTTCAAAGTTCAAATTCCAAGTTTCATCTAGAACTCAAGATGATGTTTTAACTGTGAGTACCTATAAAATAAAAAACAAGTTACACATTTCCAATGCACAAAATAAACATTCGCATTCCAAAATGACAGACTAGAGACAGAGCAAGGACTTGTCAGAGCAATGGTAGTGAAAGGACCAAACTCTAAAGCTCAGTGTTGGACATCTGGGACTATTGATTAAATCCTCTGGGCTCCAAAGACTTTAAGAAACTCCCTCTTTTTCTAAGAGATTAGGCTAACCTCTGAGTATACTTGTCAGAAATTATCTTGATTAGGTTATCTGATGTTGGAAACTCACCTTAATACTCTTTGGGATCATTCTTAGTGATTGAGTCCAGAACTGCCTTGCAGCTGTCCTATTTTCTCCATACTTTAAGCTTTTATAGAGAATTCAGTTCTAATGGCACTTAGTGGCAATTTGCATCTTCTTTCACAAGAGCCCAAGAACAGGAGGATTTATAGGATTAGGCATATTATAAACACCTTAAATAGTTTTCTTGAATATTAAAAATATTTCTTCATATAAAAATTATTCACAGTATCATAGTCTATAAATTTTGTCATGAGTATGTTTCTGCAGAAGTCACTGCCAACCATAGACAGTCAACATGATTCCGGAACTGACCCTGAAGTCTGACAACCTAAGTTCCATCACTAGAACCTTCATGCACAAGGAGAAAATTGACTTTCACAAGTCGTTAGACCTCCACAGGAGCACAGCGGCATGTATGTCTGCTCAAATAACTAAAAGATATGCAATAAAAAATGTTACTGTAGCTATGTCCCAAGTATTAGATAAGGCATGTCAATGTGCAAATATTTTTCACAGCTTATATAAAATTTGTATTAACTGATGTGAGGAGGTAGTAGGCACATGTGAATAGTGTATTATGTATTTCTAATGTTTATTAAACTGATATAGCAGCTTATACCCAGAGACAAAAGAGACCCTTAATTAGATTAGTTGCTCACATGGAACAGGTTGAATGCTGACTCATGGCTACCCAAAATGCAAAAAAAAAAAAAAAAAAAAAAAAGAGCAATGTATATGCACACAGCTCTAAACAAGTCATTTATACCTTCAAATGCCATGGGAACATTTCAGAAGAAATAAAGGAATGTACATAATAGAATAAAGGGCTACAAAATACCATGCCCTGGACTACATACCACTACTGTAACCATAAACTCACCTTAACTGTATTTACCTGTAATAGCCTCACACAAGACCATTGCTCTCAGCAGTCCATTGACGGATGAAAAAAGGGTCATGGACCCTACCTTTTATCTCTGAATTAGTGGCTTCCAATAGAGTCTGAAAAATGGGGAATCACTTTCTTTAGCTGTGTACCATCTGCTGAACCCAATGAGAGACCAAATCTTTTGAGTTCAGACTCCATCTTAGAGAACCTGGCCTTAAGTTGAACTCAAGTAAAGTAACAGGCTGGTACCAAGCACCAATTTCCAGGTTATTCCCCAACAAACCTGCACCTTCACGTTACAAGCCCCTCCCTGACACTTCACTTCCTAACAACCACCAATCAGGAGGAAAACAAGTTAAATTTATGGTTTGGCTCTCAGTACCAGCCAATTATGTTAAGGATCATAATGGCCCCCAAATCAGATGTGTACCAGGTTAGATACTCCTTTCTTGCCTCTGTAAATACTTGACTAAAACTAGGCTCCGGGCTCCACCTTCCTGCTGTGTCAGGATTGGCAGAGAGCCCAAGTTCGAACTTGAGTAAAGAGACCCTAATGTGATTGCATTGGAATCCGCTCCTTAGAGGTCTTTTGTGGTTCATGAATGTTTCTTCGCAGAACACCACAAGGTTTCAACAGATAGGAACAAGCTGTAGTCACAGATAGCCTTGGCTAATTGAGGTGGATCACAAAAACAAAACAAGTAACAAAACTCACAAAAAAGATTCATGGGAAGGAAGAAGCATGGGGATACTATGGAACTGAGAGGTGAAAGTGGCCACTATCCAAAATATGCATATGGAAAATTGTTTTTAAAAAGTTAAATATGTAAATCAGAATAGGAAGTAAAATAATGAGGAACTTTAGTCTCAGACTTCATCAGACAACTCCAATATTACATTAGATTGTTTTTTTTTTAAAATTGACCATTTTAGTAGAAAATGCAATCAAAAAAATATTTTATCCTTTCAAATTTATGGCCTTTTAAAAAATGTGTGTGTGTGTGTGTGTGTGTCACACACACAGACTTAAAATACTTACAACTGCTTAGTCTATTCAGTGCTGTTTATGTTTTTAGGGCTCAGCACATCATATCAGATAACTAGTTATCCCTGGGGAAGACTGCTTCTCCTCTCTCATTGGTTAATAATTATTTGTAGATCTTCAACTAGGGATGGGACCCTCTCATATTTCCCCCATCTGTGTTAGGATGTCAGCTGATATCTTCTTTAGTAGCAACACTGTTGAGATTGCATGGGTATAGTTTCCTTTTCATAGCTAGAAGACACAACTTCACAGCTGACTTCATGGCCCTATGACTCTTACCATCTTTCTGTCTTATTTTTTATCTTGATTTTTCCAGAGTCTTGGGTGTAGGAATTGTTTCACAGATGTATCAGTTGGGACTGGATAGCATTTGGCTCAGTAGTTTTCTGAATTTTGACTGGTTGTGGGCTTCTGGAATTGTTTCCTTCTGCTGCAGAGGTTTTGGTTTTTTTGTTTTGTTTTGTTTATAAGGGGGTGATAACCACCCTTATCTGTGAGAATGAGAATGGAGTTAGAAATTATACTGGTTCAGGAAAGTAGCAGTGGTAGGTTCTCCTCCGAGATTTATGACTTCACTAACCATGAGTAGGTTTACAGTACCTGGAATGATTTCCCTCCTGCTGAGTGTGCCTTAGTCCATTTAAACAGGTCAGTTATAGCCCAAATATAATTACCACTATTGTTCCTTTAGAGATATCTTACCATGGTGCTCACTGTCTCGGTCTTCTTTTTAATTCAAGGTTGCCTTGGTAACCAGAATTGATTGAAAGATTTTTGCCTGTGAAGTATTTGCTAAGCACAGCACCCCTTACTTTAAAATCATTCTCACACATTACATCAAAGCTACCAAAGTCCATGCAATAATCCAGCTGGTTTTCACTGAAGGGAAAAATAAATTATAGGATAAACTTGCATGAAAACACTGATATTCTTACTATGCTTACAAATCAAGTTCTTAAAATTATACCTAGAAAACAAAAATTTAAATTCAACTAAAATTTCAGGTTTCTTAATTTTGTGAAATAGACTACTTTCACAAAAGAAACAAGCCAATTTATCTTTAAGCTGACGAGCACATTCTCAATCATCCAAACTATCAGAGACATGAAAACACTACAATACTACCTCACTACAGTGAAGGGGATAAAGATTCCCAATGCCAAGAGCTGATGGGAGTGTGAAGTATCTGGAACTCAAAAAGCTTCTGCTGGCATATGGAACAATGTCATCTCTTAGGAAAACTTACCTGCGTCTTGCTAATAAAGAGCAGTATATTGGGATGGATAGATTATTGAGCAATTAAGAGCACTGACTGGTCTTCTAGAGATCCTGAGTTCAATTCCCAGCAAATTACTGATGGGAATTTGGTTCACAACCACCAGTAATGGAATCTGATGCTCCCTTCTGGTGTATCTGAAGACAGCTAAAGTGTACTCATAAAAATAAAATAAGTAAACCAAAAAGAAGAAGAAGAGGAGTAGGACGAGGAGGAGAAGGAGGAGGAGAAGAAGGAGGAGGAGGAGAGAGAAGAGGAAGAAGAGAGAGAAGAAGAAGAAAAGAAGAAGAGAAGAGAAGGAAGAAAGAAGAAGAAGAAGAAGAAAGAGAAAGAAGAAAGAAGAATGGGAAGAGTATTTCAGGCTGTGGTTTGGGAATTCCATTGCTAGACATAAGTGGAAGAGAAATACATGTATATACTCACAAAAGTTACTTGAACAAGAATATTCATAGAGATATTTTAAAATTCTCAAAGCTGGAAACAGTACACATCCGCAGACCTAGCAAGAGTAATAATAAAATTGACAGGTGGCTACGTGGTAAACATCTTTGCAATGAGAGTGAGCAAAAGGTAGAAACAATGATAACCTATCATCTCAAGCAGCGTTAGACAGAATACTAGTTATGAAATTATCAGAGTAAACTATATGAGTTATAATAAAATGGTTGTCACAAACATCAGTTTCCAAATTATATGAATGGATATAAGCCGAAGGGTCCGTGAGGCTTCTGGCATTGCGAAGATGTTCCAGTTTTTGCCCTAAGTGACAGTAAGTCAGGTGTGCATATAAATATTTCTTATAATATATGTTATGAAAACTTCTGTTCACAATTTTAAACTATGTATATATGAACTTTGGCTGTATAATGAAACAAAATTGAGTAAGTGACTTTCTTTTGCACTTTTAGTATTTTACTCAGTGAAATAAGGATAGAAAGCCCTCTGAACAGCAGGTGGTTGGTGAGTGACTGTGACCTGTAGTTAAAAGAATGCTTCCCTCATCTTTCAAGATCAAAAGTTACTAACACAGTCAATCCTGGTAAGGAGGGGCTAGGTCCTGGCATTTACAACATATTGTAAGATGTATAGGTATGTAAGTCATACTACCCAGTGCTCTAGACAGGCAAAAATGCCCAGGCAAGAGATTATCATTTTTAAGTAACTCCAATGATGGAAACACAATGTTACTTCAAAATAAAACAAGCTTCATGCATGATATATAGTTCCAAAGCACTTTGGCATCTATATTAGAAAAAATTGAGATAATTAATAATTCATTTTTAAAAGTATGAACTACTAAGCAAATAAGACCTTCTCCCAGCACCTCCTGACCTTTACCCTACACTTCAACGGGTACAACAGTAAGGACGAGTTTTATGGTAAAGTATTGGCTTAGTATGTACTAGTCCTTGTGTTTCATCCCCAAGACTAATAAGAAAATAATATGGAGAGTTATAAGGCAAAGTTCATACAAAAATAAATAAATAAAATGTAAGATGGCCAAGAGGGAAATGTGAAAACCAAAGTCCTAATGTTCCTGAAGAAAACAAATTCTTCATACCCTTGACATTGGACAGAGATTTTTTAATAACACAAAGGACTATCAGGTTTAATTCACCCAGTTTAGAAAAAAATAAAGGTTTTATGTTAGAAATGATAAACAACAGTACTATGAAAAAAAAGGACAAGCTAGAGATTGAGACAAGAATTCTAAATTCTGAAAAATGACTCATACTGTAAATGTATTATGAATGCTTAAAAACAAATAATATGGCCCTGAAGCTTCTACCTGATCCACTTACTTCATGCAGAAGTGGTAGAGAAAATACAATAGCCCCAAGGTCATGATCTACTTTCTTGTAGCCTGAGAACATGCCTTTGCTCTTTGATTAGGCAATGTGGGAGACTTGATTTTAAAGATAGGGGGAATTCAGTGGGAGGAAGAATCCTCAGGGCCAAGTTTGAAGATGATAGAAACAGATCTCAACTCCACCATAACACGAACAGATTCTTCCATGAATCTGAGTGAACATGCAAGACCTTACAATCCAAATTAGAATGCAGCGGGGACATCTTCCTGTCCAGCAATGAGAGAGCCAGATGGCTGGCACTCAGAACACAGACTGATGCATTTATGTTGTATTACTGAATGAACATGTTATATTATGCTGTAGCACAACATTGTTGTAACAAGTTGAACTGAATACTTAACTAAGATGTGGTCATTTTACTCAATATTCATCAGTAAAACATAAAATGAGAGGGAACAACTTCTAATACTCGTTTGGAAAGAACTTTTGATTTTCAATAAAAATGAGATCATGGGGCAGGGAAATGGTTTGGTGGATAATGCATTTACTGTCAATTATGAGGACTCTAGCTCAGGTCCTGAGAACCTGTGTAAATGCTGGAGAGGCTTGGTGGCAGCCTGTGATGCCAGCACTAGGGAGGCAGAGAGGAGGACCTGTAGACTGGCCAGAAGTGGAGAGCTCTGGCTCAGCAAGGAATCCTGTCCCAATAAACAAAGTGGAAAATTAACTTTAGACCTCATATATAGCTACACATGAGTACCCATATGGGAACATTCACACACACACACACATACACCACACACACACACACACACACAGAGAGAGAGAGAGAGAGAGAAGAGAGAGAGAGAGAGAGAGAGAGAGAGAGAGAAACAGAGAGAAGAAACAGAGAGAACAGAGAGAGAGAGAGAAACAGAGAGAGAGAGAGAACAGAGAGAGAAAGAGAGAGAGAGAGAGAGAGAGAGAGAGAGAGAGAGAGAGAGAGAGAGAGAGAGAGTTGGGGAAGAATATGAGCTTATCAATCTAGAATAGTCCAGATCAATCCAGTTCAATCCAGTGTCGATGTATGAAACTTTCCAGAGGAAAAGATTCATTCTGCTGGCCACCTGGACTGCAGCTCTCTTGCTGACTTCTGTCATTGTCGATGTGAAACTGCAAACTACTTATATAGCCACCTTGTCTAATCAACATACCTGCTTCTCTCTTTGGAAGACCATTCCAGAATTGAAAATGTGAATGCTGGTTATCTTGCTGATTATATAAGGTACAATGGATACAGATAGACTTCTACTTGGCTGTCTTCCTCTACTCCTCTTACCACAGAGGGCTGTACCCTCCACAGAGCAGGCTATGGAACACAGACACAACACTGTCAGTACTTCAGATTCATTCAGAGTCATTCTTCCTTCCCCTTACCTTTCTCTAGCACCCTGTGTCCTGTAATATAGCTTCTGGTCTCACATCCTATCTCCTGTTGTTTTTCTGTTCTTAGGCTATGGGAACTTATGAGAAGACATGAATCTGTTTGTCATCCATAATGACATCTTGGGCAAGGTCAGCTGACAGAATTCAGGTGAGTGTTCAGTGGAGCCTTGACGGGTAAGCTTCCCTGGGCTCGGATTGGGAAACTTCTGATCACCTCGTGGTCTCACTCCCTTTTGTTGCTGAGTTTTGCTTTGCTGTCACTCAAGCAGTAGTTTAAAGGGATCCAAATCTCCCACAGCTGTGAAACACCCTCATTTGCCATTGCATCAGCAGACCTCCCCAGGGAATGGTCCGTTCTAGACATCAGCTGTAAGAGGAAACATCATTCTTTGGACACTGTATGTTTTGCTAGAGTTTGAAAAGCTGAAGAGTTTTCGTCATTTATCTCCATTTATCAAAGTATTACAACTCAACGAACCTTAAACAATTTTCATCTGGAGCCTGCCTTGCTATACAGAAAATGAGTGAGTATATTGATGTCTTTGGGATAAGTGTGCACAAGTATAAAAAGGCTCATTGGTTTATATGCAAGATGTTATTGATTACTGTCTACCAAAACAAAGAAAGGCCACATTGTAGTAGACATTTTATAGCATATAAGAATTCATTTATATACATCTACATATGCATATATACATTTTATTTTTCTATAAGTGTCCATATGTAATCATAGATGTGAATATACACAGATTTACCTTGATTAATGTTGGGGTTATATTTCAATAAATACACAATGAATAAAAATAAGTCAAAATAATGTTTAATATTTCTGTTTTAAAGAGCATGACAGTTTGGAGCACGGTACACTGAAGAGTATTTGTGAGCTCACAGCTGTGAAGGAGCTCCCACTGCTCCACAGAGAATGCGTGCAATGGGATGACCTGCTATCATTAATGCACAAGAGATTAAATGCACAATTGGAACTATGTCTGATTGAGTGTGAACACATGTTTACCATTGCAAACCCAAAGATTGTAAAAAGAACCATCCTAACTCAGGTGTTGTTTTTATATAAAATCTCAAACATTGATAAACTGCTTGGCAAAGAGGCCACCAACACTTCAGTGGCCATCTTATTTTCAACTATTTCTGTGTGCAAATCTGACCATGTATTTATATTTCATGATGATTTCCTCCTTCTTAAAAGTACCATTACTACGTCTGGAAAGAAATGTTTAAGATAAAAGTAAACAGTATTTGATTCAATCAGTGTATAAAATGATGAAAATAATGAAAGGAATTAAGCTTCCCAGTAATTATTCAGAAGTGACTACGGACTGACTTGGGTAGGGTTTTGATGTATTGCACCTCTAGTGAAGATGACCAGCTTTGTGCCCAGTGAACTGTAGTTATTCGCCAGAGAGAGTAAAGGCAGCATGGAGCCTCTTTCTTGTGCAATTCCCAGATGCAACCTGTGAGGAGGGCAATTGCTGATGACCCTTCCTCTCTTCTTACAGTACAGTCTTAGCTTGAGCAGGATATGGATATGGTGAGACATCACATTAGCCAGGTCAAGGAAGCTCCCTCCTTCCTTACAGGTGTCTGAGTTAGAGATAGAGAAACTGCCGTCATCATGACTCATTTCTGTAATACCTCATTGATCTTTGCACTGGAAAGAATGATTCATGCATTGATTTAAAACAATAAAAGAGTTGCTCGCTGGTGGATACCAGACATTTTAAAGAGTTATGATAAAATGAGGCCAAGCTATAGAACTTTCTCAGAACAGTGTGTAGTCTGTACTGAATTCTATGAACAACTGCAAATATTTTATGTGTTCCAAAGTAGATATAATACCAAAAAATAAAATAAAATATGAGTATTTGTATTTTCAAATTTAATATAATTAAAAAGGTAGAAATGGTCGCTTTTCTAACCCAGAGACATTTGTGCCTACTGCATAACAGATGTACTCTATAGAGCAGATATGTCAAGGTAAAAATAGGAGCAGCTGTGTCTGCTAGAAGGATGAGGTCCTCCATTACTGATCTCTATGACAAAGAAGATTAACAGGGTGCTTCTTGTCGGGTCACAGGAAGGACATAAGATGATCAGGAAGGTGCCCATGAGTGATTCCACTGTCAAGTCCCAAATTAGGACTCTGGAGAGGCTTGTCTTCATAAGCCCAGAACTCACAGAGAATTTTTTCCACAGAATTTTGGAGGAAAAGTCAGTTAGAATTTTTAACTTAAATACTTGAAAGTAGCACTAGATAATAGCAAATTGATTATTAGCAACTCTTAATGTACTTACAATATGCTTTCTAAATCAATTACAAAATTTATTGACAAATGAGCATACATAAAATATGTTTTTTTTTCCCCAAAAAATAAAGCCTACCTGTGATCTAGTATACCTCCATGCACAGAATAAAATCTAATGGTCTGTTACAAATGTAAATCACATAAAATGTCAAACTTATAGAGCCCCTATCCTACAGATATTTCTGAAAAGAAATAAGAAAAAAATATACTCAACACTACAAAATGTTATTGCTCAAACACATACATTTCTTCATTACATATAGACTGAGCATGCCCTCTCATTTCCAAATTCACTTTATCCTGTTATTTAAGCTAAATAAATCTTAGCTTCATTTTTTCATTTCTTTAAATGATAATAATACTACACCTCCATAGATTGTGATAAGGATTAGTACACTGTATTTAAGAAAATAATATTGTGGTCAATTAAAATAATAGTCTACAGAAATTCAAGTAAGCACATGTTTCAAAAACCCAGCTTAGTTTCAATATGACAATTCACAAACCATATGTTCCCTGTAGAAAAGCATAAGGCATGAGAAATACATAAGCCCTCACTCAAAGCTTTTTATTAAATATGAAGTATTTAATATGTAAATTTGTTTACCCAGTTATTTATTTATGTTTATTATCCCATTGATTAATTTATTTATCTGTTTATTTATTATCTGTTTATTTATCTCTCTGTCCTGAGAACCAGAGACAGCTACTACTTCTGGAGCTATAGACTTAGAATCCCAGGCACTCAGGTTAGATCTGCCTCTGAATCTTTGCTACGGGTAACCTAATAACTCGACAGCTAGTAGAGTCTTCCGCTCCTGAAAGCAGGTGACGCTGACTGGCGTTGACTAGTGTTACACTTGTTCAGTGAACTTAGGATGTCAGAGCCCTCACTTCCAGCAGCGGTTCACGCTAGTGGCAGCTAGGTGAGGGCCTCTGTTATGGAGCTCTCAAACTTCATTTCTAAACACTTGATTTGCTTTCTTTAGTTCTTTTAACACGTTTAGTTTCTTAAAGAGTTTCCCTTTCACACAGAGTTCACTGTTATCTTTTCTGCTTCTCAGCAATTCTTTTGCCCCTGAAAACATCTGTGCAACCTGGCTTGAGTCTCTCATTTGGCCTCACTTACCTCTTGCTCCTAATATTGCCTCTGTCACTGATAAAGATAGCAGAGGACACCATCACCACTGCTCCTTCCTTGTATCACTAGGTTAGCCCATGAGTCAGTCCACACCTAGTGGCCATTGAGGAGAAAGTCTTTACTCTGAAGTGTAGTGCTTCAAAACCAGATAAAAGAGCTCTCTTATGCTACCTGAGATGTGAGTGAGGTGACCTGATAATGGGCAACTACAGTGAGCACCCGTAACAACTGCATGTAAGTGCCAATCGGGTTTGCATGGGGATAAATTGTGTAACTCTTCATGTAAATGAAGAATTTCAATCTTCAATAACCACGATCCTTTAGTGAATCACCAAGGAAAATACACCATCTAAGTTGTATGAAAGTCAGTGCAGGGTCTCTAGAGGTTATTGAGAATTATCTTGCTTAAAGGCCAGTTAGGACTGCTAGAGTGTCTTCCAAGTCATTCCCAGCTGGTTTCTGAAGAGATAGGCTGCTGCAGGAAAGATGACCAATCTGCCTGCAAGCTGTGCAGAGAGTCCAGGGATGGAGTCTTTTTGGACCATCTCTCAAACTGCAGCGGATTTCCTTTGAGTGACCAATGATGCTGTTAATAAACCCACTGGTTCACTAAGCTAGACTTGGAAAGAATCATTTCTATGGCCTATCATCAGTGCCTTGTCTGGGAGTGAACTGATACTAGTTCATGGGGCCCCAGGAAAAGCTATAAAACATAACTGATAGCTAAACAGAAGTAACAGAACCAAAATGAGCTGAAGTCAAGCAATTGCATTATTTCCACCTGGATTATGAGGTACACCACTGAGGCTTATCTGTATTGGACCGTCTGCAGGGACAAACCCAATATGGCTACCTTTTGTCATGTGGTACCAAAGAGCATACCCCATTTTCTTAGTGGTGGTTGCATGTCTTATGGGTGACAGGACAGGCACCCAATGCCAGCCTCTCAAAGTAGAGCATCTGAGAAGGAAAGCTACGGTGAATGTTTTCTTCTACATGTTGTGGGGTGACATGATTTCTTGTTTAAGTGGGGCTGCCATGTGTGTATGGACATGGACTTCAAATGACCACGGAGCTAGAGAATATGTTGCAATCCCTAAATGTAGCACAGAAGGGATGGGATCATAGACAGGCTGTGGTGACAGTTGTGTGGCCTTTGTTGTGGGCAATAAGACATGTAACTGAGGCTTGGCTCTGTTCCCAGAAAGAAATTGCCTGCCTGCATAAGGGAGGAATTACAACGGGGAAAGGACATACAGATGCTGCTCAGTGCCTTAGCCTCTGATTTGGCAAGAAATGTGGAAAAAGAGGACGATGAGATGAATGCTCTGGCTTGTTGTGTTCTTACAGTTGGCAGGGCATAAGGGAAAGAGAGTGAAAATTAGATTTGTGCCTAAGAGCCCTTCCTGGGATCCAAAACTGTGGTACCCATGGGAAGCATTGGAGAATCTGGAGGAAGAGAACTTGAAGTGAAAGAAGATATCCCCCTCAGGCCTGACCTCTCACACAAATGGGAAAATCCACAACTCAGCCTGCAGCCAGAGGCCTTAAGAGCAGCCTGATGTAATAAACTAGGTGAGCCAGGGAATACTCAGCACTTGAACTGCTTGAGTGTGAAAGGCTTTGAATGGAGCAGTGAAAGCCCCTCCCAGTGTGGGTCATGAAGCTGTGGGATATGGGGGTGGATGTGATCCATGTAAATCCACTAGAAGTTGAAAACTGAGGACTCTAACTCCCTGTGCTTCACCACGTCAGGGCATTATGGCCTGAGCCAATGGGAAACAATCTTTAGGGGATTTCTCATATGACCCATTAAGAGATACATAGTTATACCAGCTCAGGTCCCCAGGAATAACAGGAACTAAAGGACAATAGAAAATGATCACCATTACTCAGGAGGAGAGTCAAAAAACAAAAAACAAAACAACAGCAAAAAAAAAAAAAAAAAAACAAACAAACAAACAAAGGGGGGAGCAGGAAGGAGACACAGCAGGTCCTTTCTGTGTGGGAGGATTTGTGTCAAGCCAGAGTTTGTTAGAAGGAAGGACAGAGGAATGCAGAGTGCTGCACTTGAATCTTTGAGGCAAAGGTGTCCAGCCTCTTGACTTCTTGAGGCTGTATTGTATGAAGAAGAATTTGCTTGGGGCAATGTCTTAGTAAATGTTCCATTGCTATGAAGAGACACCATGACTATGGCAACACTTATAAAGGAAGGTATTTAATTGGGGCTGGCTTACAGATTCAGAGGTCTAGTCCTTTGTCATGATGGTAAGAAACATGATGGCACACAGGTGGACATGGTGCTAGAGGAACTGAGATGTTCTGATATTTTAATATTTTTTCAGTAGTCATAACAATCACTTTAACATTTATTCAATGCTTTGTTGATTTAGTTGTACCTTTTAATGACACCAAAGAAGTTATTTTTTTTAAGATTTATTTTGCATGTATGAGCATCTTACCTGCGTGTGTGTGTGTGTGTGTGTGTGTGTGTGTGTGTGTGTGTGTGGTGTGTGTGTGTACCACACGCAAGCTTGGTGCCTATGGAGGCCAAGAGGGAGTTGAGTTCCCTAGAACGGAGTCAGGAATGACTGTGAACTTTCATGTATGTATCATGATCAAATCCAGGTCTCCTGCAAGAGCACCAAGTACTCTAATACAGCTGAGGCTCAGAATTCCTTTCTGTAGTAGCCTGTTGCTCTTTCCAGAACTCTCACAGAGTTGTGCAATAAACTGTGCTATAGCATCCAGGTTATCATCCATTGCCAAAGTACAAAATCAATCGCAAGTAAGTAGCAATATTCTTCAAATATATTTTTATTATTTTCTAGTTTTTTCAGTTTGGCTGGCTATACTCTGGGAAAAGAAAATGATTTCATAAATACCTCCTCCTCATTTTCAGGCCATATTATATCTCCCACAATCCCCAAACACTTTTGATAAACTCACCCAAAGTAAGTCGGTTGGGCTTTGTTGCTAATAAGCTTGCTACCACATCACTAACATCTCGCATAGAATGCACCTGAGCTCTAACTTTAAATTTGTTGTTGTTGTTTTGAAGACAGACCTTTTGTCTTCCTGACATAATGCTTGATCCACATCAGATTTGTAAACATAATTTTACATATATTTCTTTTCAAATTAAAGCCTTTTAAACTTTACACAAATTCTCTGCAAGCTAAGCAGGGTGTCATACTATTAGCTTCAACAGAAAAGTCCATTTATCATTGAACAATATTTTTTCACCCATAATTATTTTTTTCTTTTTGGAGTTCTGTTTTCTTTTGAGACTGTAGAGCCCATGCAGGAATGTAAAAACAATAATAATAGAGGGGATATATTTATTTTTATTATGAAGAGTCATTGACAGAAAAATATAAAGCAAAGTATGGGCTCTTCTACATCTCTTCTTCTGCGAACATCAGAAAGAGGATCAGTTGTAAAGCAGAGCAAGCAATGGGTGAGGCATATAAAGTTCTGAAAATACCTTATTGTCTGACTAAGAATGCTTACCTGACTCTTAGATAATAGTAAATTCATTTTTGTTGTACACCTAAGATCCAAATACCCTCTCTTTAAGGTTGTATAAGAAGTAACCATAGTAAATTTCAGGTAGGACCAATCTGTCCCCCACCACCCAAAATAAACTAAAGGATTCTAGCATTATTATCTCAAAGGCAGACATGTTTTCTTTTGGTGTCTCGGAAATAACAGAGCTAATGTGTACATAATAAGCACTTACTTTTTGACGATGTAGCTGTCTTATTTAGAACTTTCAATAGGCCACACTGTAGGTATTATTAATCCCTATTTATAGATGACACTTGTAAAGCTATAATTTGCAAAATGTTAAAGAAGTACATGGGCTTTGGGATTTTAGTTCATATCACAATAGTCAGCCAATGAATGGAGCCACGAAATCACTTCCTCAAAAGGTTTAAGTCTCATTTCCCTGGCATTAGTTAGGATCCTGCTAAAGAGTGGGAGTACTCTCTACTCCTCCAGGTTTTTTTTGTTTGTTTTTTAGGTTTTTTTTTTTATCTTATCTTATTGAAATCTGTGTTACCTGGCTGGGTTAATTGTATTGACTAATAAATATTGAGTAAAAATTGAGAATATATTTAGATTGTGGGATGTTTATACCGCAATCATCAGCAGGTAGACAGGTTGTTTTCCTAAATGCTGTTCAGTAAATGAAAAGCATTGAGCTTCATGAATCTGATGGAATTTCTAGGAAAACCAAAATAGGAATAGTGGCAAAGAATATACCCTAAAGTTATGAAAAGCACAGCGAAAAGAAAACAACGGGAAATTTTTAAATTCACAACCTGGAACTAAGCAACGCATCTTCCAGGTTTGAGGATTTGGTAACAGTGGGTTGTAATTGAATGAGATCCATACTGGGAGACGACACACTGCAATAATTGTGTGTTTGAGTGAGATAAATTGGTTAGGGAAGGAAGATTTATATGTTATTATTAATAAAACTGACCTTTGATTGGCTCTGAAGATGCTGATAGGTTGCTTGTGTTGCATATGAGTTCATAGATATTACTTCCTAAAATCTATAACTTGAAAGAGCAGGATACTGGATAGAAGACAGGGTACAGACAGAATATAATTTTGTGCCATGCAGTGCTTTACCTCGCAGACCAACTTGACACTTGTTCACCTGTCACTGAACATTCTGTTTGTGCTTCACTCCACTAAGGGCTGGTAATGTTTATATTGTAAGTAAAGGACCAAACCTTGAAGAGATTGAGTAAATAAAGTTATACAAAAAGCATATGATAGAATCAGAAATGCCAAGCTGTTCTGTTGAGACTTTGACATCCTCAATTTACAGAATAGTTAAACTCTTCAACTTTCAGCTTCCAATTCATGAATCTCTGGTTCAAGGGTTAGGTTACTGCCTCCTCCTGAAGACACTGTTACAAGTAGCACATACACTGGATAGTTGCTAAGTTAAGGTTTCTAGTGCTGTGATGAAATACCATGGCTGAAGCAGCTTGAAGAATAGGTTTATTTGGCTTATCCGTCCTAAATCACACAGTTCATTGGGGGAGGCCGAAGCAGGAACTCAAACAGGGCAGGAACACAAAGGCATGAACTGATGCAGAGGCCACAGAGGGGTACTGCTTACTGGCTTGCTCCTCATGGCTTACTCAGCTTACTTGCTTAAAGAACACAGGACCACACGCCAAGGGATGACCTCACTCACAATGCACTTATCTATCTCCTCCCCTACCAATCACTAATTCAGAAAATTTCCTACAGGCTTGTCTGCTTATAGCCCAAACTTCTGGAGATATTTTCTCAGTTGAAATTTGTCCTCTCAGATGACTCAAGCTACATGAAGTTGACATAAAACTAGCCAGTACAATAGTATTTCCTTCATAATTAGTTTGAAAGTAATTCCTATAGAATCCAATATGGAATTATTGCTAAAATTCTTTCATGACTGACATCTTATTATTAATAATTTTTAAATTAATATACAAAGCAATAGATATGATTGTGGAAATTTCTTAGGTATGCAGCATATTTTGTTCAAATTCATTATGCTCTGAACTCCTTTGGACTTCTTGTGTATCCCCTTCCTCCCTGTAATCATCATCTGTTATGAAATATAATGGCTCGTGATGGAGGTGTGGATACCTGGTGAAAAAGAAAAAGAGAGAGAACTGGAGTGGTGAGCAGCCCTTTAATATTCCACCTACATCAGGCAGTAGCACGTGATAGTGACAGAAGATGATGTAATCCCTTACTATGTCCCTGGGAGGAGTCTAGCAGGATTGCCTGTAAGCTAAAGCTTCCCTATAATTTGTCACACATTTTCCAAATTCATGATATCTTAATTCAAGGTGAATTAATCCAAATGTTAAATATTTCAAGCACTACACAAAAAATTTACATGTACGTTTAATTTAACATTGGGATTTTTGATAAAGAAAGTAAGTTTTTTTAAGTGAATAAGGGCAAAAAGAAAAGAAGGAATTAAAGAGAGGGGGAAATGAAAAGTTAGAAAGAACTTTTTATGTTTATTGTTTTTCTTGTTCCTTGACTATTTGTATCTATTGTATTGCTAGTTTCTCAACCTAGAACTGACCTTAATACTTGCATGTAATTAAAATGGTGTAAAAGCAAAAAGGAGGAGGGGGATGGGATAGGGGGTTTCTAGGGAGGGGAAATGGGGAGAGGGGATGGCATCTGAAATGTAAATAAATAAAATATCTAATAAAAAAGTTAGAAAGGAAGGAAGGAAGGAAGGAAAGGAAGGAAGGAAGGAAGGAAGGAAGGAAGGAAGGAAGGGAAAGGGGAAGAAAGTAAGAAGGGGACAAGGGATGAAGAAAAGGGAAGGCAAAGAAGGACAGAAGGATTAGAAAGAAAGAAGAAAATGAGAAGAGAAAGAATGGGGGGGAAAAGAAAAGAAAAATGAAAGACAAAGAGAAAGGAAGACTGAAAGATGAGGAATAGAAAAGCAAAGCTCTGTTCTAAGTTAAAGTTCAACAGTCAGAGCAGGATTTCCTCTAGGCCCATGGTCTACAGGTCTTGGCCACCAAGCAGTGTCAGACATATGGGTTCCGTCTCATATAGTATGCTTTAAATCCAATCAAAAAGTGGTTGGTTACATGTATAACATTTGTGCCATCATTGTACCCATAGGTTTTATGTGTAGGTTACTATTGTAAGCTATGGGTTTTGTAACTGGGTGATATTGATGATTACAGTTTTTGTTTGGTAGCATGCAAAGTACCTTCTAGTACCATGAATGCTAGCTTATAGTTGGACATTAGCTCAACTTCTATGAATTCCATGACATAAGTAATTATTCTCTTCAGCAATATGAGCTTACCCTCAGGTTAACTAATAGCCTTGTCTATAGCCTGTGATGTTAGGGGATTTATAGGACCCCTTTGTTCAATAGCTCAATAAGATATAATCCATTCCAGGCACTGGAACTCCAGTGCACCAAGTATGGTGACATGAATATCTAGCTGGGGCATTAGCCCATTGTTTGGTTAATCTATTGTTTGATTAATTCATTCAAGTTACTCTTATAAATATATTTTAGGAATTTTTTACAGTAGCAGATTTTCATATTGCTTATCAAAAGGCCTTGAAGTGTCTGTCATTCCTCCCCATATTCTCTCCTTTCTTTACCCGTCTCTCATATCCCCCTTCCCATTTAACTCTCCTATTGTAGTTTCCCGTTTAACTCTTTATGACATCCTATTTCCCTTTACTGAAATATCACCACCCCTAGTCTCTTAATAGTTACTCAATGTTGTGGTGCATTCACCAGAGAAGACTGCTCACACATGGATTTAATCAAATATACAATGTTATTTGCCTGCCAGTGATTGCACTTGGTGTTTAGGATACCAGTGTAGCCCAAACCCTTTCTCAGGGTGAGCTTTAAACCCAAAAATCATGTCCTGGATTAACACAATGCATTGAACAAGAACAGTTAGCCGGAAGCAGAATGAACAAAGCCAAAAAGCAAGGTTAGTACAATTAGAGACTTTGCCATAACTATGACCTTTGACGGATTAGGTCTTTGTTTTAGTTTTTGGCAGATGGTGCTGTCTATATGCTGAGATTTACAACCTGAATGACACTTTTATCATGGACTCAGGTATGCTAAGGTGTGGAGCCTACTAAGTCTGGGACTCTGCTACACTTAACCTCTACATATCTAAAGTTGAAAAGTTAAAATACATCCACATTGTAAGAGGAAACATGAACTGTTTGTCATTTTGGATCTGGGTTACCTCACTCAGGAAGTTTCTAGGAAGTTTCTTAATTTACCTGAAATTTTCACAATTTCATTTTTATTAATTGCTGAATAATATTTCATTGCATAAATGCACCATATTTTCACTTACACATTCATCATTTGATGGAAATCTAGGACGTTTCCTGTTTCTGACTGTTATAGAGTATCAATGAATATAGTATCTCTACAGTATGGCAGAGAATCCTTTGAGTATATGCCCAAGGGTAGTATAGCAAGGTATTTTGGTAGATTAATCTCCAGCTTTTTGAACAAACTTTACCTGATTTTCATAGTGATTGTACCAGCTTGCATATCCACCCACCACGGCAATCAACAAATGATGGCTTTTTGTGATGACTATTCTTGAGTGTCAACCTGGCAGCATCTGGTATTAACTGAAAGCCTAAGTAATTGCATATACCAGTAAGGAATTTTCTTCATTCGATCATGTAAAGTGTGAAGACCCACTCTAAATCCAGATCTTTTGATAGAAGATAGTGATAACAATTCTTGGGATATCTGGGATTAACTATAACCTAACTGGGTACACCTATAAAGGGTTCTTAATTAAATCATTTGAACTGGGAAGCCATACATTTAATCCATATCTTTAGACATTAGAAGATACACATTTAATCTGGGTCATGCCTTCTGGTGGCAACCTATATAGAGGACATCGATGAAGGACATTCATGTGTGTGTTCTTTGCCTGCTTTATCTCACTCTTGCTGCCAACTTTGTTCCTTCACTGGCATTAGAGCTACATTGTTTTGGGACTCTGACATATACTGAAGACCAATGTAATTAGTAACTGGAGAGATCATTGAATTCCCTAGAACTGTAGTTGCAGAGCTGTGAGCCACCATGTGGTGCTGGGAATTAAACCTGATGCCTATGGAAGAGCAGCCAGTGCTGTTAACCACTGAGCCCCCTCTTCACCCCAGGAGGAGTGTCTTTTTACCCATTTAGTCTTTTAAAATTTACTAGGAACAGGATTCCAGGCTTTGTGGGTTTGAGCATATTGATATTCATCTCTTTTGACCTTTACATCAATACATAAGAAAAGGTTTGAAATAGTAACTCCACAAATATTAAATGCCAATCATCTTCCTGCAATTTTAAAGTATGTACACATCATAGACTTTCCTGAAATTAGAAACTTTTTAAACATTTTTTGTGTTAATGGTTCTATTTTGAATAGTTTTTCTCTGTGTTTACCCTTTCACCCACTGCACCTGTGGAACCCATGTGGCAACAGTGGGTTTACACCCTCTGACGGAAGGTCTGTTGGCAAATCTGAGCCAGCATTGATCCACATGCCAAGCTAAGATGTCAAACTGATATGGAAGCTGAGTTTACAAGAGTGAAGGGAGATGTGTGCTCAGGAAAATAGACTCACTAATTAATTTAAGGCAAACATTGGGTATGAGTCTGGTTCATTTAATACTACAATGGGCATGATTCTGAACCACTTAATACCATGATGAGTATGATTCTCAGGTTCTTAATACTATGACCATGGTACTAATTAGTTTCAGTCATACTGCATGCTGAGCTTCCTTAGTACATGATCACTGGTTGGTTTTATTAAAACCACAAATGTTAATTATATGCCATATTTATATAATCCCAAGACATAACTTAAGGTCTTGCCTATTGGCTAGAGTAAGTTTCAAGTTATATACTTTTAAAGAAAGTTCTTTATTTAAAAACCATATAATGTTTACCTGAGTATGTATTTTTAAATACTATTTATTATTTCTCCTCTATAATACAGCTATAACAAATTCTATGCCTCCACTCGTATGTTCTTCTTTTATTCTCTCTATTTTCAGTTAGGAATATTTCAGAGAACTGGGGCAGAGCCAAAAGCCACTGACTTTCCCATGAAGTTCAGTGTTCGATGGGGAAAGCCAAAGTAGAGTTGAGGGCAGCAAAGGATTGTGGTTACCTTGAGCAAACATCAGAAAAATTGAGTTTGTTGGGGCTGCTACCAAGAGCATAAGTACCACAAGAATGGAGGCCTCCTGACTCCAGAAAATTTGCAACTTAGTTATCATCAAAGAATAAAAGTATCTCCTTCCATGATACATGAGAATTTGGCTTTGGTTTAGGACTCTCAGATCCCAGCCCTTCAGAACAGAAAGCACAATTTGCAACTGAAGAAAAAACAAGAAGACTGAGTGCAGAAGGTCACTGAGAATCATCACAAGACCCCAGGAATAACCCAGAAGCTGGCAGTTATAGCCCAGTTCTTTCTCCAGAGACAGAAGACACTTGCCCCCCATAAGCTGTGTTTCCAGATATGGACAACAATGTTGTGGCAAAAGGAAAGAGATCCAACATGCCTGCTGGATACAAAAAGAAAAGCCCTATTTGGATAAGCAGCTTAGTTCAGATGAGGTGTTACTGACCCAGACAATGGCAGTGCCATACATCCTTGGCATCAATCACACCATTTATCTCAAATTCAGAAGTATACTGAGAAAATTCATGGCATCCTCTCATCAGACATCTTCTCACAGTGTAAATCTCAGCACTGTTATGCAGCAATTTCCTTCCAGACAAAATCTTCCATCTTGGAGGGTAGAATATTAAGATGCAAACTTTCCTAAAGAAAGGTGAAACATTCCATATTCCATTGTGCAAGGAAACCCCTTAAACCTCAGGGAATAAATAACTTTGAAGTTTCAAGAAGTACTGGAAACTGACCAAATACTCTAGCTCTTCCCTCCCAAAGCATGTATAAGCTATAACTAAGTATTACTCTCAGACCAGCTAAGCTGCCTGGAAGACATATTCTCAAACTGTCAAGCTGCCTGTGGGTTATATATTGAGGTTCAAGTTTTCAGCTTTCATGAGAAAACTAGGGTGTTTTAGTGATGCAGTTCTCTCCATTCTAGTTCTACCCCTGAAAGTAATTTCTCATCTATATCCTATAAGTAACCCCAGTAAAACTCATCGTTTCACCAAGTTGACTTTGGTGGTACCCTTACATTGGTCTATTGCTCATTCTCTATGTGGGTGAGGAGATGTTTGTTCACATTTCCCCGGAAACAGTGTCAATCAATAGCCAATGAAAGAGCAATTATGACTGTGAATCAAGAAAGTATGAGAAGGGCTATTAGTGATAACTGAGGAAAGCTGTAGGTTCAGGAGCAGACAAAGTTATTACATATCTGTGCCTGTGTCTGAAAAAGCTGGTCACATGGGAAGTCCTATGAGGGAGGTAGATGAGAATGGATCTCTAGAGTGGTGTATTCTTAGTCCTAAGCCACTAGACCTTGCTTACTGTGAGGCTCCACAAGGAATCTCCCATTATGTGACACAAACTAAAACTAGAAAATCAAGTAGAAGGTGAAAAGAATAGTCAAAGACCTCTTCAGTATATTCTGAGCAGCTTTCACTTTGCTATAGGCTTAGATTTTTTAAAACCTATTTTAAGAAGTGTTCTTAAACACTTTGACACCCTCTTGTAGCCTACTGCCCAAAGGTAGAAGACAAAAAGATGAGAAATAGGCCAAGGGATGTGGACCTGTTTAGTAGTCCTATGGAGCAATTCTAATTTTTGTTAGGATACCGGCAGTCAAGTTCAGTAGTGTCAGAATACCAAGAGTCCAGTTCAAAAGTGTCACCAAACACGAATCAGCAGTGGCAACATGACCCAGCAAAACCAGTGAGGCCTCCACTGAATTGACACAAGTTAGTGGGAGTGGCCAGAACCAGCTGGAATCCCAAGAGACGTTCTCTGCTGTGCCTCAGTGAAGTGAAGATCAGTGAGGATGCAAGACCAATGAAGCCTTGCATGGCTACCTATGCAAGTGCACTGTCACTGTCTGCTGGGTCCTACTTATACTCTCTCCAAACATCATGTGTCCTCTCACTGGTCTGCTTCAGCCAAACATCACATGAGTAAGCATCACATGATACAACCAGAAATTTCCACTTCACTTTGCCTTTCTGAGTCTCTAAATGAAGTTCTGAAAGGGAATGACAGTTCCCTTCTATGTAGTGAGGAAGGTGTTCTTAGGAAATAAAAAGATGTCTCTAATGAACACTTTTCTAATAGAAAAGCATTTATCAGTAAAAAAAAAAAAAAAAAAAAAATGGCCAAGTTGCTGGCCAGACATCAAAAAATACAACTTCTGTTTCTTCTGAAATAAATATATGCTGGATATGGGTAACAGGATGGGTAGAGCTGGCTGAGTGACCTGGCCATGGATATGTATAGCAACCTGATACATCCCAGAGTTCTCTTTTTAAGCAGTTTTGTGAACCAGTAGTATTTTAATCTTGGTGGATGTGCGTGCACTTCTCACTATTGCCACAATGTTCTGGATTCCCAAAAGAAAGACACATATACACAGCCTTATATTTTAAACACCTTAAACAGTCCAATGGTTAGAACACTACCTAACTCCACGTGGCTACACACACTCCCCTCCAATATTCCTGAGTTAATACTTATTAAATCTATATGTTATCTTTGTTGTCCTGGCCCCTGTTGGAAAGCCCTCCTGGAGCCACTTGCCCCCTGTACCTACATGTCAGCTGTTTCACGTTCCTGCACCTTTCCAGTGTGGTCCATCTCTTATGCCCTCTTCATATCAGAATCTCCTCTTCCTCCTTCCCTGGTTTCTTCCCAGGAATCCTAAAAGTCTTGCCTCTGTCTCCCTGCCCAGACATTGGCCACTGGTAACTTTAGTGACCAGTCAAAAACCAACTGGGGACAGGCTTCCTTTAGTCCCATATGTGGGACACTGCAAACATGTTTTTGGGTACCACAATTAGCATGAGAAACAAGCTGTTACAGTTTTATTTTGTGTTTCTTATAGACTAATCAAAGGATATGCTAGAGCTGGGATATAGAGTGAGAAGGTTTGTTTAAGTGGTCTTCTGTTGATCCCTATTTGTACTTAAGTTTACTTGTCACTCACCACTATAATGCTCTCTGATCAAACTGAGTCATTTTATGATGTCTGTGTGGAGAATACGAGTAAGCATTCACTGACTGAGTCTAGAGAAAGGAATAAGAACAGAGCTCCTCTAGAGCTATCAGATTCTGTTTTGACATGTGTTGCACACCAGAAAAATGAAAGTGATGAAGGCATTTCCCTTCTCCCTAGTGTAAGTGCCACCTTTCTGGGCCTCTTGGAAAGATAATCCACCTGTGAAGAAATGGATTTAAATCAGCCATGGGTAGCATCTTCTGGACTGAGACCCAGCAAGTACTCCAGAAGCTGACCACACTGGAACACACAGTTTATTACTGGCATGACCAACAACTTGAAATGTTACAGACAGGTCAGTCTTGTCAGCCACTGTTGTGACCTCTTACTTAGTTTTATTCATTTCTCCTGTCACAACAGACTTTTAACATATTCAGTTTTCTTTCATTTTTAACTTTATGAACGCTAAGCTTACTTTTCATATTTAAAACTGTATTACCTAAATACATGCATATATGGAGAGCATCAAGGAATATTACTGTTTTTTTGAACCTTGAAGAAGGAGGAACAATAGATGTTGAGAATTCCAGGTAAAACCAGAGGCTGCCTCGGTGGTGAAGGAGAAGGGTTGCTATGACTCCTTTTCTAGAAAGAAAAAAGGGAAGAAGTGCAGTGGGAATTCACGGCATGAAGATTCACAGCTGAAAACGGCCAAAGAACAGAGGGAGTCAATGAGAAAGAAAGCCAAACCAGGCAGCTCCAGCTACCTAGCTTCATGCCAGGGAGGAGCAACAACCATGTTCAAAAGGTGAGACAAGCAGCTCTAGTGCAGAGACTGGCAGTCCTACCCACAGCACAAGGCTACACAGGAAAGAGTCTGAAATCTTGCAAGGTCTTGTTGAGGTTTATTCGTGCAGCAGGACAGGACAGTAGTAGAGAAGAATTCCATTGTGTCACTCCACAGGCTTAGGAAGAAAGCACATCCCTCTGAAAGAGAAGGTAACACCATGTCTTGAAAGTACAGAGTTCACCTATAAAGATGTCAATGGTGAATTACCCATGGCCTGAGGTCAATAATTCTATTTTGGTCAGGCTTCAACAATGGCGTATATATCTTAATCATTCTAGCCCTTTTTGTCCTGGGAATACTTTTATTCCTGCTCATCATGTTAAAACATCAATATGCTGGCAGCCAAAGTACATGGCTTGAAACTGAAAATGGATCCCGCAGACAGAGTTATTAATTTAACAAGCTGGCAAGCCAAGGACGGGTAAAATTCTGCACAGAGCCTTACCAACCTAAGACAAAAGTGCATTGCTTTTGATAATACATATTCCACAATGGATAAGAAAGGCATTGTTGTCAGAATGACCTAAGACAGGCTCAGTCTTGTTTATGAAGTAAAAAAGGGGGAGAGGTGGAGAGCTTTTGGGGCTGCTTGGCAAGAATCTGACATGGGACAAGAACAAGAAAATGAGCTGCTTGGCAGGAATATGACATTGGCCAAAGACAAAGAAGTAGGCTTCAGGCAGGAATCTGACATTAGGCTAGAATAAAGAAGTAATTTCAGGCATGAATCTAAATCTTAGGCCAGAACAAAGAAGCAATTTCAGGCAGGAATCTTAGACTAGAACAAGGAAGTAGGCTTCAGACATGAAAATGACTTTTGGCAAGGACAGGCAAGTAGGCTCAGATATTTTGGTCATCCTGATAAGCTCTTAGAAACAGTGATCACAGGAGTGTTCACGGAATTTTGTTTATTGCCTTGCTTGTTCCTGACTATTTGCATCTATTGTATTACTAGTTCCTCAGCCTAGAACTGACATTAATACTTGCATGTAATTAAAATGGTATAAAAGCAAAAAGGAGGAGGGGGATGGGATAAGGGTTTCTAGGGAGGGGAAATAAGAAAAGGGGATGACATCTGAAATGTAAATAAATATAATATCCAATAAAAATGATGTCAGTGATGTGTTTTCTTACCTTATTTCCAATATATTAGAGAGACATGCTCTATCAAGGACATCATTCTATGTAGAATACCATTTCAAACTCTGAATGTAAGTAATTTCCAAATAAGATTCCCATATTCAAGATTATCATTTTAAATTAATCAGGAAATAAGGTATTTCTGTAAGTACAAATTAAACCAATTCATCATAGCTAAGTCACAACTGCAGAAGATAATTAAGGAAATAGTAAACATAGAGTTAGAGTAAAAATACTTCCAACCAAACCAGAAAGCACATTGAAGGCCTGGTCTGTTTTTCCCTTCATGGTATCCAGGTACCATTGTGCATGGGCTGGACTGGAAAGAATGAAGCTTGACCTGGTGGACTGGTTAGCAGGACCTCAGTCACTGTAAGTGCATTCTCTGGAGATGATTTTTCACTGAAACAGCTCTCTTTATTTGGTGTGAGCAATGGCTATACAAATCTTGAGGGTGGGTAGAGGTTTGGGTGATGCATATATATCATTGGCTGGGACCAAGATGCTGGGGAATGCTTCATTTGCATGAAGAGAGGAAGTTTAAGCTAAAATCTGGTCACCATGTACCCCAGGATCTGCAGGCTCAGAGTATGACCTCATTTTTGCAAAGTACCACTTCCACGGTCTCATGGCTTCCCAGCCCCATAGTACATGGAAAAATAAGTTTCTTTATTTTTAAAGTATACATTTTATTAAGAGGCATGGATGAGCAATGAGGGACCAGAAATGAAAACATATCATGTACAAATCAATAAACTACTAAACTCTTAATACACGAAAGAAAGAGAAAGCAATCATCCAGCCAAAAAGAAAGCATGTTCTAACTGTCTCCCAAAACACACCTCACAGGCAAAGACACTCTTAGAACAAGACTGTACATATGGGAGTAGCTGTGGAATCCATATAAGTATGGGTGATAAGGCTTAAGGGAGTGGGAATAGTTCAACATGTCTAATAGAGTCTACCACTGTTTAAAAATGGGTAAAATCAGAGTGTAAAGGGGAATAGTGTGGATAGAAATATTTAAAGCAGGAGAGAATTTGGGGGATGGGAATTAAGAGGGTATATGGAGGACAGTTGAATCAAATGAAGTTGACTGTAAAAAAGGCATATGGAAGCCTACTATTTTCTAAATCTATATCACTACTGGGCATATACCCAAAAGATGCTCCAACATATAATAAGGACACTTGCTCCACTATGTTTATAGCAGCTCCATTTATAATAGCCAGAAGCTGGAAAAAAATCCAGATGTCTCTCAACAGAAGAATGGATAAAGAAATTGTGGTACATTTACCCAATAGAGTAAAAAGCTATTAAAAACAATAACTTCATGAAATACACAGGCAAATGGATAGAACTAGAAAGATAACCGAGACACTAAAGAACACACATGGTATATACTCACTGATAAGTGGATACTAGCCCAAACGCTCAGAATATTCATGATACAACCCACAAATCATATGCAGCTTAAGAAGAAGGAAGACCAAAATGTGGATGCTTCAGTCCTACATAGAAAGGAGAACAAAATAATCACAGCAGGTAGAGGTAGGCAGAGACCTGGGAGCAAGAGGGGAAGGGGAGGGAAAAAGGGAAGCATGATCAGGTATTGGAAGAGACGGTAGAGAAATACATGGGGCCTGGATATTGAATAGAAATAATGTAGCAATGGGGGATGGGCAACTGGGAGTATTCACTAGAAAGTCCCAGATGCCAGGTAAGCCACCATGGGACCACCCATTCATCTCAAAATTGTTAACTCAGAAATGTTCCTGTCAAAAGAAGAGACAGGGACAAAAAATGGAAGAGAATGAAGGAAAAGCTATCCAGAGACTGCCCCACCTAAGGATCCATCCCATCTGCAGACACCAACATCCAGCATTATTGTTGATGCCAAAAAACCCTTGCTGACAAGAGACTGGTATGGCTGTTCCCTGAGAGGTTCTATGAGCACCTGACCAATACAGACGCAGATACTCACAGCCAATGATCACACTTAGTCTGGGAACCCCAATGGAAGAGTTAGGGGAAGGACTGAAAGAGCTAAAGTAAATGGCAAGCCCATAGGAAGAACAATATCAACTAACCTGACCACCCAGAGCCCCCAGGAACTAAACCACCAACCACAGAGTACATGGAGGGAGCCATGGCTCCAGCTGCATATGTAGCAGAGGATTGTCTTATCTGACATCAATGGGAGGAGAGGCCCTTGGTCCTGCGAAGGCTTGATGCCCCAGCAAAGGGAGATGCTAGAGCAGTGATGCAGGAGTGGATGAGTAGATAGAGGAGCACCCTCATAGAGGCAAAGAGGAGGAGGTAGAAGGTGATGAGATGGGAGGTTCGTGGAGGGGTAACAGGGAAAGTGGTATCATTTGAAATGTAAATGAATAAAATGATTAATTTTTTAAAAAAGTAAAAAAAAAAAAAAGGAAAGTCTGAACGGAGATACAGGAGATGCCCTGCAACAAATAATGTCTCTTCTAGAAAGAAACTGCCAACCAAAAGTTTACTAATGGGCAACAATTGAGTATTCCTTTTAAAGTAAGACAGAAAAGATGTACAATTTCTCTACTTACTCAGTTCAGTACTTGAGGCCAACCTACAGCAACGAGGGAAGAAGAAGTAAAGAGAATGGAAATAGGAAAGGAAAAAAACAAAATATTCCTATCTGCAGATATGTTATTCTACTACAGAAATCATAAAGCCTCCACAAAAATCCTTTTAGATCCAATAGGCACCTTCAGGAAATTAGCAGGTTACAAAATCAATATACAGAAAAGCCAAAAGCTTTTCTACTTACATTAATTAACTATTTATGAAAGAAATCAGAAAAAAAAAGTGCCATTCACAACAGCTTTAGTAAAAGTTAAATACCCAGGAATAAACTTAACCAAGGAAATGAGACACCTAAAGTGAAACTTTTAAGACACTAAGAAAGAAAATGAGGAAGACTCCCTTGCTCCTAGATTGGTAGAATTAATATTGTGGACATGAGCATATTGCCAAAAGTGATGTGCAGGTAAAACTAAATCCCCATCAAAATTCTAATGATATTTTTCACAGAACTAGAAAAAACAATCATAAAATCCGTATGAAAGCAAAAAACATTCTTTAAAATCAAAGCAACTAGAAGTAGATATATCAATATTGTAGGCAACACAGTGTGAGTACTCAAACTACAATATAGAACCATAGTGACAAAACCATCATGGTAATTGAACAAAAATAGACAGACAGACAAAGAAAGTATAAGAGAAGGTGCAGAAATAAATCCACACAGCTAAAGCAGCCTAGGATTTAATAAATGTAAAAAAAAAAAATGTACATGGGAGAAAATAAAGCCTTGTCAACAAATAGTGATGAGAAAACATGTTACATGCAGAAGAGTGAAACAAAAACACTCTCAACTTGCTCAAAAATCAATTCAGAATGCATGAAAGACTCTAAGACCTGAAATTCTGAAACTGCTAGTAGAAAACTTAAGATTTAGACATAGGCAAAGACTTTCTGAAGGGGCTCAAATAGCTCAGAAAAATAATTCCAATAAAGGACAAATGGCAATATAAAAAATTAAAATGTCTACAAACAGTAAAGAAAGTAATCATCAAAGAGACAGGTTTCAAAGTGGGAGAAAACCTTTACCAACTATGCATCTCATATGGAATTAACATCTAGAACCTACAAAGAATGCCAAAAACTAAACACTAAGAAGCATGTAACTGGGAATGAGTAAGTAAATTTGAACAGCTTTCAAAAGAAGAAATATAAATGATCAATGAATAAGAGAAAATATTGAACATCCTGAGCCACTAGCAAGCTGGTAAAAAACTGTATTGGGAATCCCCCCTCCCCCAGTCAGAAAGACTATTATCAAGAAAAAGCAAAGCAACAAATGAAAGTGGGGTATGCAGGGAAGAGATTCCTTATAAAACAATGGTGTGAATGTAAACTGAAAAAGCCACTATGAATATCTGCATTAAGGTTCCTCAAAAACCAAAACTAAGACTACCTGGTAATACAGGTACATCACTTCTGGTCCACATGTGAAGGAATGTCAATTAGACAGGGAACTAGAGAGATGACTAACTAGAGAGAAGTTAAGAGACCCAGGCATGGTTCCCAGCACCACATGGCAGCTTAAAGTCATCTGTAACTGCAGTCCCAAGAGAATCTAATTCACTCTTTTGGCCCCCACAAGCACTGTTCACATGTAATGACAATGTAGATAAAACAGCCCTACACATAAAATAAAAAATATGACTTTTAAAAAATGAGACTCAAACATAAATGCTGCACATTTTCTCTCACATGCAGTCTCGATTCAAATATGAATGTATGTGTATATATGTACGCACACAAAGACTTGGAGATGAAAGGAACTGAGAAGGATGAAGAAAAGATTAAAGAGTGAAAGAGGGGATAGCAAGAGAGGATAATGGGAAGAGGAAAGACAAAATATTATGAGTACTCTCATAGCATAACAATAAACTGAAAATAAATAAAAAGAATGATTGGTAAGGAGTATTATTTCATTTCTGTTTTATGAGATTGTGGATTATATTAGTTAAGAGTAAGTTTGTGGATCTAAAGAGATGGCTCAAAAGTTAAGAGCACTTGCTTCTCTTGCAACGAACCTGAGTTTGGCTCCCAACACTAACATTTAGTGGCTTATAACAAGCTGTAATTCTCCTGTACTTCCAGCTCCAGAGAATGCAATGTCCTCCTTTGACCACTCCAAGAGGACTCTATACACACACACACACACACACACACACACACACACACACACACACCACTCACTCACTCACTCACTCACCCACTCACAGAAAATAAATCTGAGAAGGTAAAAGGAATGTGACTAAATACTAGCTTTCTATTAGTGGAAAGTCTCTTCTGTCTATTTGATCAGTAAAGTGAAAATAGTATACATGTTCATTTTATTATGTTACCATAAATATTACTTTCCTCTACACATTTATTGTGAATTTAGTTTAAGAAACTCTATTAATTATTAATATGGCCCAACAGCCCCTTAATAATTGAGTCAGTCCTAATATTTTTAATCAAACCTTGCACAATTGCTGGTGGTTACCCTTAATATATTTTCCTAAGTGCTAGACTGTCTACTTCCCAGATTGTCTCCCCTAACTACTTGCTGTTTGAGACTTACCCAGGTTACTCCTGTTCTAGCAGTCACTCTTGGGTGGGGGAGGGGTCACTTGGTTCATCACATCTAATGGAGACCTCCAGTTCTCTCTGTCTTCTTCCTCCTTCACTCTCTTACCGTCTCCACCTTCCTTGTGGCCCCTACCTGTGACCCCCAATTGGGGAACTCAAACTCCACCTCTTCTATTCTCCCCAGTAATTGGCTGTAGCCACCTTAATTTAATCAATAGTTTTAAATTGGTGAACAATGTTTACATAGCATCATAAGGTGTATATGAGGATTGGCTTGTCAGGGGCAACCAGATCTTGGAGGCCAGTATTTAGCATTTGAATACATTGCAGCACCACACCAATCCAGAGCAATATGTAATATTGTTTCATAATAATTTGTTAATATGTATATGCAGGAATTTGCCAAAGATAGTAGTCAAGCATATTCAACAACAGGGTCTGTGGGTGTGGCTTGGTAGCAAACCTCTTACCTAGCCATGACTTCTGCCCCCAGTAGAACATATACCTTCAACAACTACTTTGGCCTGACCAACTAGAATAAAAGTGGATTACAAAACACTGGTAAGGTTAACCACTTCTATTCATGCTCAACATTGGTCTTGATCTAACAAAAGAAGAAAAATAACAAGAACTAATAAGTGTCCTAAACATGCTACATGCCAAAATCAGAATAGAAACTACCTGATACCAGGCTCCAGTACTAAAATATGCTTGGAACCCACTTGACTAATTTGTCCTCCTTCTCTACTGTGAATGACTCTCTATTGTGGTTACTGAATTTCCTAGCTCAATAGAAATAAAGAGGATCACAAAATGGTGTTTAGCCATGAGATAGAATATAAAATTTGCATGTGTTTCCAATTTGTTTCTGGGCCTAAAACAAATGCCTTGCTGAAAGTTTCCTAGTGATATCATTCTTCTCGTGTTTCAAAAGGATTATTATTTTGGTGGTTTTGTTTTTGTTTTGGTTGTTTTGGTTTGGTTTCTGAGACAGGGTCTCTCTATGTAGCTCTGGTTGTCCTAGAACTCACAATACAGACCAAGTTGGCCTCAAACTCAAAGAGGTCTGCCTGCCTCTACTTCCTAGTGCTAAGAGCAAAGGCATGCAACACCACATCTGGCCAAAATAACTATTGTTAATTATATTTTATAAATACATTAAAAGTTCATGTTAAAAGTACCACTAAACCATGATTGATTTGAGAGCTCTGTTTTCATGGATAGTATCAGCCACTATGTAGTCTACAGATTCCAAAAGTTGCAGACATAGTGACATAAGTTAAAACTATATTTTCATATTTGATAATTGAAGTATATTAATATCTTCAGAGCAATATTTGCTAAAGTACTTCTTAGACCATGTCCTTAAATGCTGTTCAATTATGAAATATAAAGTTTGTTTTAAATAGGTTTTAATCTTTCCAATACTTTCTCATTCTATTATAAAAGAAAGCCATACAGTTCCTTTTGGTATAAAATGAATTTTATTCATATTTAAGCATATTTCCCATCTTGAAACAAAGTTCTGTGTGCTTAGAACCATGGAACACCCATTCTATATTTCCATCCAGAAGACACACAACCATTGTCCAGCAGAGTTATTAAAATTAAAATATTAATACATCTGGATAGTGCTTCTAAGTACTTGCAAGTTTAACTTGTTTCAATCACAAGTAAATCAACAGCTATACCCAGGAAGCATTTGTCTATGTTTGCCTGTCTCCCAGTTCTGAAACCCTTATGCCTGGATATCAGTTCTTGTTGGTCCTGCACCAGATTTCAGACATGGTGAACTTAACAATGAGAACTATGCTGGCGTCAGTTGCATCTTGTGTCCTGTTCCATGCTAGGAGCAGCAGACGGAGGCAAGAGTCCACAGGAGCCCTGCAGGGAGAATAAATTAAGTAGAAGACTTGTTGGAGAGTTATGCCATTTTTCTTTTAGACTACCGACTTCTGCAAGACAAATGGCAAAAATGAAGATTTAACACAGCTGTAGATGCAGCAAAAGTGTTCAGAAAACATTTCTCTACCCATCATTCTTTCTGCTGAAATGGCTCTAATAGAGTAAGAGCCTCACTCAGCAGGGTGGTCTTAAACAACCCATACTTTCTCTGTCTCATCATTCTTGGGCCACAGTCATAAGACTTTGATACTTTTGCTAGAAAAAATATTTCCTTTTCCTAATTCTCTCCCTTGGGCAAGATTTCCACAGTCTCATATTTGCAGAAGTGATTTCTTCTGAAAGGAAATCCAACTGAACTATTTATCATGTCCCCTAAGTGTAGAGTAACAGATTAACTCTGTAGACTAAAGTGTAGTTAATAGATGGGAAATTAAAATGTAGAGCCATTTATTTTAGCTGAAAATGTGAAAATAAAATACTTGTTGGGCTACAGACCAAAAGCCTTGCAGGTATGAAAACTTGAGGGTTTCAATAAGAATGGAATGCTCAGTCTTCAATCCCTAGATCCAACCATTGCTCAGAACAGAAGAACTCTAACCCTCTTGATTATACCACAGAGCATATTTTATCGATTTTGATATATTTGGCCAATGTCACATGTAGTAAGGCATTCTATGTACTCTTATAAAAGAATTAGAAAGAATGTTAACAATAAGCCTAGAAAAACATGCTTAATGCAGAAAGTTTAAAAATTACAAACAATATATTTAATACTATTTTCACTTAATGTTTGCAAATACAAACTGAGTTCTATAACTTAGCATGTTTCTGATAAGTTCTAGGATGACTTGCAATGGGAAGGTGATGGGCGTGGCTGATCAAGAAACACATAAATTTTTTTTTTTTTTTTTTTTTGGTTTTTCGAGACAGAGTTTCTCTGTTTAGCCCTGACTATCCTGGAACTCACTCTGTAGACCAGGCTGGCCTCAAACTCAGAAATCTGCCTGCCTCTGCCTTCCAAGTGCTAGAGTTAAAGGTGTGCGCCACCATTGCCTGACTAACAGAAATCTTAACCCCATAGCTTCATGTACTCTTAGACTATGACCATTAATATATAAAGCACAGGGGGTTAGAGAGATGACTTAGCAATTAAGAGCACTAGCTTGTCTTCAGGGGAATTCAAATCCCCATAAAACTCTCCAGGCACATATACAGCACAGAAACATAAAAGAACACAAAATATTCATATAGAAATTTAGAATTATATATATTATACATACTAATATATGTAGTGTGTGTGTGTGTGTGTATGTGTGTGTGTGTGTGTTTAAAGCATAGACACAGGACTTAGGCTTAGTTCCCTTGCTAAACCCATAATCTTTATTAAAATTTTAATCAATATTGAAATTGTTTAGTGTTTCTCTTTTTTGTTGTTGCCTTTTCTCCCCACTAGACAGGGTATCACTCTGTAGCTCTGATTGTCCTAGATAATCACTATGTAGATGATCAATTTGGCCTTCCTTTGTCTCCCAAATCCCATATACAGTCACCAAACCCAGACACTATTGTGGATACCAAGAAATGCATGCTGACAGGAATCTGATATAGCTGTCTTCTGAGAGGCTCTGACAGAGCCTGACAAATACAGAGGCAAATGCTTGCAACCATTGGACTGAGCATGGGGTTATCAATGGAGGAGTGAAAGGACTGAAGGAGCTAAAGGAGTTTGCAACCCCATAGGAAGAACAGCAATATCAACCAACCAGATACTACGGAGCTCCCAGGGACTAAACCAACAATTAAAAAGTACACATGGAGGGACTCATGGCTCCAGCTGCATATGTAGCAAAGGATGGTCTTGTCAGGCTTCAATGGGAGAAGAGGCCCTTGGTCCTGTGAAGGCTTGATTCCCCAGTGTAGGGTAATGTCAGGGCGGGGAAGTGGGAGTGGGTGGGTGGGTAAGGGAACACCCTCATAGAAGCAAGTGGAGGGGGGATAGGATAGGGGGATTCGGGGGGGAACCAGGAAAGAGGATAAAATTTTAAATGTAAATAAGAAAAACATCTAATTAAAAAATATACAGCATTAAAAAAAAAGATGTGTACCACTACATACTACTTAGAAATTGTCTTTTGAAGTATGGAAAAAAAGGAAAAAATTCTTTTTGTCAATGCAATATACATAGCAAATACACTAAATGCAAAGAGACTCAATAATCCCAGTGGGAAAGACAAACCAAAACAAGGTATGAAAAGTCAGTTGAAATCAGACAAGATGCCACTGGAACAAGATAATTTGCTCTACAAGTAACCACAAAATGCCAAGTCCATAAATGGAATCCACCCATGTGGTTAAAAGAAACCACACAAAAGGAGAAACTGAACTTCTCTTTGAAGATGGAATAAGATTTAGATGAAGAGAGCAACAGAAGAAACTGAGAAGCCACAAATAGTTGAAAAGCCACTGTGTTCGCTCTGACCACTGTAAGAGCTTGGCAGAGTGCTCATTTCTTCCTCACATGATAAGACAAGCATTAAATTTCCACACCATGCTCCTCATGATCAAGATGCTTTTCTTCATGGCCCTGCAAGGCATCAGAAGCTAGTCATAAGAAAGAAGAATGGGATTTTTAATATACATCCTTTTTGGAAAAGCTTGTGACATGTAATTCTTTTCTTTGTGTAATCCTACCAAAGGAAATTCAATTTTAAAATAATTCAGAGCTGTTTTACTTTTCTACACATACCAAAGACCCACAATTTATTCTCTCCTAAAGCATAAGAAAGCTTATTCAACAAAGGAAAACATCAACAAGTCAAAGCTTATGCAGATGTAATTCAAGTAGGGACTTAGACTCCCTCCCAAGCAGGCAGCATAGGCCATGTGGTTCTGGCTTTAGAGTTTAGAAGTGTACTAGTGTAAAACAGTTGTGGCATCTTCCTCTCTAATAAGGAAAGTTCTTGTGGCAAGGGAGTCCCTGCATGGAGACCCAGAGGTGCTGTTGTGTTAAGCTGTGAAAGTAAAGCCTGGATTGTGTTGGAGACCCAAAGATGCTAGAGAAGCCAGAGCTATGGAATACCTGCCAAACAGATCTTCAGATGAAGCCAGCCCAAGAGAGAATTGTGTTGCAGTCAACAAAGCTGGAAGGAAAGAGGTATCTTTGGTCCAGTATGTCCTCATTATCCCTAATCCTCCCTTTTGGAATAGTAATGTATACTCTATGCCATTGTATGTTGGAAGTATATAATTTGCTTTTGCTATTTTCCAGAGGGTTGCAATGAAGAGATTTATTTGAGTGTCAAAAGAAATCTGGAGTTTTAAAACTATGTTGAAACTGAACGACTATGGGATTTTTGAAATTGAATTAAAAGCATTTTGCCTTATGATGTGAGCAGGATCCTATATGGGCCAGGGAATGGAATGTGGTGGTTTGAATGAAAATGACCATCACAGGCTCTTATATTTTAATGATTGGACCTCAGTTGGTGGAACAATGTGACATGGATTAATAGGTGTGGCCTTATTGAAGGTGTGTAGGTTTTCAAGTTTCAAAAGCCTGTGCCACTCCCTCCCTCCCCCCTCTCACTCACTCCCGCTCTCCATTCCTCCTTCCTCCCTCTCTCTGTGCCTCATAGTTGTTGTCATCTCAATCTATAAACTCTTAGCTGCTTCTTCAGCACCATGCCTGTATCCCAACTGCCATGCTGCCTATCATGATGGTCATAGACTCTACTACCATCTAAAATCAAAAGCCCCAAAACTAAGTTCTTTCGTTTTTAAGTTGCCTTGCTCATGATGTTTGGTCACAGCAATAGAAAAGTAACTAAGGCTGCATCCTTAGATATTGCTTGGCTCATTCTCCTGTTTCATCAATGAAGAGAGCAATGATGAAAACAATTTTAACCAGTTTTGAAAAGCTTTTTTTTTTAAAAAAAAAAAAAGTAGATCTTCGTAAATATCTAATGAGTTTAAGATTAGTGACACTTTCAGTCTTAAATTTAACTCTAAGTAATTTTCAGAGCTGATGGAAGTTTCATGGTGGTGATTTATAAAGATTAATAAGTTGATCCAAGGGAATAGTCCCCTCTTCTTTGGGCAGAACTATAATGTGAGCAGTCCCATACCCCTCTGGAACAATGTCTGTATTTTAAGACATCTTCTAGTTCAGGGTAAATCTAAGTTCTTCCAGTGTGGTTTCAGTGTAGCTGGGGTGTGCTGCTTCGAGATCACAAGTGGAAGGTGTCTCTTCAGTTTCTACCTATCAATTGGTAGAATGTATCAATGACACCATTGTAGCAGGGATACCATTGGCTGTTTTCTGCATTGAATGAGAACAGCATGCTGAAGAAGGCAAATACATTGCATGTTAAAAGACATAGGTTATTTGGGGTTGGTCACATTTTCTCCAGACTGTACACCAGACCTTTAGAAGACAGATGAACTTTGTTCAACCATTACCTCATTTGTACACATGATCCAACTAACGCCTTTACCTGTCCATCTTTATAATGGATCTTTCATCACATCCCAAAATTGGTTTCACAAAGCCCTTACTGAAAACTGATCTTTGGAATGACAAGATGGCTCAAAGAATGAAGGTATTTGCTTCCAAACCTAATGACCTGATTTTGATATCAGCGACCCATGTAACAGAAGGAAAGAGCCACTCACAAATAGTACTTTGAATTACACATGTGTATGTATATATATACACAGACAAATTAATCATAATCAAAATAATAATAATAAATAGGAAGCATCTTTTTCTTCTGGCAAAATCTCTTTGGATCCTTCAAATAGCTAGCTGGTTGCTTACCCATGTTAACATGTGAGTCTAGAATGTATACACGTGTTAAAGCATGGAGGTGAGGAAGAAACAACTAACATTCTGGATTCCTGTCGCGTCCGCCTTGACCAGCAAGTAAGACACGACACGGTCGGATCCTTCTCAGTCAGCTTTATTGCAGGAACGACTCTTGACTTATGGACAGGTATGGGGATGGGAACCAGGCCGGGGATGGGGACTCCCAGCAGCAGAAACGAGCTGCTTATATATCTTCCCAAGGTGGGCTGGGTGACGTGTTCTCTCAGGATAGGTTAAGCTGCCAATACCTCATTAGCATAAGCCCGCTCAGGAGGGGCACGAGGGCATGCACAAAGGACTTGTTTACCAGTTTAGCTGAGCTGGCCATGCTGGAAGCCAGCTGCTTACATTGTCAGGTGCTAGTCATACGACTTTGCAACTGTCCCAGGTGCTATCTTAAACACGGCTGCCTACAGATTCCTTTCTTCCTTCCATTCTTTCTGCTTTTCTGTTATATATTCTTGAATGAGACACTAATCTTAGAGTGTGCTCTACCTCTGAAATATATCACCAACCCATTTTTAATTTTTAATTTAGAAGCAGGGTCTTGTTAAATTGTTCAGGCTTGCCTTGAACTTGCTCTGAACCCAGATGGCATTTGAATTTGCACCGTCTTGCCTAAGCGTGACAGAAATTGTATTTCTCTCCAGCCTTAGCCTTCCAAGTAGCTGAGATCATGTATGTCTGCACCACTAGGTCTGGCTAACATTCCTGAATTAGTCTCATAATTTTTCTGATTCCACTGAGACCTAAATATGGAGAGTAACTTTTGTTTTATCAAATTTTAAGCCAACAAACTCTATTTTCATTCTATTGTACAAGTCTGAGGTTAAACACTGAAAATCTAACAAGCAGCTTTTTTACATTGTTTATTCGAAGAATTGCCATGCATTCAATGCTTAGAAATGTATGTATCTTTAAAAGTCAGAATCTATTTGAACTGTATTACACATCAATGCCACATTTACCCTTCCGCACAAGGATAAGAATACATTGATCATAACGTCACTTCTTCAATGAAGAAAAATCACTTCAAATTACTAGGGAAAATAAACTCAGTTGGCATCCATTTTTCAGAGACAGAATCATTCTTGAAGATTGCTTTGGTAAATGTCCCTATGCAACCCTGATCCTTTTCTGCATTGTTCATCTCTTTCACACAATCCCTCTGTCCCAGCATAGTTTCACCATCACCATTTGAATGCTTTACAGTGCTTGAAGACTCTGCTTAAGTTTTCTGGTTTCTCGTCCAGTGTGATCCCCCACTTGGGGCTTGGCTTCCGACTGCTGAAGGAGGATGATGTGTGGATGAGCGCTGGTGCTACTGCAGAGTGGAATCGGCAGCAAGTAAAGCCCCTTGACTGCTTCTCAGATGTCTTCTTCCAGACATGACTAACCTTGTTTGTATGTTTGCATATTTGTTTATTTGGAGGAGCACATAATGCATATGGAGATGAGCACACAACTTGTAGAAGTCACTTCTCTCCTTCCACACTTTCTCCTTTATCTTCAGAACCATTTGCCAGCCCAAGTAACTGTATATCAAACAAACAAACAAACAAAAGAAACCCTTAACATTGTAGATGTACATAATCCCGAGTTTTTATTAAACTGTTAATAAATAATAATTCATATTCTTCCTTCTGGTACCTTGTAATACAGGCAAGGTAGGTCTACATACTGAGAGAATTCTGGGTGAAACCCAAGTATCACCAGTACTGCGAGGACTTAATAAGTGTCCAGTCTTAGCCCATTCTCAGCTTAACTTGATCATCCACCAATGAAAAAGTATGTTCTTGGTTTTATTTTATGCTGAATTAAAACCTCAAAACATTTCAATTTGAATTTTCAAAGTGTTCAATCTAGATTTCTGAGACTGCTTGATGTTATGCAATTTTCCATAATACTTTGTGTCTTGATCATTTTAAAGAATCTAACATAATAAAGGTTTATGAATCACGACCAATGTATTTATTTCTATACTGACAAAGCAAAAGTATGAGTTGTCCAAAGATCTGGAAAATATAATTGAGGCCAAAAAAAGCCACAAGAGCACACTGTTCATTCACTTCATGCTATTTTCTCTGTGTCCTTGGGATGAGAAAGAAAATATGCACAGAGAAATAAAGCAAAACACGGAAGATAAAAAGCAAGGAGGCATTAGGTTTTTCAAATTTCAATATTGCTGAATTTGCATTATGGTTAGGTCTTCCATATAGAGCTGGGCCATATTTGAAGATGAATTCAGATTCTTCAGAATCCAAAATACAACACTGTGATTAGATTGTCAAATGCACGAGACAAACTGAGAGGCAGTTACAGGGTCATTCTGAGAATGGTGGGATGGGTCAAACATATGCTTTCCTGACTTATGGTATTTCAGGATTTCATCAGCCTGCTCTGTTCTCACCATCTGAACTATGTGTGCCCACCATTAACACAGGCTTTCCTTAACATATTCAGCCTCAAACCTCCCCAACTTCATCTACAATAAACAGCACACGTGTAATTTTGTTAAAGTCTGTTCAGAAGAAAATTGTAAATGGGTTTCGGTTAGGCAGCAGCTGTTTCACATTAGCGGTGGGAAAAGCCTATTCATATTTTCAGTGTTAGAAAGTTTGAATGGCCACATTATTTGTCTCAAAATTACAGAACAGTTTTGAGATGTTTTTTACTAGTACCTTGAATGTTATAGAATGCATATGTTATGCTTGAATGTGAAAAATGAATCTAACCCTCTATAAACCCACAGTTCTCTAAACAGCAACAACAACAAAAAATATCTTTTGAATTTCGATCATTTCAATCTACAGACTTGGATTTCCATTACCCTAAACCATTCTGACTTAACTCATAATGGTCAAAATGAATATTCATTAAAAAGGGGTTTTGTCTGTGTATACAAAAGTGTGTATCTGTTTCTGTATATGTTTCATGTGTTTTCTCATTGACTTTTTTCCTGTTTACATGCTTTGTCCTATTTTGGATTTATTTCTTTATTTATTTAACCTAATATTTAATAATAAAAGAGAGAAAGAAAGGGTGTAGATTTAAGTGGGTGGGAAGAATCTGTGAGAACTTGGGGAATAGGAAATCATGATCAGGATATATTCTATAAAATAATCTATTTTCAATTTTTTTTTAAAAAGAATGAAACTGGACTTGGAACTTTTTCTCTTTCTGATACAAAATTATGAGATTGGATAAGTGATACTAAAATATTATAATCCTAGGGTGGTGGGTTAGCAGAAGTCAGCCAAAGACCTGCCCACTAGGCATCACTGCCATGTGTAAGTATGTGGTTGAGAGATGGGAGAGGAAGAGAAGTGGAGCCGTTTATGCCATTGGAGACTCAACAACAATGAGGAAGAGCCAGTGCCGCCCCTGAGGCCATGATTGTGTCTGGGGCCATGCTACCACAGAGCTTTTTTTTTTTTTTTTTTTTTTAGATGATTTTCTAAAACCTGTCTTTTAGTGGCTTGTCAAAAGAGTATCCAGTTCCTCCAGTCCTTCTGCCAGCTCCCCCATCAGGTTCTGGAGTTCACCCTGATGGTTGGCTCCAAGCATCTGCCTCTGCATTGGTCAGTTGCTGCCTGGACCTCCCATACAGGCAAAAGGGATGGTGGAGGGCAGATATGGGATGGGGGTTGTCGGAGGAGTAACCAGGAAGTGGGATATCATGGGATGGGGGTGGGTAGAGGGGGTAACTGAGAAGTGGGATATCATTTGAGATGTAAACGAATAGAATGATTAGTACAAATTTTAACACACACACACATATAACATATATATATATATATATTTAAAAAAGCATCCAATTCCAATGTATCTATTCTTGGATTGTAAGTGCACATTAGTATGACTTTCAATTGTTTATCTCCAAGTGTAAAACAAAAAAAAGAAAAAAAGAAAACCACAAACACTTGGCACCTTAGGACCTTATCAGTCATTCCTTTGACTTTTTTTTTAATGTTTGTTTTTCTGAAATGCTCAGGAGCTGGGCTTTGTCACAGAAATTCAACAATGACCACAGATGCTACAGCATGTTATATGATAAATGCTACATATGTTTCTAAACCAGATATGGGTTTAATTTTGGGCAGAGCAGAAGATAAGAGGAAAACTGGCAATGGACAGTCTGAAGGGTCTTTGAGTTTGCCTTTTATTTTAGATATGTGACAAACCCTTGTGGGATCTGTAAAAGATTTATAAATTTTAAAGCTCATTTTGATGATTATACAAAAATGAATGTTTGATAAAAGAAAAAACTGTGGAGGTTACTTAGTAGTCTTTCACAATAGTCAAGAGATTTAATGGTACCTTAAGATAAAGATAGCAGAAGTAGAAGAGGTTTGAAGTATGTGGACATAGGTCACATACATTAAATTAAAATGAGCCCATATCCACAGTGGATGAGTTATAAAGATCTTAGAGAGACATCAAACATGACTTAAATGTATATTTGGGGGGAAATACTTTATCTAAAAAATTCTATCCACATGAAAGGTTTTTAAAATTATGGTAGCTCTGGGGGTAGTGATCAAAGAGGGATCTTAGATAAGCTTTGAACAGTTGCCCCAAGCAACTTCACTTGGACTTAGCAGTTCAGGAACTTGATGCAAAATAACAACAAACAATTTTACATTGATCAATAACATGCCACTATTAAAGATAAATCTTACCCAACAGTTTCAAAGAAACCTGTACAACTCATACACTCTGCTCAACGTAAATAGTGATGGAATAAATTCAGTGATTTGTATGTTTAGCTTTGTTTTCAATTCTTTACATAACATTAGTATATGATCCACAAACTTCATTTTTTAATGTTTATTTTTATTGGATATTTTATTTACATTTCAGATGTGATCCCCTTTCCCCATTTTCCCACCCACCAGGAACCCCTAACCCATCACCCCTCCTCCTGCTTTTATGAGGATATGCCCCAAACCACCTGTCCACTCCCACAACCTCACCCACGAATTCCCCCACACTGATGCATCCAGCCTTCATTGAACCAAGGATCTCCTCTCCCACCTATGCCTGACAATACCATCCCCCCTACCTATACAGCTGGAGCCGTGGATCACTACATACGTGCTGCAGGGCTGGTGGTTTAAACACTGGGAGCTCTGGATGGTTGGTATTGTTGCTCTCCCCATGGGTCCACAAAGCCTTTCAGCTCCTTCAGTCTTCTCTCCCACTCCTCCATTGGGAACCCCATGATCAGCTCACTGGTTAGATGTGAGCATCCACCTCTGTATATTTCAGGTTCTGGCAGAGCCTCTAACAAGACAGCTATATCAGGCTCCTGTCAGCATGCACTTCCTGGCATCCACATCAGCATCTATCTTTGGTGACTGCACATGGGATGGTTACCCAGGTGGGGCAGTCTCCGGATGACCTCTCCTTCAGTTTCTGTCCCACACTTTGTCTCCATATTTGCTCCCATGAGTATTTTGTTACTCCTTCTAAGAAGGACCAAAGCACCCACACTTTGGTCTTCCTTCTTCATGAGCTTCATATGGTCTGTGTGTTATATTTTGGGTATTGTGGGCTTTGGGGCTAATATCCAATTATCAGTGAGTGCATATCATGTGTGTTCTTTTGTGATTGGGTTACCTCACCCAGGATGATATTTTCTAGTTCCATCCATTTGGGTAAGAATTTCTCTAATTCATTGTTTTTAATAGCTGAGTAATATTCCATTGTGTAAATGTACCTCAATTTCTGTATCCATTCCACTGTTAAAGGACATCTGAGTTCTTTCCAGCTTCTGGCTATTATAAATAAGGCTGCTATGAACGTAGTGGAGCTTGTTATATGTTGGAGCATCTTCTGGGTATATGCCCAGGAGTGGTATAGCTGGGTCCTCAGGTAATGCTATGTCCAATTTTCTGAGGAACCACCAGACTGATTTCCAGAGTGATTGTAGCAGCTTGCAATCCCACCAAGAACGGAGGAGTGTTCTTCTTTCTCCACATCCTCATCAGCATCTACTATCACCTGAGTTTTTGATCTTAGCCATTCTGACTGGTATGAGGTGGAATCTCAGGGTTGTTTTGATTGGCATTTCCCTGAGACTAAGGATTTTGAACATTTCTTTAGGTACTTCTCGGCCATTCTTGAGTTCTTTGTATATATTGGATAGTCCTCTATCAGATGTGGGATTGGTAAAGATCTTTTCCCAATCTGTCAGTTGCCATTTTGTCCTAATGACAAAATTCTTTGCTTTACAGAAGCTTTGCAATTTTATGAAATCCCGTTTGTCAATTCTTGATCTTAGAGCATAAGCCATTGGTGTTCTGTTCAGGAACTTTTCCCCTGTGCCTAGGTATTCGAGGGTCTTCCCCCTCTCTCTTCTATTAGTTTCAGTGTGTTTGGTTTTATGTGAAGGTTCTTTATCCACTTGGACCTGAGCTTTGTACAAGGAGATAAGAATGGATCGATTTACATTCTTCTATATGCTGACCTCCAGTTGAACCAGCACCATTTGTTGAAAATGCTGTCCTTTTTCTACTGGACAATTTTAGCTCCTTTGTCAAACATTAAGTGACCATAGGTGTGTGGGTTTATTTCTGGGTCTTCAGTTCTATTCCATTCATCTTCCTGCCTGTCTCTGTACCAATACCATGCAGTTTTTATTGCTCTGTAGTACAGCTTGAGGACAGGGATGGTGATTCCCCCAGAAGTTCTTTTATTGTTGAGAATAGTTCTCGCTATCCTGTGTTTTTTATTATTCCAAATGAATTTGCAAATTGCTCTTTCTATCTCTATGAAGAATTGATTTGGAATTTTGATGGGGATTGCATTGAATTTGTAGATTGCTTTTGGCAAGATGGCCATTTTTACTATATTAATCCTGCCAATTCATCAGCATTGGAGATCTTTCCATCTTCTGAGATCTTTTTCGATTTCTTTCTTCAGAGACTTGAAGTTCTTGTCATACAGATCTTTTACTTTCTTGGTTAAGTTCACATCAAGGTATTTTATATGTGACTATTATGAAGGGTGTCATTTCCCTAATTTCTTTCTCAGCCTGTTTATCTTTCGAATAGAGGAAGGCTACTGATTTGATTGAGATGATTTTATATCCAGCCACTTTGATGAAGTTGTTTATCAGGTTTAGGAGTTCTCTGGTGGAACTCTTAGGGTCACTTAAGTATACTATCATTTGCAAATAGTGAAATTTTGATTTCTTCCTTTCATATTTGTATCCCTTTGACTTCCTTTTGATGTCTAATTGCTCTGGCTAGGACTTCCAGTACTATATTGAATAGGTAGGGAGAGAGTGGGCAGCCTTGTCTAGTACCTGATTTTAGTGGGACTGCTTCAAGTTTCTCTCCATTTAGTTTGATGTTGGCTACTGGTTTGCTGTATATTGCTTTTACTAAGTGTAGGTATGGGCCTTGAATTCCTGATCTTTCCAAGACTTTTACCATGAAGGGATGTTGAATTTTGTCAAATGTTATCTCAGCTCCTAGTGAGATGATTATGTGGTTTTTTTCTTTGAGTTTGTTTATATAGTGGATTACATTGATGGATTTCTGAACCATCCCTGCATTCCTGGGATAAACCCTATTTGATAATGATGGATGATTGTTTTGATGTGCTTTTTGATTTGGTTTGCAAGAATTTTATTGAGTATTTTTGCATCGATATTCATAAGGGAGATTGGTCTGAAGTTTTCTTTCTTTGTGTAGTTTAGGTATGAGTGTAATTGTGGTTTCATAGAACAAATAATGTAGTGTTCCTTCTATTTTAATTTGAGGAATAGTTTGAAGAGAATTGGTATCAGGTCTTCTTGGAATGTCTGATAGAATTCTGCACTAAAACCATCTGGTCCTTAGCCGGTGGCCTCCATTCTGGGACTCCAGATGCCACTGGAAGGATGTGGCAGAATGGAGATGAGGGGAATACGGGGCTGGCCCACAGCCTAGAGAAATGAGGTTGGGAGGGAGAGCTCTGATGGCACCCCGTCGGAGAGACTTGGTTACTGTACTCACTTAGCAGACTGGGTAGGCTGGCTAGTTTGCTTGAAGAGGTGATCCCCCATGGCTGTAATGCAGAGAGGCCCTCAGGGAAGCTGTGGCTCATTAAAGGCCTTCTCCGAGGTTCCCCACAGTGGCCCTCAAAAGACAGGAGGGAATCCATGGTTCCAAACGGCTTTATTTTTATAGTGGATGGTAGTTGAATCTGGATGTACCCCAACTTAGGTCAGGGTGGACCTGACTTAAATAGGGAGGGAGGAGGGAAGAAGGTCTGGGAAAGAATACTTAGTTAGCTATTCCCTCTGGCATTTAGATATCTCATTAATATGGAAATCTCTTGAGGTCTGAGCCTGTAGTCAGGCCCTCAACCTGTGGAGGGGCTGGTAGGATTGTTACCCTATGTGACTTGAAGGGGCAGGTCAATGGAGATCTTAGACCATGTGTCAGGAGTCTGGAATCTGGGAGCATGGGGAGATTTGTGCTGTCTCTGTCCCTCACATGCATGGACACCCGCTGCGTCTCCAGCCATCTCTAAGCCAGTGCTCTACTGGAAACCAAATACATCCTTTCACAGTCCCACACTTCCTTATCTTTTTTGGTTACTTTTGATTGAATGTTGATTTTATTTGATATTAGAATGGCTACTCCAGCTTGTTTCTTGGGACTATTTGCTTGGAAAATTGTTTTCCATCCTTTTACTCTGAGGTATTGTGTGTCTTTGTCACTGAGGTGGATTTCTTGTATGCAGCAAATTTCTGGGTCCTGTTTATGTATCCAGTCTGATAGTTTATGACTTTTTATTGGGGAATTGAGTCCATTGATGTTAACAGATATTAAGGAAAAATGAGTGTTGCTTTCTGTTATTTTGTTATTAGAAGTGGAATTGTGTTTGTGTAGCTATCTTCTTTTGGGTTTGTTGGAAGATTACTTTCTTGCTTTTTCTAGATTGTAGTTTCACTCTTTGTGTTGGAGTTTTCCATCAATTATCCTTTGAAGTGCTCGATTTGTGGGAAGATATTGTGTAAATTTGGTTTTATCATGGAATATCTTGGTTTCTCCATCTATAGTGATCGAGAGTTTTGCTGGGTATAGTAGTCTGGGCTGGCATTTGTGTTCTCTTAGGGTCTGTATGATATCAGACCAGGATCTTTTGACTGATTTGTCTCTGGTGAGAAGTCTGGTGTAATTATTATAGGTCTGCCTTTATATGTTACTTGACCTTTTTTCCCTTACTGCTTTAGTATTTTTTCTTTGTTTTGTGCATTTGATATTTTGATTATTATATGATGGGAGGTATTTCTTTTCTGGTCTAGTCTATTTGGAGTTCTGTATGCTTCTTGTATGTTCATGGGCATCTCCTTCTTTAGGTTAGGGAAGTTTTCTTCTATAATTTTGTTGAAGATATTTACTGGCCTTTTAAGTTGGGAATCTTCACTTTCATCTATACCTATTATCCTTAGATCTGATCTTCTCATTGTGTCCTGGACTTCCTGGAAGTTTTGGGTTAGGATCTTTTTGTATTTTCTTTGACAGTTGTGTCAATGTTTTCCATGATATCTTCTGCACATGAGATTCTCTCTTCTATCTCTTGTATTCTGTTGGTGATGCTTCCGTCTATGACTCCTGATCTCTTTCCTAGGTTTTCTGTCTCCATGGTAGTCTCCCTTTGAGATTTCTTTATTGTTTCTATTTCCAATTTTAGATCCTGGATGTTTGTGTTTTTTGGATTTTTTGTTTGTTTGTTTGTTTGTTTGTTTGTTTTAATTCCTTCACCTATTTGGTTTTGTTTTCTTGCAATTCTTTAAGGGATTTTTGTGTTTTCTCTTTAAAGACTTCTACCTGTTTACCTGTGTTCTCCTGTATTTCTTTAAGGGAATTATTTATGTCCTTCTTAAAGTCCTCTATCATCATCATGAGAAGTGATTTTAATTCTGAATCCTGCTTTTCCGGTGTGATGGGGTGTCCAGGACTTGCTATTGTGAGATAACTGGGTTCTGATGATGTAACTTGGGTTTCTGTGCTTATGTTCTTGTATTTGACTTTTGCCATCTGGTTAACTCTAGTGTTACCTGCACTCACTGTCTCTGACTGGAGCCTGTCTTTCCATTTTCTTGCTTGTGTCAGAACTCCTCAGAGTTCAGATGTCTCTATGATCCTGTGGTCCTAAGCTCCTGGGTGAAAGAACTCCTTGGACTCAGGCTGCCTCTGGGATCCTGAAATCCTGCTGCTCTGAGTAGAGTGGTTCCTTTAATCATCTGAGTGCAGTGGTTCCTCTAGGATGGCTCAGGATATGGTTAATGTCTTCACAGGAGCAGACCAGCTAGGTGTTCGCTGCTCTGAGTGGAGTGGCTCTTCTAGAATGGCTCAGAATATGGTATCTTTATGGGAGCAGACCAGCTAGGTGTCTGCCCCAGCCAAAGGGACCAAGCGAGGGGTTAAAGGGGAGTGGTATTCCAGATATGTGGGGTTTGGGTGGCTGATGTGTTCTGAGTGCCCCAGGCTCCCAGTTGTAGCTCAGAAGTGTAAGGTAGTAGGAGAAGGGGTTCTTACCTGCTGCTCTGGGTACAGTGGCTCCTCTAGGATGGCTCAGGATATGGTTCCTTCATGGGAGCAGACCTGCTAGGTGTCTGCCCCAGTGAAAGGGACCAAGTGAGGGTGCCCACAATCCTCTTAAGAGACAGATGATTGCCATGTATCAAGCAGGAGTGGGCTAGAGGTCCTTGTGGATTTTCAATGGTAAATATTCACTATCCACTTGACATGATCTAAAACCTGATCAAGACTGATCAAGCAAGTCTGTGTACATGTCTGTGAGAAATTATCTTAATGTCATTACCTGAGATTGGATTATCTACATTAAAAGTAGGCAGCATGAGGTTTAAGTCCTGTAGCACATAAAAAGAAGAAAGCTAGCTGAGAACAAATGTTAGTTACTTCCTCCTTCCTGACTGTGGATGAAATGTGACTGTCTCAAGCTCCTGCATGATTTCCCTGTCACTTGACCTATGAGCCAAATAATTCCTTCTCCCTTCTGTTGCTTTTGTCTAGGTATTTTACAAAAGGAATAGGGAAAGCAACTAAGACAGAAACTTGATACCAAGAAAAGGGGCTACAGCTGTGATATACTTGACAATGAGGTTCTCAGGACTTTGGAGCTGATTTGCGAGAAGATTGTGGACAAGTGTATCATATTGAGATTATATTGTTGTGATAAAACACCATAACCAAAAGCAAGTTGGAGAAGAAAGAGTATATTTGGCTTACACTTCCTTGTTTCTGTTTATCATTGAGGTCAGAAACTCCAACAGGGTAGGAACCTGTAGTTAGGAGCTTGATGCAGAACCTATAGCAGAATACTGCCTACTATCTTTTTCCCTATGGCATGCTCAGACTCCTATCTCATAGAACCTAGGGTCACCAGCCCAGGAGTAGCTCTACCTACAAAGGACTGGACCTTTCCACATCAATCAGCAATTAAAGAAATTCCCAACAAATTTGCCTACATCTCAACTTTATAGATGTATTTTCTCAACTGAGGTTCCCTCCTCTCGGTGACTGTAGCTCCTGTCAAACTGGCATAAAAACTACCCAGGGCAAAGAGATTTGATCTGTAGACTATAAAGTGTTCTTGAATAGTCTTAAGTGAAGCTGAGTTGAGAAGGTCAGAAAGCAGAGAAAATGTGAAGTGTGAAAACCAGGCTCCTGAGGTTTCAGCAGGAAACTGGGATGTTATCAGAAAGCTGGGGACATTCATGTGCCAATTTGGCAAAGAATATGGTTTCTTTCTACCCATGTCCTGAGAATGTGAATGAAGTTGCATTTAAAAATAAAAAACCAATCTGTTTAGCTGATGAAATTTCTGTACAGGAAAACATTCAGGCTGTGACATAGTGGCTGGTTACTGTATTTATCCAGGTCAACAGTGAAAAAGATCAAAACATTGGGCAGAAAGATGTAATTGTTAAAAAAGATTATTGAACTCATGCCTGTTAAAAATTGTAGCCAGGATACATGTTGAAAGTGGTTATACTTTTAAAAATAAACATCCTGCTTTTCCCTGGGACCATAGTGAATATGCCTCCAAGGATAAGACACTACCCATCAGAGGCTCCATTGCATGAAAATATAAATATATTTGAAAGGAGAGAGTCAAAACTGACCTACAGGCTCCCTCAGTATCACAAGTACCTACTATACATTTCAAAGTCCACACTAGTATCCTACCCTTCCCTCCCCAGCTACCTGCCTTCCTTATAATCCACATGACACTCTCTCCCACTCTTGCCGTCCTCTCTATCTCTCTGGCTTACTATGCTCTACTTTCTATTGCTTGCTGTCTCACTATTTCCACTATTCTTTCCTGATCTTCCTTCTCTAGCCTGGCCATGTCCAGTCTGCTCTCTTTTCTTTCTGCTATGGACCTTCCAGATACCTCTGGATCTTTCTCTCTCTCTTGTTCATAATAAAAACCTTTCCCTTATCCTTACCCATACCATGAAACATTCATGTTAGCAGTTTCTCTACTCTGCCCCTCACATACAGTAACATGAACTGAGGGAAATATTAGCTAAACCATAAACCTCTTGAATAAAAGAACTGTATAAAACCAGACTGGTTTACAAACTACTTAAGCAGACTTTTTCATAAGGTTGTCCTTATTTGTCATAAAAAAAACATTTACTAATTTTCCAGAAGAGAAATTTTTCAAGTGCAGATTTTGAATGTATTGGTTTCTAAGTCTTTCACAGACACTGCCATAAGTCTTTGAGTTTGATGTGATTACTGGCCATGGGCATCAGGAGCCTTATCACCCACTGCAGATGCCCTAATGTCCCTTCCAACTGCAAAGCTTTCATTCTAAGAATTTGGACGACTACTCCACTGCTCCTTTTCCCTTCCACAAACTTCTCCAAAGGAGTATTTTCCATGTGTGACACTTAAAGTGTATCTCATCATTAGATACTTGTAAAAGAATTGGTCATATTTAAATTGAACATCATTTTATGAAAATCTTCTCATTTATCTTGTAAAGCTGACATACATAAGCACCAGTGGAGAGAAAGTTACATGTTCTACAGTACATTGGCCTCCTCAAGATTATTTGTTCACCAAAGATCTTTTTCTTGTCAAGCAAACACTGATCTTAACTAGTATCATAGCTCAAGAAGAGAGGTGGTTCAGAGGTTAGGAGTGATGGCTGTTCTTCCAGAGGACCCAGGTTCAGTTCCCAGCACCCACATGACGACTTACAACCATCTGCAACTCCAGTTCAACTTACATATATTTGGCCCCAAAACTCATCCAAATGAAATAAAAATAAATTTTAAAACAGACAAGCAAATCAATATCATATTCAGAACAAAGAAGTGTCCATCTTTGATATCAAGAACAGGCAGAAAGGATGGAGGTGGAACTAGCAGGTGAAGACAGGTTGGAATGAAAAAGAAAAATTCTCCTGCCAGCCTAAAATAAAAACTCCAGGAAATCAAGTTTGTTTCTATATTAGAATTATTACACTATTCGTGTGAGATAAACTGTTTCTTGTGCTGAGAACCTTCCTACCACCATAGCTACTGCTATCCTTTGTTATTGTACCAACATGCCATCTTACTCTTCTGTGTGCTGTTTGCATTGGCATTCCCTGTTCTAGCTTCAGGTGCCTTTTTCTTCAAGCTGGAAATGATAGAACTTCTGCCTTATCAGCTAAGGCTTGTTACGGGTACAGGAGAGCAAAGCTTGCTTTCCTAGCTTCAGGTAAGATTCTGACTAGTCTAATGTTGTTTCACCCCTGCAGGAACGTTAGATAAGTTGAAGAAGGAAGAGATATCAAAGAAGTGAGAGATTTAAAGGCTGAAGGACTCTTGAATGATCTGGTGTCACATTTCCCTTTAGGTTCCAGACATGTAGGAATACTTAATATGTTTGAGAACATAAAATGAAAAAAGTTCTGAATGTCAATGTACTACAGTAGAATTTGAGAAAACCTCCAAGGTCATAGGATGCCAAAACTGTATCCTGAGAGTATCTGTGGCTACCTTGAAAATGTAGCTTTGCAAAACAGTCAGTCTCACCATGTTGCTCACACTGCCAAGGAAGGAAACTGACATGCAGAAGACCCATGTGAGTGTCGACTGACATCTGTGCACATGTCAAGGTTGGGGCAAATGGACAAGTATTCAGTTGTTGGCATGCAGTAGGACCATAGCTAGAACCTAAAAGGAAATATCCCTTCTCCTTACCCAGCCTTGAATTTTAAAATTATTTTTGTCAGTAAGCAGAAAAGAGAATCTGCAGATTCAAGGTTTGTGTATGCTCTGTAAATTCCTTTAAATTGTCAACTATAAAACTGGAGCCCAAACAAGTCTCCTGGATCTGGAGTCTATCTTCATTCATGATGCCACAGAGAAGAGGAGGAAAGCTGACTTGGCAAAGACATGGCACATTATTTTTACACCTTCTTTTATTTGAAATATTATCCAGAAATTTCGAAAGAAAAATAAAAGATCTGATTTCATAAATGAAGGAATAGAGCTGTAAGTCATGGTTTGGGCCATATTAATAGAAGGATGGCCCCATACTCAAATCAGTTTACAGGAAGACTGTGTCCTCTGCATTCAAATATAAAGTTAATGGAGAGATAATGGTAAGCATCTAGTCCTAATGTCAGGGAAGAAGAATTCAGTGTTGAGCTATTGGCCCAGAGGAAAATAACTCATGTTCTCACTGAGAGGCTTTTGCCTTCTTGTACATGCAATTGCTACAAATTCCACTATAGACTTTCCTAATGTTTCACAGATGCATCGGCGTAGCAAGTCAGGAATGGAAATGTTCTGGAATTAAAGTAAAAACTAAAATGCAGGAAGAAGTTACATGCAAACTAACAATTGTGCTGACGAATACAGAAAACTATCCAAAGAAGAGATACAGTCCCCAACCTCTCAGGAAGAGGTGGGCCAAGAGCAAAATATCATCAGTGTCTTGTAAAGGTGAAACTTCATTATACATGCCAACAGGTCTCAAGCCATTACATAGAAAACAAGATTTAAAAGTCAAAGTTCTCAGTGGTGTTGCAGGATCATCGTTATCTCCTCCTCTCCATGACCCTCCTCTGCTGCTTCTTTTATCCTTCTTTAGTACTATTATTCTGATAAAAGCACCTTGAGCATCGACAAGTCTACAAGGAGGTATGTAGCTCTATCACTCCTTTTCACTTTTGTCTTTAGAGTCTTACTAATTTGCTCAAATGATCTTGAACTCACTCTTTCCAAGCAGGCCTTGAACTTGGGATCCTCCTGCTACAGCCTTCCTAGAAGTTGAGATACAGGCCTTTGCTATCAGCCTTAGTTTGTTCAACATTCTTCTTTAAATATTCTAATTTCAGCAAAGATGTCAGGGAAGTATACAAACCCTTTTAGAATAATATTCTTGAATTCACAGTGTACATACAGAAATAAGTTAGCACAATAGGGCAGTTTATTATGTGGAGCCATTTGGTGGCAAAGCAATTTTCATTTCTATAACATGTCGAGAAGAAGAATTTATAAGATACTAGTGCAAAGTAAGCATAATTGACAATGGCTTGGAGCTTGACCTTGGGAATCAGAGAATGCAGGTTATGATGATCTTGTGTTTACTATGTAATTGTGGCTATTTCTTGGCACCTGTCTCCCTCAGATAAATCATCATTATAATTGGATTAATAAAGTTATTATTTTGATTGAATTCATAAAAGCACTAAAAATTGTGCCTGTGGTACAACAAGCCAACAATAATTATGCATATTATATGGGTTTATTTGTTACAGTTGGGAGAAATTATCAGGATATTAAGAGTAACCTTGAGTATCTGGACTTAATAGATACATTACCAAGAAATCATTTAATTTATGATTTTTAAATTATCTTCCTGTGTGCTTTATTCTGGCTATTTTTCTATTAACCTTAAAACATGTCCTTTGATATTATAATTATCAAGGAGTATTTTACTTTCTCATTGCTGTTATAGGATACCCTGAAAGATACAACCTAGGAAAGACCTGGCAACAAGCAGGGAAGGTCTGATTCCAGGAGCAAGAAGTTAACGGGTCATACTGAACACACATTAAGGAAGCAATTGGTGAGTAGAAAGTAAGGCTAAAACTTGAGGGTTACTGCCAGCAACTCACTTCCTCCAGCAAATCTGTGCCTTCTCAGGTTACACAACTGTTCTGGTTTCATTTCTGTGGCTGAGATAAAGCCTCCTAACAATCATAAGGAACTCAAATGGCTAGTTGCATCAGATCTACAGCCAAAAGCACAGAGAAATGAAAGCATGCTTGCTCTTCCTATTGCTTGCTTGTGCTCAGCTCAATTTCTATACGTTTATACAGTTCAGAAGTAGTGCTACTCACAGTGGGCTGGATCTTCCCACAGAAATTAACTTAATTAAGTCAATCTTCCACAGACAGGCCTACAGGCCAACACAATGTATATAATCCTTCACCGAGCCTCTCATCTCAGGTGTGTTAAGCTATCCATTACAACAACCTTGCCAAATGACATCACCCTCTGGGGACCAAGTATTCAGAAATATGACCTTATGCAGACACTTTATTTTTAGAGCACAATATGTTGTGATTGGCTCCTATATGTTCATGGAAATCTCTTAATACAAAATGCCTCTAGTCAACTTCAAAAGTCTCCAAAGCCTTTAGTAGTCCTAGCACTGCTCAAATGTCTAAAGTCCAAAGTCTCTTCTTTGACTAATACAATAACCTAGTTAAACCCCTGTAAAATAAGAATATAAATTACATCTTTCTACCATACAGTGGGCCAGAGCATATATTTCCATTCCAAATGGAAGGAATGGTGGCATGGCAAAGGAAGACTAGGCAAAGAAGGGTCATGTTCTAGCAGGACAAACACCGACTAACGTCTGTAGCTTCATGTTCAGTATCTGGATCTCCTAATGTAGTTATCTGGGCTCCAAAAGGACTATGGAAGCCCCACTACTCCAACTGTACTGTTTGCAGTATATATAGATTCTCTCTTGGTCTGGACACATTTTCTAATTTCAGCTATCCTTGGCAGACATCCATGGTCATGGCATCTCTAGTATCCTCAGGTTTCCATTACACCTTGTGCCTTGCCTTCACAACTTTACACAATGGCCTCTGAGGGCCTTTTTTGTGTGGACTTTGACTCTGACACATATTGCTTAGTCTCTGCTGCATTTCAACACACACCACCCCATCTTATAATTTTCCTCCTTCAGTATGTGTACCACATGAGCAATACTGACAGGATCTGTTGCTAGTTTAGGATAGGGTCTAGCATTCCTGGACCATAGCTGCATGGGTTTCTGTGTTCTGACACTAGAGAAACACTCTCCTAGGCTGTTGCTTTTCAGATGCAGGGAACCTGTCAGCTGTATTCCTAGTTCCCGTTTCCTGTTTCACCTAAATTTTACTCTTCACAAGTTGTGGCCTTGAATGACTGCGTTCTGGCACTTAGGACACTTTTCTTATTGCCATAGTGCAAAGGCAGGTTTCTCTTTAATGATTTTAATCTCTTCAATAGTTACAGCCACTTTGTTGTCTATGTTCAATCTGTTCACATTCTAATCTCGCTTTCACACTTTTTAAAGCAAATTTCGTATTTTTAAATTACTTTTTCTTTATCTGCTGCTGTCTCAGCGTAGATCTGAGTGAGGGTGGTGAGTTATAACTTTAACATGGCCACAGTGTCAACTGCCTTGGAATTTCATCTGCCAAACAAATAGTTCACTGCTTTTCAATTCGGCCTCAGTCATGATCAAGGACACAGACAGAATGCAGACATATTCTCTGCCAGAATATAACCTGAATGGTCCCTAGTCTAGCTCCTAGCAGAGTCCTTGTTCCTTTCTGAAACCTTATGAGCCCAGTCTTGAAAGTCCATATTTCTCTCTAACTTCTGATCTTCCAAACTTCCACCAGAATGCCATTAAACCATGCTTACAGCCCTTATGAGATTCTCTAATCCAAAATTCTAAACTCCTCTACATCCCTCCCTCATACCAAATCCTAAGGTCTAAGAACCATATGGTCAGGTTTATCACAGTATCAGCCCTTCTCATACCAATTCATGTCTTAATTATTTTCCTGTTGTTAAAAATAAAATATTCTGACAAAAGCAATTCAGAGAAGAGAGAATGCTCTTTGGCTTAGAGTACCAGAGGATATAGTCCATCATGTCAACAGGCAGAAATGGCAGAGTGGCAATGGTGACACTGCATCAGTACTCAGGAAGCAGGTAGTGAAGAGAAAAGGAATACTATAAAGTTTCAAAGCCAATCCCCAATAATGCACTTGCTCTAACAAGGCTCCGCCTCCCAAAAGTTTCACAACCTTCCCAAAGAGTGTCACCACCTGGAGACCAAGTGTTCAAACATATGAGCCTATAGGAACATTTCACATTTGAACTACAAGGGGAAAGGGACGGTATGCTACATGATGTCTGTGGACTTTATTGTCAGCTTAAAGGGATTTAGAATCACCTAGGACACTGAGAAATACCTGGGGTTTTTTCTCAATTATAAGGATCCTTCCAGAGACACTGAATTATTGATAGCGGAAGACATACCCTGCATGTAGAAGGTAAATTCTGTAGTCAAATTGACGGTGTATAGAGAATTAAGGGGAAGGAGAAAAAATCAGCCCGGCACATGCACCCCCCTTTCTGCTTCTTAGCCATGATGTACATGAATCGCACTTCATCACACCCTTCTTGTTATAAAGCAATGAACTCTGCTGTGAGCCACCATAAGTCCTTTCTCCTTACGTTCACTCAGGCTTAGTACAACATGAAAGACAACTAATAAAGTGGTTTTTAGATAACTATATTTTAAACATCCTTTTCAAATTTGAATGTCTCCCCTGAAAAAATTAAATGAATGTGGACCTTTATTTTTAACACTTATTATGTAACTGTGGAAGGTCCCCGGATACATGTCCAAACCTTAAAATGTAAATTTGAGCTGAGCTATACATTAGTAAAATAGTCCTCATGTGGCCTGCGGGAGAAAGAAGGTTAACACAACTATGTCTAACCTTGGACCCCAGAAGGAATGCACTAATCTGAAAATAATATTGTATTCTGCACTTTTGGAATTTGGCACCATTAGCTTTCTAACTGGACAAAGATCACATGGAAGATTTGTACTTTCTTCCAGTGTAATTCCTCTTGAAAATCGGTAAGTTTTCCACACAGCAAAATGATAAGGAGGCACTGATTACCAAGCTATTTAGGGCTTTGCTAACATTCTTTACTTGCCATTCCAGTTTAAAGAAAAGTTTTGAAAACACTCCCCTTACCAGGGTAGAGTGGAAGATACTCTGTAAGAGTTAGAGTGGAAAATTTGGTTTCAAGTTAGACAATTACTTATGAAATGCAGTGTCTCTGAACCTCCCTAAAGCTGAGGAACAGTGGTTTGAATTTTTTTGAATTTTGCTGCTGTTTGTCTTCATTCATCTGACACTTTTAACCTAAAGGGCAATGATAGCTTTCTCCTTCTCTTTGTGTCCTTGTGCTATCGAATCTTCACCCTTCTCCTTCAAGCTCATTTTTAATATACTAAAGACATCCCTGAAGCAGACACTATAACCGCATAGGCTCCTGGAACTGGGCAAGACACTTCCCCAGGGGAGCATGCTTCTCTGCTTAAAGCGTGGTTTTCAAGGAAGACTTAGTGGGTTCGGAATCCTACTTCTGCCACATATTAACTCTAGCCCATGGGAAGATATTTTATCTTTAGAAATCTCAGCATAGTACAAAATGTAAATAAAAGGACAATGGTGTCTTTTAAAAGATTATGTGGATTATGTGCAAATCACTTGTTTTTTCCTCATAACTATTGAACACATGTACCAAGGGATGAGAACTCGTACTCTTAGGGATGGGTCAAGGGAAAGATAATCATATTCAAATAAAACATAGGAAACTACAAGTCCTAGAGGAAAAAGAAACTTTTTAATGTAAAGAATAGAATATGTTAAGTGGTTAGTTAGGGGCTTGGAGTGATGGTCAAGTGCATTTACTGCTCTTGGAGAAGACTCAAGTTCAGTTGCCAGCATTCGTATTACATGATATACAACTGCCTGTAAATGCAATTCCAGGGTACCCAGAGCCCTCTGGCTTCCACAGGTCCCTTCACATCCATTGTGTTTATGAACTCTCACAGTCTCACACACACACACACACACACACCACACACACACAACACACACACACACACCAAATAAAATAAATAAATGGGGAGTCAAGAAGGTGTACTAAGAATATGACTAAATTAAGACCAAAGCAGCAAAGGCGATAAATTAGACAAAAACTTCATTTAAAAACTTAAGAGTCAGAAGAAGCAATAAATGCCAAGACTAGAGGTGAGGTTAGTATCAGTATTTCCTAGGATCAGAAATAAAGCTCACATCACAGGCGTGCAATGATTCTGAAGTGATACAGAAGAAAAATATAAGTGACACAAACAAGGTCACATTCTGCCTCTACCATATGCCAGATCTCAGACTCAAAACAGAGTATATGAACATTTGGACTTTCAGATTTTTTTCTATTATAAATTTATATGCTATTGAGTCACTACTGGAATTTTCTTCAAAGTATAGAATATGTATAAATACGTAATAAGCCACAACTGCTATTATTACCAATAACATTGTTCTATTAGCATTGCTGAGATAGTCCCGTGCATTTACACCCAAATGAATGAGTGCAACCCATGTCTAGCTTTCTATGGAGTAAAAAATTGCATCTTCGATGGACAATGTAATATTTCAAGTTCACATAGGATGAAAGGCTATTTTTAAAAGTCTTTTTCAATATTTATTCCAAAAGTTTTGTGCTATAAAGCATGATTCTCTACCACACAAGTATAGCAGACTGGGTGCTGATGGATGAAGGGCAAAGTGGTTGATTAAGTCCCTTGCAGTTTTCAATTGTTTTTCTTTGCAATAAACAAGGAAGTATCACCCCATCATTGCTCCCCTAATGGGCTGTGCTGCTGCATAGCATAATCCTTCTGCAAGTACTCTTACTCTGAAATCTTTTCCCAGTGTCTCAGTAAGTCTCCCAACCAATTTATATGGCAATGAAGCTAAGTCATAAAAGCTAATCATGGCCCTGTTTTTAAAGGGCACAAGTTAACATTATTAGACTATTTAGAATGAGGGAAAGCCAAAAACAAATAGGAGTGGTGAAATGATAAAGTTTGTGTCTGAATTATAATTCCTGTCATATTTGACAAATAATCACATTTGTAGATATCATATCAGTTAAAGTATATGAAAGTTTTTCATTCTGACATATCATGTAGGTAGATAGGTATGTAGATACACACATATATACATACCCATATAACATGTGCTAATACTTAACTGCTGATTTAGCTAATTTCACTTTGTTTTGTGAGGATTTTTTTAAACGATTGTTATGGAGGTGTCATGGCATACATGTAGAGCTCAGAGGACAACTCGCAAGTGTAGCTCTCTTCTTCCATGTGGGTCCTGAGGGTGAGATGCAGTCAACAGGCTGGGCAGCAGATGCTTTACCTACTAGCCATTTTGCCAGCCCTCCAAAGGTATTTTTGTGATAAGGAAACTTAAGTTGCAGTTAAACATTTTAAATTTGGAATCTATATTTTTGTTATAGAGACACTACTTTTGTTTTAGAATATAACAACCTTTCAGCATGCTCCATGCAGGTCACATGAGCATGGACATGGTGAGCGTGGAACAGAGCAATGATCCAATGGCAGATCCGACACATGGTAGAGCTCCCATGAAAAACTGGCCCAGACTCTGTGGATTATGTGGCAGCAATCTGCTTACTCATGTATTGGAGATTCGGGTCTGAGATGGGTGAGCCAACCGGATTGGTTCCTGCTGAGGCTTCATCTTTGCGAGTAATGGTGTCCACCTGACTCTCGTGTGTTCTTACAGCTCTTTCCTCTGTAACTGTGTGCACACCTCAGGTGTCTTGGTGTGTGTATATTTTTTCCTGGTAGATGGAGCCCAGTCAGATTGGGTAGACTCACGCCAATGGCCTCATTTGGAGTTAAGTACCCCGTTAAGAGCCCCAGCTACAGATATAGTCACATGTTGAGATATGGAGTTAAGAATTCAAGTGACTTCTCAGAGACCCACTTCAGACCATAACACTGGCTGCCTGCTCAGACTTTCTCCTTCTTTTGTGTCTGAGGTGATCAGATTCTTAAGGGTTGGGAACAAGAAAAGTAAGCAGAGACAGAACAGAACACCAGAGTGCCCACTGTCTGTTTATAATGGGAACCAGTACCTCGCTGGCCTCAACGCTGTATTATAGGAATGGTCATGTGCACCAGCAGTATAGGTCACTGAAGGCTTTCTGGTTACCTGAGATCACAGGTATATATATAAGACTTTGCAAGTATTACGTTGTCTTAGCGACGTGAATTGCCTTGTCCTGAAGCTGATGGTTTGTCTGTTTTATTGGTTACTTAGTGCTATTACAATATGGCCGTCAGGAAGGTTGATGAAAGCAGCTGTTGGAGTTCTACATCTTGTTCTTCACTCATATAAATAAAGCAGATGTTAATAGATTTATTCATTAAAATTACTGTATCAAGAAATGCAGCACATTTTCCAGGCTGTTGGTACTGGGAACGCTGTCCTATACAAAGATGACACCAAAGTGCGCTCTAGTCACAAGGTTGGAAAGTGCTGCTTCCCTGTGACTTCTGCTTTTGGATAACTTACTGGAACATGTTGTTTGCCAAAGAATTTCCCATTTTGATATGTAAACAAAACAAAACAAAAAACCTTCCAGATCATTAAGATAAATTTTAGCAATTAATTTTATATATAACTAACACATTTCTTTTTGAATTACAGACTATGTCTTCTCTTCATTTTGTTATTGAATTATCTACTGATTTGTGTCCATTATTTGTATAAACATTATATTATGTTTGTCCTCAAATTTCAAAGGGGACTATTATGACTGATTTCTGTTGTTATTTTGTCTTGATGCTTTTTAAAACAGTGACTCACTCTGTACCCAGGTTGACCTTGAACTCACGAAGTCATCCAGCTTCAATCTCCTGATAGTCAGATGACAGGTATAAGCTACCTTGCCCGGCTCAGTGATAATTCTGACTTCCTGAAAAAAAAAAATGCTGCTTTTATGTAAAGTTAAGATTTTTCCCCTTATAATTTTCTCACTTTCTACCTTTCTATTCCTGAGATATATACACATATCAGATTTATATACACATATGTGTATATGTGTAAACTTCATTATTTACAAAATTAAACTCCCTTTATTTGTCATCTATACGGGGTACAAAAACTATGCTTTCCATGAAGTAAACAAGCATCTAGATCATTTGTTGCTAGAGGCCATGTGGTGTGCAAAAACTGTGGCTACGACCCTGAGAAATTGCTTGCCCTCACAGAAATGTATTTCTGAGAAATGAGGACGACAGTGCGTACTGCCTAGGGTTGATGAGGATAAAACTATGCTGCATGTGTGAAACACCTGCAGGCACTCCATGAGTGTCAGTGATTCTCACTTCTGCAGATGGGTTTCTGTTGAACATCAATATTGTCCACACTGCAACTACTTTCTGGAAAGTTTCCATGACTAAAATACATGAGCTTCCCAGAGTTTACGATCTCTTCGACCGTGGGTAATTGGCCAGGTTTAGAGTGCAGGCATAAATTCCCTGCTGTTGATGGACCTTAAGTCCAGTTAGACACGTGTTCTCATTACCTTCAAGCTAAAGCAACACTGTTGCACCATTGTGGCTCTTTTGCCTGGCCAGTTCTTGTGGTTTGCTGGCTTGCTAGCTAAGTAGGAAATATTTTTGCTCTTATTCCCTTTTCAGCTTACCTAGCACCTTTGGATGCTGTGAGAGCTAGTCCCAGAAGAGAGGCTCTCCAGTCACTTACAGATCTGTGGATGGGAAATAGAAAGATGAGGTGAGAGAGAGCTTAACTGCAGAGGGAGGGAGAAAAATGCAGATAATACAGAAGGAGAAGGAGAAGGGAGAAGGACATAGCATTAAGGATACTTGAAAAGACCATAAAGAAACATTGTTGTATAATAAGCCAACTTAAAAATACATAATATGTGTGTGCATGCATATATAGTTTAAATGAAGTTATGCCACATGCAGTAAGAATGTCCTTCTCCCCAATCCCAAGACATAAATTATCTGACAAACAAACAAAGTAAATGCATCCACTGCCAAGAACGAGAAACCTCCCTTCCAGTTCAGAAAAGTTCAAGAAACTCCCAAGCAATATAGGCTTTTGTTGTTTCGTTGGGCTTTCTCTCAGATTAAAGATAGGTCACTATTTATTAAGACACCACACACTTTGGACACAGAGCTGGGAAGGGTGGAACAAACATTCTTTAATACACTAAGGATGCCAAGAAGAATAAAAAAGAAATCGTGGACATCTGCCCTCATTGATGTCACATTTTACATTCAAAAAAGTAAAGCAATCAGTTATGTTTTGTCCCCCAGTTTACCGTTTGCTAAATAGTGCCAACGTTTGCCCTCATCCTCACATCACATGGTAGTTATCCTTAATGCAGGCTCATGTTCAACCTTAAGTCTATGCATCAGTTTACTCTAGTTGCTATAGTTTCAAGCTACGTCTTCAATTGCAGCTTCCATCACCTTCACATTATTACAGCTGCACAAGCCATCTCATCTCAATTAGTGAATCTGATAAACTGTAACTAATTTCTAAACTCTATCCAACAACCTAAAGCAAGCCTTGAACAGGGAAAGGCCATCGCTACACCTGCCTCCACAGCAATGTGATGGGTTCAGCTGGAGATACTCTTAGTCCAAATGGGAGAGAAACGCAATTGCCCTACCAGGACTAGAAGCCAAAGAATCCTTCCTCAAGATAAAAAGAACGTGTTCCCTGTAGAGTGAGATTAGAAACCTGTGTGGTATCATTAAATCACCCCACTCCCAAGCATTCATCATGTCACCCTTAGCTAGCACAAGAAAGACTTATTCTAGATATTAAGCAGTTCTGCCCTCTCACCCTGGCTTATTCTCATACAACACCGGGCTTCACCTGGAGTTATCATTCATACAGTTCTTAAAGCCAGATTTGATAGCACTTTGCAAAGATATCAGAAAGGAATTATTTTCCTTGAAATATCTTTGGCCCAAAAGCTAATATCAGGTGTCTATAGCTTCTCAAGTTGAGCTTACTCTACCTTCTGAAAACTTTCCAGTGCTGGTAAGTGCATTGCAAATTTCTCAGCGAATGACACATCTGTATGCCCTGTGGAGGGATGTAGCTAACAATTGCACTCAAAATTATCTTTAGCATGACATTCTGAGCCTAGTGAATTGAAACAAAATCGAAACACAAAGAGAGACATTTAGTGGCACAAGATAGAAGCTAATTTCTTCCCATCAAAAAGTTAATTTAGCAATATTGGTCATTTAAGGATCCAAAGCACACAGGATGGTGGGTGTAGTTCACTTTTCTCTATCTGGCTCACCAGTCCAACTCTGGACAATATGGTGGAATAATACCATTGTAATTACTAGCTGCTGAACAGAACCATGCAAGTGCATACATTCTCTTAAATGTTGCTTACCAGAAAAAGTTTTAACATCGTTATATATTGCCTCCCCCTTGCCTTGGCTATTTTGGTCTTCTTCAAATGTTGTTTTTGATTAAATACTCACACACAATTAGCTGTAGTATTCTAACCTAAATGAACCAAAACTGTAATAACAAACACATAACCAGGACCAGGGATGGCAATACTGAGGCTACTCTAAATTAGATACTTAATTACATTTGTAATTATGGGCTGCAATACAGCCAGCTTTCCCTTCATACTTCCACTTTAAAATACTGACAGAAATGTAAGGGATAATTTAAAGGCATACTTTCAGCTATATGCCTTTATTATCTGGGTTAGTGCAGTTCAAATATGGAATGCATCACTGAGGACAGGTGGCTGCAATGGGAAGTGGCTGTGCAGAATGAGCTTCTGAATGAAACGCATGAAACACAGAGATCCGGGGAGCAAGGGAGGGGGGCTGTCTTAAACCATTCGTATTTTCACCATATACACAGGTTTAAAAACTACAAATAGTGAGTCTCAAAAGATGACTCAGCAGTTAAAAGCCAAGGCTTCTCCACCAGAGAACCGGAGTTGAGTCTCAGCACTCACACTCACAACAGTAACTCCAGTTCAGGGGTCTCATGTTTCCTTTTGACTTCTGCCAGCACCAGGTAGTGCACAGATATATGTGCAAGCAAGCCATTCGAACACACAAAAAGATGAAAAACTCCAAACACAGCATATCATCGTTGACTATACACCATGCATCAGGAGCAATGCTAGATGTTTTTATCTGAAATAGTTAAAACCCTACCACAAACCGTGAGTTAGATAATATTCCAGCCCAGTTTTCATGAATTAAGGAACAGGAGTTCACTAAGGCTGAACACAACTTTCTCTAAGTGAAGCAAGAATTAGGAAAGGACAACAGTAGCTCACCATTGTTGGGGTAGGGGTGTCAGTCTCTTCAGTGGTGTAAGCATTAATGGGTGCCCCTGCTCCATTAAATAACCTCCTACCCATGATCCAGCAAGAAAACTCATGAAACTCAGGGGCTCCACACAAAGAAGCTGTGAAAGAAAAAAAAGACGTGAAGGAAGGAGGGGACTTTTAGAAAGGAAGGCACTATCTAGTGAGAGAGATGTGAGAAGGGAGGCAAGGTGGAAATGATTATGCTTTATTATACAAATGTTTGAAATTACCAAACAATAACAACAAATTATACACAGGAATCATAATTCATAGACATAATTTGAAAGTCATATCATTTTTTGATAATTTTTGAAGTGCTAAAACTTTCTGGATTTTTTGTTTGTATGTGTGTATGTGTGTATGTATGTATGTATGTATGTATGTATATATGTATGTATGTGGGCATATGCATGTAAGCATAGTTGCTCATAAAGGCTAGATGCACTGCATCTCCTTGACTTGGACTTGCAAGCAATTCTGGGATACCCAATGTGAGTACTGAGAGCCAAACTTACCCTCTCCAAGAGCAGTCTTAACCTGGGGCCATCTCTCTAGTCCCATGTTTTAAGAAAAATTAATGTCTTAATGGCACCCAAAGTCAACCACGCTAGAACTGTGTCATAATAGTTTGCATTCCATTCTTCACCTGCCTCTCAGAATATATCCTCAAGAAGTAAGCAACGTGAAAAAGACAGTGTGGATGCCCCCAAATGACATATAATACATAAGAAAGTTTATAGGACTTATTTTACTTTGGAATACATATTTTGCTCTTTCAATTTTAGTATATAAATTTGTAACATTTTTGATTGATATTATTTATTGACTTAATGAACCATAACTTTTAACATGTTCTACCATTCTAATTTTTAGACTATTCCAAGTTTTCTATTTTAAAAGACATTTTTTGTCAAGAATACTGTGCATTATGAGATTTTACACTACCTGTAAGTTAACGAGTTAAGTCAACCAAAGTTTTCTGGATGCTAATAAAAGACATAAGTCTCCTGGGTCAGAGAAAAAGGTTTCTATTATTTAAAACACAGCAGGAAAAAAGAATTTTGTCTTCATGTCACTTTCTTTAGCCCTCTGAGTCCCCCGACACATTGGTCAAGTATATGCTGGGAAGGCAGTGAGTTTATGTTACAACTGGGGCAATCCAAGCTTAAGAAAACCTAATTTTTTATAATTTTCTCTAGAGGGCTATGTAGTTCTCTCTCTCTCTCTCTCTCTCTCTCTCTCTATATATATATATATATATATATATATATATTATATATATATATATATATATATATCTGTGTGTGTTTCTGTGTTATCTGTCTGTCTCTCTCATCTCTCTGTATGTCTCTGTCTCTTAGTCTGTCCCTGTCTGTCTCTCTGTCTCTGTCTCTTGTGTGTGTTTATCTGTGTGAATATGTGTGTGTGGTTGCTGTGTGTGTGTGCACACGGTTGCTGTGTGTTGCCTGTGTGTGTGTATGATTTCTCTCTCTCTCTCTCTCTCTCTACTCTCTCTCTCTCTTCCTCTCTCCTTCTTTTCTCTCTGTATGTGGGTCTCTCATCTCTCTGTATGTCTCGTATCTTAGTCTGTCCCTGTCTGTCTGTCTGTCGCTCTGTCTCTTTGTGTGTTGTGGTGTGTCGGTGCATGTGTATCTGTGCGAATGTGTGGTGTGGTTGCTGTGTGAGTGTGCAGTTGCTGTGTGTGTGCATGTATGTGTGTATGACTCCCTCTCTCTCTCTCTCTCTCTCTCTCTCTCTCTCTCCTGTGTGTGTGTGTGTGTGTGGTGTTGTGTGTGGTGTATACAAGTACACTTACCATGGTGGAGCATTGAACCCAGAGGTTGACATTAGATATCCCCTTAGTTAATTAGCTTAGTTTTTGAAACAGGGTTCCTTATTAACTTGAAACGTCTCACATTCATTGATTAATTTCCAGCAACTCTGGTATCACACTACTTGAACCCACTACTGCCGCACTACAGGGTAAACGCAACTGACCCAGCTTGTACAGGGTTCTGGAGATTGAGCTCAGGTCCTCATGCTTATGCAGCTCACTTTACCCCAGACCATCTCCCATCCTGTTTTCAAGTCTTTTAGACAGCAACTCCTCCACTAATGCAGAAAGAAATCACTCTCTGCCTCTCAATGCTGCTCAACACATGAAGAAACTGCAGAACAAGCTATCCAAACAGCATTACAACAGGCAAAATAAGGATCAAGGACTGTCTTCCTACAGTTGCAGAGTGTCATTCCGGCTCTCGTGCTACCCAGTTGTATAATTTGGTTAATATACTTCATTTCATGTTTTGAGGAATGACACTATATTGGAAAACAATAAAATTTGCATAAGCAAATCAACTTAATATTGATATTAATTTGAATGTTTTGAGCATTATCTGAATGGATATTCTTCAGTTACTTAATATTTTGACTTAGCGAATTTTTTACTAGCAAATTTTAAGTTTATCTATTACATAATGTGACATTTAATAAAACAAGAAACATATAACCTAATGAGTATACTTTTAGATACTATTTATCAAACCTTAATTTCTGAAAATTTTCTAGCAATTGAAGTATCATTTACGCAAGGTGAGTATAACCAGCAATTTCCAATTAATAAAAATTTTAAATCATAAATTAAATCTGAGAAAATGGCATGACGAATCTATCATTGATGATCTGCTAGCAATATGTATGTGTTTAAAATAATACTAATTCTTTTAAACTAAGTAAAATTGCATATTCACGAGTAACGTGTTTGTTTATTAAAACACCATGTACTCTTCACCAGCTCTTACCACCTATGTTCACTCCAGTTACTCAAACTTCGGATTTCTGACGTATCTACTCATTTCTGAAATTTTGAAAATTAAGTAAAATGCTTATAAGTGCCATATGAATTTCAGGGGCTTAGAAATTCTGATCTCTAAGACAACAGGGCTGGGATAAATTTACCAAAAGCTTGAATTGTTATCAAAACAACAGGACACTAAAAAAGAAAGACTGGCCCCTGGGGCCCAGAGACCATGAAGACACACTCTGATTAGAAACTTCGATAGAGTCAACTAGGTGAGAGCAGTAACCACAGCATTCCTTCCAAAACACTGGATCATGCGAGTACTGCTCGACCACAACGAAAGCCATTTCCCACAGAGTTCTCCATGTGCTTATTTTGGTGAAGACACTAAAATGTAAGTCAGAAATCATATAATTCTCCACAAAAGCACAAAGAACATGAACCACCAAAGAATTTTAACTATTTCCTAAAACTTGACAAGGCATACAAACTCATTCATTCAATAATATCCTTCTAGAGCCAACAGTTTGCAAGGAATTTGAGATTCCAGTAATCAATCAGGAGGATGAGCAACAGCGTCTTTCTGATGAAGTCCTCAGACTATATATTTTATTGTGTGGAGGGAATATGAAAAGGAGGATATGTAACTTTTTTATTTTCTGTAGCACTAAGCATAATGGCGAAGTATTGTTGGAAAATAATTTCGCTGATAATATGACTTTTCCACGAGGAGAAACTAAACAGAAAAGGAGAGAATTCTTACCTCAGCTTGGCAGCCTTAATGATTTCCCCATAATAGTTTCCAAGTTGCAACTCAGGTAACAAACAAGGCGAAGTCTAAGAAGAAATACAACCTTCATCCCTCAAAATGCTGAAAAGTAAATTAGGTGAGGAAGGGGATGAAATAGGTCCTTTCAAATGATCCACTGAAAATGAGAAGCACAGGAGAAACTGTAGAGATAGGGGCTCTTGTCTTCCTTTTCTTTCCCTCTAAGTTTCCTATTCCCTATTCCAAAATTCACTGCCTTTAGACTAGGACCCTTGTTTATCACATCCCATTCCATAATATTTTGTCTTTCTACAAAATGGCTTATTGATCTTTGGGACCTACAGCCTGTGAAATATCCTATGTGCATATAAAAATATTAAATAAATTCATGTACCTTTCTACTATTAATAGCCCATGTCAATTTTATTTTCTCTAGGAACCAGGACAGAAAAAGATAGGAAATTTTGGTTTTTATTTTTGTTTGTTTGTTTTGAGACAGAGTCTCACTATCTCAATTAGACTGGGTCCAAACTCACAGAGATTCCCAGCCTCCATCTCCCAAGTGCTGGGATTAAAGGTGTATGTGACCACACCAGGCTTAGCCTTCCCTTTAAAGTCATTTGTTCCAAGTGGACAGTCTTTGTATAGGGTAGAATCATATCACTGATGTTTGTTTGGTATGCTACATTGAATGTAAGAAACCAAAAGGAGTTTATATAACTTTACATATTCTGTATGATATTTTGAAGCATCTTTGATGATCAGGAGAAATTTTCTTGGTTTTGCATTACACATGATATGCAAATCCAAGCATGATGAATGTTCCAAAAATAAATGTTTCAGAAACTCTTTATGGCTAAAGAGCATTATCATGTAGATTAGACAAATTATTGAGTTTGGTATAATTTAAGGAAGGTCTACTCTCAGTGAGTAATAGAAAGCAATTGTCTACATGTAATTGTGGCACTCAGCTCAAAGCCATAGCTTTGTCACTCTGAAAATTTGGGCCTGAAGAACATCCTCTAGGGTAGCAGTATATTTCTGTTGAAGGGATGTGCTTGAACCGCAACTCTTATTTCCCTCCATTTCCATGCAAAAAAGTCCTCCAAAGCAGAGTGTTTGTCAGGTTAAAAGATACCAGCCATGGATTGATCCTCTCTCCATTGCTTCAAAACTTGCATTTCTCCTGGGATGAGCTACAGTAGTACTATGTAATGCACAAAGCAGATTGAAGATCAGTCTGGGAGGGCAACATGAGACCCTGTCAATAAAGGAAAATTCACAAGAAGACTGGACATACAGCATGAGCCCTAGTAAGGCTCTGGGTTCGCTTCCCAGTTCTGCTCAATGAAATGAACATGAATTTTGCATGTCTGAAAGGCATTTCCTGAAGTAAAACTTTACTTTTTACTGCACTTTAATTTTTAAAAAGAATCAGAAAGAATAGTGCTGTGCTTTCTTACCTAGCTAAATGGCACAGTGCTTTCTTACCTGGCTGGAATGCCTAGGGCTGGTCTATGTTGACTTAGGCCCTGGTTTGTGTACAGACAAACACACTTCCTCTCTAACTCACTTAAGATAATAATAGAGTATCAAGTGCAATAAATTTAGGTAAAACAAAATTATTCTGAGAGCATTTAGGTATTTAGGAATGCAAGAAATCCAGCTTTCAGAAAGGCTGTTTGATTACCAGTGCTAATACCACAGAGGATAGAGGGTGTTATGGCATAGGTCACAGATGAAGCCAATTGTGGTAGCACTAATACTGACTAAGGCTCCCTAGAGCTCCTTATCATGGCACGGACAAATACTAATGTTAGAAATTTGGGCAAGAATTAATCTTTCTGCTCTAAAAACAAGATCATGTTTTTCTCAATTCATTTATTTTATCATATTGCATTTTTGTAGGTAATTCAAGGAAAAGATAAAGTAACCATCCAGGACTTATTCAATAACCAATATGTTTTAGTTACCCACAATAACTATAAATTTGTATTCTTTCAGTAACTAGATTCTGCCAATTATATATATTATATGTATGTGTGTTATATTTTATATATTAGTAGCTTATTTAAATACTTAAAAGGGTAAGAAGAGGAAGGGGAAGTGCTTTCTTTAATGATGAGACAGATATCAGAGTGTCATCCTGATATATATTTGTTCACTGTTCATTGTACAGGCCTCCTCGGGGTGAGATGATCCTCTCTTATCTGCATCCTCAGATAGCACTGCCATTTTACTTAACACATCTTCACCAGAGTCATCTCACCATATCCACCTCTCTCACCTTTATCAACCATGTCCACTCCATTTGGTCTCTCATAATGTGATACTCAGTCTAGGTCCTGGTCATCCTCTGTACACAGGATGCCAATGGTCTCCTAACACACTATCATGACTCTCACTATTCCTCTTAGAGCCTCTTGGTGATTAAACTTTTTCAAAGATTGCCCCTAACCTTCAGCATAAAACCTGAATTCCATAGCATATAACATGAGGAAAGTTTCCCCCTATTAGGCTTACTAGCAAGCTACAGATCATCATCAATGGAAGCAGAAGCAAGAATTGAACCAGAGAGACCATTGAGGACTTGCTTCCTCCTTCTGACCTTAACAAACTTTCTTTTGAATCATTTTTTTTATTTTATATCTCAAATGCTGCTCTGCCTCCAGGACCACCTTGCAGAGTTCTTCACTCCCACATCCTTTGCTTCTGAGAGGGTACATCCCTGGGTGTCCCCTCCCCAAAAGGGGGTGTTCATCAAGTATCTATAGGATTAGGCACATCTTCTCCCAATGAGGCCAGACAAGGTAGCCCTCTGTTACATATGTGCTGGGGACCTTGGAACAACCTGTGTATGCTCTTTTGTTGGTGGCTCAGCCTCTGAGAGCACCCATAGTTCTAAGTAAGTTGACACCGTTGGTCTTCCAGTTAGGTTGCCATCCCCTTCATTCTCTTCAACCTTTCCCTAACTCTTCCATAGGGGGCCATGACCTCTGTTCCTGAAATTCTTTTAGACAGGAGCAATTTAGGGTCAAAAGTTTTGTAGATCAGTTGGTATCCTCATCCCTCAACTGAGGGTCCTGTCTGACTACTGCAGGTGGTCTCTTCAGGTTCCATATCTCCACTGGGATTTCAGCTTTTCGGCACAGGTTATCCACATTGAGTCTTGGAAGCCTTCCCCATTCAAGGTCTCTGGGACATCCTAGGGATACCCCCCAACCCTCACCCCAGCACCTTCATATTTCTATTCATTCTCTTGTCCCTCTAGCCCTCTCTCTTGTCTCTCTCCATGCTTGATCCTGCCCCCATGTTTCCTTCTACCTCACCTCTCCCACCCAGTTCCCTCCTTCCCTCTACCTCCCATAACTATTTTGTTCCCCCTTCTATGTGGGATTTAGGTATCCTTACTTGGGTCTTCCTTCTTGTTCAACTTCTTTGGGTCAGAGGGGTGTATCATGGGTATTTTGTACCTTTTGACTAATATTCATGTGTCAGTGAATACAAACCATGTCTGTCCTTTTGTGTCTGGGTTATTTCACTACAATAATATTTTCTAGTTCCATCCATTTGCCTGCAAAACTCATAGTGTTCTTGTTTTAAATAGCTGGATAGTATTCCATAGTGTAAATCAACCATGTTTTCTGTGTCCATTCTTCAGTTGAGGGACATCTGGGTTGCTTCCAGTTTCTAGCTATTACAAATAAGGCTGCTATGAACATAATGGTGCACGTGTCCTTTTGGTATGGTAGGGCATCTTTTGAGTATATGCCCAAGAGTGATAATAGCTGGGTCTTCAGGTAGAACTATTTCCAATTTTCTGAGGAACCACCAGGGTGATTTCCAGCATGGTTGTACATGTTTTCAATCCCATCAGAAATCCAAGAGTGTACCCCTTTCTCCACTTTCTTATCAGCATGTTCTGTCACTTGAGTTTTTGATCAATGGAATAGAATCAAAGACCCAGAAATAAACCTACACACCTATAGACACTTTATTTTTTACAAAGAAGTCAAAACCATACAGTGGAAACAAGAAAGCATCTTCAGCAAATGGTGTTGGTCTAACTGGAGGTCTGCATGTAGAAGAATACAAATTGATCCATATTTATCTCCCTGCATAAACCTCATGTCTAAGTTGATCAAGAACCTCAACCTAAAACTGGATACACTGAATCTAATAGAAAAAAAGTGGCAAATAGCCTTGAGTACATTAGCATAGGAGAAAATTTCCTGAACAGAACACTAATGGCTCAAACTCTAAGATCAACAATTGATAAATGGGACCTCTTGAAACTGAAAGTCTTCTTAAGGCAAAGGACACTGTCAATAGTAGAAAACAGCAGCCTACAGATTGGGAAAAGATTTTCACTAACTTACATGAGACAGAGGGCTAATGTTCAAAATATATAAAGAACTCAAGAAGTTAAACTCCAAAAAACCAAACAAATGTGGTACAGAACTAAACAGAGAATTCTCTACAGAGGAATCTTGAATGGCTGAGAAACACTTAAAGAAATGTTCAACATCCTTAGTCATCAGGGAAATGAAAATCAAAACAGTCTTTAACAAAATTTTGTATACAACCCAGAACCAACTGACTAGGGACAGCCTTTCCCACAGTGAACTGGGCCCTTATAGCCAATTAACAATCAGTAAAACGTTCCTACATGTTCACATGCCAATCTGATGGAGGCAATTTATCAGTTGAGCTACCTTCTCCTCAAGTATGTCAAGTAGATAGACAAGGAGAAAACTATCACAGGACCCAAAGTAATGTTTGCTACCATCCATATACACAAGAATGGCCTCATTGTAGATGTGGTATGCTAAGAATATGTGAATACATTCTATGATAACCTAATTTCATTCACATATAATCCTTCCTGATCCTCTTTTTACATCTGCCACTATGTTCTCTATAGTCTCCTGAAACTTACTGCAGACTTGAGTTCTATGTGGAATAAAAGAGTAAGTTTCTTCCTAGAATATTTCCTGAAACTCACTGTCATTCACAGCTGCTTACTTGAGAAATATAGTACAATAGAAAATGTTTGACTTCCAACTTCTCAATCTGATGGCTACCATCAAATATGGCCTTTTGCATTAATATTCAAAACAATTAAATTTAGGGAAACTATACATCTTAAAAAAAAACTTTCAGAATATTGGAATTAACTTGATGTGATTTAATTTACAAATTAAGTTTTCTGAACAATTATATTGGTTACTATATTTACAGACTTATTTAGTGTGCTACTATCCAATGCTACGAAGTGTCCTTAACCTTTGAGGTCTTGTGAGATACTCTTTGCACTGAGCTTTTGTTGCTCTAACACAGCAATGCCAGGCCTCAGGTGGGATCAGCGATTCATACTGCTGCAATAATGCTCTTAGGTGAAAAAGTCTCCTTTTCTAGAAGTCATAATTATTTAAAGTTTAGAATCATAAATATGACTAGTTATACAGTACTTTTGGAAATAATTTCCTGTACAACTTGTGTATACAGGATACATCAATCTGTATCATAGAGTTGATTTAGATGAGTGTTAGAAAACAAAATGTTTTCTAAAAACAAACTAACTTAATATTCTAAAACTAACCTTAGAGCTTAACATCACTAAATATGCACAGACTCTGAGCAATGAAACTGCTTGCGGGATTCCTGCAATCACTCTATGCATATTTGACACTGTTGACTTTATCTGTTTTGTAGACCATGGAGCCCTCTGTTAGCAAACCATCATCAGCCCAGCAGGCTTAGCTCAGAGGGCATTCATTAACTTCCCTAATGCTTCCAGGATCCTTCAGCATTAGTACTCTAATGAGACACCACCACGGGTCTCATTTTATATTAAAAGCATCTTCATACTAAACCAGCTGCTGATCCATGTAAAGCAAAGTCAAAGACCAGATAAGTGTCCTTGAAAGAGAAGTTTATGTTTTGTGAATGCTTTTCCTAGCTTGGCTATTTAATAATACTTATTTTATCACTTACAAAGGAAATTAGTTAACTGGGGCTCACAGAAAACATGGTTCTAACAAGAGTAAATTTTGATACATTATCTGCCTATTTAACTTGCTTGTGCAAAGCAAGAAATATGCAGTTTAACTTGATCAGGTGATTTGTGAGATGGGAATATTTTAATGGTGAAATTATGAAACATTCTTGACTCTGTCCCAGCTCAATATTATGTGCACCCAGCTGTGAGGTGAATATTCTAGCCTCAGGCAGATTTCCATAAGAGGAAAGATTGTTTTTCTTTCTTTGAAGGTGTACATAAGGTTCATGAAGAGTCATGAAACTAGGGAAGAGAGAGGAAATGTTAAATCTGCAGGGGCAGTGTAATGTAATATATACCCTGAAAATCACTGCAAAAATTGGCTCCAACAGTTTAGAACAATTTTTTTAAAATCTGAAAATCATAGGTGTACTTTTCTGCCAAAAAGCTACTTACACATTCACTTTATTTCTTTTACGAGTTTGCTCTGTGTTTGCTGAAATTGATATCCTTACAAGTGTCATTTCTAAAAACTGATCCAATGATTGTTAAGTGGGACTACTTGTTATACTTTCTGTGCACTCACATATTTAAATTTGCAGCTGTTCTTACGCTCTGAAAACACCCACATTGTTGACAGTCCAAACAATACATATATCCTCACTGTACACAGAACAACATGATTCACAGAATGTTCACAACATGTAATACTTTCAGTAAGAGTGAACTACTTAAGAATTCTAAAAACAAATGTAACAACCTCTTGGCAGGACAAAAGAGACTGCCTTGTCAACATTGCATTGCCAACATCAGCATGGAGGACTTTTACAAGAGTTTATATGAGTGGCAGGCAGTCATCCATCCTCCATGCCTTTTTAATTTGCATTCTGAACTTTCAGACTCCATCTAACACACTCTAATACTGTCTAAAGTTTTAAGATTTCCCATCTAGATTGTCAGTTAATTAGTAACATTCTATGGTGAAATGTTCTTTGACTCAAACCGATAGTTTTTTCCTCCATCCACAATGGTGGACGTCACATAAGAGAGTTAATTGTATAAATGTATTGCTTCCTGAAGTTTATACATCTTTGTTCCAGAGTACCTAAAATAAGTTTCCAAATCTTAATGATCATCAACTTTGACAGAAAAGAAATATCCAATTAACATTTATGCTTAGATATTTAAAACATAGCCACATCGATTTCCATATTCATGCATTGTCAAACATTGGTTGAGTGCCCATCTTATCTAAATGCAGCCCTTTAGGAACTGGGATCAGAAGGCACATTGCCCACGTTGAGAACTATCAGATGACTATATACAGAATCAGCTCATCTGTGTGGTATAGGAGCCAGAACTCTGTGTGCCTTTATTCTGTGCACACATTTATGCTGTTAAATAATCCCATAATTCAAGACAATCTCAAAAAGAAGATGTGTCTTATGATGTCTTTAGAAAGTCCAAATTCTGCTTCAAATAGCTTTTACATAGTAACCACAGTATATCAGAAACATCTATGATTGTTTAATCTAGCTAGCAAAAGGTTGTTTTAAGTGCAAACATTTTATTTTCAAAGCCTTTAACTATTAACGTGAAGATTAAAAACAAATCACAAATGCATTTTGATAAAAGAATTTAGCTCATCAAGAACATATAAATAGGAGATAATTGCATGAAATATATATATAACTAAACAGAAAGTTTCCTTAAAACATAACATGATTTTAGCAATATCTTGAATATTTATGCATAATAATGGCAATTTCAAAATTTGTAGATATTTTAAAGCTCTGTTACAAAGCTTTAAAAATAAAATATTAAATGATTAAAATAGATTTTTCCTGCTTCTTACGGCAACTGTGATTATATGCAAATTTATCTCCAATTAGAGAAAATGAGCCGAACACTGTAGAGATGCCTTTATGCTAGTTTGTCAAAGGAATCTGGATTTTTATCCAATGCAGACCATTTGATTATGTATGCAGACATATCTATGTTTGAATAATGCATGGAAATTATAAGAGGCACATTTTGATGTTTCAAAATGAACTGCAATTGAGCTCAAGAAACAAAGAAGATATTTGCTTATTTAAGTATGTCTCTCCTCGGAGCCCTGAGCATTGAGTTTATCTCCAGTGAATCTCCTGACTGATATCAGCTACTATCTTTCAACTAATCATGCTTTCACACTAGGATAATGTGTGACCTTTCTAAGGGAGACATGAACATAAATTCCTATTCACATCAGATAGGACAGTTTAAAGAAATTTTCCCAAGTCTAACTTGATTACCTAGTTGATGTACTAGACTACTACAGAGGTACAGCAGGCTCAACCACAGCTATGACATTGTAAGGCCAGAAGCAAAAAGTAACATCCAGCATATTACATCCATAATAGAAAATAGAGTAAGATAAAAATTATGATAGCTCATTATTTAAAAATAGGCATATGAAGCATGGTGGTGCAAGCCATTGATCCCAGCACTCAGGAGGCAGAAGCAAGTGGATCTCTATGATCTCTGTCTTCAATATAGTCTGGTCTACATGGAGAGTTTGATGCCAAACAGAGATACAAAGTAAGACCTTGTCTTTAAATAAAAATATGCATAACTTAGGGTTATTATTGCTGTGATGAAACACCATAACAAAAGCAACTTGGGGATGAAAGGGTTTAATTTATGCCTCTACATTGCATTTTCTTATCAAAGAAAGTCAGGACAGGAACTTTAAGTATGAGCTGATGCAGAGGTTGTGGAAGGGTGCTGCTTATTGTCTTTCACCTCATGGCTTTCTCAGTCTGCTTTCTAATAGAACGCAGGACCACCAGTCCAGGAATGGCACCACCCATAATAGTCTGGGTCCTCCCCCTATATCCTCAGATGAAACACACACACAAACACACACACACACACACACACACACACACGCACGCACGCACACACACACACACACACACACACACACACACCACTAGGTTATCTTTAACATGTCTTACTGGCTCAGTGGCTGAGCACATCTAAGCCTTCTGTACCTAGCATGTCCTTCTCTCAAGTACTCCTAGCGAAACACCTTCCAAATCTGTTGTCCAGTTACCTTCAGTGATGCCCATTTGTCTTTGTTGCCCAAGACACTTCCAGGCTGCCCTTCCGTGAACTGTTTTCCCTTTCTTCCTACATTTCAGATGCCTCCCCTGCAGCTCTGAGTCTGTTCAATCTCTCTCTCTCTCTCCCATGTATGGCAATCTCCTGTGCATACTTCCTGTGCAACTCTGAGTGTCCCACCCGATAGTGCCCCACCCGATGTCCAATCATTGGTCGCTGGCATCTTTATTGATAGATCATAAAACCAATTGGGACAAGGACCTTCAGAGTCTAGACATGCAGATTCAAAGCATTAGCACCAATAACCAACATACAGCATTGTCTACAGCCTGATCTCTAAAGGCATTTCTCAATTGAGGTTCTCTCCTCTAAGGACTCTAGCTGTGTCAAGTTAACAGAAAACTAGCAAGTACACATAAGAAGAGAAATAAGAAGACACTATACAAAAAATTTTAAAACAACTGATAAATGGGCTAATAAATGAGAGATCTTTTCTACACTACTAGAAATTAAAAACAAAAAAAAAAAAGCAAACTAAGTGAAGTCAAGGAAATAAGAGCATGCCAAGCATACAAGCAAGCACCATAGTTAAGGCTATTATTCCTATGATGACACACCATGACCAAAAGCAAGTTGAAAAGGAAAGAGTTTATTTGGTCTATCCTTTTACATTGTAGTTAACTGAGGCAGGAGCTGATACAGAGGCTATGGAAGAGTATTGATAACTGGCTTCTTCCCCAGGGCTTGCTCAGCCTTCTTTCTTATAGAATTCAGGACCATGGCCAGGGGTGGCGCCACGCACACGTGGCTGAATATTTATCTCTGAGTCTGTTCCATCTCTCGCTAGTGTTCCCTCAATCACTAATTTTAAAAATGCTCTATGGGCCTGCCCACAGACAAATCTTATGAAGGCATTTTCTCAACTAAAGTTCCCTCTTCTCAGATGACTATAGCTTTGTGTGTGTGTGTGTGTGTGTGTGTGTGTGTGTGTGTGATGTATGTATATACAACCAATTCTAGGTTGCTCATCCATGATTGGTACCATCAGTAAAATAGGTAGAAGCTCCCTCAATAGGGGAAGTGGGAAATACTTTAGAAACTATCCAGTAAATGCAATTTTTCCATTTATAATTCTTTTTATTATTATTACAATTTTATTGGTTTACATTTCAAATGATATACCCTTTCCTTGTTACCCCTCCACAAATCTCCCTATCTCATCATCCCTCTCCATCTTCCCTTTGCCTCTATTAGAGTGCACCTCCACCCATTCACAAACTGCATCCCCCTACTCTGGGATATCAAGCCTCCATTCCCTCCAATTGATGTCAGATAAGGCCATCCTCTGCTACATATGTATCTGGAGTCCTGACTCCCTTCATGTATATGCTTTGGTTGGCAGTTTAGACCCTGGAAGCTCTGGGTGGTCCACATAGTTGATATTGTTCTTCCTATGGGTTTCAATCCCCTTCAGATCCTTTAATCCTTCCCCTAGCTCTTCCATTGGGGTCCTCTGGCTCAGTCCCATGGTTGGCTGTGAATATCTGCATCTGTGTTGGTCCGGTGCAGGTAGAACCTCTCAGGGAATAGCCATAACAAGTTTCTGTCAGCAAGTGCTCTTAGCATCAGCAATAGAGTCAGGGTTTCCTGTCTGCAGATGGGATGCATCCCTAAGTAGAGTGGTCTCTGGATGGCCTTTCCTTCAATCTCTGTTCCATTTTTTGTCCCTGTCATTCCTTGGGACAGGAACATTTCTGGGTTAAAATTTTTGAGATGCGTGGGTGGCCCCATCCCTCAACTGGAAGCCATGCCTTAAAAAAAAAAAAAATGACTTCATGAAATTTTCAGGCAAATAGGGGGCACTAGAAAATATAATCCTGAGTGAGGTAACCCAGACACAAAAGAACATAAATGGTGTGTACTCACTGATAAGTGGATTCTAGCCCTAAAGCTCAGAATATCTATGATACAATCCACAAACAATAAGCAGCTTAAGAAGAACTGGAGGTCAGCATGTAGAAGAATACAAATTGAAGCATTCTTATCTGTTCGTACAAAGCTCAAGTCCAAGTGGATAAAGGACCTTCATGTAAAACCAGATACACTGAAACTAATAGAAGAGAAAATGGGAAAGAGCCTCGAATACTTGGGCACAGGGGAAAGGATGCTGAACAAAACGCCAATGGCTTATGCTTTAAGATCAAGAATTGACAAATGGGACTTCATAAAATTGCAAAGCTTCTGTAAGGCAAAGGAAATTGTCATTAGGACAAAACAGCAACCAACAGATTGGGGAAAGATCTTTACCAATCCTACATCTGAGAGAGGGCTAATATCCAATTTATATAAAGAACTCAAGAAATTAGACTCCAGACAATCAAATAACCTATTAAAAATGGAGTTCAGAGCTAAACAACGAATTCTCAACTGAGGAAACTCGAATGGCCAAGAAGCACCTTAAGAAATGTTCAACATCCTTAGTCATCAGGGAAATGCAGACCAAAACAACCCTGAGATTCCACCTCATACCAGTCAGAATGGCTAAGATCAAAAACTCAGGTGATAGCAGATGCTTGTGAGGATGTGGAGAAAGAGGAACACTCCTCCATTGTTGGTGGGATTGCAAACTGCTACAATCACTCTGGAAATCAGTCTGGTGGTTCCTCAGAAAATTGGACATAGCATTACCTGAGGACCCAGCTATACCACTCCTGGGCATATACCCAGAAGATGCTCCAACATATAACAAGCTCCACTATGTTCATAGCAGCCTTATTTATAATAGCCAGAAGCTGGAAAGAACCCAGATGCCTTTCAACAGAGGCATGGATACAGAAATTGTGGTACATTTATACAATGGAGTACTACTCAGCTATTAAAAACAATGAATTAAAGAAATTCTTACCCAAATGGATGGAACTAGAAAATATCATTCTGAGTGAGGTAACCCAATCACAAAAGAACACCATGGTATGCACTCCCTGATAATTGGATATTAGCCCAAAAGCTCACAATACCCAAGATACAACTCACAGATCACCTGAAGCTCACGAAGAAGGAAGACCAAAGTGTGGGTGCTTTGGTCCTTTTTAGAAAGGGTAACAAAATACTCATGGGAGCAAATATGGAGACAAAGTGTGGGACAGAAACTGAAGGAGAGGCCATCCGGAGACTGCCCCACCTGGGTATCCATTCCATGTGCAGTCACCAAAGATAGATGCTGATGTGGAAGCCAGGAAGTGCATGCTGACAGGAGCCTGATATAGCTGTCTTCTTAGAGGCTCTGCCAGAGCCTGACATATACAGAGGTGGATACTCACAGCTCACCACTGAACTGATCACAGGGTTCACAATGGAGGAGTTAGAAGACTGAGGAGCTGAAGGGGTTTCCGGCCTCATGGGGAGAGCAACAATACCAACCAACCAGAACTCCCAGGGTCTAAACCACCAGCCTGGAAGTGCATAGGGCTCCAGCTGTATTTGTAGTGGAAGACAGCCTTGTGGGCATACGTAGGAGAGGAGGTCTTAGGTCATGTGAAGGCTGGATGCCCCAGTGTGGAGGAATTCGAAGACGAGGAGTGGGTGGTGAGGTGGGAGTGGGTGGGTGAGTTGGGGCACACCCTCATAGAAGCAGGAAGAGGGATTATGGGATAGAGGAGTTTGGGGGGTGAGGACGGGAAAGGGGATAACATCTGAAATGTAAATAATTAAAATATCCAATTTAAAAAAAAAAAAAAGAAGGAAGACCAAAATGTAGATGCTTCAGTCCTATATAGATGAGCAATAAAATAATCATAGCAGGTAGAGCGAGGGAGGGATCTGGCAAGGAGAGAGGAGGGGGACGAAAAGTGGGGGCAGGAACAGGTATTGGAAGGGACAGGAAAGAAGTACAGAGGGTCAGGAAATAGAAACACGTAGCAGTGAGGGATGGAGAACTGGAGCTAGCCAGTAGAAAGTCCCAGACTCCAGGGAATCGAGAGGCTCCCAGGAGTCAACGGCAATGACTTTAGCAGAAATACACAACAAAGGGGAGACATAGCCTGTAGAAAACACCTCCAGTAAATGAATTTTTAAAAAGCAAAGTTTGCTTTGGCTTAAACTTTAACAATGTATACAGAAGACTATATAAATTGATCTCTCCCTCCAATCTTATCTCTGAAAATGAATTATTAGATTTGTATTTAACATGATTATAAACACTATTCTGGGTACATTAAAGACATTTGACCATTTATAAATTGCCTGATATTAACTTTTATGTTTTAATTACATTTGTTTTAACAGTTTACTATTAGCCATTTTTATAATATTAAAATTTTATAAACTATAATAATGAATTCCAGTTAAGATATTTTAGCCTTAACAATTAAAATTTTTGAGTTGAAGCTTTTTTAGTACCAAAATAAATTTTATATCACTAATATAGTCCATCAAGAAACTGGGAACTTCATTTTCTTAAGCTTTTCATAGCATACTTTTACAAAACCATAATTAATTTAACAGATCCTGTATATTAAGTAGTTCACTTTATCATAAGAATATGATTACAGATGAGAATTTTTTTATAAGGAGATATTTATAAGAATATAAATAAAACACTGCAATTAGTGTTTACTGTAATTTTTGTTATGACTCAGTTTTTTCAGATAGTTAAAACTTAACATGATTATACATGCAATTTTAAGTTAGTTTTTATTCCCAAGAATAAATCATTACAGATTTAAGAAATTATAATCTTAGCCGGGAGCTGGTGGCATACGCCTTTAATCCTAGCACTTGGGAGGCAGAGACAGGCGGATTTCTGAGTTCGAGGCCAGCCTGGTCTACAGAGTGAGTTCCAGGACAGCCAGGGCTATACAGAGAAACCCTGTCTCGAAAAACCAAAAAAAAAAAAAAATTATAATCTTAAGTCCTCAAACATATATCAACCTTAAATCCCATCCATCATAAATCATGTATAAATTATTCAAAGCTTTTATGACTTAACTTTAAGCTTTTATAATTTTTTTGTCCTCAACTGTAGTTTTTCTAATTTAGAACAAAAATATCGTTTTGTCATACAAAAATACAACATTACTAAAAATATTCAGAATATAACCTGATACTTTATATTCTTTTTAACATTTTATTTTCATATCTATTTTTGAAATGCTATTTTTTAAACAAAAGTTGAGTCTAAATTACATACATGGTATGTTGTAGCAAATTAAGGTTAACTGTACATTTACCTTTAACTATTAACCTTTTTATTATAAGTTTTAACAAAATGTTTCTTTTCTTAGGATTTTCCAAGCTTTTTAATCGCCCACCATCACCACCACCATGTTTTTTGGATCCTGAGAGTGAGAAACTTTACATTTTAGCAAAAATCTCGGAGGTGTAATGAGCTTGAATGAGGAACATGTTTTATAATTGAGAAACAAGAGAGCTACTCAGTCAAGCATCTACAACTACATCTAGGCAGCTTGACCTTTATACACAAATTTCTCTTTCTTAAAACAATTTAAATACCATGACATAATAACATTAATAAATTACCATTTATTGCAAAAAAAATTTAAGGAGGCAATATCCCTTTTTATTGGTTCCTATACCCAGTAAATTTAAAAGCCTTTTCATAGTTGTATAGGTATACTTAACAACTCTGTTCTTAGCTTTTAGCCTGTCCATCTTAGTTTCTTCAGAAACCATTAAGACCTCATGCAATCGGGCTCTAATTACATATAAGTAGCTGGGAAAAGTGACTGGATACTTAGTTGAGGGTTCACTGACCTTACCTATCTCCCCCTTTTAAAGGAATATTAACATTTAACCAGCCCAGCTGTGAATATTTTAAACAAGCACAGCTGGAATTATTATTGAGAGTTTTTTCTTTTAGACAGAAGGTCTCTCCCCTCTCCCCTTAAAAATATAAACATCTTATTAGTTATTTATAAGTGCTCCAATCTCTCTCTTCCCTACTCCTTCCCTTGTCACAGAGTCAGGCCACCCTGACTCAAGACAGGGACTTTGAAGGAAATTTTAAGACAAAAATACTTGGCTCTGGAGTGAGCCAGCCAAATACAATCTTAGAGTGAGTTAAACGGCACATGATAATATACTTTTAAATATTATCCACAACCAAAAGTCATTTGAACCAGACATCTAAGGAACCTAGAAAGTGGTAACGCCTGTATTTCTGTAACTGAGAAGTAAAAAGTAAAGCAAGAGTACAGGCATAGGGCAAGGGGTCACCCAGAACCGAGGGAACACCTTAGCTCAGTTAAAGGAAGCAGACTTGGAGATGCAACATCTATGTAGTCTAAATTGCTGCTTGAATTAAGTGTGAAGCAAGTTGGCATTCTACATTAGCATTGCCAAAAAGGCTAATATTTCCACTAACATCATTCCAAGAACAGAGTGAGAAGCAGTCTCTTTGCGCCATCAAGTCTTGAGGCTAACATTTCCACTAACATGTCTCAAAAACAGATTAAGAAGCAGTCTCTTCAGGACATCAAGTGTTGAGTTGAAGGAATTCAGCAGGTTTGAAACACATGCTAGCCTGCTTGTCCCAATCATGGGGTGTTAGGCATTCTCTTTCAGCTATCCATCACAACAATCCCATAGCATATGGAGATGTAGCTGTGTAAGAGGAGACTGGCTTATCTAAAATCCCTATTTATCTTACAGGGAATAGGATTATGTTCTGCATGTATGCCCCTTCCCCAAAGGACGAGTATCAACTTTGGGTCCAAAAAGTTAGAAACACACTTAGCTACAAGAGACAGCATTAAGTATGCCTCAAGAGCCCTTCGTTTTCAACTAAATGAATCCCCAGAGCTAGCACAGATGCATCACCTCTTATGGGTGCATAGAAGTAGCTTGAAAAAGAACTTTTCATCTTCTAAATCATCGAAAGAGTAAAAAGACTGAGAACACTCTAAAAGCTTAAGGTAAGGCTCTTTTGGACCTTGTTTCTGCCTAAAGGAGCTGCCTTTTCTGTGGTTTCTTCTTGTGTTGATGGGACAGGAGTCAGTTGCAGTGGCTGAATCCTAAGCTGAGCAAATTACAAAGAGACCGGACATTCAATGAGACTTCCTCTCCTTTGATGAGCCTGCTTAAAGGAGCACCAGCATCTTCCCATTGCTTCCTGAGCAGTGTTCTCTGTCACAATATTTGTTTATGTATTCTGACAGGTCATAGAAATGTTACTTTTGTACTTTTTTCCCCAGATGTTTCTATCATTGTGTGAAGTAAACACATGGGGTCTCCCATTTTGCTTTTAGTTTGACCCTTGATTACCCTTATGACTCAGACTGGGCCTCTTGCATGCTTACTATGTCACCCCATGGCTCTCCAGCATTCCTGTATATATTCCCTTTGCTTCTGTCAGATTCCTGTTCAGGGCACCACCTATCACGACCTGCCAGTGACCTCTGCCAAAAAATTGAAGTCATTTGAGACTCCACAGAACCAAAGGACGCCAGACTATTACAGCTCAGGAGCCCTTTACTGGTCTTCTCTGAAGCGTTTATTCTAAGGTAGCTCAAAGTTCAAAGCAGGGACAGAAAAGCAATGATAAACATACAGATTAGTTCTCCTCACGTTCACCAGATGTGCTCAGAATCTCAGGGCTGAATGGGGCAGTTTACACAATGCCCTTGAGAGTATTAAACTGCACTGCTTGGGGTTGAAGGGCATCTTGCCCATGGCATTCCTTGACCATGTAGAGGCCTTCCTCCCAAGGGAGTAAACATCTCAATGGAAATGGAGTTCACTCAGAAGGATACTCTAGGAAAGTCTATAATATTCAGGACAGTGCACTATTTATTAATATTAAATAGAAAAAATTCTTGAGACTTAAAAATAGTTTATTGCAAAATTATAACAATATCAAAAGTGACTAAAAGTTGTCCTCAAAGACTCTAATTTACAGTTTATTTATAAAGTATATTTAAAGAGTCAGTATGACTCTTTATCAAAATTTAGCAAAATTTATCTATTTAGATTGGTGGTTCTCAACCAATGGACCATGAACCCCTCAGAGTCAAACAACCCTAACCCACAGGTCAACTAAGACCATCAGAAATACAGATATTTACATTATGATTCATAAAAATAGCAAAATTACAGTTAAGAAGTGGCAACAAAAATAATTTTATGGTTGGAGGTCACCATAACATGAGGAACTGTGTTAAAGGGTCACAGCATTATGAAGGTTGAGACTAAGTGCTTTAGATGAAAGAACTGAGCCCAGCCTAATCCTGGAAATAGTACAGAGTTTGACATGAAAGCCTGAAATCAGGTGAACAAATTTTGCCTCCTCTATGGTGTGGCCTTTCTATAGTCTTGCAGATGATAAAGTGTTGCTAACCTGTCATATTGTGTGAGGTCCATGGCAAGGTGTCATGTGATCAATGAAAGAGGACCAAACAAACTTAAGAGTGTACAGAGTACAAATTCTGCAAGACTTAGAAGCAGTAAAGCTGTTTGAGTCCTGCAAATCAAGTCAGAAAATGAGATGTACTTGTGGATTAAAACAAAAGTGACTTCACCCTAACCAGAATCCAACTGATTTCTGAAACTCTTCCGAAAAAAATAGCCAGAATTACTCAGGGCAGGAATGATAGTTACCACACGTGAAGGTTGCAGTCACTCTATGCTGTATGTTTATATGTAGACAGCGTATCTTCAGACACTATAATATTTATGTCTTGAATATATGGAGCTTATCTCTACCAATGTATAGTCCTTCAGAACCTAAGGACTGAAACAAATATAATATATGAGTTTTTAAAATTTATAATTATTCCTACATTATCTGTCTCCCACCCCAAAGTTATTATCATAAGATAAAGTGCTCATTTAGAATACAAGTTTCTTCATAGTTCAACCACATAATAACAAGCCTCCTGACTATATACTCATGTAACTCCCTTACTTAACACTCACTTATTTTTTTAATTCAATACTTTTATACCTTTCCTACAATAATAAAGATAATACTCGTGAGGCATGTATACAATTCCCTTTTTCTACTATACTACTAAAACAATAGACATGGATCTGGGATTGCCCTAGGACTCTTACAATGGAAAATAAAATGCTGAAACCTGGAAAGAACTTGTCATTGAGGTTTCATTCAGTTCTGACACCTTGTCAGAATGAAACATCTTCCTAGGCAGACTGGAACAGAGACGGTGATGATGCGTGTGGCCATGCCTTGACCCTGCACACTTATTTATGCACGTGTCTTGCCTGAACCTCATGTCAGGATCCCATAGAAGATGGTGGTGACAAAGGGTCGCTAGACTTCTTTATTTCTCCTCCCAGTGTGCCCACACTGAATCACTCTCATTTTATTTCTTTACTTGGTTAATTGTCTTTCATTAGCCTATTTATAATAAGTGGCTCTAGGGCTCAGGTTCTGACCCTACCAACTCCAATAAACCTTTTGTGTACCTGTAAGACCCTAACTTGAATTTCTTGCTACTTCCAGAAACTCCCTACTCCAATCAGACCATATGTAGGCACTGTACATAAATGCAGCAAAAAATTACAACCTAACACTGAAGGAATTCATTTTAATATTAATTCCCCAAAATCAGAAGAACATTTTAGAGGGAAAAATATAACTTAGAAGAGAATGGAAATGGGCAGTGATAGATAAAGAGCCCAATTAGGAGTGGTGTAAATGTGGGACTGGATAGACATGATGGTTATACGATAATATAAAGTATTATGAATATTCTCACTCCAATAAAAAAGAAAAACAAACTATCCCAATCCTGTAGAAATGGGGATACATTCTCTTAACACTCATGTGGAAAGAAAATTAATATTCATTTCAACATAATGGAAATTGAGATTTTTTTCTTTGTTATAAAAAGGAAAAGTAAAAATGTAGTGTGCAAAGGGGATAGAGCTGAAGTTCAGCAGGCAGAGTACCTAAATGGAATACATGAAACCCTGGCATCCCTGCCCAGACAGAAAAAAGTGAGCATGGCTGTGCACACCCACAATTAAGGTGTTTGGGAGGTGAAAGCCAGAAGAACAGAGTTCAAAGTCATCCTCAACTAACAAGTTTGAGGCCACCCTGATATATATATATGAGATTCCATATAAATATATATGAGATTCAATATAAAAACAATCAATAAGAACATAAGGAACTTAGAAAAAAGACAGTTATAAATCCAAAGAAACTAAGATGAGGAAATTGATAAAGAAAAAGGTTGAAATTAAATGAAAGACAAAACTGGTATGACAGATTTCAGATCAATCTATTGAGACTCTCAAACACAAATTAAAATAGTAAAAGTGATGTGTCATTCTGGGAGAGAGGACATGTATAAATGTCATAACTATAGTTATGATACCTAAAATATAGAGCAAAGTAACAATATTAAAAGATGTCAATGAAGCATATTACAATAACTCAACCAGAAAAATTCATTGTTTAAGTAAACAACTCATCTATTTGAATACTTAGTCCCCAGTTTGTAGTTCTGTTTAGGGGCTGTATTAATAGAGGAATGATTTATTAATCTATATGAACTAGAATTCTGATATTTCACAAAGCAAACACTAATGAACACAAAAGGTCAAATATTTACTGATACTACAATAGTGGTAGACCTCTTTATTATCTTTATAGAGAGGCTATCCAAACCAAAACTCAGCACAGAATTCTCAACATTAAAATGCTTCATAGATCAAATATATAAAATGTTCCAACCAACATATTGAATAAAACAGCTCATGGAACCCTCCCTAAAGTAGATGTTCTATGCACAAATCAATTCTTATCAAATACAAAGAAATCAAAATAATTTTACACCTAATTAGAACATAGTGGAATAACCCCAAATCACTAGTAGAGAAACTAAGAAAACTAAAGAAATATTTGTACCAAAACCAATTCCTATACACCCAATGGGTCTTAATAGAGCAAAACTCAAAAAGTGTCAGGGGCAGCCCTGCTTATACACTGAAGGTCTAAAAACAGCCATAGGCCTAAACATCAGCAATAGGTCTGACATACATGCCTACTAAACATAAAGTCCTGGGTCTCTGTGGAAAAACACTGAAACAGATGACTAGAAGCTATTGTAAACAAGCAGTTTTGGTGGAAAATTGCCAGGCTGAATCTACCTTGTAGATAGGTAGCTTTGGTGAATAGTACCAACATAGATAAGGACAAGTGAATCATAGTCAGAATCATAGTGACATGTCCCCTGAACCTTTACCCAGCTGATACTCTGTTCTGGAATATATCTGTACTCCCTCCTGTGTCCTCCCCTTCCCCACATCCTGCCTTTTTTGTGTATATAACCCCTGTGTGAAAAAGTAAAAACGGCAATTTGATCAGACTATAGACAGATTGCCATTCTTTGAGTCTTTGTCTGTCCTCTACCCCACCCCCACTCTCTTTCAGGTGACCTCCCCAGACCCCTGTTTAATGCCCTGCTGGACAGGACAAAAAAGGAAAATTTAAAATTCCTAAAATCAAATGAAAATAAAAATACAGTTTGCCAGACCTTAGTGTAAGGCAATTCTAAGTTTATAGCTGTGAGTGCTTACAGAACCATAATAACAAAAATAGCATAATCCCAAACAAAGCACAAGAATGGAATATAATAAATGATCCAGAAATAAATCCATGAAGCTACAATCACTTTTTTTAAGTACCAAAAGTATACACTGAAGAAAAGACAGCTTCTTTAATAAATGGTGCTGGAAAAATAGATTTCTACACATAGGAGATTGAAAGTGGATATACATCTTAACATGAACAAAAACCTGCCACAAATGGATCAAAGTCCTTAATGTATGATGTGATACTTTGAAACTATTAGAAAATGACAGGGGAAACAATTTAAAAATGCAGAAATAAGCAATAACTTTCTGAGAAGGACTGCATCCTCCAAAGAATAAGAATTAACAAATGAGATTACATAAAACTAAAAATCTTCTGCACAACAAAATAGTTTTAAAAAATCACTAGGGTAAAAACATAGCTTACAAAACTGGAGAAAACTCTGACTATCTATACTTTGGACAGGGTATTAATAGCTAAACTTTATAAAGAACTAAAAATTAAATTGAATAACAAATCCTAAACAATCCAGTTAGTGATAAAAGAAGAAATAGTTCTCGAATAATGAAGAAAAAATGACCAATGAATACATGAAAACCTTTTCAACATCTTTAGCTGAAGTGGAAATTTCTGGTTTCTTTGGAAACCCAATTGTGTCATGTGGTGTTTTTCTGGAAACTGTGGCATAAAGGGATGTTTTTGCTGAAGCAGACACGTAGGAGGATATTTTGCTGAGAACAGACATGTGGTATTTTTCTAGAAGTTTCCTGGGAAGAAGGGCATGTGATGTTTTGCTACAGCAGACACTTGAGAGAACATGTAATGTTTGAAAAGGGTATAAATATAATCCAACAGACAGTGGCATTGGTGTGGCACTGGTTTGCCTTGCCATACTTTGCTCATCATCTTTTGTCATGACTTCATAGAAACATACCAAAGAACTTCTGGTGGCTTCTTGCTGCTTCCTCAGGCTCAGACTTCCAATTGATGGAGCCTTGCGGTTTCTTCTGAATGGAATTGCCATTGCTGATTCATAAGTCATGCATATGAGTGCATGGAGCTACCACTGCTGATTCAAATTAACTGAACTGCTGATATCCTCACAATGCAGGTTGGATTCGCCCTAAAGAACTATTTCTAAACAGGTCCACATCCTGTTTTGCTCTATTAACCTTTCCTTTCCACTACCTTTGGTAGGTTGTGGGCTAGAAGGGTGGTTAAAGCATTTAAGTACACTTATTAAAGTAGGTTTTTAAAATATAAGCCTATATTTAGCCATCAGGGAAATGTAAATTAAAACTATGCTGGGAGTCCATCTCATCCCAATCAGAATGACTGTCACAGAGAACCTGATAAGAGTAAACTAGTAACAATGTAGCAAATAAGGAATCCTTTTCTATACTGATGGAAATATAAATTAGTAAAACTGTTATGCAAATAAAGAGACATGATGGCTTTTCTTCCAGGGAGCCCAAGTTCACTTCCCAACATCCACAAGGCAGCTCACAAACATCTAGAACTCCAGTTTCAGGGTACCAGCCACCCACTTTTGTCTTTCATGGGCAGGGGCAATGCATGCAAGTGGTACACAGATAAAAATTTTAAATTTAAATAAAATAAAAAATTAGGACAATTACATGGCCAGCAGATACCATTGTTAGGTATGCATTCATGAATTCATCCCTCCCTATATCTGGTAATAGATGTCATGTGACCGACTGCTTCAATCTCCTGATGTTTGGCTTCTCTGGCCTGATGGACTGTGCCTTGAATGGAGACTTAAAATAAACTCTTTCTCTCCGAAGTTGATTTTTTCAGAGTGTTTTATCACACTAACAGGTAAAAGAACTAAGAAATCACCGTCTCCAGTAACAGAATGAACAGTTAACAATCTCATCCTCTCTCCATGAAAATTACGTTCTAATAGGACACAGAAAGCACAGATGTAAATGGCTATTCCCATTCACATCTATGTATCTAATCTCACAGAGGAAAATTATCTTAATAAATAAAATATCAAGGACACAGAAGGCACAGATGTAAATGGCTATTTCCATTCAAATCTATGTATCTAATCTCACAGAGGAAAATTATCTTAATAAATAAAATATCATGATTAGTTTGGCCTCAATTTTCGTCGTTGATGTTTTTCTTTGTTTTGGTTTTGGGTTTTGTTTTTTGTGTTTTGGGTTTTGTTTTTGTTTTATTTGTTTGTTTGCTTGCTTGTTTGTTTAGAGACAAACCTTCACTCTATAGCCTTTGCTGGCCTGTCTCCACTTCCCCAGTGTTGGGATTACCTGTCTGCATCACCTTGCCTGGCATGGACTTTTAATATATGGTTGGAAGCATAAACTTCAAAACATAAAAGTGGCCTTATCTGTAAACATCATAAATGTGAAAGAATTCAGAATTTACCTGACTGATTTTTCAAAAGTAGTTTCTACAATTTATATGAGTCCCTCTAGGAACAGAGAGTTTAAAGCCATGATAATATTTTATCTCTTTCCAACCTCCTAATAACACAGAATACTAATAATCCATTGGCCTGTTAGAGACCAAACCATGGCAATAAAGACTAATTACAGTGTGATTTCTCTCTATTATGTTGTGATGAAAGCCATACCAAAGTTAAATTTGAAATCTGTGTCTCCCTACAATTAAAATAAATTATATACAATCCAAAACTGTAAAGATTAAAATTGATTTCCTGTTACATTGGCATCCAAACAATTCCCTGTCCCCCCCCCCCAAAGCCATGTTGTGCTTTCCTAAACTGGGAGAACAAACACATCATTTGAGGATACAGGCATATGATTGTCTGGATAACTGTATGTGCACATTCACATAAGGCTCCCAGTGTGTTACTGAACAGCTAAAAGGTCATACTGAACACATTCTTACTTACCGATTCATGCTTATGAATGATTCTCAATACAGTTGAGGTGATCATAGCCTTCAGGAGAACATGTGATGTGTATGATATACCTTTACCCATTTTCAAATACAAGAGTTGTTCTGTGAACAGCTGTCACTTCGTGCTGTTAGATATCCTGATATTCTGAGCATTATAGAGCATGATAAACAATAGAAGAACAATGAAAATGTATGTATGTGGCCTGTCCCACAGCAAGATAGTATAGCTGTGTAATAAATGAAGAAGATTAAGCTTGAACTCATATGGAGAACAAAGTCAAATATAATTTTTTAGTGGTTCCTTCTCTCAGCAAAATAAAAAGAAAATATCTTAGCAAAATCCTGTAAAAGGAGTTGTCTTCCCTGATAGAAGACAATCCAGAGGCAGACTAGGAAGCTAAGGAACATATTTCATCTGCAAAAGATTGCATTTTACAAAGATTTAACTCTGTCCGCTCTGTTCAGCATTGATTTTAGCACATGCTGAAAGAAACAGACAATCACTGAGTAATCATAATAGACAAGTCTGAAATACAAAGACTTGAGAAAGCAAAACTGGCCCTACTCCCTAATAGCTCACAATCTAGTTGTGGTCTAATAATGTTTTTAAAAGGAAATTTCTTCAATAAAAAGAGATTTCATTTATGTATGTTAGCTACCAATAACAGGAAAAGGAGGTAAGACCTAACAGTCTCTGGGGTTCAGGAAAAGTCTTAGAGAATTTGTTATCAGAGTATAATTTTTTTTATACTTCCACACTTTGAAAGTGCAACGATTACTCAATGTACCCTTGACAGGATAAACATTTTATATGCATATGTGAGGTGCTGTGCCTTAGTCTTTTTGCTGTTGTCATCATTCGCCTCCTCCTCTTCCTCCTCCTTCTGACTTTTTCTAGCTTTAGAACTCCTGGAAAATTCCTCCTTGAAGGAGTCTTCCTCACTTCTCCCATACCAGTTTATGACCCCATTAAGCATTTGCTGTGTAACAGTCAGATCAATTGTTTGAGGCCTTGGAAGAAATATGTTCTAAAACAGGTTCCATTCCCATGAAAGACAATAAAAGAATACATTCAATAAGCTAAAATAAGACTGGCTTTAGTGTGGGGCAAATGATACCAGATCCAGGGCCAGAATGTCACTTATAATTGGGTTGACAAACTATACGATCCCACCTCTTACAAATAGAATTGGCTTTTACATAGATTTAGTCATTTATTTAGAAAATGGCAGTAGTGATTTCAACTTCAATGGCATATTAATCATAGCTATGAAAGAAACCATGTGATCCACAATGCCTGAAATATTTACCACATGATCTTTACAGAAAAGATCTGCTCATACCTCCTTAGATGAATGGACAGAAATCTCCTCAGTTCCAAAGTTTAGAACACTGCACTCTGTTGTCTTTTAGCTTAAGAAATAACCCAACCAAGCTTGTCAATCACTTCCTCACCCCCAGAAAATGTAGGCAAGACATGAAGATAGGAGGAATAACTAATCACTTTGATGAGATGACACACTTGTCCTTCCAGAAGCCCCACCCTGACTCAGTAGCTTACAGACTTTTACTATTAAACCTGCCTGCTTTTTGAGCTTTAAACCAAAATATATAATTTTCCATTCCCTTTTTTTTCTGCTGTCTTTTCTCAAAAACCTTAGCATGCTTTTCTGAGACCTCTAGGCTTTTTAACTCATTCTCTGAAACCTTCCCTCCTCTTTTCTATGCAGAGGCTTAGAGACCTCTATTGCTGAATATGCTGGTTTTCTCAGACCCTAAGTCAAAAATCTTGGCTTTCTCTCTTTCTCTTCCACATGTCCTACTGTTGGCAGCTACCAAGATTTATAGCTTCTCTGTTCTGCTGTTTTTCTCCAAAACTCTGATAAAATTGTTCTAAAACTTACTTCTGAAACTGAGAAGATTTCTGTATGTTAAATTCTTTTATTAACAAGACCTAGAACCCAACAAAAGAAGTCCTGATTTCCCCAAGTAACAGTTTTCTTTATCTAGAATGAGGTCTCTGGAGGTGGTTTTTCCACAAAGTCTTAACCACTTTAAACCAAAAACAAAATAAAATTTTGGCTGCATGGAAGTTTTATAATCGTTCAAAACTGAAAGCAATCATTACCAGCCTTGGAGACAATCACCTGGCTACAGTATACTGATGAAATTTTACAGACATTGTAATGCTTCAAATTTCATTAGAAATACAACTATAGCAAATCCCGACTGAATTATCTCTTCCTTATGCAAGGATCACCCCACAGACTTCAAAAATTAAGTTCTTTTTGTGACATCAAACCCAGTCTTTTTTCTAAACCAATTGAAAAATAAAATGACTGCTAATGTCTAAAGTTAAAGAAGACCAAAGCAATTTATAAAGTTGATATCTGAATAAATGTGATTAGCATTTTGTTCCCTGCAAGAGAAAATTGTCCACTACCAGTCTGGGCCTGAGCACTGAGCAGATCTCAGGCGGCACCTCTGCACCCAATCTCACAGAACACAGAGGAAGCAGGGCTTCCAGGAGCTCTAACCTGGGCAGTATCTTAGGTAAGGAGACAGCAACACCCGCCCCAAACAGGGAGTAACTGGGACCCACTGGAACCCAGGAATCCATTCCTGGCCCAGAGCACTGGTTCCTTCTGGTCTGGGCAAATCTTGGACCTCAGCTCTAACCCCAGTAGTAACACCCACCTGACACAGTTCTGATACAACCAAGATAATAGGAAAAACAGGCTCCAGTCAAAGACAACACAGGTAGCAATAAGGAGACCCAGATGGTGAAAGGCAAGCACAAGAACATAAGCATCAGCAACCCAGGGTACTTGCCATCATCAGAACCTAGTTCTCCCACAATAGAAAGTCCTGAATTCCCCATATCACCAGGAAAGCAAGATTCAGATTTAAAATCACTTCTAATGATGATGATAGAGGACTTTAAGAAGGACATAAATAACACCCTCAAAGAAATTGAGGAGAACACAGGTAAACAGGTAGAAGCCCTTAAAGAGGAAACACAAAAATCCCTTAAAGAATTAAAAGAGAACACAACCAAACAGATGAAGAAATTGAACAAAACCATCCAGGACATAAAAATGGAAGGAAAGCAATAAAGAAATCACAAAAGGAGACTACCCTGGAGATAGAAAACCTAGGAAAAAAAATCAGGAGTAATAGATGCAAGTATCACCAACAGAATACAAGAGATAGAAGAGAGAATCTCAAGTGCAGAAGATACCATAGAAAATATTGACACAACTGTCAAAGAAAACGCAAAATGCAAAAAGGTCTAAACATAAAACATCCAGGAAATCCAGGACACAATGAAGACCAAACCTAAGGATAATAGATATAGAAGACAGTGAAGATTCCCAACTTAAAGGGACAATAAATATCTTCTACAAAATTATAGAAGAAAACTTCCCTAACCTACAGAACAAGATACCCATAAACATACAAAGAGCCTACATAACATTAAATAGACTAGACCAGAAAAGAAATACCTCCTGTCACATAATAATCAAAGCATCAAATGCACAAAACAAAGAAAGAATATTAAAAGCAGTAAAGGGAAAAGGCCAAGTAACATATAAAAGCAGACCGCTCAGAATTACACCAGACTTCTCACCAGATACTATAAAAACAAGAAGATCCTGGACAGATGTCATACAGACCCTAAGAGAACACAAATGCCACCCCAGGCTACTATACCCAGCAAAACTCTCAATTATCATAGATGGAGAAATCAAGATATTCAATGACAAAACCAGATTTACACAATATCTTTCCACAAATCCAGCATTACAAGGAATAATAGCAGGAAAGCTCCAATATAAGGAGGGAAATTATACCCTAAAAAGAGCAAGAAAGTAATCCTCTTCCAACAAATCCAAAAGAAGATAGCCACACAAACAATGATACCTCTAATAAAAAAATAACAGGAAGCAACAATCACTGTTCCTTAATATCTCTTAACATCAATAGACTCAATTCCCCAATTAAAAGACATAGGCTAAGAGACTGGATAGGTAAACAGGACCCAGTATTTTGCTGCATACAGGAAACCCACCTCAGTGACAAAGACAGACACTACCTTAGAGTAAAAGGCTGGAAAACAATTTTTCAAGCAAATGGTCCTAAGAAACAAGCTGGAGTAGCCATCCTAAAACCTCCAGCCTGAGAACACAAAGGGAAGGACTCATAGCTCCACCTGTATAGGTAGTTGAGAGTAGCGTTTGCAGGCATCAGTGGAAGAGGAGGGCGTTGGTGCCTGAAAGTTTGTTAGAGCAAGGAGGCTGAAATGGGAGGATGGTGGGAGCACATCCTCATAGAAATAGGAGAAGGGGGGATGGGATAAGGGTTTGGGGGATCGGAGGGTGGATAACATTGAAAGGTAAATAAATAAACTATCCAATTTTTAAAATAAAACAAATAATGGGCCTGACAATTGTAGTTGAGCAGTCGAGACTTTTTGTCAGTCATTTATTACAGGGATTTTATATAATCCTCAAGAACAAGGTATTATGGAAGAGGCCCATGGAACTTTGAAAAGATTAGTGAGACATACTGTTGATGAGACAAAGAATGATACCGACCTGTGAGCTTGCTGAGTGCCTTGAGAAGGGTGACCGGGAAGCTGTATTAGACATATGTTCCTGAACCATTTTTGCTTGACTATATCCCAGATGGGACAAGCTGCCTTGCCTCAAGTTTTTAGACTTTGTGGGATAGAGAATCAAAAAGAGAAATTATGTCTCTTGTATTCTTCTTAAAGGTGCCCAGCTATTAGGGCTCAATTATGTACTGGTATAGAAATCAATCCAATATTGGAACTAACAGTCTACTTTTGGAAGACTGTATCTGGACTTTGCCAGAGACATTTTTGGAAGCTACTGTAGCTTGTTATGATGTTAGGATAGCAAGAGATAAAGATGGGACAGGATCTGGATTTCACACAAGGGTTAGTGCATGTTTTAAGGCTCTTTTAATTGTCAAGCTAAAATTGGTTTTGTCTCCTCAACAGCATTTATTGTAAGTTGCATTGACTGTATAATTTCCAATTATGTTAGTGTGTTGAAACCTGGCATATCTGCTACAGGGGTCTGTCAAACAGCTTTCGTCTCACTGCCCTGAGTATTAGAAAACCTTGATTCTCTGAAAAAAGCTTGAAAGTGCTGGAAGAAGTGAGTTAGACTTTAAGCAGAAGCAAGAGGGTAGCAGGCTTGAGTATTGCTGGTATAATAGCTTTAACTCTATTAATTGCTAGCACCACTGCTTCTGCAATAGCAATGAAACAAGTAATTAAGACAACTATTCTGTTAACCATATATCAAAAAAATGTTACTAATGTACTGAGTATACAAAAGGATTTATATTGATAGCTGGAACAATGGATGATGCTCTATAACCCATTCAAATTATTTGAAGGAGGTTCAGGGTTCAAGATTTAGGAGCCATCCCAAGTGTCATGACAAATATCATTGGAGTAGTGTGACTTTTGAAATTCACAATGATTGTCATTATAATTAGAAAAAAAGGTTAAAGACACCTGTAGCATATTTGGCATAATCCTAACTCCTCTCTGGGTGTGTTAACTTTGCATAGTAAGATTATGAATTTAAAGAATGCTGCTTTGTTGACTTTTGATGCTTCAGATAATGCTGATAAAATTATCCATGACCTGAGGTCAATATTTCCATTTTGGACAAACCTTAGGAATGGCATATATAGCTTGATCAGGCTATACCATACTTTTATTTATACCATTTAATGGTATAAATGAAGCCTCTAGAATGAAATCTCCATGTTATACTAGATACATTCACATCTGTGTGTCCCTGTGTGAGCAGGTTAAAGTGTGCTTCTAGGTTCTACTCAGAGTAGAGACACTTTCTATTCCTCCCACAGTTCCCATGTGTTCTGGTCCATAGCTCTGTGATTGTGTGCTTGGTTGTCCTGGCACCAGAACAGGAACTCTGAGAGACTTTCTAGCAGGCAACAATGTGGCATGCCCATAGCCCTGCATACCAGGGAAACTTATAGGATACCAAGGTGTAGCAGGGTACAGAGGTACAGAGGTCAGGAAGGAGTAGAGCAAAAGAGACACATGATAGAGAGCAAATCATTTGTGGTAATGGAAGGTGGAAGCAAGAGTCAATAGTCTCAGAGCTGCACCAAAGGTCTGCAGATTAAGTCTGTGTTAAATTCGCATAGAGAGCTTATTTTTACTTTTGGATTTTGGTATGGCAAACTGGCCTCTAACTTGCTATGCAACTGTCTATGGTAGTTTGAAAAAGAACAATCTCTATATACTCATATATTTGAATCCTTAATCGTCAGGGAGTAGTGATGGGATGGAAACCAATGGTAGAATGATGGTGGAAGGGGATGTCTCAGCAGGCCCATGCCAAGGCATCTCTTCCCCCTGAGGGACCAGCCACACAACAGTGTACCAGAGAATGGAGTTTATTCAGGGCATGGGGAGGGGAGCCAGAAGGGTAGTAGAGGCAGAGAGAGAGAGGGGGGGGGAGGGAGAGACAGAGAGAGGTAGAGGCCTGCCATGACCACGTGAAGAGAGGGGGAAGGGAAGTGGGAGCCTGCAGGTGCTTGGGCAAGAGAACAAGAGGGCAAGGGAGAGAGGAGAGGCCAGAGAGCCCTTTTATAACTGTGGGGAGGAGCATACCTGGCTGTTGCCAGGTAACTATGGAGGTGGAGTTTGACAGAATACTAACATTCCCTCGTTTTAGTTTAATTAAAAAAGAAAAATTAGAAAGAGGTGACCGAGCCGGGCGGTGGTGGCACACGCCTTTAATCCCAGCACTTGGGAGGCAGAGGCAGGTGGATTTCTGAGTTCGAGGCCAGCCTGGTCTACAGAGTGAGTTCCAGGACAGCCAGGGCTACACAGAGAAACCCTGTCTCGAAAAACCAAAAAAAAAAAAAGAAAGAAAGAAAGAAAGAAAGAAAGAAAGAAAGAAAGAAAGAAAGAAAGAAAGAAAGAAAGAAAGAAAGAAAGAAAGAGGTGACGGGATGGAGAAGCAGGAATAAGGTCGTCGTGATATCTGGCTACTGCCTGCTGGCATTGGGGGTGATGTGTCTTTAGGGGAAACCTAGAAGAATGAGTATGGGGGATGTTTGTCCAATCTTAGGAGAGTTGGCTATTTCCCACTGTCCAGGGTCTATGAATCCATCTGAAGATAAGCCAGAAGGAACAGGTCCAGTAGAAGCAGCTGTGTGTGTGACAGGAGATGGAGTATCTGGAGGTTGCTTCTCTGGAGCTGTTCTGGATGTACGTGGACTTGACAAGATGTAGGGAATAATATTAAGTACATTTAGAAGAAAATTTTTTCTAAGATGTACATTTGAAACCCAGAGGGATCCCACCCTGTGTAATAGGTAGTAAGTGGGAACTTTAGGCAGATGTACTTATCTGGATGGAGTCTATTTGGTCCATGAGAGGTAGATCTTAGTGGGTTTCCTGTAGCTTATAAGTTTACAAAACAGATAACAGCATGAGTTAACAACATAAGCAGTCTTTAAGATGAACCTTTGTTGGATCTATAGTGGAATGTTTAATAAAACAGTTATGCAAGTTCATAGGAAATCAGATAATTTAGGACAGTAGGATAGTAAGAAGAGGAACTATGAAGCATTTAATTGATGGCAACTGAGTTTAGGTAATGAGGTAACAGATTATATCTGTGATAGCTTAGCAGTCAATGTAGTCAGAAGTCTGAGAAAGAGTAAACAACAATCTACCAGTTATATATTAATTTAAAAAATGACAGAGTCAACTAGCCAACAGTTCCCGTGGTTTCCATAGTCTCTTGGGTGAAGTTGGTTTGGCTTTCAAGTGCAGAAGACACAGGGCTTTTTTTTCTATGGAATGCATACGCATGACATGAGAAATGACTTACCTTGGTTTAGCCAAGTCATTTGACTCAGAGTATCCAGTTTAGTCCACTGTGTTCGTTAGTGACTGTATCATTGCATACACTCCAGGCTGTATCTTCTAGGAGTCCTGTGTTCAAGTCTTCTGAAACCATCTTGGTCCAACTGTTACAGGCTTTGGGAATTCTGTCAGCCATAAGCTTAAAAAATACTATTAGCAGACTTCTGACAAGATTGAAAGCCATAAGGATTGGTTGTAACTGAATAGAATTCAATAGCATTAGTAAAAATCTATTGAGGCAGGATAGGAAAGAGTCTTAAGTTAACTTTGGCAGGTTGTATAGGCAGAGAAAAGCACACTTTTGTATTAGCAAAGAAATATTTGACTAGAACCAGAATAAGAAAGCTGGCTGCGAATCAGGTCTGCAGGCGCAGTGGCAGCAGGGCAGGACTTCCTAGTAGCTGCCAGAAGCCATTGGCAGCTGCAGTGAACAAGAAAAAAAACAAGCATGTCTTATATCACAGCAACATTCATGTTAGCGGGTTTTGTGGCAGAAAGTACAGCTAGCACTCACTTTACAAGTCCCCAGGCAGCGAGGGAAAGAGAGCACCTCACTGCATGCTCTGGCAGCTAAGCCCTTAGTGCGGGTGGTTGCGCACATGGGGAAGCAAGTCTCAGAGAAGGTCCCTGGCAGAATGTAATGAGAAGACCCAGAGCAGAGCTAAGAACCACCAGGCAAACCGACAGGACTAAGTGGGTCCAGGTGGCCACAAGGAGGAGGGGGAGAAGCACACGAAAGGCTAACCCTTGGAAGAGATATGCTGGGACTAGAACCGGAGGCGGTACTCCTAAGGCAGAGAGAACAGTCGGTCCAGGCCTGGCCTGGAGTACTCAGCCATGAGAAACTGTCTCGAGAGGAAAGGGAAAGTGTCTCACCCAAGGGCAACCACCGTAGAATGAGGTTCAGGGAAGGACAAGGTTCATTTCTAGCTCAAGAAGTCTTTCCTGGGACCACGTGGCAGATTACTCTGACCAGTGAGGGATGGGTAAGCTTACCAGGTCTAGGCTAGTGAGCTCGGATATCGTTTGGTAGCAAACCTGCAGACATCTGAGAGAGTCACGGCACCAATGTAAGGATGGAAACCAATGGTAGAATGATGGTGGAAGGGGATGTCTCAGCAGGCCCATGATGCGGCATCTCTTCCCCCTGAGGGACCAGCCACATGATGGTATACCAGAGAATGGAGTTTATTCAGGGTACAGGGAGGGGAGCCAGAAGGGTAGTAGAGGCAGAGAGAGAGAGAGAGTGAGAGAGAGAGAGAGAGGGAGGGAGGGAGGGAGGGAGGGAGGGAGGGAGGGAGAGGAGACAGAGAGAGAGAACAGAGAGAGGTGGAGGCTGGCCATGACCACGTGGAGAGAGGGGGAAGGGAAGGGGGGGAGGGAGCCTTCAGGTGCTCGGGCAAGAGGGCAAGAGTACAAGAGGGCAAGAGAAAGAGGAGGGGCCAGAGAGTCCCTTTTATAACTGTGGGGAGGAACATACCTGGCAATTGCCAGGTAACTATGGAGGTGGAGTTTGACAAAATACTAACAAGTAGCACAACTTAGAAGGATTAGGAGGTGTGGCCTTGTTAGGGTAGGTGTGACCTTGTCAGAGGAAGTGTGTCACAGTGGTGGACTTCGAGATTTCAGAAGCTCAAACCAGGCCCAGTGGTGTTTTCTCTCCTCTCTCTCTCTCTCTCTCCTCTCTCTCTCTCTCTCTCTCTCTCTCTCTCTCTCTCTCTCTCTCTCTCTCTCTCTCTGCTGCTGTTGCTGCTGCTGTTACATGTGGATAGAGAACCCCAGCACCATGTCTCCTGGCCTACATCCGTGCTACCTGCCATATTAATGGACTAAATCTCTGAATCTGTGAGCAAACTCTCATTTAAATGCTTTCCTTCATAAGAGCTGCTGTGGTCAGGGTGTCCCTTCACAGCAATCGAACATTGACTTATCTACTGTCCTAGTTTGCTTACTATTGTTTAATGAAAATCATGACCAAAAGCAATCTGGGGTAAGAAATGGTTTATTTATCTTACAGGTCACATTCCATCTGTGAAGGAAGTCAGGCAAGAATTAAAGCCAGACAGGATCCTGAAGGAAGAAACTGAAGCAAATGCCACTGAGAAACATTTTACTGTCTTCCCCCGGCCCCCGACCCATGGCTTACTTAGCTTGCTTTATTTATACAACCCAAGACCACCTGCTCAGGAATGGCAGGGCCCTCCCACACTAATCATCAATCAAGAAAATACCCCCAAAGTCTTGCTTATTGGATAATCTGATGGAGGCATTCTCTCAGTTGACTTTCCCTCTTACTGGAGCCTGAGGCTCTTGGCATGCTGTCAAGTACCAGCTACTCTATCCTGGAAATCCCCAACCTCTTGCTTATATTTGTAACAATATTCTCCTTGTTTCATTTTTCTTAAAACCTTGAAGTTGAAAGTAATTTTCATTTGATTTAAGTAAAAAGAATCATTTCTAAGAGATGAAGAATAATTATTGGTACCTGACTCCTTAAAGCTGCAAGCTGATAGACAAAACAAAAAGCCTCTACTAGCCACTGAGACCCCACACACGCAGTGCATGAGTGTTATGGTCTTAAACAATTCAATCCCTTTCAGCATCCTCAGTTTGCTAATCAATGAAATAAGGAAAACAATTTACCATTCAAGGGATTTGAATCTTGAACATAAATCCATCATTTTTCAAACATAGCATGAAGCTACAATAGACACATACCCTGTTGGTATACTGACTAGGTTGTGTAGACTTCCTTTGATCTGTGTAACCTTTTCTAACTTTTTTGTTTAATCAACTGTTCTAAATCTACTAGAAGTACTAAAATGATGAAGATTTCTTTGAACGGTTACGGACTAAATTTTCATCTTTTCCTTTCCATAGCCTATAACTTCATAAATATGAAATGTATAAGACATGAAAAAAATGTTTAATTGTCATGTGATTTTTTTTTTCAAAATCTTATGATTTGTCATTACTTTCTTTTGTTTTTGTTTGATTGGTTGTTTTGCTTTAAGACAGGGTATCCCTATGTAGTCCTGGCTGTCCAGATTTTACCAAGAAATAAATATCAACCCGTAGCACCTCACACATGTGAGCTCTAAATGCTAAAGCCATATTCTTACCTTTCAGTTCTACAAACATTTAGTGGAAACCAACATGCACAAACAGAAGCTACAGAACCAAGTATAGGCGTTGGAAATTCAGAAATTTCAATGTATAAAACTGAGAAACTGGGAGTTAGATGTACTCACCTGTAGGCAGACAGGGGACACAGTCTTGGCTAGGTAATAAAGGTAGCAAATTTCTAAAATGGCTGGCTTCTTCTTCAACCTCTGGACTTGAGACAAAAAGTCTGGCAGCTGCTTGGCAGGCTTTTATCTCCTAGCAGCAAGGCCCTGCTGCTAGACTAGTTCAGCAAGTTCTAGGCTGGATCAGGACTTATTATCTCAACAGCTGCCAGCCAAGCTTTCTTCAAACTTTCCAACCTTAAATCAGGGAAAAAAAACTCTTCAAAGGCTTTAAAACCTTCATCACTGGAAAGGTGAGTGGTTGTTTGGTTTGTTTGTTTGTTTGTTTGTCTGCTTTGTTTTTATTTTTTTGCTTTCTGAGTCCCCACTCAGCTCTGCTGAAAGTCTTTTTTTCATCCCCAATAAATGTCTTTCTTCAATTGATGGTTGTCTGCCACTGTCTGTAGCACATGAGGTTTCTCTGTTCTAAGGATTTTTCCTGCCTTTTAATTCTTTAACTGGAAAAGGGAAAAACAAACAACAACAAAAAAACCAGCTCAAGGCTGCTGGATGGTATCAAATCTATTTTATTAATTTGATAAATTAAAGTACAACGGAGTTGTGTTTATGAGTTTAAGCAGCCTACACACATTTTTTGGGACTTGTAAGGAACATTTTTTTTTTTTGCTTCTTTCATAGCATCAAACATCACTTTTGCATGGCTGAGAAGAAAACCTCATATATATGTAGAATCATGTTTTTAGTATCATGTATAGTTTCTCAAACGCATTCAATAACATCTGCTGACTCTTCCTGTGAGTAAATACTACTGAGATCCGCATTTGGACCAAGGGCAGGGGAGCAATTTAGTTAACTGGATAAGCAAAAAGCTAAAGCAAGCTACTTAAGAATATTCCCCCAAAAGCCTGTGTGGAGAGCGTGGCCATGGAGGTACTTACTGGGGAGAGAGAATGTAAACAAGAATGTAAGACAAGTGGCAGCTCACAAATACTTTCCTCCTTAAGACTTATTCCTCACATTTCTTACAAAAGTTGCTATTAAGAAAATTCTTGCCTTGATGCTTGTTTACATGTGGACTCAACACTCAGCCTCTTAACTATTACAGCTTTTAAGTAACAAAGTTTATTGAGGCCTTTGATTTGCTTAAGGATAATGGATACCCTTATTGGGGTTTTAAATTTTGTTTGGATGAAAGAGGCACATGCTTGGGGAATCTTATCTTAAATTATCAAATCCCTTTCCTCCAAAGCCGGTGTAAAAACAGTTCTGTAAAAGGGCAGTCTGTGTGGCTGTAAAAGGGCAGTCTGTGGCTCTTCACAGACGATGGCCTGAAAGGGGCTTTAATCACCGGGTAGACCCAAAAATAAGGCAAAAGGAAAGCCATAATATGTTATTGTATTTTAAATGGACATACGAATTGAGCAAAACCAGTGATAATCACAAACATTGAACCAGCACCAGGCTCAGGGTTGAGGTGACACAGACAGGTTCTGAGGAACCTTGATCTGCAGCAGTGAAAAGCAGTCAGTGGCTGTGTGAAACTCAGGACTTGCTAACTGCTGAAGGTTAAGTTCCTCCTTGCTGGCTTGAGTAAACAAAGCCCTACTGCTTCGAAGCAGAAAGAAGTCACTACCATGCTTGCTTAACCTCACACAGGAACAAATTAAATTCAAATAGCATAAAGTCTCCTTTATCTAAGAGGAAAACAAGTTGTTCTTGGTTTTTCCCAAACTTCTGTTATTTTAAGTGACTTTGAGAAGAATCCACTGAAAATCTTGGTCAATCTATTTTAAATCCAACCAAATGTTTTCCTGTGCATCTTAGTCAAAACAAGGTCAAATGTCATACAGTTATGGAAATTGTGCTTGCTTTAGAGGGGTGACACCATCTCCTAAACCTGGACTTCTTCATGGACAGTCCGTCCACTCTGCTACCTCTAGTTAATTAGGAACAGAAACAGTTAATCTGATTATTTACAAACACAGGAAGTAGGTCATAGGAGCCAATTACAACAAGTGTGCTTCTTGATCAAAGAGATTCATAGATAAACCCAGAACTGAGGGACCAAAGGTGGTTTTCCCCAGGCAGTTTGAGCCTCTCAACACTAAAGGGTAAACTTACCAACTAGGGCTCCCAGCAGTTTTTCATCTGACAATCCTAATGAGATATTACACAGGCCAGAGGCACACAGGCACTTAACACTTTCCCCGGGCCTCTCTGTGACCTTCTGTCTTTCTGGCAGTGAACACACCAAACTCTGACCCACTATGTTGGCAAGCACTGGAAATTCAATCAACATTCTTCTAGATGGCAGAGAGGGATTTAGAAACCACATTTGAGTTTGCCAAAATCAGAAGGGCATTCTGGATTCTGTGAAATAGCTATATGGGATAAGCTAATTATGTGTCAGTATGCTCCATGTTAGGAATTCTACCTCCTGCCAACATGCTACATTAGCATATTTCTATCAGGATACTGGGGTAACAATGTCAGCCATTGACAATGAGTCCACTGTCAGTCATACCATTACTTCAAACAGCTCTTCCGAAACCATTTACTGGTTAACAGCAGAATTAAGAGCAGTTTGGAGGAAAAAAATTCAAAAGCTATTTATATTTTTATTGAGTTGAGTTTGGAGAATAGTCCTGGATCAATTATAGCATTATAATAATGCCATAATTTGAAGCATTGCTTTCTATATTCAACCAGATGAAGGACTTAATTTACAAGGCTTCTTCATGACTGTCTAATCTGACATAATGAAAATGCCCTAATTTATAAAAAGCTTGAATAACGTCATACTTTTCTAAATAAACAGAAGAAAACGTAAAATTTACTCAGCCAGCACTTCCTCCCAAATGTCTCTGAAGGGCTTCTTGGTGGGTACTATTTGTGGCCAATGGAGTCATGTGACATAATGGAAAGTAACGACTTTCCAGGCAAGCAAGCTCAGGCTGTAGCACCTCCGCTCTTTTGACACTGGACAGGCTGCTTTTTCTTTTCTGGTCACCTTCTTGTCCATGGAAGTAAGGATTATCGAATTATTTACAAAGATAATTTAGAATTAACTGCACGGAGTGTGCAATCAGAAACTTTTCATTGCAGTTGTTAATAGCAAATGAAAGAGACATGGAACAGGACAGAAAGAGAAGATTAAAGGAACATAGAAGGGAAAGAGGGCCTTACTCTGGCAGGAGCCAAAGCATCAGCATAAATGTTAGAGAGAGAACTCCTTACTAGGAGACTGCTCACTTTACAAAAGAAACTTCAGACAAGGCTGTTGAAAATTGAGCTGCCCCTTATGTGGGGCCAGAGGGCTTGTGGTTGACTTTATCCTTGTTAGTACTCCTCCATCATCCCTAAACCCAAACACTGCACCCACTTTACAGTTCCATTTACTAAAGGAACTCATATTTTTACTTAATTTTTAATCTTTAATTTTCAAGCTTTGCTCAATCTTTAAATCAGAAAATCGCATGCCTTAATTGCATGTACATTATAAACTGGAAGTCACTGAAGTACATATACATAGCCAGTTGTAAAGATACCTGAGGGAGACACTCTCTTGAGAAATCCACCTAACATTTAGGTATGTGCAGTCCCTTTTCTAAATGCCAGCCCTCTAAAGAAAAATGTGTACGGCCTCTTATCTCTCTATGTAGTAAAGTTGCTAGCTTTGCTTCACTCTCATTTTTTGTGGAATAGAGCAGGATACAGCTTACCCCCAAAAGAAGTCCCTGAGAGAGGAAAGAACTCCTCCCTGGTGAGAACACTTGACTGTCTCTCCCCCTATCACTGACAGATACGTTGGAGATAAAACTGCAGAAGCATTCCTAACTGAACCATCTTCTCCACTGGAAAGCACACACACACACACACACACACACACACACACACAATATCTCCTCTATCAGCCCATCACATAGTCCTTTAGAACAACACAGCCAAAGAGAAGACTGTGTGCTTTAAGGTGTCTGGGGTGGGGGGGCCTCCTTATCACACACTGACAACAGAAATAAAACAAACATGATATCTGTGAACTTGGCATACAGCATATTTGATGAAGAGACTGAAAGTTTATTCCAGATCTATGTTTCTGCCATTTCTTCCTTTTAGTGAAGGAAGGATTAGACAACATGACACAGGATGTGGGTATCCAGAATTACTTAGCTAAGATGCATGACCTCCACTGGATAGCCTAGGAATCATAAGTCAGCAATCAATGTAACTGTTATATATCTCACTAAGGAACTAAGAGTTTGAAGATGTTTAATGTATTGGATTTCATATTTTACTGTAATTTATAAATTCCTGAATAAAGAATTCAGAGAAAAAAGCATATTTCTAACATGACAAAAGTTCCTTTCTGATCAAAAGTAATCATTTATAAAAAAACATTTCACGACGGGTCTGGAGATGTTGTTCTAGGGTTAGGAGCATGTGCTTCTCTTGCAAGGGACACAGATTTATTCCCATCATCACATGGTGGCTCACAACCATCTGTCTAGTTGCATGGGATCCTGTGCCTTCTTCTGGCCTCTACAAAAACCATAAATGTGGTCCACAGACACTCATGGGTGCCTGCATTCCATTCATCTCCATTTCAATTCTTTTTCCATTCTTTCACTTGCTTCTCTTACATTTTCTTCATTCCTTGTCTTCTTCATCTTATCCACTAACCATTTCCACACTAACCACAAATAATACTTAACTGAATAGCACTTTCTTCATTACCTTTGCAAGTTTCTATTTCTAGAAGTACTAAATTTGTGAGCATTTGTTCACTTAAGTGAATGTCTCTATATATTTTGTTTTGTTTGATGTTGCTGCTGATAGATCAGTTTACTTTCTGTTTGTTGAGTCACATGGAGATTGAGGTGACAAGAGTAGGCTGATCAATAATAAAGCTGAAAATGACATCCAAAGCAACAAATGTTCAAATTAGCACAAAAACACAAGAAACTTAAAAACGCAAAGCAACACAATTCACAAAAACATCATAATTTCTCAGAAAATGAATTCATTCAAGGACAGTGAAAGAAATAAAATCTTAGATAAAGACTTCCGAAGTTTACAAATAGAACTGATCAATGACCTCAAGGATGGACAAGCAATCAGCAGCACAGAGGATAACTAACAAACTGGAAAAGAAAACAATCATATGGATGAAAAAGTCTGTCTTAGGGTTTTACTGCTGTGAACAGACACCATGACCAAGACAACTCTTATAAAGGATAATATTTAATTGGGGCTTGTTTGCTGGTTCTGATGTTCAGTCCATTATCATCATGGCATGAAATATGGCAGCATCCAGGCAGGCATGGTGCTGGAGGAGCTGAGAATTCTACATACATATATTCAGAAGGCAAACAGGAGAAGACTGACTCCCAAGTGGCTAGGAGGAGGGTCTCAAACCCCACCCCAAGAGAGAACACTTCTTCCAACAAGGCCACATCTACTCCAACAAAACCATGCCTCTTCATAGTGTCACTCCCTGGGCCAAGAATATACAAACCACCACAAAGACCAACTGTGGCAAGTCACTGATTGTTTTTATTATTCAGTGATGATTTAGGTAATACCTCACAGGTATGTCCAGCTATTTCTCACAGGGTGATGTAGGTTAACTAGAATTTACTTCTCAGTGTCATGTGTTTTAGATATTTGATCATGTTATTTTACTAAGTAGGTTGCCTATTCCAGGAGTTTTGAATATGTTTGTAGTGCTAGTGTTTAATAAAGAGCCACTTACTGTGACTTGTGCTTTTATTTTACTTCTGTAGCTCAGTAGTATATTAACAGCACTTAACATTTAAATAAGTTTAAAATAAACTGTCTAGGCTTTTTCTGCTCCATTTCAAACCTATTCCACTGTGTGTAAGCAAAAAAAATTAATTTTTATGCTTTCATTTCCTCTTTTGTGCTCTGAAAAGAGGAATGGAAAAAATGCGAGTCCAGAATCACACATGACAGGCTTTGTCTACTGATTCACACAATCACTAAGTCTGAGGTTAAACAAATATGTTTAAGAATCAAAAGAAAATACACCATTTGGCAACAAAGTAATGCCAAACTGCTTCTTTGCCAAAACATTGGGTTTCATTGCTCCATAAACTTAGAATTCTAAACTTGCCATTGTGGTAAGAACACTATTCCATGAGAGACCATGGCTTGGCTTCATTTCTAGCATTCTATCATTCAACCCTTCTGCCTTGTGATCCACTGCTGCAAGATTCCTAGGAAGGCTGATATGGAAAGCAGTGAGAGGAGTGAAAGGTGATTTGAAGGGTATTACATATGACAAGGAAAGCATATGAACTAGCAAATGAATGTGTCATTTTTATTCTATACTCATAATAGCTAATTAGAAATTACATCAAATTCAAAGCTTCTAAAGTCTCTCAAGTGTTTTAGTAATCCATTCCCAGGTTGGGTAAATAAAATCTAGATGTGCTTACGATGAAAATGTATAGATAAAATTAATCATAAAAAATAAAGTATTGCCTAGTAAGTTTTGAGAAAAACAAACAAGCAAGACTACTTAGATTCAAGCTAAGATGAACTTTTCAGCAATTTACCAAAGAGAAAAGACAAATATTAATACAAGTAATAGGAAAAACATTAGACCTGAGCATTTTTAGAATATATATTGTTTTATGACTATACATGCTTTGAGTATACATTTTATTTTCATGCTGGTCTTGAAGAATGGTGTTTAATATGATCTAATTATTTAAGTAGCACAAGGAGATTTCTGTGTCTACATTCTAAACAAGCCTTTATTGAAAAATACTTTCTATATATAGCTAGATTTTTAAGGAATAAAAAAACTATTCCCAAATGATTGTCTTTTGTAAATGAGTGACACATTTTATTGTTAAAGTATATAATGAATGTTTCAGAAGAATCCACAGCACCCAGACGCTGCCCTGGTCCTGGATATCAAGGATTCAAGATCGCCCTCAACTGTCAGATTGCTCAGACTAGTGGGAGACTTCATGGTAGAAATCTAAGGGATCTGATCTGGGTTGTATGCAGCATGAAAAGACACAGAAAGCAAAAGAGCAAAGTAAACATTCAGGTGAGGTCTTCTTTTATTATAGTTAGACTGAATTGATGAGCTAAATTTAGGTGATTTTCTTTCCTACAAATGGTTAAGATTTCCCCGTGTTTGAAAGTGATGTCATTTGCTGGAAATGAATGTGAGTGGAAATATGTGCAATAAGCAAAATAAATCAGAAGCAGAAAGAAAAATGTTGCCAAAAATTATGATGAGTCCTGAAACGCTTGCAGATATGTAGACACAGAAAACCATTTATATGTATTTATGTGATATGAAAACAGAAGAGAGACTCAGGAAAGGAAGGAGACTTGCAGAAGAGAGAAGGGAGGTGAGAAACTAAAGGGGAAGACAGGAGGTGAAGGTGGTCAGCATGCATGATATACCTGAAAGAAATTATCTACATGAAACACGACAGTATCAGCAGTGTCAAAAACAGTGACTTCACTAATAATCTGGGCCTTTAAGAACAGGTAAGGGCTGTGTGTCAGCAGCAGAATTCGTTCCTGGTCCTGGCCTTGTTGAGGGTCTCACTCACTTTCTCACATCTTCTGAAGCTGTCACAAGGGAGGACAGTGTTTTGAAATGCTATCCAGTGATTGTTTATTCCTGGTCACTCTCTGACCTGAAACTCTCCTCCTACTGTGTGAGGCATCCTGAGTTTCAGAGGGGACAGAGGCCAGCCCAGAGCAGTGGAGATGAAATTCAGACTTGGACTTCCAGAGTTGACACTTGGCTCTCTTTGAGTTGACAATTTAAAGAATATAATGTCTCAAGGACAGGGACAGAACCATCAGAAGTTAAAACTAAAACAATAACAACAAAAGGAAGCATCAACAATCAAGGAATGGGGGGTTGTTTTGTTTTGTTTTTTCCTGATCCACGGAATAATGCAAATAAAGGAGCTAATGATAGCTTCATCCAAGAAAAAATACATCCTCTAAGCTACAGAGAATGTGTCAGTGGAAGAATCAAGAATGCATAGTTCTCTCTGTGTCTCTCTCTATTTCCATCTTTCTCTGTCTCTCTCTGTCTCTCTGTCTCTCTGTCTCTCTCTCTCTCTCTTTCTCTCTCTCTCTCTCTCTCTTTCTCTCTCTCTCTCTCTCTCTCTCTCCTCTCTCTCTCTCTCTCTGTCTCTCTCTCTCTCTGTCTCTCTCATACACACACACACACACAAACAGTTCTACTGAGAGCCTGAAATCCTAAGATAAAAGGAACTTTTGCTGGCTGGGAAGCCAGCTGGGAACTAACCCTGACAGCCCAAAGGCAGGTCAAATGGAGAATGCTGTGGCGTCTCAGATCAACAGCACCCACCACCAGCTGGGTGACATGGCTAATGTCACGAGAGCAGTCCTTTGAACTGTATTAACACAGGGGACCAAGTATGGGTTACATGGAATGTGGACTCATTAACTGTGGCCACTGTGAAACCGAGGTAGTGCAGAGTGAACAAGTTTCCTGGGAGCTGATAAGAGGTAAATACCCTTTCCATGATATATGTCAGTCTAGCCCATACTGCCGTCAGAGCTAGAACAAAGACAGGAAAAGGGACAAAGAGAATGTGAATTTGACCAAATATTTATACCACTAGAGCTGGCTTTATAAACTCCAGGTATTGAGGCACAAGAAGAAGAAGCCCTTTCCTCGTCATCGCACAAAGATTGAACACACCTGTTAATTTAAAACTAAGATCCTCCCTCCCGTACCATGTGTATACTTAGAGCTGCCTTATGAAGGTAACTGTTGCATCTTGCTCTGCTTCAGGTTGAGTATGCACATAACAAAGAGGAATAGAAAAATCTACTCACTAGGAATATTCCATGATGTTGAATATTTTCAAAAACAGTATGTGCCTTCCAGACAGGGTTTTAGTGTGGATTTTACAATGGTGATCCTACACAGGAAATAGCCAATACTTTTTTCTTTTCTTTTTCTTTCTTTTTTCTTTTTCTTTCTTTCTTTTTTTTTTAAGATAAGGTAGTTTCATTATGTAACTCAGGCTAGCCTCAAACCCAAAGAGATCTGCCTGCCTCTGCCTCCAAGTTCTGGGATTAAAGGTGTGTATCACCACATAATACTTGACTTACCACTTTTAATAAGAAGATAAATATACCATCTATTGTTCATTAGTTATCTGTATGAAAGTCCTGAATGGCTTAAAGAAATTTCTCATACTGTTCTCAGCTCCTTACTGAACTGATCATGAATGATAAAATCAGGATGGTCGAAATAAAAATCTAGAAGCTAATAATTGCTTTTTGTACGCAAGTCACCATTGTGACCAATCAAAAGTAAAGCATTCAAAGTAACATGGGATGGGGGAACACTTCTCATCCAGATCTCTGACCCTGTCCAATGCTACCCACGACTCACTCCAAGGGAACCTGACCTGAACGAGGCTTGCTTCAGATCCTTATCTGAAAAAGCAAACCTTCCCATGAAGAGCCTGAAGCTGACATCATCTTGGAAATTAACATTTTGGAACTCCAATAGACAATTTCTGCTCAGACACACATAATATTATAAGTAAACAAGTCTGGTTTTCGAAGGTATAAATATCTCATTAAAAAGCCGTCTCCAGTCACTCTAGCCTCAGTTCCATTACCAGGACTCTTCCCACCTTGCCTTCCTCCCCAATTGAGATTGTCGAAAGATTATTCTTTTCATGTGTTAGGAATAAATGCAATGCAGTTGTCTGGGATCGATTCCAAGTCAAGAACAATGAATTTCAGCTTTTGATTTTTATATTCATAAGTTGTTTTTGGCATGGGACCATTTGAGAAACACTAGTAGTAATTGCCTGCTCGGCAGTGTTGAGCAGTACCACAACTACAATTCACTTGAAAGCAAAGCTCCAGGAGGCCACAAAATGCTGTCTGGCTAATGCCAAGCCTAAAATCCATGCTCTGGAAAGAACTGTTCCTTCCACTGGAAAAGACAGAAACCAAGCTGAGCAGCCTCCTCCGTGTTTATTTTGGGAATGGCTTAACCACCGAGCCCTGAGTACAAAATTCCTTTGGAGGGAGGAGGTAACAGAGAAATACTGATCTTTGGGGTTGGTTTTTTCCGGGGGGGGGGGGTTGCTTGTGTTGTTTGTTGTTTGTTAGTTTTGGTTTTATTGTTGTTATTTTTCTAGTGGCTTGGGAGTATGCGACAGGTTCTTTCCCACAACACAAACTGACCTTGAATTTCCTCTGTAGCCTGGAATGAACTCCTAAGCTTTCTGAAAGGGGGGATCATAGCATTGTGTTACCATGCCATCTTATGGGAATGGTGAGATTAATCTATTCCGCAGAATGTCTTCAAGTGCAGGTTAAGGTGCTTTGGGAGATGCCTGGAGTCTTAGCTGCTGACATGAGCCTCCTTCAAACTCATGAGACTTGCTCTCCACTTTGACTGCTTGCCCCTCCTGTCTTCATTCTAGGATGGTATGATGGTTTGCATATGCTCAGCCCAGGGAGTGGCACTATTAGAGGGTGTGGCCCTGTTGGAGTAGGTGCGTCACTGTGGGTGTGTTAAGACCTTCATTCTAGCTGCCTGGAAGTCAGTATTCTACTATCAGCCTTCACATGAAGATGTAGAACTCTCAGCTCCTTCTGCACCATGCCTGCCTAGATGCTTCCATACTTCTGCCTTGATGATAATGGACTGAACCTCTGAACCTGTAAGCCAGCCCAAGTAAATGTTGTCCTTTATAAGACTTGCCTTGGTTATGGCGTCTGTTCACAGCAGTAAAACCCTAACTAAGACAGGTGAACTACTGAAGGAACTTCTGGCTGCAGTCTGCTAACTAGCAGTAGCATATGGAGAAGAAGAACAAACTCATACAATGGCCTTCAGAGTTAATCCTGAGAATGACAAAAACTACTTCTCAATATGGGCCACAGAAGCCATGTGGGCAAGAAAGCACTGAGGGAAATACAATGCTGTCCTTGAGAGGATCAAAGAGAGTGGAACAACGCAGCACAGAACTTTTTGTGTAACTGAACACTAAATTGCTATGTATCCATAATAGATAAGTATAACTTTTTATTTATTATTTCTGTGCATATCAGTAATAATAATGCAGAATAGTATTATGTGTTTAGTGTCTGTCAGGATTGATGTCAGGTAGTTTACATGCTTTTTCTTTACGACGTAAGGGGTTGCTGTGTTGCTACCCATATTTTAAAATTTTATTTATTTTTATTTTATGTATTTGGATGTTTTGCCTGCATGTATGTCTGTACACCATATGCATACAGTGCTAGCAGAGACCAGAAGACAGTGTCAGACCCCTGAACCTAGAGTTAAAAACAGTTGTGAGCTTCCAAGCAGGTCCTGAAACCCAAACCTGGGTCCTCAGGAAGAACCGCCAGTGCTTTTAACCATTGAATCATCCCTTCAGCCCCATTATCCATATTTCTTGTACATCACATAGAAAATTAATGCTAAGGGAAAGCTGATGCAAGCCTTTTGTAAATTGCCTTGTGCATACTAACGTATCCATTTGCTGGTGTATGACTAAATATACTTGAGCCTATTCTCAAAATGACTATGTTTTTTTTTTCCTGTATAGTTTACCTGAGAGATCAGAATAGAAGTCTCAATACAGCACTCTCACTGACAGTGAAGACAAAGGGAGCAAGAGAAGGACTGAATATCCAGAGAAATGTACTGCCCAGGGCAGACCCTACCCTACAAACTTTTAAGAGGTCTAGTAATGAAAAGTGCAGCATATGACAATCACTCCTGATACAGAGTCTTTAAAACAGAGCAGAGCAAATTCTCTTATTACTGACATTGATTTGCTAATTTGACTTTAAAGGTAGATGTGAGAAAGAAAATGAGGTGTCTTTTTAAATTGTTTGGTTTAATTTCAGTGTGTGTGTGTGTGTGTGTGTGTGTGTGTGTGTGTGTGGTGAAAGAGAGAGAGAGAGAGAGAGAGAGGAGAGAGGAGAGAGAGAGAGAGAGAATGAGATGGAGGGGAGGAAGAGAGAGAGGGGAAGAGAGAGAAGGAGAGAGCAAGCAAGTGTAGAGGCAAAAGACAACTGAAGTCAGTACTCTCTTTCCATCTTTACTTGAATATTAGACCTGAACTCAGGTCTCCAGGCCACATTTGGAGTGGGTCTTTCTACATCAATTAAGGCAATAGAGACAATCCTCAGGTGAAGTTCCCTACTCAAGAGATTCTAATTTGTAGCAAGTTAAAAATAAAACAAGCCATCATAGATGGCAAGAGACTAACCCATTGAGTCACCTCACAGACCCCTAACAGTCGCCTGGGTTAATCAATTTGATCCTGCCTATCTTAAGTCAATGGTACCTACTGCAGAAAACTGAGGCTTTCCAAGTCTTCATTGTCAGTTTGAAGGGGCCACCAAGAGACAGTGGAAGCAGCTTCCTGCATACACATGTAGAGCTAGTACTGTGAGTTAACTCAAGCCAATGACTCACTTGGTAACTGGTTCAAAAGGCCTTTCAATAGTAAGTCCCTCAGGAACTGCTTGGGGTTTTTTTGTTTTGTTTTGTTTTGTTTTGGGGTTTTGTTTAGTTTTGTTTTGAGAGGGAGAAGGGTGTTTGTTTAGTTTGTTTTTTGGTTTGGTTTTTGTTTTTTACTGTTGTTTTGTTTGCTTGCTTTTTGTCTTGCCGTGGTTTGGTTTCTTTGCCATAATTTAAGGACCCTTTCCTTTTCTTTTCTATTTTATTTTGTAGCTTCTCCTGAAAGTAGAAAATTAGTTGGGACAACCCCCTTCACTGAATGCTGCCTTTATCCAACCCACCTTAATCTTCCTGTGGTCTGGAGGGCTCCCTCATTTTATCAATCTTTTGTTGCTGATGAGTCTGCTATCTTTAAATGTGATCTGGTGCAGAATTGTTTAGATTTCATGCTCTTAACACACACATAGGTGATGTACACAAATAGTGACAGAAGTTTCTCTGTATTCATCAAGCTTGCTCATCTCTCTGTGATACATCATTGTCCCTTTGATGCTAAATGATAGCTTCTGGGTCTGCACAAGTAACATTGTATTGCACACTCTCTGGTAACGTCCAAGTCCCAAGCACTTGGACCTAGAAAGAGTTCATCACACCTTACCGTCCATGACTCAATCAAGGAAGAGTAAAACTACCTTTTCCTCCCTATCCTAAAACACACTTTCATGCACTGCCTGGTTTTAAATTACTCTTTGTAGATAAGGACAGCACAGTGGTTAGTAATCTAAAAAACTGTGTCTCCCTTAAAAAGAAAAACCACTCAAAAATGAGAGGTGTGTGAGTCCACAGGAAATTCATGTTCTCAGTTCTTTTACATTCGTCTTCCAATTCCAGATTCCTTTCTAAAAGTTAGCAAAAAAATTAAAATACCTAAACTCTTCTGAGAATTTATTTATTTAAAGGACATGATCTCCAGTAAAATGACTTCTCAGAAATGGCATGTGAATCCTGTTACAGAACATTCTGGAGTTTTGAGGCGATGCTTTGTTACTATGAACAAACATCTAGTTTTACACAAAATTTAGAACACAGTGGAAGAAATTGCATCCAAGTGACAGTATGAAAAGCCTAAATTTTTCATTTTCTACATTTATTCAAATACACACAACATCTTGTTTTAATGAAGCATAATCTATAGAGCCCCCTCTCCAAACCAGGCATTTTGCAGGGCTCACCCATCTGTGAAATGACCAATAGCATATTGAGATTGAATAGGAACTGACACCTATAAATCATGCAAGCATCATTCCCCAAAAGCTGCTGTGTTGATTTTGACTTACAGTTCCAATGGCAGAATGAAGAAAGAGCATACAAGGACAAGACATAGCCCCCCTTCCCCTTACCCCTGCATATATGTAACAGATGTGAGGATTGGTCTTCATCCAAGTCCCCAAAGACTGGAATAGGGGCTTACCCTGACTCTGTTGCCTTCCTGTGGATCCTGTTCCCTTAACTGGGCTGCCTTGTCTAGCCTCAGTGGGAGAGGATGTGCCTAGGCCTGCGGTGAATTGAGGCATCAGGGTGGGTTGATACCCAGAGGGAACCAACCCCTTCAGAGATAAAGAGGAAGAAGGAATCGGGGGACGGGCCATAAGAGGATAAAGCGACTTTGATAAGGATGTTAAATAAATAAATAAAAAATAAATAAATAAATGGAAAGAAAGAAAAGTAACTGAAAAAAATAATTAGAACACTGCACTGTTTACAGCTCGTACCTCTTGGGTCAGTGAGCCAACAGGTGCCTCTACTGCTCAACCATTTTAACTGTGTGTCTTCTCCCTTGGATCTTCTGTGTAATAACATTTTGCCAGCATCCTTTGACATACTGAAGTGCCTGCTGTGGTTGGTGAGTTACAGTGGCATTTTATTCCCTGGGAATTGAGTGAGCTCAGCCTTCTAGTATTCTGAGAGCATGTTTGTAAAGACTGTGTACATGGCCACAGGTGCTTTGCAAATGACCAGAAGAGATGGGGTTAAGGGGGACACTCATAGGGTGTCTTGAAGCATAAAAAGTTGTCTCTGCTCTTTTGTGATATTCTGATACAAATTATGAATAAGGAAATTATAGCCCTTGTAAACCCCCATATGTGGAATGGCAGTGGCCGTCAGGTCACCAAATGAAGCTCAGCTTCTAGTCACTCTTGATGGACTCTTGGCCATCAGAGCTACTGGAACCCTGCCAGCACTGGTGGCCTGAAGCTACTTAGCAGTTCTGATCCCCTTGGCCCTGTCAGTCTCTGCCCTTGCTTATACCCAGGAACATATCACCTACCCTGTTGCTGGTAGGGGCTTGTAGCTGCTGGTGTTATCTGTTCTGGGACTAGTTCAGTTCAGTCTATTCACAATAAACTCCTCCAGTAAAACTTTATTGGGGCTTATCCTGTGGAGTAACAGAGCATTCAGTACACAGAAGAGATATCACCCAGTACAAGTAATTTTTATTCTCCTCGTGTAATTGTTGGCCCTGAGGTTTACTCCCTCAGTCTGCTAACCTAGGCTAAGTCCTAGAATCTTCTAGTCTCTGTACAGTCTTCTCTAGGCCTAGAATGATTTCAGCCTTTGAAACTGACTGTTAAATATGTTTACCCTTTCTTGTTCCTTCTGAACTCTGGCTAGCTGGTTTAATTTATCTGTTTCAGCTCAAAGAACTCGCCAAGCTGACTGATTCTTTCTGACTTCTCTGTCAGCCTCTGCCTAATTGCTCTGTTTGGTCTCATGCAGACTTTGGCAATATGTTCTAGCCTTCTGTCTTCTTCTCATTCTCTGGATCATTTTGTCTTCACCTCTGTCTAACTTGTTCTTACTCTGTAACCTGGCTCTCCATAACTGTCCCTGTAAAACTGCCTCCTTGTTCTGTCTGCTCTGCCCCTCAAGTAGCTTCCTTTTCCTCTCTCTTCTCATGAGAGTTGGGCATATCCTATTCTGTTAAATCTTTCTCTGGTTCATCACTTTGTCTGCCACTCAATTAGACATCACTTTCAAACATGCATGTTTTTTTCTACAAACTAAGTATACCTTCATTTTGGGGGATTAAAGGTGCATGCTAAGGACCTGTCTATATTCCAACCAGAGTAGTCACGTTGCTGGATTAAAATCCCCCTGGGAGATATATCCCAGACAAATGACTCAGAAGATTGCTGATATTGCTGTCACATATACACAGGCTCTTATTGGCAAACCTCAAAGGTTTTGATTCCACAATGATCTCCTGATATAAGTAAGCTGGACAGATGGACTTTCTGTGTGGTGTCCACATTTCCTCACTATTATATTTTTGTTTGTTTGTTTGTTTGTTTGTTTGTTTTTCGAGACAGGGTTTCTCTGTATAGCCCTGGCTGTCCTGGAACTCACTCTGTAGACCAGGCTGGCCTTGAAATTAGAAATCCACCTGTGTCTGCCTCCCAAGTGCTAGGATTAAAGGTGTGTGCCACCACTGCCCAGATCACTATTATACTTCTTAATGCTTTGATGAACAAAGTATTTTTTGGAAACTCTCTAGTCTTCTGAGTGATGTTGTAAATGTATGGGTAATGTATCACAAACTATCCATGTATTGGGTTTTTTTCCCCCTTTTCAGAGCAATTCAAGATGAATTATGCTCTAACTACCATCTCAGTGGCTTGAAATATTAAAATTTCAATAAAATATTGTGTTTCACTCAAGTTGTATGTTCACTGTAGATCAACAAATTAGTTCCCTGAAGAGCTATGCAACAAGTCAAGTTTACAGTGCACTACCATCATGACATTCAGGAAAGGAAGTACTTGCAGAAGAGAGAAGGGATGGTGAGAAACTAGGGGGAAGACAGGAGGTGAAGGTGCGTCAGCATGCATGATAACTGAAAGAAAATCTATCTTCATGAAACACGACAGTAACAGCAGTGTCAAAAAAAGTGACTTCATATAATCTGGGCTTTAAGAACAGGTAAGGGCTGTCGTGTCCGCAGCAGAATTCGTTCCTGGTCCTGGCCTTGTTGAGGGTCTCACTCACCTTTCTCACATCTTCTGAAGCTGTCACAACGGCGAGGACAGTGTTTTGGAATTGCTATCAGTGATAGTTTATTCTGGTACTCTCCTGACCTGAAACTCTCCTCCTACTGTGTGTCGCATCCTGAGTTTCAGAGGGGACAGAGGCCAGCCCAGAGCAGTGGAGATGAAATTCAGACTTGGACTTCCAGAGTTGACCACTTGGCTCTCTTTGAGATTGACATTTAAGAATATAAGTCTCAGGAAGGACAGAACCATCAGAAGTTAAAACTAAAACAATAAACAACAAAAGGAAGCATCAACAATCAAGAATGGGGGGGTTGTTTTGTTTTAGTTTTTCCTGATCCACGGAAATAATGCAAATTAAGGGGAGCTATGATTGCTTCATTCAAGAAAAATACATACACTATGCTACAGAGAATGGGTCAGTGGAAGAATCAAGAATGCAGTAGTTACTCTCTGTGTCTCTATCTATTCTCATCTATTCTCTGTCTATCTCTGTCTCTCTGTCTCTCTGTCTCTCTCTCTCTCCTCTTTCTCTCTCTCTCTCTCTCTCTTTCTCTCTCTCTCTCTCTCTCTCTCTTCTCTCTCTCTCTCTCTCTCTCTGTCTCTATCTCTCTCTGTCTCTCTCATACACACACAATCAAACAAACAGTTCTACTGAGAGCTGAAATACTAAGATAAAAGGAACTTTTGCTGGCTGGGAAGCCCAGCTGGGAACTAACCCTGACAGCAAAGGCAGGTCAAATGGAGATTGCTGTGGCGTCTCTGATCAAACAGCACCACACCAGCTGGGGTGACATGGCTAAATGTCACGAGTGCAGTCCTTTGAACTGTATTAAAACACAGGGGACAAGTATGGGGTTACATGGACTTGTGCGACTCCATTATCTGTGGCCACTGTGAAACCGAGGTGTGCAGAGTGAACAGTTTCTGGGAGATGATAAGAGGGTAATATACCCCTTTCCCCATGTATATGTCAGTCTAGCCCTTAACTGCCGTTCGAGCTAGAACAAAGACGGATAAAAGGGACAAGAGAATGTGAATTTGACAATATTTTACCACTAGAGGCTGGCTTTATAAACTCCAGGTATTGAGCGCACAAGAAGAAGAAGCCCTTTTCCTCGTCATGCACAAGATTGAACAAATCGTAATTTAAAAACTAGGATCTCACCTCCGTTACCATGTGTTTACTTAGAGCTGCTTTTGAGGTAACTGTTGCATTTCTTGCTCTGCTTCAGGTTGGAGTCAGCACATAACAAAGAGGATAGAAATATCTACTCAATAGGAATATTTCCCATGAAGTGAATATTTTCAAAAACAGTATGTGCCTTTCAGACCAGGGTTTTAGTGTGGATTTTCAATGTTGATCCTTCACAGGAAATAGCATTACTTTCTTTCTTCTTCTTTTTCTTTCTTTTTTCTTTTTCTTTTCTTTCTTTTTTTAGATTAGTAGTTTTCATTATGTAACTAGGCTAGCCTCAAACCAAAAGAGATCTGCCATGCCTAGCCTCTCCAAGTTCTGGGATTAAAGGTGTGTATCACCACAAAATAATTGGACTTACCACTTTTAATAAGAAGATAAATATACTCCACTTTGTTCATTAGTTATCTGTATGAAGTCCTGAGGGCTTTCTTAAAGAACATTTCTCATACTGTTCTCAGTCTCCCTAGTGAACTGATCATGAATGATAAAATCAGGATGGTCGAAATAAAAATCTAGGAAGCTAATATGCTTTTTGTACGCAAGTCACATTGTGACCAATCAAAAGTAAGCATTCAAAGTAACAATGGGATGGGGAAAACTTCTCATCCAGATCTCTGACCCCTGCTCCAATGCTACCCGAACTCACTTCCAAGGGAACCTGACCTGAACGAGGCTTGCTTCAGATCCTTATCTGAAAAGCAAACCTTTCCCATGAATGCCCTTGAAGCTGCATCAATCTTGGAAATTAACATTTTGGAACTCCAATAGAAATTTCTGATCAGACACCACATAATTTTATAAGTATACAAGTCTGGTTTTCGGAGGTATAAAAATATCTACATTTTAAAAAGCGTTCTCAGTCACTCTAGCCTCTGCTTCCTTTAACGGACTCTTACCCACCTTGCCTTCCTCCCCAATTGAGATGTGTCGAAAGATTATTATTTTCATGTGCTTAGGAATAAATGCAATGCAGTTGTCTGGGATCGTTCCAAGTCAAGAACAAGGAATTTCAGCTTTTGATTTTTATATTCTAAGTTGTTTTGGCATGGGACCATTTGAGAAACACTAGTAGTAATGGCCTGCTCGGCGTGTTGAGCAGTACCCACAACTACAATTCACTTGAAAGCAAGCTCCAGGAGGCACTAAAAATTCTGTCTGGCTATGCCAAGCTAAAATCCATGACTCTGGAAAGAACGTTCCTTCACTGGAAAAGACAGAAACCAAGCTGAGCAGCCTCCTCCGTGTTTATTTTGGGAATGGCTTAACCACCGAAGCCCTGAGTACAAAATCCTTTGGAGGGAGGAGGTGGTAACAGAGAAATACTGATCTTTGATAGGTTGGTTTTTTCGGGGGGGGGGCGGTTTGCTTGTGTTGTTTGTTGTTTGTTAGTTTGGTTTTAATGTTGTTATTTTTCTAGTTGGCTTGGAGTATGCGACAGGTTCTTTCCACATACACAAACTGACTTGAATTTTCCTTGTAGCCTGGTATGAACTCTCTAAGCTTTCTGAAAGGGGGGATCATGATTGTGTTACCATGCCATCTTAAGGGATGGTGAGATTAATTCTATTCCGCAGAATGTCTTCTATTGTGCAGGTTAAGGTGCTTTGGGAGATGCCTGGAGTCTTAGCTCGCTGACAGGAGCCTCCTTCAAAACTAATGAGGACTTGCTCTCACTTTGGGACTGCTTGCGGCCCTCCTGTCTTCATTTCTAGGATGGTATGATGGTTTGCTCTAGGCTGACAGCCAGGGAGTGGCACTATTAGAGGGTGTGGCCCTGTTGGAGTAGGTGCCGTCACTGTGGGTGTGTTAAGACCTTCATTCTAGCTGCTGGACGTCTGTTTAGTTATACTCATCAGCCTTCACATGAAGATGTAAGAACTCTCTGCTCCTCTGCACCATGCCTGCCTAGATTGCGTCCATACTTCTGCCTTGATGTTAATGGACTGAACCTTGACTGTAAGCCAGCCAAGTAAATGTTGTCCTTTATAAGAATTGCCTTGGTTTTGGCGTCTGTTCAAAGCTGGAAAACCCTAACTAATACAGGTGAACTAATGAAGTAAAATTCTAGGAAATATAAAGGCTGGTCAGGAAGTTCTCAGCACAGGAGCTTATGGAGTGATTCAGATCGCTTTGTTGTTTTATTTAGATGGTCATGGGACAAAGTCCTGTGTTTATGCCGAACACTGTCGTGCTATCGGTTCAAATACTTTCATTTTTATTTAGTCGAGTAGATAGTGGGCGCCTATCACGTAGCCATGTTGGGCTTATGGGGAATGATCGAGGGGTTTTTAATTGGCGAGCGAAGGTAGTGTGGTGATTTAGTGTAACGGGGGTTTCTATATCCGCTGATCTGTTACTGGGGTTCTGGTTGAGATGGTTAACGGTACTAGATATTGGTGGTTGCCTTGTTGTGATTTGTTATTTACTGGTGTTGGAGGAGTCTGTGCTTGAAGATAAGTAATTTGTTTTGCATGTTGATGATTAGTTGGGCGATCTGGTGGAGAGGAGCGGATACGGTGGAGTGAGGGATGGGTGGGGTCTGGAGGTGGGGGACGTCAGGGTTGGGCTACCCTTCAAAGGATGGATGTAGGGGAAGGCTCAGTAAATGTGCGGGTCTTTGTGGGTTGGAGTGGAGGGTATGGTGGTTGGTGTTGGACCTGGGGGAGGAGGGACAGGCAAACTTGGGAATCATGGGCAGGCTTATCCACCTTTGGCACGTTCCAGGGCGAAGCATAACCGTGCTACCTGATATATGACTGGATCCGGAGGGATGAACCCAATATCATCAAGGCTGAGTTAAGTCGTGCGGGTGTTTTTATCTCCTGGGGTCGACTGGCTTCCATGGCAGAGTCACCGGAGATACCAAATCCGGGTCGTCCTCTGGGGATGTGAGGATTGTTAAGAATGGGAATAGCGGGAAGGGGGTACACTACGGGGGTGTTTAAGCCACTTCTAGAAACACACCCTTTATTCTTACTTTCTTGCCTTGTACTCAACTATAGTAAAAAATTATTGCACTAAAGGAGCGGAAAAGCTGGATCTTGCTTGCCATGTTTGTTTAAGTGCCTATCCCCATGTGAATAGTACAATCTAACCGGCTTAATCCATTTGCTGACGTGTATGAATCTTATATTATTACTGTTGAGGGCCATCCTTTCCGCAAATTGGGGACTTGGTGTTGTCTGGGGCCGTATAGTGTTCCTGGTGAGAGATCTGAATAGACAGTCTCTCATACCAGCACTCGTAAAATACTCTCACTGACAGTGTAAGACAAAGGGAGCCCAACCCGAGAAGGAATGAACTATCCCGTCAGAAAACCCCCCTGCGCCCCTCCCCATCACCGGTCTGCTCCTCCTCCCGGCGCGGAACGGGCGCCGAGGGCTCCCTCCTAACGGCCAGCCCTGGGCGCCGGATGGATGAGGCCGAGCCTGTCCTGAGGGGCTGTCCGGGCCACAAGGCGGTCAGAGCCAGGGCGCGTGCGCTGCTCCAGCAGCCGGCGGCCCAGGCGGTAGCGCAGCAGCTCCGCGGTAGCACGCGTGAGTATCATCACCAGCGCGGCTCCCGGTAGCAGCTTCATATACTCGCTCTTCACCGCTACCGGGGACATGGTGCGCGCGCTGCGACCGCCTGCTCCGCGCTGCCCGCCTACGGGTCCTACCCGGCTGAGAGGCGCGTCCCCGCCGCGAGGTTCCAAACCCCGGGCCCCGACGGACCGGGGGCGGAGGGGCTGGAGGGCAAGGAGGCGGCGGAGAGGGGGCGGGTCTGTGACGGGTGGTTTCTGGGAGAGGGCGGGGTACTGTTATCGTGCCTAATTGGGGGCGAGTCCTGGCGGGGGCGGGTCCCGAGGCCGGGAAGGCCCTTAGTTCAGGTAATAGCGGGGGGGGGTTACCAGGAAGGGATTCCAGGCACACGACCTAGCTAGCATGGAATGGTCTTCTGTGCGGTGTCACCTGGGTCTGAAGCTCATCGCGGTAGGAGTGGAGATTACCGGGAACCAAGGTGACGGAGACAGGGGATCTTAGAAACGTCCCCAGGCCAACCTCCTGGGCGAGGAAGTCGGGGGCCTCTTGGAGAAGCGGCCGTACGCTGCGTGTTCTATCCTCTCCTCTCCCGAGGTCAGCAGAGATCGCGGCGCAGCAGCGCACGCGACAGCGTTTGCCCTAGCGCGTCCGCCACGATGTCGCCGATGGTGCGGCGGGCTTCGCGGTCCTACGGCAGCCGGAGGCGAAGGCGCCGCCCCAGCCTGAAGCCTGCACCTCCCTCTCGCGCGCCGCTGGCCCCCGCCGCTCCTGCGCCCGCGCTTGGGGCGGACGCTGTGAACCCTAGCTCGCTCGCCCACTCGCTACTGGGGGCCCCGGAGCCGGTTCAGTTATAGGTGCAACTGCGCCTGCGAGCAACCAGCACCTTGTCCAGGGTCCAAATCATGTGGCTAGTTCCCTGTCCTCCTCTGTTCACAATGTTTACTCGAGGCATCGTGGTTTTTATTGTTGTTGTCGTTGTTGTTATTTTAATACATTCCTCTCCTTTTGCCCCTTTATGAGACAAAATACTCTTGTTGCCAAGGAGGCCTAGAAAACTCATTCAGGAGCCAAGCTGGTCTTAAACTCCGAATCTCCCTCTTCAACCTCACAAGTGGGAGAATTAACATGTATGAGCCGCCTCACCTGCCTTGCCCTGTATTACCTAAAGGCCAATTTTGTAAAAAGAAACACATACACTATATAACTTCATAATACATAATACAATACTTACATACATACCAGGCCTGCCTCAAAGCATGGTGGAGATGTTTGCTTGGACTATGTATTACAATGTAAACAGGGTTGTTACTGTTGACCCTGCTCTACAGACTCCCTGACTTAACTCAATAGCTACAGGATAGATTCGAATGGACAAGACATTCAGGAGGATAACATAGAAAGAACAGAGGGGCGGAGGGAAGAAAGGGACGGGAAGGAGAGAGTGGAAGGGGGGAGGAAGGGGGGGGGAGAGGGAGGGAGGGAGGAGAGCAGAGAGAGAGAGAGAGAGAGAAGAGAGAGAGTGAGGAGAGAGAAGGTCCAAGGTCAGGATGTTTCAGTTAGCAGATTATTTCCCATGTTTCTACACTGCCTGGACCTTTCTCAGCTGAAAAGACGACAGGTAAGACGCTAAGGCTGCTGGTGGTTCACCAGCCTAGTTGGCTGTCTGAGAACCTGATGCTGATGAGTCTGATGGATTGTCCAGACGCCATTTTCGGACATGAAACAGAAATGGCAGAAAGCGCTGCTGAGAATTTCCCACAGAGGCCAGGCCTCCTTCCCATAACCTCAAAAAGCCTCAGGAATCTCCTACCGCTTCCCCTTTATGAAGGCTGGCTGGTCTGATCTATGGTTTTAGAATCAAAAGATGTTTATAAATATTTAGTTACTAGTACATGAAGGTCAACCTGTAATCCTAGATCTTCCACGGTGTCTGAGGGTCTGAATAAGAACCTTGTCTCAAAAAAACTAGGTAACACATTATGAATATCATGGTAGAAATCGTGATGTACCATGACCTGAGAAATCCAGGCGATAGGGTTAGAGCCACCTCAGATTTTGCTCCCTGTTGCAAAATTCAGTGGATGGGTTACACGCCGGTGATGCCTATAACACAGCTCTCTAGAGCTGAGGGAGGCAGAGAGGAGGATAGTGCAGCTCTGAGAGGGAGAGAGTGATGGAGAGAGAGAGAGAGAAGTAGAGAGATAAGGAGGAGAAGGGAGAAGGGAGAAGGAGAAGGGAGAATGAGAAGAAGAAGGAAGAGAAGAAGAGAAGAAGAAGAAGAGAAGAAATGAAGAGAAGAAGAGACGCCACAACACTAGGGATGTAGTCTCATGGTAAAGCACTTGTTCAAGAAGGAAACAAGTCCCATCTGCCTCTGATTTCAGGGACTGTTACCCCAAAAGGACCACAGCTGCTCTACAGAAGCAGTGACTGAGGGTAACCGTAGGGAAAACAAATATGCAGGCACTGTCTCTCAAGAGGGCTTTAAGGTTAGGACCAAATCTTTTTATAAAATAAAAATCAGATAATCTTCCTAAACCTCACTAGTGTCTATTTTCCATCATTAAGTTGTATTTCTCTTCAGCACTGGGAAGCAGAGGCCGTGTGCTTTAACCTTACTAGTATCTTACCTAGTTAGAGGTGCTTACTTTACGCTAAATTTACTAGCCTGGAAAACTAGTAAAAACCCTATCTCATAGTTAATCAACACCTACAGTATGGACTTCTCACTTATTGGGGGGGATTGCTTTGTGATGTGTGTTTTGGTTTTAAACAGTTCTGGATCTCGGTTTGATAAAGGCTGGCATCAAATTGCATTGGGCAACTTCCTGTCTCCTAAAATGCTAGTGGATTATAAGTATGCACACACACGTGTGTGTAGTTATGAGTGTAGTGAGAGAACGTGACCCATGGCCGTCACATATGCCTGGCAAGCACCCTACTATCTAAGCGCATTTCCAGAATCTATTCAAAATGTTTTAAACTTTAAAAAATAAAATGTTTAAACCACATGTGCTAGCATGCACACCTTGAATCCCAGTTCACTGAGAGGCAGTGGCATGTGAGCTCTGTGAATTGAGGCCAAGATCTGGTCTACATAATGAGTTTAAGGACATCCAGGATTATGTAGGAGAGACCCTGTCTCTCAGAAAACATATTTTGTAGAGTATAATAAAGTTTAATGTGCGTGGCCTTCCCTATATGAAGACACATGGATGTCTGGTGTCTGGCAGAGATCAGACAGTGGACATATGGAGCCCTGAAACTGGAGCGTAAGAAAGATGTTATTTTTTTTTATGTATATAGAGTGCTCTATCTGTATGTACCCTTGCATACCAGAAGAGGGCAATCAGATCCCGTTTAACGGACAGTTGTGAGCCACCATGTGGTTTCTGGGGATTGAATTCAGAGCAGTCAGTGCTCTTAACCACTGAGCCATCTCTCCAGCCCAGGTTAGTACTCTTAACAACTGGTAAACATCCATCTCTTTCATCACAAATAAAGAACACCTGAGGAAAATAACCCAACTCTGGAAGGATTCCTTTGACTCAAGGGGGTTCACAGCTTGCGTCCTTGTTTGCTTGGCTCCATTGTTTCCGGTGTGTGCTGAGGCCGACATTTAAGGTGGGGAGTGCGTGGTAGACCACTGACAGAGGAAGCAAGAGAGAGCAAGTTGCACCCTCCGGTGGGATCAGCCTCCTTCGGCTAACTTCCCATCTTTCTGGTGTCCATCACCCTCCAGAAAACTCATCACTTGTGTATGAATCCACTGGGATAAACCCTCCAGGCACAGGGATTCTCTCACCTCCCAGAGCGCTGCTCTCCCCTCCCCCCAAATTACTGCAAACATGGCTGTGCCAAGCCTTCACCATGTGAGCCTTTGGGGAATCCCAACCACTAACCAATGCTTTTTGATTCAAGAGAGATCTGCCAGGATTTTACGCAGTGTACTTGGGACTCGCTTCCCTGTCAAGGCTTTCTTCTACTGCTCTGTGCAAATGGACTTCTTCAAAGGTTTGCACAGAGCCAATTCTTAGCTACAAGACTAAGTCCCACCAATCCTTCCCTCCCCCCTTTTGTCCCTATCACCGTCGGTTGGGGCTGATGAGGACAAGTTGGAAACATAGTAGTCTTTTACAAGCATGCAGCCCTTCTTGATTGGGCAGACAAGGATGGTTTGTAACCATGCCCTGCGGCCCCAACTATGCTATGATATTTCTCAGAGTCTAGATAGTCCCAGTACAGGTGGTCCAGTAAGGAGTTGTCTGTGCGCGCAGATTGATCTTAGACAGATGTAGTGTGAGTAAGATCCTTAAAGCCATGTCCTTGGGGCTAAGAGTGTTAGTCAGCAGTTAAGAACACTTGTTGCTTTGCAGACCCGGTTCGATTCCAGCACCCAGCAGGGCAGCTCACAGCTGTCTGTAACTCAATCCCAGGGGATCTCCATCTCTCTCCTGACCTCCTCAACAACAGACATGCGCGTAGACTGCACATATATACTTGCGGACAAGCATTAATATAACATAAAATAATGAAAAGGGGCCCGGGGGCGGTTTTTTGGGGGGTTTCGTTCCACCTATTTCCAGGAAAAACCAAACGCAAAATCGCAGGCCCTCCCCAATCCCCCAACCCAGACACATGCGGATTCTCCGCTCCCGTCTAACAGTGGCCCCCACCCCCAAGGGCTTTCAGGTCCAAAAACAAGAAACTTTCCTCCCTCCACTTTTTCCTTGTCCTGCCCCCCCTCTTTCTCCCCCTTCCCTCACCCCAATCTCTTTTGGTCCCCCCCCCAAACCCTTGCTCTCCACCTCCTTTTTTTCCCTCTTCCTTCCAATTTTTGCCCGGGCCTCTCCTCCCCCACCTTTCCCCCCCCTTTCAGGCCCCACCTTCTTTTCCCCCAAAATTTTCCCCTTCTCTGCCTTTCCCCCAATATAAGCCCCCAATGGGGAACCCCCCTACACTGAAATTTAATAAAAAACAAAATCCCCCCCAAATTCTTTGGGCTGCTTTAAAACATGCAAAGGAAAGGGAAACGTTTCCCCGCCCTTTATAAAAACCCAAATTATGCGCAGTTTCTTTGCTGCGGGGCCCTGCTTGGTGCCCGTCGTTCCCGCTGCTTTTGATGTGTCTGTGTGTGCTGGGGGCTCGCTCTGGGGGTTGATGTGACTTTTGGGGTTGCTGTGTTTAGGGTTTACGATTTTGCTTTTTTTTTCTTTTTTTTTTTTTTTTTTTCCCTTTTTTTTTTTTTACTTAAATTTTTTTCATTTCCTCTCACAAAGTTGAAAAAAAAAGAAAGAAAGAAGAAAGAAAGAAAGAAAGAAAGAAAGAAAGAAAAAAAAGAAAATAACCCCAAAAAAAAAATCTCGGAAAAATGGTGGGGTAAGGGGACTGGGTTTAAGAACTGAGGGGTTTCAGAACCGCCATTCCCCCCCAAACCATTGTTAAATCTGATGCTCCCTTTCTGGGGGTCTGAAGACAATGACTGTACTCGTATAATAAAACAAACAAATAAATCTTTTTTAAAAAATAAGATCAAAGCGACAAGCAAAAGCCATAAGATAAAATATAAAATGTCAAACAAAGCAAAATGAAACAAAAAGGGTCTGGGGGGCGGTGGGGGCGCCCGCTTTATACCAGCACTTGGGAGGCAGAGGCAGGCGGATTTCTGAGTCGAGCGCCACCCTGGCCCTCGGGAGTGGTCCGGGGACAGCCCGAGCTACACAGAGAAACCCGTCTCGAAAACAAAAAAAAAAAAAAAAAAAAAAAAAAAGGGAAACAAAAGTCCTTAAAAACGGCGCTGAGTTTTTTTTTCCGTTGGCCATCAGTCCTGAGCATGGGCTCCCCCAAACTGGTTTCGCCTTCCCCTGTGACACTTCCAAAAGAGAAAATGGCTTCCTTAAAATGTTTGAGCAGTTCACCTGTCCCTTGCAGATATGAGTTTACATTTCATGAGGAGACTAGCACCCCAACTGGCCCGCTCCCGGCCCCACAGTTACAGTACAACCCCAACTCCTCTGCTCCCTGGAGAGGTGACCTCCAGAGCTAAGGGGGAGCAGGAGAATCCTTCTTCAAGGATTTACTAATGAATGCTCAAACTACTGTACCCGCTGTGAGTTTCACTTAAACTTAACACAGCTGAGTTTTGCTGTGGTGAGAATGTGTCCAGCTGAGTGTGTCTTGTTTTTAGGAGCTTGGGTCCCAAAAAAAACCAATCCATAGTAACATCATTCTTGGCCCACAGTCCCGTTTATAAAGAATTTATCTTCATACTTGATTAGTAATGATTCTTTCTAACCTCTCAGGGAAAGTACTTCTCTGTCTGTCATCAGTCTGTCTGTCTATCTGTCTGTCTGCTTTGATTATTGGGACACTCAAGATTTACACCCTTCCCTCCTTTGGCCCTCAAAAACAATCACAGCTGTTGGTGACGTGTGCGTGTGCACATGATGAGTGTACTATGTGCTTATTTTTTGAGTGCTGGGGTCTACAGGCGTGCACTTACCACTGTCCAGTCATATATGCTGCAGGGGAATGGACTCAGGGGTTGGTGCATGCTAGCAGAAAGCTCCAATTCAGCTCTGACCCCCAACCTTTTCTATTTATTATTGTGAGGCAGGGGTCTCACGGGGTTGTTCTGGCGACCTTAGACTCACAAGTGTAGCTGGGGGACTGCATTTATTTGTTCTGTGGAGGCTGGAGGGCAAGCCTGTGCCACTGCACCATGCAGGTGTTTTCTTTTTTTTCTTTCTTTTTTTTTTTTTGGTTTTTGTTTTTCGAGACAGGTTTTCTCGTGTGACTGGCTTTGTCCTGAAACCTACTCTGTAGACCAGGTGGCCTCAAACTCAGAAATTCCACCTTCCTATGCCTCCCAGTGCTGGGGATTTAAAATCGTGCACCACCACTGCCGGCTTGTCTGGGAAGTCTTTTGGTTTTTCGAGACAGGGGGTTTCTCTGTGTAGCCCTGCTGTCCTGGAAACTCACTCTGTAAACCAGGCTGGCCTCGAACTCAGAAATCCGCCTGTCTCTCCCTCCCAAGTGCTGGGATTTAAAGGCGTGCGCCACCACCGCTCGGCTGTGCAGGTGTTTTCTATTGTGTTTTCTATTTGTTCTTTGGTCTTGCTCGTCTCCAGTCCCACAAATAACTAGAACCTGCAGATTGTTCAACAGAAACAGGGCATTTTCCCTTCCCCAGTACCAGATGTGGGAGAACACAAAAAGGCTGCTGCTCTCCTCTGTTGCAAAAGCCGTGGTACTCAATGGTGTGAGGACATGATTTTTTTTTCTTTCTTTTTTCCTCCCCTCTCTCCCCTTCATCCCCTTTATTCCCTTCATCCCCTTCCTCCCCATTTCTTGTATACAAGTCCCTTTGTCTGCATGTATGCCTGCAAACCAGAAGATGGGCATGGGATAGTGAGCCACCATGTGGTTTGCTGGGATTTGGAACTCAGGACCTCTGGGAGAGCAGCCAAGTGCTCTTAACCGCTGCGCCATCTCTCCAGCCCTCATTGTGGTTTTTAACTGAAGATTTAATCAGTACAGAATTTCCCCAGGAATCTCAGAGCACATCTCTTTCCATATGCTGGCCCACGCCCCTCATGAGTTAAACAAATCTTTGTTTGACCTATCAGTTTTACTTTAATAAACTGATAGTTTAACAGGAAACTGAGATTTTTTATTGGGTCAAACATAAGTATTTATCAGAGAAGGTGGCTATGGATGGGGACTCGGTGACAGAGTGCTTGCCAAGCATGATCGAAATAATAACTAGGAAAAATAAAAAAAATTAGGGGTTTATGGGTTGGCTCATCCTGAGGAACCCCAGGTTTGATTCCAAGAAACCAACATGTTAGCTAGCAAAACCCCTGTATCTCCAGTTCCAGGTGAGTGGATGCCTCTTCTGGCCTTAGGGTCACCAGGCATGATGGCACACAGACATCCATACAGTCAAGACACAGAGAGAGACACATAAAATAAGATTAAACAAATTAATTAAAAAAGATGGCTATATTCCGCTTGAATTTGTGGAAGGAAAATAATCTGAGGAGTAAAATATGTTCTGATTAGGATATCAGAGGTAGGGCTGGATAAGAGCACCAACTGCTCTACAGGAGGTCATGAGTTCAAATCCCAGCAACCACATAGTAGCTCACAACCATCTGTAATGAGATCTGATGCCCTCATATGGGTGTCTGAAGACAGCTACAGTGTACTTGGGGCCTGAGAGAATGGGGCAGATCGAGCAGGGCCGGAGCAAGTGGGGCTGGAGCAAGAGGAGAAGGGGAGGGGGAAAAAAAGGATATCAGAGGTAAAAATAGAGGATTCTAGCTCCCCATTATAGCCCAAAGCTCACTCTAGAATCAACAGCCCGAAAAAGACAAAAATGTGAGAGTGTGGGGTCTGGCTAGTGGTCTGAGTGGGGAAGGCAGTGCCACTCCCGAGGTTCATGTGCACATTCACACAGACAGACAGACACTCAGACAGACAGACAGACACACACACACACACTCACACTGTTAAATACCATTGAGTCACCTATGCCAGTGACAAGCCAGATCTGGGCTCTGTAGGGTGAGTTAAGCCAACACTTAGCACAGAATCTTCCATGCTCACTAAATGTTCACAACACACACAGCCGATGGTGCTATCAATGTCTCAAACAGAAAACAAAGTCTAAAAGTCTTCCCTGGGGGGCGCAGGCCTTTGATCCCAGCACTTGGGAGGCAGAGGCAGGTGGGTTTCTGAGTTCAAGGCCACCTGGTCTACAGAGCTAATTCTAGAACACGTTGTCTCAAAAAAAAAACAAAAAAAAAATCAAAAACAATAACAAAAACAAAGACCAAAAACAGAAACGTCTGCCTGTGGCTGGGATGTGGCTCAGTTGACAGAGTGCTTGCCTAACTTATACAAGCTTGTCCAGAAGAGGGTGTTCAATTCCATGGAGTTAGAAGCAGTTGTGATCAGCCTTATGTGGGTGCTAAGAACTGAACCCCAGTCCTCTGCAAAAGCAGTATTTGGTCTTAATATCTGAGGCATCTCACCAGCACCACCGCCCCCGCACTTCCTCCTCCTCTTCCTCCTCCTCCTCCTCCTCTTCCTCCTCTTCTTCCTCCATTCTTCCCTCTCCTCCCCTCCCCCCCTCCCTCTCTTCCCCTTCCTCCTTCTCCCCCTCCTCCTTTTCCTCTTCCTCATGAACAAGATCTCACTGTGAGGCTCATCTAGCCTAAAAACATTATAGCAACCCTCCTGCCTTTTCCACGCCCCAAGTTCTGTGTTTATGGGCGTGAGTCACTATTACTAAGCTAATCAACATTCTTTTATCATCACCACTCAGGGCGGCCACCTCAATCTGCTTTGAGAAACTCTGTAGAGACAGCCCGTTAGAACTTCCCTCTTCAGCTCTTGTCCTCTAAAAATGGAAGCAACATCATAACAGAGGATCAGAGGTTGGGGAGAGAGGGAGGCAGCATCTGCCTCAGAATCGAGAGCTTTTTGGAAGACTGAGATGGCTGCATCGTGAAGGGCTGCGAGGATCTCTCTAAGGAGTAAGGCTGACTGAAACAGGCAAGTGACTCCATAGCAAGTGCTTGGTACCTGACAGGTGGAGGTGCAGTTGCTGTTGCTTGGTACCTGACCCATGGAGGTAGAGTGCTGTTACTTGGTACCTGACCTGTGGAGGTGGAGTGCTGTCACTTGGTACCTGACCTATGGTAGTGGAGTGCTGACTTGGTACTGACCCATGGAGTAGAGTGCTGTTACTTGGTACCTGACCTGTGAGGTGGAGTGTCTGTTACTTGGACCCCTGACCTGTGAAGGTGAGTACTGTTACTTGGTACCTGACCTTGTGAAGGTTAAGTACTGTTACTTGGTACCTGACCGTGAGGTGAGTGGAGTG